>CM076584.1:707150669-707750669 GCA_034641835.2 Pinus albicaulis
TTAAGGTAGACCCTAACAAAATTAAAGCCATTAAGGAATGGAAAGTCCCCAAAACCATAAAGCAGTTGCATGGATTTCTCGGGTTAACATGTTATTATCGCAAGTTTTTTAAGAATTATGGTAGAATAGCAGCACCTCTAATAACATTATTGAAGAAAGATGCATTTTCATGGACTCTTGAAGCAACTAAGCCCTTTGAACGTCTTAAAGAGGCAATGTTCCTAGCACCAGTCTTAGCTACACCAAAATTCACAAAAACCTTTATTGTGGAATGTGATGCCTCGAAAAATGGAATTGGTGCTCGTTTTAATGCAAGAAGGAAGACCCATTTCTTTTGAAAGTTGTCCAATCAAAGGAAAGTATTTACAAAAGGCTATTTATGAGAAGAAAATGTTGGAAATACTACATGCACTAAAGAAATGGTGACCTCACCTAATGGGAAGACACTTCGGTAAAAAATGATCATGATAGTATTAAACACTTTTTTGGAACAAGTACTATCTTCATAAGAGCAACAAAAATGGGTCACAAAGATGTTGGGTTATGACTTTGAAATCATCTATAAAAAAGGGTAGCTAAATGTTGTTGCAAATGCACTCTCAAGAAAGGATGAAGAGGTGGAAGCATTGATTTGTGCCATTTCTATTAGCCAACCGTATTGGATAACCGAAGAAAGGGACGAATGGAAGAAGGATGAAGAAGTGTGGATCAAAAGTTGCAAAGCAAGATCCTAGTACATCCGATACATTTAGTTAGAAAAAAAGATTCCTTATGGTACAAAGATCGCTTATATATTTGCAATAATTCCCAACTAAAACAAAATATTCTTTTGGAATTGCATACTTCTCCTTTAGGAGGACACTTGATATTTTTAAAAACTTACCACAGGGTGAAGAAATATTTTTTTTGGGATGGCCTTAAATCTAATATTCAAAAGTTTGTGGCGGAATGTTTGGTTTGCCAGAAAAATAAAGTTGAGACAATTAAGACCCCGGGTCTTTTACAACCTTTACCCATTCCAAGTCAACATTGGGAGGAGATTTTGTTAGGTCCCTATATTACCCATGCATAATCTTTAGTGGGTAAGTTCTTCCACTTGATGAGATACTCTAAAATTGATCGATTTCATAGCTGTCGAGTTCTTGTTTCCGTGACTGCTTCAGGTTCCAATATGATTTTTCCTTCCTCATCAAGTTCTGGAAATATTCTTTGAACTGGAAGATTTTCACCTATAACCTTCTTTAAGCATGAAACATGGAAAACTAGATGTAATCATGAGGAAGCAGGAAGCTCCAATTTGTATGCCATAGTACCAATCTTTTGCAACACCTTGTAAGGACCATAGTACTTTGGCGATAATTTATTATCCTTCTTAGCTTGCTTGAGGGACATGTTAGGTCCCTATATTAATAGTATAGTCCCTTATTGTTGTTAGTGTAACCCCCTTATTGTTATTAGTGTACCCCTATAATCCCAATATTGTTATTATTGTGCCCTTAAATTATTATTGTTAGGTCGGCTAGGATTACATTGTGGCCCCACTAGGATTACATTGTGGCCCCATGGACTCCTATATATAGAAAGGAGGTTTTGTAATTTGTATCATCCAAGAATTTTTTCATTCATGTAATGTATTGGAGGTTTCCCCTCGAAGTGGCTTATTTATAAGGCGTTGATATCTCTTTTCTTCTATTTTTTGGAGCCGGTTTCATAAAATATTTCAATGGATTTTATCACAGAGTTTACCTAAGTTCGAAGGAAAGAGTGTCATCATGGTGGTAGTTGATAGAATTACCAAATATGCACACTTTTGTGCATTATCTCATCCATTTAAAGCAAGTAAAGTTTGCTACCGCATTTATGGAAACAATTCAAAAGCTACATGGAAACCCGAAGATTATTGTAAGTGACAAAGATCCCATTTTTTAGAGGAAAATTTTGGATGGAATTATTTTCTTGTTTGGGTACTCAACTAGCTCATAACTCATCTTATCATCCTCAATCCGATGATTAAATTGAGATAGTGAATAAATTTTTGGAAGGATATCTTCATTGTTTTGTATTTGATAAGAAAGCACAATGGGTCAAGTGGTCACCTCTCGCCGAATGGTGGTATAACACTTCCTTCCATACTCGCAACAAAAATGACCCCATTTATGGCACTTTATGGATATCATCCACCATCCATCACATCTTATTTAAGGGAAAATTATAGGGTTCAAGCAAGTGGAATCTCACATCGAGCATGAACAAGAAGTTCTCCAACTCTTAAAGGATAACCTAAATTTGGCACAAAATCAAATGAAACAACAGAGTGACTCAACATCGCAATGAGAGAAGTTTTGATGTAGGAGAATGAGTATTTTTACGGCTAAAACCATAGAAACAATTGTCCCTCAAGCAAGCTAAGAAGGATAATAAATTATCGCCAAAGTAATATGGTCATTACAAGGTGTTGCAAAATATTGGTACTATGGCATACAAATTGGAGCTTCTCGCTTCTTCGCAAGGGCATCCAAATTTTCCATGTTTCATGCTTAAAGAAGGTTATAGGGGACAAAATTCCATTTCAAGCAATATTTCTAGAACTCGGATGAGGAAGGAAAAGCCATATTAGAACCCGAAGTAGTCACGGAAACAAGAAATCGACAGCTACGAAATCGATAAATTTCAGAGTATCTCATCAAATGGAAGAACTTACCCACTAAAGATTCTACATGGGAGGATGAGAATTTTATATAGAAGCACCTAGAGCTACTCAAGCATTGAGGACAACACCTTTTTTAAGGAGAGGAGCATGTTAGGTCCCTATATTACTAGTATAGTCCCTTATTATTGTTAGTGTAACCCCCTTATTGTTATTGTTGTACCCCTGTAACCCCCATATTGTTATTATTGTGTCCTTACATTATTATTGTTAGGTTAGCTAGGATTACATTTTGGCCCCATGGACTCCTATATATAGAAAGGATGTTTTTTCATTTGTATCATCGAATAATTGTTCATTTATGTAATGTATTGGAGGTTTCCCCTCGAAGTGGCTTATTTATAAGGCATTGATCTCTCTTTTCTTCTATTTTTGGAGTCGGTTTCATAACATTTTCCTATGAAAGGGTGTTTTTCCCTCCAAATCCAATTCATTTTCTAAGTGAGATGTGGAGAATTTGGAGAGAAGGAGAAGGCCCTAAAACTTGTAGATACCGGAGCGGACAAACCGACCGTTGGAATCAAGATATGTGATTTTTGATGTAGGTGGCCTAACCTTACTCATCATTTTTAGCGGTTTAGATTTTCAAATTAGGGCCTTAGATGGTTGTGGGATACCCCCGCCATTCCTCACGGTCGTAACGCACTTTTTGGGGTTTGTATGTGTTTTTTAACGTAGAAACAACTCCTAAAAATGCGTTCAACGTTGTTTTGAGGGGTGAAACCGCATTTTGGGTAAGGAGGAAAGGAAATATGGGGCAAGATGAAGCTGATGACTTTTGATGTATGCCTTTAAATATGAACTGAAAAAACATTATGGTATTCCCAGTAGGTATGGCAGAGTTGAAGGTGTCATGGCACGAATGAGACTTAGAGACTCTTCATGTAGAGATTCGGGGAATCCAACGAGTCGTAGTGGTTTTGGCTTGTTATATGGTTCTTAATTTCCTTGGAGAACCCATTGATGAGAGTTAGTGAGCCCTTGTTGTTGAGGATAGTGAGTTATTGGGACCGAGATAAGGAGGTCTTTGTGGTACAAAGGCCATAGGATCGAGCCGACGACCAAATCATATATTTTCTCCGACAGACTACCTCCCTTGGGGATGGTAAGGGATATAAATCCAAGTGTTTCCTCATGGGAGACAAATAGGTGAGTTTATGGATCTTCATTGTATTCTCGGGTTTTGATGCGAAGGGCACGACACATCGTACTAATGACATAGAGAGGTTAGTGACATGAGCTACATCCGTAATAGTGGTACAAATCCCTGGGTAGTCATGCCTTTCATCACATCACCGGAGGGTAGATGATGTTGGTAGAGAGTGTGTTGGCAAGGACCTCACCGTGGGTGGGCCCATATGATGTTGTCATCATTGAAACAATAGTTGACCTTATGCAGGCGACATACCAATGATAAATTTTCATTTGGGACAGTTGTATGCTCATTATTCTTTGAGAATATGCCTACCATCTATCCACATGTACCGATCCATGATGGGGGTCCACACAAGCCTAGGATGTGCCGTTGGGGGCAGCTACTGCAACAAGGTGGAAGAGGGGGAGTCAGAAAATTTTTTTGACTTGAGTTTTTTGCACATTGGGACCAGATGCCATTGTACATAGATTACTATTCGTACAATGGCATGAACTATCAAGGTGATCCTGAATTTCCCCTACCACCAAGAAAACCATGGGAACCATATGGTAAGTGAAAGTTACTATATGTTTGGCTGCATTTAAAGTTTATAAAGTGTATATATGTGGTACTGATTTCCAAACTTGTGTGATGCAGATATAACAACGGTGAAATCGGTAGGATATACAGGCTGATTTGCAATGGCTAGGGCTATGGATCAGGATGGATCTATGTCATGACAAAGACCAAACAGTGATGCTCTGCTAGAAGACATCTGTCATAGATTTGACGTGATACTTACCGGGGTGACTGAGCGTAGATGTCATGAGTTAGAATATTGGTATATAGATGAGTGCATTGGTATTCTTTGAGAGTGGTTAGGTATCACGCAACACATAGCAATGGCCAGTTAGGAAGTTCAAGATTTACGAGCTGGTGTTGTGGAACCATTGGCTCGGGAGCCTCGAAATGATAATGGATAGGTATAGGGACATATGCTTCCCATTTTTTGGTTATGTAACATGCTATGGGAATGTCATATGTATTTAGAGTAGTGGTCTTCCAAACACTTATATGTTTTTATATGATGATACATAATATGGTTATGCATCTTTTGTGATGATTGTGGTTTTCCATTTGTTTATGTTTATGGTTTCCTTCTTGTATGTGATAAATGTCGATCTAGAATTTTATTTGCAATGGAATCTACATAGTTATTTTGGGCTCTAGGAACATGACTAAATGTAATGAATTCAAATTCACGTGCCAAAAGCTTCACTCGTAGATATTTTCTAAATAGCACAGGATTATGCACATGATAAATTCCATTCAATCGCATGACAAGTAGCAAGGAATCTAGAAGAACATGAAGATGAAGGATGCGATGATCAAGGGCATCGGATAACAAAACTATCACATCATCATATTCAACCTATTTATTGGTGGCAGATCTAATGCATATGTCATTAGAATGAACTAACGAATGTAGAGGGGTGAAAATTTCCCAAGCTATCAAGGCAAGATTCCTGGAGAAGAGAATCACACTATTGGCATAACCAATATGAGGTATGGATGATGGATCCATATGAAATATGCAAGAAGACAACATATGGGTGAGACAATGACAAGAAATAATTTTGACACCAGGGTGATAGAGATCATCATCGGTGAGGAGGTAGAAAGGGGCTTGATGTCGAATACGTCATCAAGCACCACAGTTAATATGGGGGGCGAATTTCTAGGTTCGCAAAGAGGAGGAATCAAAAACAAATTGATCATGGGTTTGTTGTGAAAGGAAATATACACAATGGTGCATATCATCCCAAGGATAATCAGGGGTGGTCATGACTTCCATGATGTCTTCATCTGAATGAAAGATGAGTAGAGGGGAGGAGATACCACTTGATGTGGGGGAGCTACTTGAAGCATCAGCATGGGAGAAAACATTCACATGTGCATCAACAACAAGAGGGGACGAACAATGAGTAGATGGGATATATACCGATGTTGAGACTGGGCTATTCGACGAAGGTGGTTTGACTTAATCAGAGTAGGAAACTCCAGAAGAGTCCCCAGACGACAATCACATGGATGATGACGGGTAGAGAATAGGAGCAATGCTATATGTCATCTCGACATTGAGAGGAGGGATTACAATGTGTGGTTCCTGTGCTAGCTCAATAATGTTACTAGAATCCACAGGTAGAGAAATGGTGGATTCACTACGAGCGGCCTCTATTTCATGAGGAGCTTGGCAAGTATCGTGAAAATATTCAAGATGATGACATTGGTGAGAATAGTGGCCAAAATTATCACACAAAGCATAAGGGTGATTCATGCGTAATGATCTGTTTTTCTTGGCTGACTCAGGTATGGTAACATGGACCTTTGGGATGCTAGAGTCAGGAAATGTATCAGCGACAACATCTTTGAGATGAGGGAGTTCAGTAAAATTATTGGTGGCATGCTCGAAAACATCACACAAAGTGCACAAAGGTGTAGGCTTTGGAGGCTTAGGAGGAGTTGGAGTTGGTTGGGGTGCCTTGTCTTTAGTTCCCTTTTCCTGGGCAATGCCCCCTTCGCTAGATTCTTTCACAATAGGTGTAGGTTCCTGTTGAGGTTGCTGTGGAACTGAAGCAAAAGAAGGGGAAGGCACAAAATTTTGTACCGGGGTCAAATATGTGTAAGGTTTAAGTTGATCAGATGGAGTGTTCGTGGGGGGATTGATGTACCAGACTTGGATCCCCATAGTAATGTTGGGTAAACTCAACGTAGCCATGACAAGGAGAGAAAAAAATCCTGGTGGGGGGGTAAGAAAGGTATTTGACTCTAAGGATAATGGCCTGGTGGAACTTCTCCTGGATGGTTAAGACCTGGAGGAATGGTTCCTGGTTGGTATGGATTATGAGAGACACTAGCAGAAGGAGGTGGTCCTTGAGGAATTATACTTGTATGTTGGGTTTATTTGGGAACAACGGGTTGCGAAGGCGTTGGCTATTGGATGGGCGTATTGGACCACTTGTGATCAGCCGATGACACTTACAGCATGCAAACACTAGATGAGATGGGCTTAGAAGGGGTAGGTGGTGGACCATAGTAGGAGGCAACCAGAGTAGAATCTTTGTAGACTCTTGGAGAGAAATTAGCGAGGGGCGAGAGAGTTGTATTGTCAGTCACGGATCAAATGTTGGACTGAGGAGAAGTCTGTGCCTTAGGACACTAGTGAGTCAGTTGATCGACAGTGACGATATTTACTTTGTGGGGAAAGCATATCTTACAAAAAAATGCAGTGCAACAGATGACATGGAATAGGTGTAACTACGACCCAAAAGGATGTTGTAATCCAATGGGGCATCAATGACTTATATATCAATGGAGACAATCTTATCGACAACAGTCACAAGACAGTTGCGAAGTAATCCAAGGGTTGAGATGGATGAACATCCCATGCATGGAGATTTATGGTGGATGGGGACAGGTCTGGTGATTTAAGTTGTTTCCAAACACTAGCAGCCATCACACAGGTGGAGGAGCCTCCGTCAATGATATATCATCGAATAGTGGTGTTTCTTGTTAAGACTAGTATTTGAAAATCAATGGATGAAGGAAGTTGGGGATGTTCCATTTGGTCAATGTCAAAGACGATCATACAACCATCTGAAAGATCCACATAGCCCAAGGAATTAAGTATATATTTTTGTTGGGATGGGCATGAATTAAGGACTTCCAAAATTGACATGGTAGCAAGAGACTACACCAAGTAATATAATATGTTGTAGGTATGGGCGGCTTTAGCTAAAGCAACATTTCGATGTAATGGTCCTTTGGGGATCTTGGTAATAACATCTACCTTAGGCTGAGGGATCTGTAAGGTACCGTATGATGACAAAATAGACTCAGTGGAAACTTTCAGTTGGGACTCAGTCACATACTTAGTGGGTGGCTTGTCATAGTGGCGTGATCAAGTCTGAAGTTTTACTTGCTCTGTGTTAATCTCATCAAAATTCATCATGAGAATCTGATAATCATTGGGACTAAATTGTGGAGGTTGAGGTGTTGCCTGACCTTGTGTAGGTTGGGAAACTATGTATCCTTCGTGAGGAAATGGGTTGGTAAGCATAACCGGCTAAGATGAAGCAGGAGCCAAAGGGAGCTAAGCCATGGGTTGTTGTCCTCTAGAGGCATATGCTTAGGATTCCCATGCTCGACACATCTAAGTTAAAAGGGGGAAATCATGAGTATAATGGCCATATACAATGCAACATGCACATGGCTAATTCATATGAAGGGACTTGTTATGCTTGGGTTGTCCGCCTTGTTGTTGGGTTGTGGGATTAGGTTGATTTCCCTAAGGTGGATTAGGTGGAGGACTCTAGCTATCCTCGTTACCTTTGGGTTTTTTATTCCTATTACCTTTCCCTTTTTTCTTGTTCTTGATGTTGGGGGGATTGGTCACGCTCTATTGATCATACACTTCACCTTGAGGAGGAGGTGGTTGTTGTGGCAAAAGTTAAGGAGGCATGGGATGTTGAGGCACTTATTCAGAGGGGTTGGAGTGCTAGGCAGTGCATAAGGAACATATGGAGGAGGGGAAAATTTTGGATAAACAGGTTGAGAAATATTTAGTCCTAACATCTACTGGTTCAATTGGGGATATCCATATGGCGTGATTTGACTTGGATAAGGGTTTCTTAGAGGAGGGGGATAATTATAGGAGGTAATCGTCCCCCCCTCGAGTTCACCATAACTCATATGAGGGAGAGAATACTTTTTCTTATAAGGGTGTGAAAGAGATCTAATGATACCGTCAGCATCATGAGATTCCCCTGGTGCATTACTAGCATTGGGTCGAGGCAGATCAGGGAGAACGATATAAAGATAACTTGATTGAGCATATATCAAGTCATATTTTAAATCTATTTGGAGAGAATCTTCCTCTATCTAAGGGAAGTGTGACCCGAAATCTTTACGTATGGGGGCCAAAAGAAATCTAAGAAACCAATCCATATAGACACGGTCTTCAAAAGTAGGAGCCCTACATATTATCCTCCTTCTGCACCATTCTTGGTCATGGTCAGAAAGACGGGTGGAAGAATTTTGATGGAATAAATTCAAGAGTTCGGTCTCGATTTCGTAATGGAGTGGTAATTGGAAATATGATAAGAAATATTTGGCAAGAGTTACAAAAGTGGAATGGGTGACATGATGTTGGTCAACCTACCACTTAGCCACAACTCCAGTAAGTGTGCGTTGGAATAAATGAAGAAGGATGGAGTCATCCGTAATGGAATTAAAGTAACACCACATGCGAAACGAGTGAACATGATTAGTGGGATATTCTCCAATATTTCCCTCAAACTTGGGAATGTTTGAAGGAAGTTTAGTAGGCATAACTCACCAATTTGGATTATGGAGAAGAGGATCATTAATAAGCTGATTAAAATATGGGAGATTCAAAACAACCAGGAAGGGTAGAAATGGAGTAGGAGTGACCATACCAATTGAGGTTCCACTAGTGGTATTACTCGAGGTAGGACCTAAGTTACAACCTTGGTTTCCCACACCTGCATTGGTGCCTAACATGGTGGTGATATGAGGTTGAGAAGACATGGAATCAAAGGAATTAGTAGACTCAGAGTTAGAAGGAATCAATGGAGGACTGGGAGGATTAAATATAACCCTATGTGGAGGAGTAATACATCCTAACGGGAACATAGGTTGAAGGCCTCAAATTCACTGTGACTAAAGTATGATAGGAAAATCATAGTAAAAACAACAAGAAAACACCTAGTGCAGTGGTGCCAAGTGTAAACAAACTATATAATGGTTCTACTCTAATACAAGAAAAATTATCCTATAAAATAAAATTACCTCTAGCCTAAAGGTGATATAATTCCTAAAACAATCCTAAATTTATTGTTTTATATGGCCTTCCAAAGAACTTATTACTTTATGGATACTCATCCCTGCAAGCAAAGTTGTCTAGAGAAAAGTGGGCTACAGAACTAATTTCTTCCAACAACCAATACAATAAGGTGTTTTCCTAATATTGGTCACTATGGTTACCTTTTTCTCATAGGTTGTTTGAGTCTTAGGCTTCTTGGTGCTCAGTCAACACATGTAATTCCCTACCATGGGTTGGGTAGCCCCAAAGAGAACTGCTCGCATGATGATCACCTAGCCTAACCCCCTCTTAATCAGGTTTCTGGTGCACTCTTACTTTGACCATGGGATGGTAAAGGATTTTAAGCTCCCTACAAACTCAAATTATATGTTTTAATGTCAATGATCGATGAGTGTTAATGGAAGTCTATCCCACTGATCCTACACCTAACTACACAGATTGTTTGGCCTTGATGCCCAAGTGGGCTTAATATATGTGTGTTAGATTATTAAGTGTGGTGTTTAAAGTCTTGGCTTGGCAGTGTTAACCAAGCTCATGTTCGCTTAAGGTGTGAATGTGTGTGAGAAAATGTGTTTTAGTGGGTGAGTAAATTGAGCATTTTTTATGGTGCCATATGTTGCTGAAATAAATTTTTGAAATATTGTAAATAATGTTGAAATATGATAGAAAAATAAAAATTGAATCAAGCACAAACCCCACCCAAAGAAATATTTCAAATAGCTAGACAAGGAGAGACAAACTAGCTACTCAAAATACATAAAAATGGCCTACAATATCTAATGTAAATGGGACTAGGATCTAAGGCTCTATGTTTCTGAAAATGGTGTAGAGAAACAACAAAAAATAGAGGTGAGATCTGCTGCAAAGAATAAGAAATAAGCTCAACAAACCAAGGATACCCAAGGGTATCCTAAGGGGAAGGCAAGAGCACACTCAAAATGGAGTTATAATGGAAAAAGAACCTATCCAAAAGGGTTGAAATAAAGTGTATCACGCCAAAAAACCAGAAGCTAAACTTTGTTGAAAACCCTAGACTCCTCACTCATCCAATCTCTTCCTAAAAAAGTGGAGGATTACTACAAACCCTTGGGGGATCTTTCTTCCTAAAAGAGACAAACTAAGAGTATCTATGCCTAAGGATGACTGAAACATAAGTGAAACAACTCTGACCCAGTACACAGATAACACTCTCGTAATGCTGGAAAAAACCTTGAATTTTTTTTGAAAAAAAAATCAAAACGCAGGTAGTGACATGTAAAGGGCTAAAAACACAGTTTTTTGGCCAAATAGTCCATTCTAGAGCTCAGAGCATAGTTATAGGGCTAAAAATTGTGTTTCAAAAGGGTTGAAATAAAGTGTATCAACCCAACAAACTAGAAGCTAAACTTTGTTGAAAACCCTAGACTCCTCACTCATCAAATCTCTTCTTAAAAAAGTGGAGGATTACTACAAACCTTTGGGGGATTTTTCTTCCTCAAAGAGACAAAATAAGAGTATCCAGGCCTAGGGATGACTGAAACAGAATTGAAACAACTCTGACCCAGTACACAGATAACACTCCCGTAATGCTGGAAAAAACCTTGAAAATTTTTTGAAAAAAATTCAAAACACAAGTAGTGACATGTAAAGGGCTAAAAACATAGTTTTTTGGCCAAATATTCCATTCTAGAGCTCAGAGCATAGTTCTAGGGCCAAAATTTTGTTTCAATCCCTGCGAACTTCGGTCATCAGATTTCGCCAGATGTTGTCATCTCCTACTCAACTAGTACCTATGACCTACGGAAAACACCCAAAAACCACCAATAATTATAAATTTGAAATAATAATGGAGAGAAAGCAATAAATAAAAAAAATAAGCTAAAAATAGCTACAGAAAACCCTGAAATTTCTGAAGTAAAAGTCACCAAGGAAAATGAATTGGTACACCAGCAGAGTCACCATGTGTTAGTATGAAATTTCTTGGAAGGCGTACCAAAAATATATCACTTAAGTCAGACTAACAACAATTGTGGTTGCTTATACTTCATATCTGCAATAAATATGTGAGAAAAACCTGCAAAAACATAGATGTATTTGATCTAAAATAACAAATGAAAAAAATGAATCCGATGTAATATCCCAATCATAGAAAAGAATTGAAAGAAAAAAAATTTATTAGTGACACCTGGTGAAGGATATTTACAAAGGGTCTTAATTCCCATTCAGTGGGATGGATCCTTTGTTGTCCTTGTTACTTCAGTATTCATATCTTCCTCTCAAATGTGTGAAAATGAAAACTATATGTAGAACTCAAAAATGAGAGCTCAAAAGTCAGAGATGATAATGGTGACGATGATAATGATCATGGTGAGAAATGAATGAAAAACCCTCTTATTTATAGTAAAGTATTGGGTTTATCCTGAAAATGGAGAATAATAAAATATTATTGACTAAAATCTAGATCTAAACACTTAGAATACTTTATTATATTTTTGGAGAGGGAAAATATATTTAAAATGGTTAAATATATTTGTTTAGATATATTTAACAAATAAAATGATTTATTAATTATTTCACGAATAATAAGAAAAGTGTGAAATGAAATAATTATTAAAGAATGATTTAAAAATTATTCCAAGGATGGAGTTAAGGAAAAATAAATAAATTATAATTTATTTAATTATTCCTAGGTGATTTAGTTAAATGTGACAAGGAGTTATTTAATAAATATTCCTAGAGAAAATTAAATAAGTAATGGTTTATTTAATTATTCTCATGGGTTTTAATCGAAAATAACTTAATAAAAGTGGTTTATTAAATTATTTCTTAGAGTGAAAGTGATTTTACTATGGTAAAATTAAACTCACGTGGTGTATTTCGTTCAACCTAGTTAGAAATGGCCAGATGATCATTTTTTGGTGATAACACTTGGTAAAGACATTGTGGTCAAAATAGCATCTACAAAAGTTAGTGTGAAGACAAAAGCTATCCATTTTAGCACACCAAGTTCGAGAATCTTTCTTAACACCATAAAGATATTTATTAATGAAGTAAACACAGTTGGAATGGTTATGAACATGAGAGGGAGGTTTTTTCAAGGATATTTTTCCTTGTAAATCTCTATGCATGGTGTATTTAACATTCCTCTGATGGAAGTCCCATTTATGTGAGATATTAAGGGCTAGAACAAGGCGAATGGAGTTTATTAAGGCTGTGGAGGGAAATTTTTTCTCATAGTCAATCCCATTAACTTCTAAAAATTTGTTGGAAACTAACTAGCCCTTTTGTCTTTCAACACTTCCATCCAACGGATACTTAGTTATTTACACCCATTTACATTTGATAAGTTTTATTCATTTTACAAGAAGTACAAACTCCCCGGTATCGTTTATTGTTAAAGAACAATATTATTTATTCATTGTTGTGTCCCAATTTGGATGGCCAAAATATTCTACAAATGTTTTTACATCATGAGTCTCTAATTTTTGATCTGAAGAGGAGGAGGCCCATTAGAATTGTGAATATGTATAGTATTAATCTATAGAATCACCAAATGTTGATCATGTTGTACAAACCAATCTAATAAGTGGCGATGCCACTGTAGGTTTATATTCAATGAACCCAACTAGAATAAGGTGAGTAGGCAAAGGTAGTTTTTCATCATTTGAAGAAGAAACAAGGATAGGATCACTAACATAAAAGTGGGGAAGAAGATATAACACAAACATAAAAAATAGCACAAACGTAGAATTAAGATCGAAGGCCTAGAGGCTATCATCAAACTTAATATCTCTCCTAATAATAATTTCATTCGAATTAGGTTAAATAAGACTAGAAGATTTTACATTTTACTTAATGTTTCTTCTGATGTTATATTTTTAAATCCTATATGGGAGAGTTATTTAATTTTTATTTGGAAAAACTAAGGGATTTTCTACCTAAAAATGAAGACATAATCCTTTCAATGGGATGATATAATTTGTCCTTTCCTTTGATATGAAATTTTCTCTCAATGACATCATTTTGTTAGGCGGATATCGAATTATGTGTTGCATCTAAATTCCCTATGTATTACAATAAATAGTAAATTTGATCTTTAACATATACTCCATTATATGTTATTAGAATTTTGCACTTGATAGGGAAAAAAAAAATATTCTAAGAAATAAATCCGAGTGTGTAAAAAAAAGTATTAAAATATTCAAGTTCTAGTAAATAAATCCAAGTGTATTTCAAAAAATGATTACATCAATAGGTGTCCCCCAAGGTAGTAGAATTATTTTTTTCTTTCTTCTCTTCTTTTTAAATCTGAAAATTTTATCTTGTGGCCCAAAATGAAAGACGATAGTAAATTATTATTGTCCCCACTATTGAAAGATAACACTTTTTTTTTAGCGAAAAAAATTGTCTTGTGATTAAGGATAAAAAATATTAACATGTTTTTATCCATCCCATAAATGGAAATTTCAATACTAATTACTTTTCATTTCTAAATTCACATTTATCATTACTAAACATATTTACTAACATAACGTGAAAGGAAAGGAAAAGCATCATGAATTTAGGAAAAAAAAAATCAATGTGGGTTGAGAAAGAAAAAAAAATTACAATGTAATAAAAGCATCGTGTACTTTAAAAACTCATCATGGAGGCATGAGTTTATGCAACAGATCATCTTGGTATTTGGGAATATGTTTAACCTATTTTACGTTCACAGTAAAACAAATTATCATCCCAAGTTACTATCGATCGGGTTATTCTGTATAGTTCTTTACCATCACTTGGAATTTCTCCAATACAATGACGTGGTGATTAGATCACTATTTAGTGCTTTTCACTTCTGATCATTTATCCCTGGTATTCACTCTCACATGGCTTCAGTTCACAGTTTCTGCACTCCAAGCATTGATGGAATTAAGTTTGACACAATATATAATAAAAAGGGTGGCTTTCATTTCATTGTTGTCATATAAATGGATATATTCCAAGTTTTTTAACTGTATAAACCTACCAAATCCTCCACTAATACTTATTTCATGAAGTTAGAGATTTTTTAAATTTAATAATTTAGAGAAATATATAATTATATTAAAAAAAAAAAAAAAAAAAAAAAAAAATTGGTTAATTTTATGGTTATTTCTATTAATGTACACCATTTATGGATTTTCTAGTACTTGAACTCGAAGAAAAGAGGAGGAGAAAACCAATCACTCAAATTATTATGAACAAGTTGCAAGGGGGTTAATTGTGCCAAAAGGCATGACTGCTAAATATATTATGATGATGATTTCCTAGAACACAATTGTTACAAACATTATCTCTATAAGAAATGAGAAGAAAACCAATTTTCATATTTTGATTACATAATTGCTACAATGAATGATAGTTTATATGACTAAATCATGTATGCCAAATTTTGTTTAATTCATTACTCTCAACAATAAAAACTAATGGAAAGATGATAATCTAAAGTTGTCAAATCTATACAATCTTGCAAAATCATCAAGAATTCCAATTGTTAAAACACATTTAAAAATATTTTAAATCTATCTCTGTAAGGTGAAAACTCTATTGTTATACCTTCACCTAAAAGGGTAATTTGTTACATTTACAATCGATTGAAAGAGACACTTGAAACACATAATAAATAATTACAATGGTCATCTCACCAATAAATATATATTTGGTGTTACATTCATTAAAAGAAAATTTTTTATTTTTATTTTGAGTTATTGATAAGATAATCAATAAGTCACTCATTAGAAGAAGAAATTGCATTGAAGGAAAAACTGAAAGCAAAAAGTGCATGTCTATGAAAAGGGGAGTTAGGAGAAGAAGAATCAAATTGATTTGTTTCTTCATTGTTGCTTCGAAGGCCTTATATCTTATTGAAACATTTAGACTCTAGATTACCATCTCATAAATGTTGCAATGTCTCTTCTTCTTCTTCTTCTTCTTCTTCTTTTGGTCTTAATTTTGGTCATTTGTCACCATTGGGAGTAGACATTGGTTGAGAGCACTTGGAACCTTTGGTTTTTCCTTATTGTGAAGATGTTGCTTTTTCATACGCTTGGATTTATTTCACTATTGGGCCACTAAGACTTTGTTAAATGTATCTATAGTGTTGATCACTCAAAGATGCAAGAGTTTATTTTTCTCTCTAATTAAAGAATTAGAAAAAGATTCAAGAAATTGTGGTGTGTAAACATCCCTTGGATCTTCTCTAATGGATTGAAAAGTAGAAAAAATAAATAAAATATACACTACCAACCTTAGGAATAATAACTGGTATGTAGTGAGCACCATTATTTTTTATCTTACAGTCTTCAAACATAGTGTTTTGAAACTAGATAACTAATCTTCAACACTAAAAACATCACTACAATTTAAAGAAATAATTTGGTTTTGAAATTGGTGGGCTTTGTTAGGGTCAAGAATTCATCATCACATTAAGCCTATTAAATCCAAATTTTTCATACCTTTTACCACCCAATCACTTTTATTTTCAATGATTTTTCCATTTACATAAGAACATATGACAAAATGAATTTAAGGTAAATTTTCTACGATTTTATACATATTTTTTCATAATATTTAGTACTCTGTATTAAAAATTTTCCTTTTACAGGTTGCTACTGAAAACACGATTTTTGTAGAGACCATGTTCTTATAGCTAAATAGAGCATGTATCTATTATTAAATTAGTTGCAGCCAACCAAGTAACAAAGTGTGAATTAGAGAATATTGTTGGATTGATTAGAAAGGTTCATTGTTCATCCAAAAAGGCATACACACAAGAAACCATGTGTTTTGGGTGGTCAACGCTAAAATTTGGTGGGCATGGTTCTGTGCTTAAACATGCAGGTGGAAATGTGACCAAGTTGATAGTTGATGTGTCAAGTAACTGGATGCATCTAAAAATAGTTAAGAAGTGAAGAGTATAAATGAATCAATTTGGATCCGAGACACTTTGGCTCAGATCCCCTCTTTTGTGGCATGGGATTTTCATTGAACTAGATCCCTTGTTCCAACTATAGGAAGAATTCGATTTCAAATCCCTGAACTATCTGAGGGTATTTTCTGTAATGAATATTATATAAATCTACTAAGGAGACTCAAAAGGTAGTCAATAATCTCTTTATTTTGGCATATTCATAAACTATTGTAACTTTATTCCATTTTTTAATATAGTCATTGGAAATTTTCGTATTTAGACTTTGATTTGGTGCATAACTAAGCATATTGTTCTCAGTAGTTTTTAGGTAACCAAGAAACTTGCAAGAATGGCCTACTACGTAGTAGCTTCCATTTCCATTTAAATTCACTTTGATCTAGTTATGTTCATTCATTACTTTGTTCTTGTAGCTTAAATTCATTCCATTTCAATTTTCCATTACTATGTTCTTGTAGCTTAACTGCAATTATAATTTCAAGTCATGCGACATTATGTTTTGTTCAAAGAATTTGATTATTTCTTAAGCATTTTCTTAGTAACTCTAGTGGATAATATTTTCAATATGATTTTGTTTCCTTTACACAATTACATAGGCTATAACGTTTCTATGGATTTAGGTTAAATCTGATAATTGAGTGTGATGTTTTTACACACTTACAAAGGCTACAACACTTATTTTTTCTTAGATTAAAATTATTAGTTGAATGTGAAGTGGACTTGAGTCATAGGAGTAGGTCATCCTTTGCATTAGAATTCCTTTTAAATTCATTTAGTAATCATTCATGCATATATTGTGTTTATGCCTCGTAATATTATGAACTCTCGTTTGTTGAAGAACATAGTTATAGTCGGTTTTCATATCCAATGTATTTATAGTACAATGTAAAAACACGAAAGAAAATTAAATTTTAATTTATAAGAAATAAAATAAAGGAAATCAACAAGACCACCTAAAATTAAAAATCTTGAAAATAACATATTTACCATTAGTTACTACCCATCATAATTTAAGCAAGTATTTGCATAAAATATGGGATAAGGAACAAGATGGAAATAAATATACTTACCAAGAGTTATTTCCCACCATTATATATGTGTTTTTAAACAATTTAACAAATATGAGTAAAAATGTAAATGTGCAGACTTATCAGTGGTTACTACCTTCCAAAATTTAATTTGGAAAGAGACATGATTTAATTTTCAAATAGGTGTGCCTCTTGGGAACCCTAAAATCACTATAAAAATACACTTGAACTTTAATCACTTATCGCTCACATATCTCTCTCTCTCTCTCTCTCTCTCTCTCTCTCTCTCTCTCTCTCTCTCTCGCTCTCTCTCTCCCACATGTAAAGCAATCTAAGAAAGATGCCAAAGTTTCTAAGGAGCTAAATTTTTTAGATATCCTAAGTTTTCAACATTGTGATCTCTACTTTCCTTTCATAGTTATTGGTTGAATTTCTGAAGTGTGATTGATTGATGAAGATAAAAGAAATATAATATAGATTCATAAGTAATTACAATATTTTAGAGACAGTGCTTGTATCTATTTCACCCTATTTGTCAACATGGTATTATAGCTTTGGTGAAGCAAGGAAGTTTAAGATCACATCTAAGCATATCCAAGGAAATGAGTTGATCTTCGTCCTCCAGCAAAGCTAAAGATAGAGGCACCTTAGATTCGGGGCTTAGATATAGCAGAAACAAGCTATTTTTTTTCCAAAAGTTGTTCCCTGAAAATCTAGAATGGTGATAATAAGGGGGAAACTTATAGTTTTTTGTGGTATGTGATGTCTAGGGTACAAGTTCACAAGAAGTCCATTGTAAGAAAACATGCTAAGCTTGTTTGATCTCATGTGATTTTTCTTGGATGAAAGCTAAAGGACTTGTGTCAAAGGGAGTAGTTTTGGTAGAAATAATTTCCTCTAGGAGATGTCAGAGAGCTTTGTATTAGCTTCAAAGAGAGTATATCTCTGAGTTCGAAATTATGGACCGCCATTAACATTGTTAGGCTAGGTAGCTGATATGTTGAAAGGTTGTAGTGGCAGAGGGAGTATCCAGAACTACCACAATAGGATATGAATAAATATGAGAGGGAGTACCTAATCAGAATGACAGGGAAGTAGTTGTGGTGTTTGACCTAGTAAAAGGGTTGGTGTACCATCATGGTACAATTGGTCATGGAAAATCCAGTTATGTTTTGAGATTTGTCTCAAATAATGATGTACAAATGAAAATTCAGATTAGGCAGAGAGTGTTGAATACAAAAATAGTTCATCATTATATTGTTTCAGTATAGGATTTGTTATGGCTATGAGCATGAATCAAACATTTGTCGCACTTTGTATTTCAATTGCCGAGTATATTGTAGTTAGATTATCAATTTGAGAAGCATTATGGATTTAGAGTTTATTTGCAAGATTATCTTGATCAAGTACAAGTGAATACCATGATGACAGGTCGAAGTACCATGAGATTCAGTACCAAGAAATGGTACAAGAATAAGTAGAGTGACTTAAATATTACTCTACAATATAGCAAATTACTGGCGAAGCCTCTATCCCCGAGTGAATTTTCTATATGTACTTTAGGGACAAGTTTGGACTTGTTGAGAATTCCTATCTCATTGAGAGGGAGCCCTGATGAGATCACTCCACCCGACACTATGGATTTATGGTTGATAGATAGTGGTGCCTCAAGGCACATCACTCAGTTCAAGGAAGCACTTTCTGACATGGTTGAGAATGATGTTAATCTTAAAATTATCCTTGGAGATAACGCCACATATCTCATGGAAGGGACAAGGACTATTACCCTCCACTTGTCTCAAGGTCAAGTGCTCCACTTGCAAGATGTACTATATGTACCTGATTTGAAGAAGAACTGTGTGTCTATTTCGGTCATGGATGACAAAGCTTTTAATGTGGCGTTCATTGATGGGAAGGTGTGCATCTGGAAGAAGAGTTTCAAGGAAGCTATCATGATTGGGTTTAGAGTTGATACAACCTACCAGGTTGGAGGAATTCCACTGGAAGCGATGGCATGTGATACTATCCGACAAATTGATAATGGCACCGAATATGAGACGAATGAGTTCAAGAAATTTTTTAGATAAGCTGGAATCAAGAGGGAGATGATAATTGTCTATACTCCTTATCAGAATGGTGTTGTTGAAAGAAATAACATGACCAATGTGGAAGCTTCTCATGACATTATTTGTGACTAAAGTCTTCCGAAGTTCTGTGGGGAGAAGGTGTGAACAATGTTGTGTACATTCAAAATTGATGCCCGCATTCCACTCTGGACTCCAAAACTTCTGAAGAGGTTTTCTCTGGTAAGAAAACTGACGTCTCACATTTTAGATTTTTTTGATGTCATGTTTATTTTCATGTACCGAAGGAGAAGAGGAGAAAGTTGGATGCTTCTGGGAAGAAGGGAATGTTTGTGGGCTACAGAGAAACTTCAAAGGCCTATAAAGTCTATGTGCTTGGTCAAAGGGAAGTGGAGATATGCCACAATGTTACCTTTAATGAAGATGCTTCCCTGCGAAAAGTAATCAATCTTCCGAGATCTAAGGAATATCATGAAGCAAGGCCTGGAAATCAAGAAGAACCAAAGGATGAGATGATGTCGGATGTTGAAGGACCAATGGACCCTATTGATCCACCTCCTTCAATGAGGAAAAGACCATCATGGCTCAGGGACACTCTCGAGGAAGCCGAGAGACATATGGCCCCAAGGGGGAAATTTCGTGAAAGAAAGAAGCCAAATAGATACCAAGGGTATCTAGCAGCCATGAGTACAATTGTACAATATGAGCCTGGATATTTTGAGGAATCCGTAAAGCATCAAGTTTGGAAGGATGCTATGCACAAAGAATATGATTCCATTATGAAGAATGATGTATGGGATGTGGTTCCAAGACCGGAGACAAAGCAGTTGTCACCTTGAAATGGCTCTATAAGATCAAGCATGGATCTCATGATAGTGTTGAAAATTTCAAGGCAAGATTCATTGCATGTGGCTTCTCTCAAAAGGAAGGCGTAGACTATGATGACATATTTGCACCTGTGGCTCGATATACCACCCTCTGATATATCATAGCCCTTCCTACTACGCAAGGATGGAATCTTCATCAGATGGATGTGAAGACCGCATTTCTGCATGGTGCGATAAAGGAAGAGTTGTATGTGGAGCAACCTCTGAGGTTCGAAGTCCAGGATCGAGACACCCATGTTTGCAGGGTTAAGAAAGCCCTCTATGGGTTGAAGCAAGCACCGAGAGCATGGTATGAGGGGATAGATAGCTACCTGATGAATCTGGGCTTCACTTGTAGTAATGTTGATCCGAACCTTTACTTCAAGGTTGATAGAGAAAATCCGCTCATTTTGGTGCTTTATGTGGACGACCTCTTCCTGAAAGGTGCTGACCCTCTCATTCATCAGTGCAAGATGGATCTCGTTGTTGATTTCAAAATGAAGGACCTAGGACTGATGCATGACTTCCTAGGCCTGGAGGTCTGGCAGAGACCTAGCGAGATTTTCCTTTCTCAAGGAAAATATATTGTGAAGCTTCTAGAAAGATTTGGAATGGTGGATTGTAAGTCCGCGTCGGCACCAATGGAGCTCAAATTTAAGAATTTGATTGACAGCATTGTTGGGCCCTTGCTAGCAAATCCTACTGAGTGTCGTCAACTTGTAGGGGCCCTAATGTTCTTAGTGAACACCTGTCCGGACGTATGTTTTGTAGTGAACACTTTGAGTCAACATACGGTTGAGCCTCATCACTTTCACTGGGTTGGTACCAAGAATATTTTATCTTCGGGGCACGATCAACCATGGGTTGAGATACATTGTCGGGAGCATGACATTCCATGGATATACTGATGTTGATTGGGCTAGCAGTGTGGTGGATCGCAAGAGCACATCTGGATGTTGCTTCACACGTAGGTATGCTTCAAGTAGGAAGAAAAAGTCGGTAGCCTTGAGCACTGTTGAGGCTGAATACATTGCAACATGTATGGCCTGTTGTGAAGTTACTTCGTTGCGAAAGTTATTCAGTGAGTTGTTCGAGCATGTGCTAGATGCCACCATTATCCTTTGTGATAACTAGAGGGGGATTCGTTTGTCAGAGAATCCTGTATTCCACGATCGATCCAAGCATGTTGATGGCTGGTACCACTTTATCCGAGATATGGTACAGCGAGGCACTGTAAGGCTCGATCATATAGGAACTGATGAGTAGGTCATGGATATTCTCACAATTCCCTTGGGAAAGGTCACATTCCTAACCTTCTATGAGAATCTTGGAATCGTGGAATGACCCTATTTTGAGGGTTTTGTTGGACGATGAGCTCTTAGAGCTCTGGGGGGCTTTGGGGATAGTTGCTCGGAGCTATAAGCACACACGGGGCTAAGCTTTCCGAACCTTGTGGTGCTTCTGCCCCACCATTATGATGTTGATTTGGTTCACCTCTCATGATCTGTGCCCCATATGCATCCTACCCATTGAGTCCTGGACTCATGGGAAGTACCTCTCATTTGGCCAGTGAGGTGGGAAAAGCCAGAGACCAATATAAAAGGCTGATGGACGCATCAAATATTTTCATACTCTCTATGTCTAGGATGGCACGTGTCCAAACACTTGATATGGGATCAATTATAGTGAGGTTTCGGACCTCCAACTAACTTTGGGTCAAGTAAACCAACTTCAAGTTGGTATGAGACTCTTTTTTGAGTCCTATAGAGGTTTCAGACCTTTGGGCTAAACCTGTTAGCTGGGAATGATGTCTTTGTGACTGACCCACTCTTGTTCTAAAATAAAGAAGCCAGCAAAGAAAGTTATGGTGGGATGACACACGATGTTTGGATGGCATAGGTGGATGGAGTTCTCTCTAGTTGAGAGAGAGTGTTAATTTTGGACAACTAGGTCCAACCTCCATGTTGTGAGGCTCAGATGAAAATTCCAATATTATTATTGGATTCCTCTTTCGGAGAGGTGAAATATCGATCTAAATATCATCTTGATCCAATGAGCATAATATTTATTTTGAATTTATTCAAAATATGTGCAGGTCTGCCTGAAATGAAATGTAGGCTTGAAGCCCCAATAGTTGTGTCACACACCCTCACTGATGGATATAAATAGGTCAACGTTAGAGGTAATTTTCACTCATCCATCACATCACATTCTCTTTCCTCATCTGATTGGTTTGATCATCTATTGGAGTCTCTTCTTCTCTCACACATTGGAAAACACAGCAAGAAGATTTATGTTTTCGACCTAGGGTTTTCAGCACAGAGTTGAATAGTGTTGACTTTTGTCAATGCTTGGTAAAATTGACCCAAATCTGTCCTAGAATTCTGATTTCTGCACTCCACATTTATTGGCACAGAAATCGAGGCTGTACGTTGACTTTGACTGTGTTGCATTCAATTTTTGCTGCTATAGATTTGCGTTGACCGTTGACCGGGAAAGCTTTGAATTTCGTTGACTTTGGGTTGACCGATATAGCTATCCTAGAGGGTTTTATGACACTTCTGGTTGGTTGATCGTATTGAGATTTTGTTGGTTGAAGCATCCTGTTGACCGTCGTAATGCACCAACACACACATATATTTTTGTCTTGTCTTCTGTCGATCGACTGGTATGTTCTATCATCATTTTACTTTCTTGCTTATGTGATTGTTGTCTGATATTGGGGATAAAAATTAAAGTTGCATCAAGCATAGAACATCTACGAAATTTTACACTTCTTTCTTCTTGTATAAACTTGAGGTGAAGTTTCCCCATTCTTCTGGCATAGCATTCAACACCACTGTAGTTATCTCAGTGTCAGACATTACTTCTCCCAGTTCCTGTATTTGATCTTAGAGAGATTGATTCTCCTGCAGTACTCATAGAGAATAGCTCCATCGATTTATTATATATTCCTTTTGATGATTCTAGATTCAATACATTGGAGATGAGATAGTATTTTATGGATTATGTAAGAGTCCTTTGGCTTGTTATATCTCCCTTCATGTATTTGGCATGACTTCATTGTCCTTTTCTTCCATGCAGGAAAGTTTGAAACCCTAACCATTTTTATGCTTTCTTTTCAAAGAATACATTTTGATAGATTCATATGAATTCATAAAGATACTTACTTGAGTATATGCTTTTCTTCTTCTCTCAGCTTCCTTGTTGATAATGATGAAGATGATGGCAGGAACTCCCTCTTAGATTGATTTCAAAGTAGGTGATCTCAGATCCTTGATGATAAAGGATTATTTCAAATTGAATATGTCTTCAATAGTGTTGGGTGGTGCTTAATGATGTGTCTTCCAACAATGTCTTCAATATCAAGAATCTTTGATGTCAAATATTACCTCCTCGATGTGTGGATTCTTTGAATAAGTTTGAAAGTCTTCTTGAGATGGATTGAGGATTTCCTTACAATTTGACATGAATTTTCATCGTAGTATTTGAATTTTTCTCTGATGCTTTCTAGAAAACTGAATTTTTGATCCTTGAGTGTCTTCTTGTCAAATAGCCCCTTGTCTTTAGCACCTTAGCTATTATTCCATGTTCAGAATTTATAGGGCTAGTGATCAATTAAAATTATCTTCTTGATAATTACTTGTGAGATATACATCAGTTACTTATGTCTTTTCTTCTTTAGCTTATTTAGTCTTTCATCAAGTCAATTATCAAAATAAACGAGACACAAGAATTAGGCTCCTACAGCCAGGGAAAAACCTCTCCCTCTTGGAGAGGAAAACCCACGAGAAATTCTTCTTATAGATCTTCAAATTAAAAGTACCATGACCAAGACTCGGACCCTTGACCTATGAATGCTTCTAAGGACCTTGTCACTTCTTCTTAGTCTTCCTCCAACACTGGTCTTTATTTTCTTCACCAGCATGCACTGATCTACATCAACATTAGATAACTTTATCTCTAAGTTTATCTTGGGATACTCCTTGATTGCTGGAGACGTAGAACCTTTGAATAAGAAGGTAAGTCATAGATTTAGATTCCTCCTTTTTCCCATACTTCTATAGCTCTTAAACCTTGCATCATAAATTGATCATCATTTTTATCCACTGCTTCAAAGTGCTTCATAATAGATCCACACCATACTTATAGCATTGTCTTCAACTCGTATTTAACCATACTTTCTTACGTTGTATTTATCTCAGATAAAACTTGTACATGTCCAAATTTATACCACAAATGTATCTGCATGTATCACAGATGTATCCGCATGCATATATGTATCACAGGTATCTCATATGCCCTTATCCAAAAGTATATATATAACATATTTGATCTATTCCTGAAGTCCGCAATTAAACATCATACTTGTCGTTGCATTCACCTCAGATTTTCACATTACATTCTTCAGGATTGACCGCAGCTTCTCCTAGTTGATCTGCACCTTTTTCCACAGAGCTGTTGTAACAACTCTGCTTCCAACAAAAAAAAATATATTTATGTAATTAATATCATTCACATTCAACAACTTGATGTGTTTCATCACACCTTGACGAAGACATTTTTGTTGTTGTACTTTAATATAATTAATTGTCGAAATTGCATTCAATAATTATCGTCGCTTATATTTTATTCTCAATTATTGTCAACAACGTTTCTTACTCCTTATATCATTAGACCATGCTTTGGAGGTCATGAAATTTTTATCATAACCCTACTATCATGATTTTATTTTTACCATTGACATCTATTCCTTAGGACTATAGTCCAAATATATATTTCCAATAAGTTTTCATGTCAAGTAATTCACCACTTCTATTCCAATGGAAAATGGTAATTTAGTAGTTAAGGTCCCACCCTTAACTCTTACCCTATAATTATTTTCCTAACTTACCTCTTTCCTAATTTCTACCCACAATTAATCGAATTTCCGCATCATTATTTTTATCATTTATACTCCATATCTTTATTAAGGTGTTATGTTACACCTACACTTATGCCCATTTTGATAGAGCTATATATATTTATAATCGAACTTACCTTTATGATTTTAACTTATGCCATTAAAGGTCCACTTTGTAATTTGGCTTTCCATGTTGTCGTTAGGGACTTATGGAAATGTATATCTAATTTTCATATGTATAGGCATATTGTCAATTATTCTCATGAGTTCTCCACGTCATTATTTAGGGACCTGTCAATAGATTTAAAACGATTTCGACATTTATGAAGGTTTAATTGAACTCTGGTTCTATATGGATTTACATCAAATCTCTGGATCATATTTTGGTCTCAAGATTAAGCTTCATTTATTCCACAGTACTCTACTATGACAGTAATCACATGACTCATTCAGTTTTGGATTTAACCCTCTAGTTGCGTTACAATCTCCATCGTAGGATACACCATATGTGGATGATGGAGATCTAACCATACCTAGGGTTAAGGTTTATTATTCCATTCATTTTTTTGTGTCTCTCTTTTCGGCCATTTGACTCTGTTATGAATTTGTCTCTTGGCTCCACAACTTTTTTCGTTTTATCCTGAGAGGAGAAACTCAGTTTACAGTGCCGAGGTTAAGATCGTAACCCTCATCTGCTTTATCAGGTAACACGAATTCACCATAAGTTTTTTTTATTTATACACTATATATTTAAACTTACAGGTCTCTGGCTTCATCATTTTTTGTTTCTTTATGGTCTAAGATGATCAATTTTTACCCTTTATTCCTATAAATCATTCGATTGGTTTTTCTAGGTTTGTAGCGATGGGTTTCTCCCTCTCAATTTGTGTTCTTCCCCTAGATTTCCTTGTTCAAGGTATTATACCATTGTGCCAACATGCATGGTAAAATATTCTCAGGCATACACAGTCAGTGACTCTTCTGGCAGCGTATTTCTCAAATATGATTATGCCTTAGGCTACCCTCGCACGTTGGTTGAGAATTTACTTTCTTGTTTTTTAAATCAATTTCAATTTTGGTTTCATTTGTCTTCGTGAATTTTGATTTCTCAATTCACGGGGTTACTGTCCAATATGTTTTTTTTAATGCAGGTGAAGGATTTTTCCTCGTGGAAACCATTTCCTCTCCCACTCGTGTAATGGATCAACTGTTCACTTCGTGCGATAATGGAAATCGTTTTAGGTAAGCGTTATGCCTTCCTAACTATAT
The DNA here is from genome assembly GCA_034641835.2 of Pinus albicaulis. Taxonomy (NCBI): domain Eukaryota; kingdom Viridiplantae; phylum Streptophyta; class Pinopsida; order Pinales; family Pinaceae; genus Pinus; species Pinus albicaulis. The sequence continues at coordinate 707,177,498 of CM076584.1, forward strand.
TGTTCCTCCTCATTATAATGCTGGCTTTTTTTTTCATGTGTTTCCATTGTTTCGTTTCATTACTGGGCGAGCACCAGCAGCTTTTTGCATTCCGTCAACACCTTCTGGGTTATGAAATAATTATTTTACCTTCAATAATTTTTGTACAAAGTTTAACGCATTCTTTTGAAAATGAATTTAAATCTCAGGGATAAGAATTTATATCTTATTCTTAATTGAGAAATCTCGATTTCCCTTCCTGAAATCTCATAAATTTCTATTGTGCCATTTAGTTAGTAATCTTATGAATTTTATAAATCTGATTGATTTGTACAATGATTCTCCTTGTTTAGAATTTTTCGTTTGTAGGTATTTTTTGTTCGTTGACTTTCAATTATTTATACTGACAAGGCTAGTAATTTGGTTCCCTTAATTTTTACAGGAATTTTGAAATTCCATGTGTCTCCAATTTTATTCATTATACATCGAGGGTTTAAGGTAAGAATATTCTTGCAATTAATTACATTTTTTTTTATTCTTTGATTCCACATACTCTTCCATTTACTAACTTCAATTTCTTTTTTTCTTGCAGCTTTAATTCTCCATTATTGTTAGTAAGGTAATTATCCCTTACACTCTGGGGTTATATATACTTCCCCTTTTTTTATAGTTAGAAATATATGCTTCAGTATAAATTTCTTGATTTTTGTTATGTGCAAGTACCCTTTAATAACCTATTGCTCGTGATTGCTTCTGCTAGCAATTTCCATGTCAAGTAGTAACTTTGGATTTCTCTTTTCAGGTTGGTCCAGTAACCTACTTGGGGATTTATGTTATTATAACTCTGCATAATTTTTAGAGAGATTATACACTTGTAATTTATGGGGTAGAGTTCCCCAAATTTTGTATAATTATTTGGACATAGTTTTCAATGGACAGTATATGTATATGGATATAACTCCTTTGAATTAATACAACTCAGAATAAGTTAATGTACTCTTACTTAGAGTATTGAAGTTATATTTTCATTCCTTACGTGATATATTCTCTAGGATCTGTGTTTCAATTCTGTTAATAATTTTCGGAATTCCTCATTGAAATTCTGACAGAATATTATGTCTTAGTTATAGTATCCAGATTTTCAATTTCTACTACAGTGGAAGATTTGTTTGAATGTTCTAAATTCACATTAACTATCATACATACTTGTTTTTCATTTTGTACTAGTTTATTAATCAGAATTTCACGGTTAGTAAAATAATTATACTGTATTTTTATTATGCATAACTAATTCTGATAATTCACCTAACCTCGGATTTAAACCTACTTCCAGGTTTAGACATTCTGAGAGTTGGTACTCTTCAGATAATTGTCTGCGAAGCACTACAAATATATGCTATATTTATTATAGATGATTATGTTAAATGCACAGATCTAACAGTTTACAACAACTTATAATTTTTCACATTATTTTCACACACATAATAAAATCCTGAACATATCTAGCTAATTTCTTCACCACTAATTAACTTCAGTATAAAAACAAAAATACAAAACAAGATGAATTAAATTGTGCAAACCAATTCTGGTAGACTATTTTGCACCCAACCTATGAGTGCTTTCTCCACAACTCCCCCCGAACAGAGATCAACCTTCCAGCCATAGGCAACCGTTTTTCTTCCCGTAATTTTCTTATTTAAGCTTGCTCTCCCATCAGCTTTTTTCCATAACTGCATCCAGTTAATCACGATGTTGTTTTCCTTTTTTCCTAGACTTTCCTTTTGTTTTTTCATAAAAGTACTTTAAAAATGGCTTTTTCCTCTTTCTAGTTTTATTCCACCTCTTCCCAATAAATTTCCTCTTTACTGGGGTATCTTTTTAGATTTGTATCTCCAATATAATTTTCAATATTTAATTTATTTTCTCCAAGGATTATTGGAGAACTGAGAAAGTCTTGGGAATCTTATCCATCCTCATGGATTTGGATTCTTGATCTCTAATTTTACTCTAGTCTTTGCAAAATTAATTCCATTTTCATTTTATTAAATTAAAATAATAAATATGTCCACAACAAATGTTTTCCTTTGGGTCCATTTTAACCCTTTAGGATTGTTCAACTGTATAATAAAAGCAGAGAAACTAGGGATATTATATATTCCCCCTCTAAAACAAAACACCATCCTCAGTGTTGCAAAAACAAAATATAAATTCACTTTTCAAACAGTGATGGATATTTTTCCTTCATATCTTCCTCTCACTCCCAAGTAGCTTCTTTGGGTGCAAAGTGCCTCCACTGCACTTTCACCCTGGCCACTATTCTGTTTCAGAGCTCAATTTTTTTCCGTGCCAGGATGCAAAATGGCTCTGGAAGACATTCCCCTTCTGGTTCCACCTGTATCACATTCCAATCAATAGCATGAGTAGGATCATGTACATACCTTTTTAATAATGAAACATGAAAAACATCATGAACCTTAATGTGACTATGTAAAGCCAACTTGTATGCTACTGGCCCCACTCTTTCCAGTACTTCAAAAGGTCCATAGTAGTGTGGTGCTAATTTTTCACAGCTACCCGTGTACAAAGTACTATTTTAAGGCTTAATCCTCAAGTAGACATGATCGCCCACATTGAATTATCTATGAATTTTATTTTTATTTGCATAGCTTTTATGCTTGTCTTGATGTTTTGTTGATTTTTCTTTACAGTCCTTTCCATTTCCTGCCATGCATCAGGTCCAAATATTAACTTATCCTCTAGTTGACTCCAACTTAGAGGTGTATGGCACTTTCTGCCATGTAATGCTTCAAAATGACTCATCTTGATTGAGGCCTTGTAACTATTATTGTAGGCAAACTCTGCCAGATGCAGAAAGTCTTCCCACTTTGTTGGTCTTTCCATCACATACAGTCTCAACATGTCTGCTGAAATCTGGTTTTTTTCTTTTAGTTTTTCCATTGGTTTGGGGATGGTATGCGGTACTAAAGTTCATTTTGGTACCCATTCCCCCAAACAGAGTCTTCCAAAAAGCTGAAGTAAACTTTGCATCTCTGTCTGATATGATCATTTTAGGAATACCATGCAACCTTACAATCTCTTTCATAAATACATTAGCTACTGGAGTTGTACCAAAAGTAGATTTTACTAGTAAGAAGTGTGCAATTTTTGTCAATGTGTCTACAACTACCATTATAGAATCATGTTGGTGTTTAGTTATTGGCAATCTAGTTATAAATTCTATGGAAACTGTCTCCTACTTCCATTCTGGGATGGGTAAAGGATTCAGCAATCCTGCTAGATGTTGATGCTCTACCTTTACCTGCTAACATTTCCAAACATCTAGCTAAATAATTAGCTACATCCTTTTCATACCTGGCCAGAACATAATCTTTCTCAAGCCTAAAATCAATTTCTAATACCCTAGATGTACTGCATAGGGTCTTTTATGATACTCATCTAGAATCTCAATTTCTAATGAGTTCACATTGTGGATGTATAATCTATTTTTGTAACAAATCAGTCCCTTCTGTTTTTTAGTATACCCACTATCTCATTTTTCTGCAACTTTTCTTGGATTTTTTCATAGTTTGGGTCTTGCCTCATTACTTCTTAGATCAATCCTTCAATATCAAAGTATTCACTACTCCCAACACTATTAAAATTTTGACAAGCATTCCTACTCAAGCATCTGCAATATTATTTTCCTTCCCCTTTATATGTTTGATCTCCATGTAAAATTCACTAACTAAGGACAACCATCTAGCTTTCCTAGCATTTAAATCAGGTTGTGTGAAAAATTACTTCAAACTTATGTGATTTTTCATTAAAACAAACTTTTTTCCTAACAGACAATGTCTCCACATCTTCAAATCATGTATTACAGCACTAACTCTAAGTCATACACACTATAATTATGTTCATGTTTCTTCAATTTTCTTGACTCATATGCTATGATTGAGTTTTCTTGCAGTAACACTCCTCCTAATCCCTCTTCACAAGAATCGGTACATACTACAAATTCTTGATTTGGATCAGCAATATTTAGAATAGGAGCCGCTGTGAGTTTAAGTTTCAATTGTTCAAAACTATGTTGACATTTTTCTGTCCACTCAAACTTCACTCATTTCTTCTGTAGAGATATGATAGGATATACTAAGGCTGAAAATATTTCTACAAATCTCCTATAGTATCCTGCAATTCCCATGAAAGATCTTATGGAGTAAACATCAATAGGCACAAGCCAATCCATGATAGCTTGTATCTTTTCTCGGTCCATTGCTAATCCTTTTTATGAAATTATATGGCCCAAGTACTGTTTTTTATCTTTATAAAATTCACATTTGCTAAGTTTAGCATACAACTTATGTTCTCTAAGTGTTTGTAAGACAATTATGAGATGTTCTTTATGTTCAACTTCATTCTTAGAATATATCATAATGTCATCAATAAATACTATAACAAATTTTTCCAGATATTTACTTAAGAGAATGTTCATTAAGCACATAAAGGTAGCAGGTGATTAGTCAACCCAAAAAGTATAACTACAACTCTTATTTTCTGTATCTAGTTCTGAATGCAATTTTATTTATGTCTTCATATTTAATTCTCAGTTGATGATAACCTGTCCTTAAATCAATTTTTGAAAATACTATGGCTCCTCTCACTTGATCAAATAAATCATCTATCCTAGGTAGAGGATATCTATTCTTGATTGTCAGTTTATTCAGTTATCGGTAGTCTATACACATTCTAAATGTACCATCTTTCTTTTTAACAAAAAGTACTGGTGCTCCCCGTCGGGATACACTTGGTCTTATATAGCCTTTGTCCAACAACTCTTGTAGCTGCAATTTTAACTCTAACAACTCTGGGGTACTCATTCTGTATGAGGCTCTAGAGACTAGTGTAGCTCCTGGTATTAACTCAATTGAAAAATCAATTTCTCTTTTAGGGTGTAAGTGAGGAATTTCATCTAGAAATACATCCTTAAATTCTCTGATGACTGGTAAGTTTTCTACAAGTTCTTTTTCAGTTTGTTGTCCAAATTCTTCACATGTACAACATACACTTGGCAGCCTTTTCTTGTTTTCTTTTTCAACTGAAGTGTTGAAATCTGTCTAACTGATATTGGTTTGGGTTTCCCTTTCACTATCATTGGTTTTCCCTCACCATCTATACAGTGTATTGTTTTATCTAAACAATTTATTATGGCTTTTTGTTTTTCTAACCAGTCCATTCCTACCAACATATCATAGGAACCTAGAGGAAAAATATTCAAATTCAGTTCATTTTCATACCCATTTAAATTTATAGCAGTCTTTGGTAACTTATGGGGCACTTTTCTTTTTGTTCTTGTAGCTAACTGAACTAACCATGCTTGCTGAAATTTTTTTGACTTTAATTTGCACTTATTCACAATCTGAGGACTTATATAACTGAAATGTACACCTGGATCTATCAAAATAGAAACAGGTTATTCAACAATCATACATTTTATTTCTACCATAGTTGATTGGTGTTCAGCTTGATGATCTTCCAGTGCAACACTGATTCTTGGAATGTTTCTTGCCATGTTATTTACAGTAGTTTCCTCTCTCAGCACTTGTATGTTCTGAATGGTTCGATGAAGACAGTCTCATAGCAAATGAGGTTATCCATAACCCCAATACTTTAGTGGCTCCCTCATTTTTACAGTTCCATCTATTTTACTGTTTCCATATTTTTTTTAGATCTTGTTTGTGATTGCGCTGGTTTATTTTCTCTAGTTTTGTTAAACTTCTTCCTTTGGTGGTTTTTCCCAAAGTTCTTTAAGTATGATGGTTTTAGTATTTTTCCACTAGAGTCACCCTTTTCTTTGTTCTGCCAATTTTTCGCTTGTTCATTTCTGCCTTTGAACTGTTGATAACAAAGTCGTGCCTTGCGCACAAATTCATCCATTGTCTTGGGGTTATCAAATTATATCCTCTCCTGGTAGATAGTAGGTAAGCATTTTAAAAATTGTTATACATTTTCCTTCTCTTCTCTTATATAAGATACATAGCGAAGCAGGTTGGTAAATTTGGTAACAAACTCATCAATGGTAAGCTGTCCCAATCTAAGCTCATGAAACTCTTTGGATTTTTCATCATAGTATCGTTCATTCAGATATCTAGATTTAAATTTAATTTGGAAATATTCCCAAGTGACAGTTTTCTCATCTATCACATGCACCATTTTGGGTTCCTCCCACCACAAGGTAGCCTTACCTTGTAATTGTTAAATAGCCAACCTGGCTTTCAAGTTACTTACATAATCATAAAATTGGAAGTATTTTACCATGTTTAGAAGCCAAGCTTCTGCATCTTCCTCCTCACCATCATAAGAGGGAGGTTTGATTTTTCGGAATTCTCCTTGCAATTCATTTTTCCTTCTAGACTGTTGTCTATAGGCTTCATCATCCTCAGATTATTTTGAGTGATTTTCAGTTTCCTTTCTCATTCTTCCATAACCTTCACCTCCATGACTGGTCCTCAAGGTTAATTCTCTGATTAACCTTTCTTACTCTTCATTGGCTAGTGATAATATTTCATTGTGGTTTTTTAGTTGCATCATTTCTCTTTGCATCTGATGTATCATGGCCAGCAACAGAGCATTAGGATCTAGTGGATTTTATGCACCACCCAGATCTACATACAGCTCATCCCCTTCACTCATGGTTTCAGCTATACGGTTCTGCAGTAATTCACTGTACACAGAAGTAAAAATTAGTGTATATTTAAAAAAAAAAAAAAACAATTTACAGCAAATGAATTCTTGGATTTTTTTATTTTTTATTTTTCTCTGTTGTGAGCACACATGTAGGCCTAGTGTTTTAACATGGGCTTTGATACCATTTGTAACAACTCTGCTTCCAAAAAAAAAAAAATCAATTTATGGAATTAATACCATTCACATTCAACAACTTGATGTGTTTCGTCACACCTTGACGAATACTATCTAACAGACATTTTTGTTGTTGTACTTTAATATAATTAATTGTCGAAATTTCGTTCAATAATTATCGTCACTTATATTTTATTCTCAATTATTTTCAACGATGTTTCTTACTCCTTGTATCATTAGACCATGCTTTAGAAGTTGTGCAATTTCCATCATAACCCTATTATCATGATTTTATTTTTACCATTGACATCTATTCCTTAGGACTATAGTCCAAATATATATTTCCAATGAGTTTTCATGTCAAGTAACTCACCACTTCTATTCCAATGGAAAATGGTAATTTAGTAGTTAAGGTCCCACCCTTAACTCTTACCCTATAATTCTTTTCCTAACTTACCTCTTTCCTAATCTCTACTGACAATTAATCGAATTTCCACATCATTCGTTTTATCATTTATACTTCATACCTTTATTAAGGTGTTATGTTGCACTTATATATTATTACACTAATGCTTGTTTTCATATAGCTATATATCTTTATAATCAAACTTACCTTTACGAATTTTCCTCATGCCATTAAAGGTCCACTTTGTAATTTGTCTTTCCACGCTGTCGTTAGGGACTTATGGAAATGTATATCTAATTTTCATATGTACAGGCATAATTTTAATTATTCTCATGAGTTATCCACGTCATTAGCTAGGGACCTGTCAATACATTTAAAATTATTTCGACATTTATGAAGGTTTAATTGAACTCCGGTTCCGTATGGATTTACATCAACTCTCTGTATTGTATTTCAGTCTCGGGATTTAGCTTCATTTATTCCACGGTACTCTACTATGACAATAGTCACATGGCTCGTTCAGTTTTGGATTTAACTCTCCAGCTACGTTACATTCTCCGTCATAGGATACACCATATGTGGACAATGGAGATCTAACTGTACCTAGGGTTAGGGTTTATTATTCCATTTCATTTTATTGTGTCTCTCTTTTCGACCATTTTACTCTGTTACTCATTTGTCTCTTGGCTCCACAAATGTTTTCGTTTTATCCCGAGAGGAGAAACTTAGTTTACAGTGCCAAGGTTAAGTTTGTAACCCTCATCCGCTTTATCAAGTAACATGAATTCACCCTAAGATTTTTTTATTTATACGCTGTCTATTTACACTTACAGGTCTCTGGCTTCATCATTTTGTGTTTCATTTTGGTCTAAGATGATTAATTTTTTTCCTTTATTCCTATAACTCATTCGATTGGTTTTTCTAGGTTTGCAGTGATGGGTTTCTCCCTATCAATCTATGTTCTTCCCCGAGATTTCCTTGTTCAAGGTATTATACCAATGTGCCAATGTGTGTGGGAAAATATTCTCAGGCATACACAGTCAGTGACTCTTCAGGCAACGTATTTCTCAAATACAATTATGCCTTAGGCTATCCTTGCACGTTGGTTGGGAATTTACTTTCTTGTTTTTGAAATAAATTTTAGTTTTGGTTTCGTTTGTCTTTGTGAATTTTGATTTCTCAATTCACAGGGTTACTGTCTAATACATTTTTGTTAATGCAGGTGAAGGATTTTGCCTCGTGGAAACCATTTTTCTCTCACTCGTGTAATGGTGCAATCGTTCACCTCTGTGCGATAATGGAAATCATTTTATGTAAGTGTTATGCCTTCCTAACTATACTTTTACTCCTCATTATAACACTGGTGTTATGCAGAATTATGGATTACGGATAAAATATTCTTCCCTATATGTAGTTCTCATCTAAAACAACAGGTTAAAGAATTTGCAACTACTTTTCCTAACAGTAAATATACACAAAAAACAGATCAAAGAACTTACCTGGAGTCCAAGTGCTTCCTATTCTCCTTCTATCGCTTTTTTTGTAGCTTCAAATCTGAGCTAAGTCGCCAAAATATTCTCTGCAAAGATGAACACTAAACAAAAAAATATAGCAATAATACAGATGTCTATTCAAGTTATTCAATTAAATCAATGAAACATGAACCATATGCATCAAATAAGAATTCATAATATAAAAGACATGAGCTTATATAGATACATATGTGGGAAAGTAAGCAACAATCTTTATTAATGGATAGAAGGGGAGGTTACACCCCAGTGATTGGTGTATTTTCACCATCTCCATCAGCATCCTAGCCTCATCACAATGCACATCTCTCTAGCAGCATGTCACTCAAATCAATTCCTCAATTGAAATTCCACCAACATTTATCTACTCAAATTCTTCCTTCTCAAACACTAAGATCTGTGCTCAATTTATAGAGGAGCTGAAGGTAGTTTTACAATCAATTACTTTCTAATAATGTGAAAGACATGTTCCCAGTCTCAGAGGTATCAAATGGACACATGGATTCGAAGTTTGACACCTGTGAACTCTTCTAGAAGGCACTAGCCAAGTGGAGATTCCAGAACAATGATAATTTCGCTCCCATTGTGACCAACGCACCCTTGAGTGTCAAGAAGTGCTTTGCAGAGTACCCTTGAGTGGGGTTACTTACATATGCAATGCACTTAATCCCTTTAGAGGCAACATTGGTGAGCTCTCATATGATATATTATAAACTTAAAATCTTGGAAACCTTTGCAGATGAAAGTCATGGATGATTTGTCTTGTTCTTTGTCTTAGGGCATATAAAAACTAAAATGATAGGGGATGATAGACCCTATTCATTGGTCCTGGAGATGATGTCCAGTTAACTAGGTCATTGGGAATGGTGCCCAAATTGACCTATAACAATTGCCCCCTAAAGCATGAAGTCAGAATAATAATAACAATATTTTGATTGAGATGCTTTACACTATGATGGGTTGGAGATAAAGCGGAGTGGCAACCTGCATCAATATTACAATACATTAAATCAAGATATATCCTTTTGATAATAATTGCTGAGGGAAGGCATTCCCATGCTCAGCACATAAACTTTCTAATAACATGTACATAATTCAGAAATTCGTCTACATTGGAATGTTGCCCAATATAGACATGCCTACAGATATAGGCCCATGTTCGAAGGACGATCTGTATGTAAGGTCACCATACAGATGATGTGTATAAAAATCCTGAAATCGCAGTCCGAATGGCTAAAACTAGATCCAGGTTCTTCTTATCTCTTTCACTCGATCATTCGGGTACAAGTCTACCATGCGAATATATGATTTGTAGTCGAACATGGAAAGACATTGTTTGATTACCAGCCAATGATGTAAGTTGTTAACAAATGCGAGAGAACCACCATTGATGTCAATGGACCTCAAGGTATTGCAGTACATTTCGTAAGGCATGAATAGATGATTTGATGTCGAACGCCAGACAAAATATTTCAGTCAAAAGTCCGGAAGCGAGGATCTTGTCGATGCTGTAACAAGCCTCATGGTACTGGAATATAATGTTTCTAAGTGAACTTCCTGGAAATGATTTGTCGTCAACCAGAAGCCACCTTATTCCACAACAGGAGTTACTGATTTCAAAGACAAAGGTATGAATTGATATAGCAATGTTCAGGGATGACTATCATGATAATGAAGGTTTATGAGTATTGCAGAAAGATGAATATTCACTGGATGACTTCTCTTGAACATATCGACGACATTAAGATGAGTTGGCAGCATTGACCCAAAACAAAAGTGAAGGTATGATGAACCATAGGTATGAATGAACCATCAAGAAGATTACCCAACCGAAACAGTCATGGTGATGGAGTGAAGTGTCATGTTCAAGAGCGACCTACTACTGTAAAAAGTTTTGTTCACTTTCCCAAATTTTCCCCAGTCATTTTTCGACCAGTACCTCTTTATTTTTTAACAAGCTTGAGGAGGATAACATTTTCTTGATCTATAATTAAACCCTTCAGTCGAATAAATTATCGCTATTTAATAATTTAACGAGTGTAGCAATGAATGAAACTCGATCCTTGCCATGATTGACAAGTCTGACGCTATTTTATGTTTTAATGAGCTTAACGATAGTGACAGCCCGGTCCTTTTTCATATTTAGAGAGTTTTAAAAAGAGGACGAAAGAAAATTCCATAAGTAATTTTTCGTAAAGTTGTCGCTCAGATCCGAAAAAGCGTAAAATAATATCTGAGAGAACCTCTTTATTCATGTTTGACCAAGGTATTCCTTTTTCATGAATAATCTATATCAGTCTGGAAAAGGGTTAAACTTATACTAAGTAGATATCAATTCATTTACTTTTACGAGCTCAAAAATACAAGTGCTTGGCAATATTTTCACATTATCGGAGTCTGAAAAGAGCTGAAAGAAGACTCCAGAGGGTCCTTCTTTGTTGTTATCGAAGCCCGAAAAAGAGATAAAATTGCGCTTCAAATCCTTTTTCGTTTTTAACAAATCTCAAAAAATAAGGATAAAAAATATCCTTTCTGGTCAAATCATTCTCGAAAGAAATCTACACGACTAATCTGTTCATCAGTTGTAAAACCTGTTCAGAACAACATCAGGATTAAAAATACCTATTTCATGATAAAAACATAATAAAACCATAGTCATAGCAATAAATATTCATTACAAACAACTAAATGACTAAATAAAAAGAGTTTTACTATTCATTTTTACCATTCAATAGTTACCATTTGCATTTTGGAGCTCTGAACCTGTTTTTGCCCCCGAAATTCAGCGGTCGATTGCGTGCAATTGCTAAGAATGTTTTGAATGCCCCCTACAAGAGCACATGTCGAATGCCCCCTTCAAGAGAAGATGCTCCCCAAGCTTTATTTGATTCACCTAAGTAAACTACTAGTTACTAATAGCTGGATGGAATGAAGGTTCATTTACGAGATCAAATGGAAGGCTCGTCTTAATTAGGAGAGGATTTGTTTCATTTTTTAACGAGCTTGACACAGGAAAAGATCTATGCTCATGACTTGTTTCATTTTTTAACGAGGTTGACATAGTAAAATAACTTTCCTCAAAGGCACTTGTTTCATTTTTTAATGAGGTTGACACAAGAAAAAGGAACTATCCTCTAAGGCACTTGTTTCATTTTTTAACACGGTTGAAACAAGAAAAAAGAGCTATCCACAAAACCTGTTTCATTTTTAATGAGGTTGGCACAGTAAAAGAACCATCCTCATTGTGCAGTTGGACTAGTGAGTGCGTGCTGGAAAAGACGTAGTCTAACGAAGTCATCATTTAAGGAATTTGATGAGCACCACAAATGATAAGTTATAGCATGCGTTGATGGATCTTCTCCAGGGTTTCCATTGAATTTTGGATTTTTCAAGGGTAATTTCTGTGGTATCACCAGCCACCAAGGAGAATAACTGATGGGATCAACTTGATATTGCACTGAAGATGTGAATAAAGGATCAAGTCATTCAGTACCCATATAGGATTCCAGATGATGACATGGGTGAATTCCATGGACAAAACATCGAAGATGAAGCAACAGTAGATGCTTTTGCAACTGAAATAGATGGTTTATTCTGGGATGTTATCTCAGCCATGGTCAGAGGACCCAATGTATACCCTATAGAATCTATGGGAACTCGAAGTGAAACAGGATCAACAAAAGTAAAGAAAGGTGATTAAGTAAAATACTTGTATAGGTAAAGCTCCTACCGAAAATGAGTTAAAGTTAAAGGTGTCTCGTCTTGTGATATTTCTTCAATCAAAATCAAACCAGGTGGAAGAACTTCGCCGTCTGGCACGAAATATATTTCAAGTGGTTGACTGCGCGATATAGGAGACTCAATGGCTACAGTAGATTGTGGAGTGACCAATACAGGAACAACTTCCAGTTGTTCGACTTCGGGATCAAGATTTTCTCCACTTATGGAATATAGCAACTGAAATATAAGGGGTTGATAGACCCTATTTCATTGGTCCTGGGGATGATGTCCATTTTGACCAATAACAGTTGCCCCCTAAAGCACAATGGGACCCAGATCAACTTCCAGTTGAACAACGTCGGGTTCGGGAGGTATGGTCTCATAGATTGGATGGATCATGACCACGAGTAGTTGTGAGGACTCCGTCTCGACAACAATAGACGAACCAGGATGTGTAGAAACAATTTTTTCCAACTCTGGTATATGGGAAGATTGTGCTTCACCAGAGGTACTAATAGTACTAGTTTCGGTAGAGTGATGTCGCCTTCACCGTCCAGAAGTAACTTCTGGTGGTAAAGGTGGTTTTAATGAAAATCTACGTGAATGATGGGGGAAAGGATTTTGTTCTTCCATGATTACTATTTTATTTTAACCAAAAACAAATAAACAAAAAAAAATGGTATTACTAGGCAAAAGGTTTACCAAGAAACTATGAATAGCAAAATACCTCCTGGTGAACCAAGAAGTACGGGCAGGAAATCTCCCCGAATGATGTGTTCGTTGTAGCACAATTTACAAGGCAGCCAACTCGGTTCACCATGGATCGATAGCAACTTAAATTTTTCCTCCCAAATATTCCCCAAGGTACGTGGAGGCCCAAGTCCATATTAGCGCTTTCTGATGCGAAACCGCACAGTGAGAGCACCCCTTTATACTTTTCGTACTATAACACTGCCTGATATACCCGAACGTACGTGGATGAGCTACGATATACTTACGTATGTGGAGTAAGGTATCACACTCGGAATGTATCGCAGACAATTAATGACTTCTGCTATGTTTTATGACGTCGGAACACGTCTCTATCGTAGACCTTCTAAATGTTATAATTATGATTCCAATGCTTTGTTAGGTAAATTGAGATAAATTTTAAGTTGATCTTGTTTATAGATTTTCCTTTCAAGTTTCACCGAGATGACGTATTGGAAATTCCTAAAATGCAAACTAAAATGATAAGCAATCTTTCACTTTTAGTTTTTTCAATGAAAATCCTAGCTACTAAAGGGAAAGAGCAATCAATTTGAGAGCAAATAATTAAAGAGCACAAACTAAAATGCAGCTTTCCTAATTGTTCCTTTTGAAAAACACACAATCCACTACATGCAAATGCAGGTTTTTCTTTTCATTCCCTTTAATGTTATGAATGCAGAAAAGAAACTAAGTGCACCAAATCAATAAAAACAAATGCCTTTTGCTTTTGATAAATGGAGAATTTAAACAACAATTTCTCTTTTTAAGGAAAAATGAGGACTTTAACAAAAATTTCTCCTATTAACAAATGAAGAATTAAACGACAATTTCCTTTTACAAAATCAAATGGATCTAATGCAGCATTGAAAATACTTTGAAATTAATTCGTCAATGATAAATAAAAACACTTTCAATAAATGTTGAACAAACTTTTCTTTCAAAGGAGGAAGAGGTAGGTAATGTCACTGGTCAATCTAAGGTATCGAGCTCTTTAAAACACAACAAACAAAAGGTTGAATAAAATTGCAATGACAAATTCAAATGGAATTTGGTTGGCTTAGGGAGAAACACAGTCTCTAAGGGGAGAAAGTGTGTTGCAAATCACCCCTGCATGGGAGACAGTGCTCTGCAAAGCACCCCTGAGTGGGAGACAATGCTCTGCAAAGCACCCCTGAGTGGGAGACAGTGCTCTACAAATCACCCCTGAATGGGAGAAAGTGCTCTACAACGCATCCCTGAATGGGAGAGAGTGCTCTGCAAATCACTATGTCTTGACCAATAGTGCGTTGGGCACAATAGAGATTCAAAACTCAAGCTACTAAACACACTTATAATGCAAATTTTGATTTCAAAAATCCTAATCTTTCTGAGTAAATTCTACTGGGTGAATAAACAGAGAAAATCGGAGGCAAATACACTAAGGATGAAGGCTAAACTCCCCACCAGAGTCGCCAATTTGTTATGCGGAATTATGGATTACGGATAAAACATTCTTCCCTAGATGTAGTTCTCATCTAGAAAAATAGGTTAAAGAATTTCCAACTACTTTTATTAACAGTAAATAGACACACAGAATAGATCAAAGAACTTACTTGGAGTCCAAGCGCTTCCTATTATCCTTCTGTCGCTTTTGCTATAGCTTCAAGTCTGAGCTAAGTCGCCAAAATATTCTCTACAAAGATGAACACTAAACAACAAAATATAGCAATAATACAGATGTTTATTCAAGTTATTCAGTTAAATCAATAAAACATGAACCATATGCATCAAATAAGAATTCATAATATGAAATACATGAGCTTATACAGATACATATGTGAGAAAGTAAGCAGCAATCTTTATTCATGGATAGAAGGGGAGGTTACAAACCAGTGATTGATTTAGTGTCACCATCTCCAACAGCATCCCAACCTCATCACAATGCACATATCTCCAGTAGCATGTCACTCAAATCAATTCCTCAATTGAAATTCCACCGGCATTTCTCTACTCAAATTCTTCCTTCTCAAACACTAAGATATATGCTCAATTTATAGAGGAGCTAAAGGTAGTTTTACAATCAATGAATTTCTAATAATAGGCAAGACATGCTCCCAGTCTCAGAGGTATCAAATGGACACATGGATTCAAAATTTTACACCTGTGAACTCTTCTAGAAGGCACTGGTCAAGTGAAGATTCTGGAACAATGAGAATTTCGCTCCCAATGTGACCAACGCACCCTTGAGTGTCGAGAAGTTCTTCGCAGAGCACCCTCGAGTGGGGTTACTTGCATATGCAATGCACTTAATCCCTTTAGAGGCAGCGTTGGTGAACTCTCATATGATATATTATAAAATTCAAATCTTGGAAACCTTTGCAGATGAAATTCATGGATGATTTGTCCCATTCTTTGTCTTAGGGCATCTAACAACTGAAATGATAGGGGATGATAGACCCTATTCATTGGTCCTGGAGATGATGTTCAGTTAATGAGGTCATTGGGAATGGTGCCCAAATTGACCTATAATAGTTGTTTTTTTTCCATGCATTTCCACGGTTTGGTTTCATCAGTGGGTGAGCCCTAGCATCTTTTTTCATTTCATCAACACCTTCTAGGTTATGAAGTACTTATTTGACCTACAATAAAAATTTTCAGCGTTTAAATAATTCTTTTGAAAACAAATTTAAATCTCAGGGATAATAATTTTTATCTTATTCTTAATTGAGAAATCTCAATTTCCCTTCCTGAAATCTCATAAATTTATGTTGTGCCATTTAGTTAGTAATCTTATGGATTTTATAAATCCAATTGATTTTTACAATGATTCTCCTTGTTTAGAATTTTTCGTCTGTAGGTATTTTCTCTTCGTTGACTTTCAATTATTTATACCGACAGGGCTAATAATTTGGTTCCCTTAATTTTTACAGAAATTCTGCAATTCCATGTGTCTCCAATTTAATTCATTATATGTCGAGGGTTTAATGTAAGAATCTTCTTGCAATAATTACATTCTTTTTTATTCTTTGATTCCGCATACTCTCCCATTTACTAACTTCAAATTCTCTTTTTCTTGCAACTTTAATTCTCCATAAATGTTAGTGAGGTAATTATCCCTTACACTCTAGGGTTATCTATACTTCCCCTTTTTGTTATAGTTTGAATATATGCTTCAGTATTAATTTCTTGATTTTTGTTATTTGCAGGTACTCTTTAATAACCTATTTCTTTTGACCTCTTCTGCTAGCAATTTCCATGTCCAGTAGTAACTTTGTATTTCTCTTTTCAGGTCGGTCCAGTAACCTACTTGGGGAATTTTGTTATTATACCTCTGCATAATTTTCAGAGAGATTATACACTTGTAATTTATGGAACAGAGTTCCCCAAATTTTGTATAATAATTTGGACATAGTTTTCATTGGACAGTATATGTATATGGATATAACTCATTTGAATTAATATAACTCAGTATAATTTAATATACTCTTACTTATAGTATTGAATTTATATTTTCATTCCTTATGTGATATATTCTCTAAGATCTATGTTTCAATTCTGTTAATAATTTTCTGAATTCCTCATTGAAATTATGACAGAATATTATGTCTTATTTATAGTATCTAGATCTTCAATTTCTACCACAATAGAAGATTTGTTTGAATGTTCCAAATTCACATTATCTATGAGACATACTTGTTTTTTATTCTGTACTAGTTTATTAATTGGAATTTCATGGTTAGTAAAATAATTCTACTTTATTTTTATTCTACATAACTAATTCTGATAATTCACCTAACCTCATATTTAAACCTACTCTTCAGATAATTATTTATGCAACACTACAGATCTATGCTATATTTATTATAGACGATTCTGTTAAATGCGCAGGTCTAACAGTTTACAACAACTTATAATTTTTCACATTATTTTCACACATAGTATAAAATCCTGAACATATCTAGCTAATTTCTTCACCACTAATTAACTTCAGTATAACAACACAAATACAAAAAAAGATAAATTAAATTGTGCATACCAATTCTGGTAGATTATTTTCCACCCAACCTATGAACTCTTTCTCCACAGCTCCCCCCGAGCAAAGATCATCCTTCTAGCCATGGACAACCTCTTGTCTACCCAGAATTTTCCTATTTAAGCCTAGTTTCCCATCATCTTGTTTCCATAACTACGTCTAGTTAATCAGGATGTTGTTTTCCTTTTTGCCTAGGCTTTCCTTTTGTTTTTTCACAAAAGTACTTTAAAACTAGCTTTTTCCTCCTTCTAGTTTTATTCCACCTCTTCCCAGTAACTTTCCTCTTTACTAGGGTATATTTTTAGATTTTTATCTCCAATATAATTTTCAATATTTAATTTATTTTCTCCAAATATTTTTGGAGAACTGGGAAAGTCTTGGGAACCTTATCCATCCTCATGGATTTGGATTCCTGATCTCTAATTTTACTCTAGTTTTTGCACAATTAATTCCATTTTCATTTTATTAAATTAAAATAATAAAATATGTCCACAATAATTTTTTTCCTTTGGGTCCAATTTAACCCTTTAGGACTGTTCAAATGTCTAATAAAAGCAGAGAAATTGGGGATACTAAAGCTGTCCGAAAAACTTGAGTCCAAATGAGCCACAGGACAGTCAACATATAGTGCACTGTCCAAATTTTAGACCGACCTTACAGTTTGTCTTGTAGGCCGACTTGATAATTAATAGGTCAACTTGAAGATGTATGTTTTTCTAGCGTTGTTGAGGACTATGTTGAGGGTTGTTAGAGCCTTTCTTCCACAAGGTCTTTGGCAAGGTCTTGGATAATTCTCTAGACTAGATCCTTCATATGTAAGAGACTTAATTATATTTATACCTAGAATACACAAACCCTAATAGACATCAAGAAGAAGTCTATTAACCTATAATAAAATATTACTCATGAAACCCATGAAGAAAGTCCAACAAAATACATTTTATTGTCTTTGTCTTCTTCTTTACATAAATACATAATTACATAGTCAATATGAAGACCAATCCAAGTTACACTTTTCAACATATTTGAAGTCGGCCTACAAGGCAGCATGTGAGGTTGGCCTAATATGGAGATAGTGCACTATATATAGTGTTGTAGTTGCGGCTCATTAGCTCTCAAAAAAGTGCGAATATATTTGCGGTATTTAGGAAGAAAAAAAAAGGTGCGGACTTCAGTCTAATATGATATATATTCAGATTAAGAGAAGATTTGGATTATCTAGATGGGAGACACTACATAGACAACTCTGAAGGAAGAAATCTATGGATAGTTCCGAGGTGGTGAAAACGTGACAAAGTCTAAAATAAAAGAGAAGTTAAGGGTAGTGTACAAGTGCTATAAGTACAGATCTATTTGAAGAAGGATTTGATAATTGTCCTGAGGTAATATTTCGGATCAGTATACACCTATAGTTCATGAATTTGAGATAGTGATCTAAATAAGACAACAGTCTCAAAGGTGTGAAAAAGTGAGGAAGGTAAATCTGTGATTTACCTTCCTAACTACAGTTCAAGAAATAAAGTTGCAAGTATATGAAAAGTGAATATGATTCAGTCTCCAATATTTAACTAAGTAATAAGAAGTAAAACTTAGAGACCGAGTTCTCTTGTACTAGTACAAATCACTGCAGATTGGTGAAGAATAGAAGAATCAAGTTTGAGATCATTAAAGAAGTAGTGATAAGGTCTTGGATGCATATATAGGTCAAGGGTCTGAGTCTTGGTCATGGTACTTGTCATTTGAAAATATATAAGAAGAATTTCTCGTGGGTTTTCCTCTCCAAGAGGGAGAGGTTTTGCCCTGGCTCTAGGATCCTAAGTTTTGTGTCTCTTGTATTTTGATAATTGACTTGATGAAAGATTAAATAAGATAATAAGATAAGACATAAGTAAATCAAGTAAGCTCACAAGTAATTATCAAGAAGAAAATTTGAATTAATCACCGACCCTCTAAATTCTCAACAAAAACAACCAACAATCACCTTGTGCCTTGGATCAAATGCCTTTATGTATAGTCTTATCGTTGAGTCTTGGTCTTAAGAAGCATATATTTCCAATGTTCCACGGGTACGCGTCCCCCCACCTGGGAAACGCGTCCCCATGCTTCCTTGCGCTTTGGGGATGTTTCCCCACATCCCCAAAAAATGAAAACACGAGAAAACTTGAAGGGTGGACGTTTCCTCCGAAAAGAGGAAATGTTTCCTATGTTTCCAAAACATTTCGAGGCCAAATCATCAAAAAAAGTCAAATCCCTAATTTATTTTATAAAATATTATAAATATACTATGAATCGATGGGGGAGAATGGTTTTTTATTATTTCAAATTTAAAGAGACCATCAACACGATGGGATTTTGATCCAGAGGATGATGCACACGTAGATATGGAGAGGGACTTGATCGGACACGGACGGGGTTGGTTGGTGTGCCACTTAGCATGTTTGAGAATGCAAGTGATTTTGATTCAGTTGGTGACATGGTTGATCTTGATTTATTCATGTAGCAGCTAGATGGAGAGACTAGTGGGGCATTACCTTGAGCAACTATGCCCATTTGTCATTTTATATGTTCATATGTTATCTTATTTTTTGTTTCAAACTTCAGTTTTAGAATTTTGTTTGTTTTGAATCTTGATATATGATATATTATACTTCACTCTGTAAAAATTTGAATCTTGATGTATCAGACTTGAATTTTATTTCAATATTCAGTATTCACAGTTGGAACTTCAATATGGTTTAAACTTTTATTGTACAATGTTTCAGTTACATGTATGATTGTATCATGCTTTTCATTTTAAATTTGTTTTAGTTATATGATTCATCTATTTATCCTTCATGACGTAAGTTTTTACATAATGATAAAGACAGTGAAATTATAAAATTTCAATGATATATTTATAATTTTTTAGTATTTTACTATTTTTGTCAGGGTCCCTTGTGTTAAATACCCTGACATCCCCCCACGTTTCCTAAAAATTGGTGGGGAGATTTTTCATAGGCCGCCCCTGCATTTCCCCGCTCCCCCGTCCCCACGTCCCAGAAACTTGGTGGAACTATGTATATTTCTAGTTGTTGCAATTGATAGAGTAAAATAGATCAAACAATCATAATATCTCTTCGTCCACTACACAAACTTCAGGTTCTTTTTGCACAACAACTTTAGATCTTGAAATCCCATCAGCACCAAAAGATCTTGAAATAAACTTATACAATATTCATATTGAGCTCATGCAAATAACATGCATATCATAGGTTTTCTTATTTGAAATTCCCACGATAATTCTTGCAAGATTAAGAAAATTACCGAGTCTGCAATGTGTTCTTGCAACTAGATTGTTGGTTTCAAAACATGAAATAGTTTCTGAAGGATTTGGCATATGCCACAAGTTTTCTTTCACAATCTCCTCTTTGGTCATTTTCTGAATTATGCAACACCTTTTCAATGCCAAAAATTTCATATGCGTCAAATCTCTCTAATCCTCTAGTCTTCCCTAGTGCCATGTGAATAGAAATCCAAAAGAGAATCAACACTACCACATGCATGATTAGAAAATCCTATCCTTTAGTTGTTTGAACTAGATATAATAAACCTCCACATGTGAATTCTACAAGTGAAAACTCCCTTTGAAACAAGCACTTCAATCCACTTTTGTTCCCTGCAAAAAAGGTGGTAACAATACCAAACCAGTCCAAACCAATCTATCACACCATAAAAACCTAACTCCTAAACCCAAAACAATGTTGGTAATCTATGGTAATTTTAAATTTTTAAAGGGAAAGTTGTCATTCTTTAACTAGAATAACATTATCATTATTTGTATCAGGAAGCTTGAGAGTTTTTCCAAACTTATCAGACTTCATATGAAGAAAGTAGAATTTTGAATCCCACTCAAAGTTCAACAAACTTAATAGTTTTTAGGATTTTTGAATTGGTAGTATTGGAACATTTTCATTCAATTCTATCAAAAATGAGAACATGGGATTGGCATATAATCAAGAGCACCAAGCCCTTTCTATAACTTCATGTTGGTGATATTCATTCTTGAACTCTTGTGCAATGACCTTAACAAAAATGTAACCTTCACTCAAATCAAAATCATTGGTTAGAAATGTTATGATTTTTCTACCGTATTACAAGGTTGAGCAGACGAATCCTCAATTAAAACCAAAATCATTAGTTAGGCATCTTAAGCTTTTTCTACCCTATTATAAGGTTGAGAAATCCAAAGAGTCTGAAAACTCTAAGCCAAATGATGTTTATATATCTCCTGTTGATGATCCCATTTCTAGTAGTAGTGATAAGTTTGATGAGTAATCATGTTGATCAATGATTTGTAGTAGGCCAGTGGCCCAATAGCTTGTAGCATGGTTTTTAGACTCTAGAGGACATTTAGAGGCAGGCTCATTTATTACGCATTTTGTCATTGATATATATTGCACTCAATCTCATTTCGATATATTCACCCTTACATGGTATATAGATGAGAAAAATTTTCATATTTCGACTCTAATGGTTTGGAATCTTCAAAATATGCTTTTCATTAAAAATTGATCATTTTTTAAAAATCGATTGATTGAACCTGATTCAATCTGATTCCGATTTTAAATTCACTTTGATAAGTGGTCAGTTCGAAGATCGATTTTAGTCCTTGAAACATTGGATGAAAGGGAAAACAATGTTGTGATTGTTGAATACTGTAACTAGGTTCAGTCTTCATTATTAATATATTTTTCAAAAAGAATTTTATTATTATTAAATGAATTATTAAAGCATGGGTTTCATGCTTGGGTCATATTATTTAGGTCAAATTCCCCATTGTGTACTTCTAGGATTTATTCTGAGTTTATGGAGCCATCACAGATTTAAATTGACCCATCCTGGGCTTTTGAATCATTTAAATAGGTTGTTGTCAAAGTCATTTATTATTTGGTCAAAAGACTCCTCCATCAAGTCATACTTTTCAACAAGGTCATCAACTCGGCCTCTTCATCGAAGTCATCAAGGCAGCCTCTTCAAGTCAGCCTCAAAAAAATATCTTCAAGTTAATATCTTCAAGTCGGCCTATGTGGAGACACAACTCTTCACTAAGTCATGTCGACTTATTTATTGTGGCAAACTACTATATATACTAGCCTAAAGACTTCGCATTATCTCACCTCAAGTATCTTGGGCTAATTGCAGAAGATGTTTTCAATTAAATACAGTACATAAGTTCGGATGGATCACAGTAACATTCTCGGCATACCTAGTGCGACTTATAGTGAAGAGAATATACAGATTTTCTGTGATGTATCATAGTTTGGTTCAATGTTATTTCAGGAAAGAAGGTTCGATGTTATCAACAGTGAAAGATATCAGTGCTACCACAGTGTCATTCCATCACATTCACACAATTTTGATACTACATTTTGGTGTTATCATCATGTATCGTTCGGTGCTCTTTCAATGAAGATATTTTTGGTGCAATCACAACTATCAAGGTTCGGTATCATCACAACAAGAAAATTTCTCAGTAATTACAATTTGGTGCTATCACATGTTTGATGCCATCACAGTAAAGGTTCCGGTGTCACCACAGAAATGAGATCTCGGTGCCATAAGGTATCTATGATGTTACAATGAGGAGACCTCGGTGTTATGATAGTGATGAAACCTCGGTGGTGATGATGCTTCGGTGCTAACACAGTGCAAGGATGACTTCATGGAGGGAATCTCTAGTCAGGTCTTGGTCATCTCATCTTGAGTCTACTGAAGGAAGAACTTTGACTAGGTTTTCCCCAAAGATTGGGGTTTTTCCCTAGCAGTGTGGCTACATCTTGTGTCCTCTACTATTTTTTGATTGGTATTAGTATTGATGATAAGAAAGAAAAATTGAAAGAACAAATAATAATAACGAAAAAATCACAAGATAATGTCATAATAAGAGAAATTGTTTAATTTTCACCTCCTTGGAATTCTCAACAGTGATGGGCTCGAGAATCCATAGTATTCATCTAACTCCACTACATGGATATCACTAATATCTACTCAAGTAAGAGAAACCACTCGCCCTTGCTCATGGATGGAGAAAATGAAAGACCTATCACTCAAGGTATTCAAACAAAGCAACACCCTATTAAATGGGGAAAGCTTTGATTATGGTAATTGATTCCTCTAACTTCGACAAAAATCCCAACAACTACTTGTCTCAAATAGGCTTTGCCCAACTCCCTCCCAAGAAAATGCCCTTCATCTTTATTGCATGAGCTACATAAGTTATATATATTATTAATTAAAAAAATTATACAATCTTGTCACTGTCCTCTTACTCAGCCACTTTTGCTCATCAACTACTTCACTGCATCATCATCACTGAACTTGAACTCATGCAAATTCATGTCCTCAAGATGCTTTCTCAAACACAATTCAATGTGCCTTTGGCCTTCCCTATGACAAAATTCTAACTGCCTCAAACTCATTATAGAACTACACAAGCTCTTGCCTTTTACAATGACTGCCACTTTCACCTTTTCACTCAACTAGCCAAAACATTGTATGTCTTTTACAATTTATGTCTTGGAAATGTTCCACTAGATTGCCTCCTAAAGAAACTCAAATTGATGTACATGTCCTACTAGTAGCTCGGATCATAACTGGTTTGAACCAGCAACTAGAATTGACTTGGCCTAAATAGAAAACATCAAGTATGCTCTGAACTTAATATATACAGCAAATCACACTTTTCATGTCGACAATAGCTCCCCAAAAAAGAACCCACAATCTATCTTAAATGATCCATAAGCCTGTGTCAAAAGTGATCTAAGGCTCAGTCTAATTTATGAAAAGAGGCTCATATCCGAGCCTTGAGGTCTTTTCTCCAACAAGAAACACAACATCTGAAATACCGCATTATACTCAACGGGTTGGATTAAATCACGAAATCACCTCAGATAATGTCCTATATTCGGCCTACAATAGATAATTCATTCTAATCTTGGCCAGTTCAGAATCAGAGGAACTTGCATATGTGGATTGATGCTTGAATCCTCCTTTTGAAGGCTCAAGGTTGAATTATTTATACATTTTGGAAGGAAGCCTATTTTAAGGTCGACTTGAACCTAAGATCATAAAAATTGCCCTTTTTAAAATATGTTTATGCTAGAGCCAACTTGAATTTCATTAATGAATTAATCATTTTGTTTTGGAGTCAACTATAAGTTCATTAAAAAATTAAAAATATGAGCCTTAGAATTGCACCAAATTTCCATAGGTTCATACCACAAGAGGACAAGAAATAGATCATGCTCTAAGTAGCTCACACAATAGCCAATCTATTAGCGACAAAAATAATTGATCAACAAAATCATAACGAACTTTTCCTATTTGAGAAGTTTCCAGATCGCCAATATTGTTAAACATAAAAAGAATTTTCTTGCGGCTCAAAAGAAACCTTTCAAATCAGGAGGTAACTCCACAAGTTGAATTGTGTTTTTGCATTAAGGGTGAACATAAATATATACATGGAGGGAGAGACTCTTGGGATTCATCTCCCATTGTCTCTTCATATTCCAGCTCTCCTTATTTACTATTTACATTATTTACATTTTCACCCAATCCCAAGGATTAGGTGTCAACCTTCCCCCCCTTAATCTGAAGGGATGTTGGTGAGTCCAAGCATCGCTCTGAATCTTTTGAGCTTTACTCTTTCAAGCGCTTTGGTGAATATGTCTTAAATCTACTCATTTGTGGAACAATGGAGTAGATGGATTCTCTTGGCCTCCACATGATGTCGAATCAGATGGTATTTTGTATTGATGTGCTTCGTTCGATCATGGAACTTTGGGTTCTTGGTCAAATTTATCGTAAAAGTCTTTTCAATCATGTGTGGAGTTGAATTCACTTGTTTCTCCTGCAAATCTTCCAGAATTTTCCTGCGCCACACAATTTCCTTTGTTGCTTCAGTTGCTACCACATATTCTACCCCAGTTTCTTTGTCTCCATTGAAGTCTAAATCAGAGTATCCAATCAATTTGAAGTCACCCACCTATGTATACTAGATTCCAAAGTCTTGAGTCCCCTTCAAGTACTCTAGAACTATTTTTGCAGCAAACCAATGTCCCTCGCAAGGATTTTTCAATAAGGGTGAACATAAATATATACATGGGGGGAGAGACTCTTGGGATTCAACTCCTAGTGTCTCTTCATATTCCAGCTCTCCTTATTTACTATCTACATTATTTTAAATTTTCACCCATTCCCAAGGATTAGGTGTCAACATCCCCCCCCCCCCCCCCACACCTTAATCTAGAGGGATGATGGTGAGTCCAAGCATCATTCTGAATCTTTTGATCTTTACACTTCCAAGTGCTTTGGTGAAGAACTCTGCAATCTGCTCATTTGTGGAACAATGGCATAGATGGATTGTCTTAGCCTCAACATGATGTTGAATCAGATGGTATTTTGGATTAATGTGCTTTGTTCGATCATGGAAATTTGGGTTCTTGGCCAAATTTATCGCATAAGTGTTTTCAATCATGTGTGGAGTTGAATGCACTTGTTTCTCCTGCAAATCTTCCAGAATTTTCCTGAGCCACACAATTTCCTTTGTTGCTTCAGTTGCTGCCACATATTCTACCCCAGTTTATTTGTCTCCATTGCAGTCTAAATCAAAGTATCCAATCAAGTTTAAGTCGCCTACCTATGTATACTTGAGTCCGAAGTCTTGAGTCCCCTTCAAGTACTTTAGAACTATTTTTGCAGCAGACCAATGTCCCTCACAAGGATTTTTCAATAAGGGTGAACATAAATATATACATGGAAGGAGAGTCTCTTGGGATTCATATCCTAGTGTCTCTTCATATTCCATCTCTCCTTATTTACTATTTACATTATTTTACATTTTCACCAATTCCCGAGGATTAGGTGTCAACATCCCCCCCCCTCCCCCCAACCTATCTGGAGGGATGATGGTGAGTCCAAGCATCATTATGAATCTTTCGATATTTACACTTCCAAGCGCTTTGGTGAAGATCTCTGCAATCTGCTCATTTTTGGAACAATGGTGTAGATGGATTGTCTTAGCCTCAACATGATGTTGAATCAGATGGTATTTTGTATTAATGTGCTTTGTTCGATCATGGAACTTTGGCTTCTTGGCCAACTTTATCGCATAAGTGTTTCAATCATGTGTGGAGTTGAATGCACTTGTTTCTCCTGCAAATATTCTAGAATTTTCTTGAGCCACACAATTTCCTTTTTTGCTTCAGTTGCTGCCACATATTCTGCCTCATTTGTGGAATCTGTTGGAACTAATTGTTTTCATAATCTCCAGGAGATAGCTCCTGATCCAAGACTCATAGCATAACCTGAAGTAGAAACCCCAGTTTCTTTGTCTCAATTGAAGTCTAAATCAGAGTATCCAATCAAGTTGAATTTGCCCACCTGTGTATACTTGAGTCCAAAGTCTTGAGTCCCCTTCAAGTGCTATAGAACTATTTTTGCAGCAGACCAATGTCCCTCACAAGGCTTTTGCATAAACCTGGAGAGGACTCCAATATAAAATGAAATGTTTGGATTGGTAGTAGTCAGATAGTTGAGACTTCCTACAAGCTGTCTATACTTTTTTGCATCCTCAAATTCTTTTCTAGTCAATGGATGTGAGCTTCAAGTTTTGTTCCATTGGAGTAGTCAAAGGTTTGCACTCATCCATGCCAAACCTGTTCAATAGATCTCCAATGTAATTCTTTTGAGAGAGGAATATAAAATTTGGATGTTGAGTTACTTCAATACCAAGATAGTAGTGAACATAGCCCAAGTCAGTCATTTCAAAACCTTTCCTCAATTCCTTCTTTATGGATGCAATGTAGCTTTCATTTTTCCCTGTCATCAAAAGATCATCTACAGACACCACAAGATATACAATTGTTTTTCCAACTTTCTCGACAAACAAAGTTGCATCATCAAGATCATAATGTTTGAAGTTGAGTTTCATATGATGCTCATTTAACTTCTCATACCAGGCTCACGGTGCTTGCTTGAGGCCATAAAAGGATTTTACAAGTTTGCATGCTTTGTGTTCTTAGCTCTTCACAACAAATCCTTCTGGTTGGGATATATAAAAAAAAAATTCTTTCATATCTCCATTCAAGAAATCAGCTTTTACATCCACTTGGTGGAATTTCCAACCATTCTGAGTTGCCAAGGCAAAGAGTGTCGAGATGGTAGCCCATTTTGATGTGGGGGAAAAATTCTCCTCATAATCAACCCCTTCTTTCTATGCAAAACCTTTTGCCACAAGCTTGGCTTTGTGTTTGTCAAGTGAGCCATCAGCTTTATACTTGTTCTTGTATACCCACTTGCAGCCAATTAGTTTGGTTCCTAATGGAGGATCAACCAGCTTCCATGTGCCATTCTTTATCAAGGCATCATATTCCTTCTGCGTCGCCTCTTTCCATTCATCATGAGAAGTGACTTCTATGAAGGAATTTGGTTCAAAATTTGTAGAAAAATTCAGTTCACAATTATAAGAAGCATCCATATCAACATGTGAATCAGAATCATCTACATCACCTCCATTTTTCCTAGTGGAACTTCTTGTTCTTGTCTTTCCAACCTCATCAGGATGAACATTTTCAAGTGTCTTTGTCAGCCATTCTGGAGGACCTTTCTGAGATGGCCGAGGCTACTCAGTTGACTAAGTTGGGGCCGAATCAAGATTTAGTCTCCCAATTCTATCAATCACATCACTCAAAGTGTCATCAGTGGTTGGAGCTTCATGTGGGGGAGAGAGCGCTTCAGAAGAAGATTCCACATATTGATCCAGAATGGGAATCCCCCCTTCAAGATGTGGAATCTAATTATCAAATTCTTGAAATGACTTTGCATGCCCAAGTCTATCCAAGCGATCAAGTTTTCGTTCAACAACATTGTCAGCCTTGGAAGATTCAAGAAAGATAACATCTCTAGATACTACAAACTTCTTATTAACTTCATCATAGAGACGGTATGCTTTGTAGGTATTTGAATACCCCAAGAAGATACACTTTCAACTCCTTGTAGCAAGTTTGCTTCTTTGTTCCTTAGGTATCAAGGCAAAACAAGTGGAACCAAAGACCTTGAGATGATTTACCAAAGGAATGTGGCCATGCCACATTTCATAAGGATTCTTGTTTCTAATAGCATTACAAGGACACAAATTCTTTATATACACAACACATAGAATTGCATTAGCCCAAAACATCAATTTCACATTCTTGAAAAACATCATGGAACGTACCATATTTATAATTGTCCTATTCATTCTTTCAACTACTCCGTTCTGTTGGGGATTATAAGGCACAGTTGTTTGATATTTGATCCCATGCTAGTGAAGATAGTTTTTAAATTTATTTGAAATGTATTATTTCCATTATCAGTGCAAATAGATCCAATATGATTTTGTGCATCATTTTCAATCCATACATGAAAGTTCTTGAATGTTTGAAAAGAATCATATTTTTGTTGATTTTTGTAGAATCAGAAAGTGCTCTCAGTCTCAAATTTTGTGGAGAGGCTTAGACATTGGTATTCCAAATAACCCAGAAAGCGTTTGTGGAAATTCCACTCGGGTTTTGTTTTATTTGTAAAATTAATTATTTTAATGGGGACCCTAAGTCTAAACGTAGGGAAATTAAATAAAACAGAGTGTGAATATTATAGAGAACATTGATCAAGTAAAATTATGATCTCAGTCGTTGATTAGAGATCTAATATGGGTTGTTTATTTCTCAATAAGAAGACTATAAAGGAAGTCTTGAGGGTCATTTAGAAAACACACCAATGCAGATACTCAGTTTCCTGAGTAAATCAATTTTCTCACTGGTCAAAGTTCAGTGAGAGAAAATTTACTCAGAGGGAGAGTTGCAGGTGGAGGAGAAGCAGAGAGGTTTCAACAACTATCCGAGGTGTAAGAACATGTGACACAGTGCTAGGAAGAGTGTAATGTTCCCAAATTTTAGCTTCAAGCTAAATGGAACATTAGAGTTAGCAGTGTCTTTTAGCTGGTGAATAAATGGGTAGGAAGGCCCATAAGTCTCCTAAGAAGGAATAAAAACACTTCAAGTGTGAAAGGAGACCCTCTTTTCAGCTCAATAAAACACCTCCGTGTGTGAACAGCGCTAATATCATGTTGATTCAGTCTACTTTGACCAAGTCAATAGCACAGATGTGGAGGAGTAGGAATCAAGGAAGGAATAATGCAGTTTTGGAGGGAGATGAATCTCTTGATGGGAATGACCTAATTGGGTGAAGCCAAGGACAAGAAAACTCACATTCTATTTAAGGAAGAGGATGGCAGCCATTTTTCCTTATGTTTTAGTTTATCATTTTGGATTGGTCTGCTTAGACTATTTCTTCCTCTTGTTGTTTAGCAGGGTAGTTGTGTTGTTTAGCACCTGGTGTTCCCGAGTGGGAATCTCACCTCTTTCCTTAAGGAGCCTATTGGGAGAGTTTGTATTCATTTCAACATCATGTTTTCAGGCCAAGCTTCAGTTACTTCATCAGCACAGTTTCTGCAGGTTATTATGCTGTGTTGCAGAGTGCAGCAGTGGAGGGGATTGATATCCCACTTTCTGAGCTAGTTTCTTATTGGAGGGAGGTTTCCTTCCCTTGGGAGATATTTTTGGAGAGATATTGAGCTCATTTCATATCTGTGGCATCAGGCCACACATTTCCCAACATTCACAACATTGTTCCAACTAGGGAATGCGTTATTTTTGGAGGCAGCTTTAGTGTATAGTTTAGTGGCTTCTTTGCAGTGTTTCCTTGTGATTGAGAGGTTCATCCTTTCATGGGAGGGAGCCATTGATGGATATACATCATATATGATATCTTTCAGCCTTCTAAACTCTTATTCTTCAGTGTTGCAGTGATTATTCAGTAATTTTATGAAGATCACATTTGTATTCAGAGTGTATGACAATAAACCCTTTCCGGGTTTTCTTGCAATTGTAATAAGGAGACTAGATCTCAATTGTTGAACATGATTGTCTAATATATGAGCAGATCTATTTGTCCTCCTAATTTTTGAGTTGAAACCCTCATAAGACTGCACAGTATTCTTTGTGTGTTATTTCTAAGTAGCAGTGTTTGGGGTTTTAATGATTTCCAGCTACACTAGGTGTAGGAGGTCTGTTTACCTCACCTAGTTTATTTTGTTTCTAATCTCCTATTGGATTTAGATGATAGAGGGACATATCTAATGGATCCAAGTGATGGTTTACATTTTTATGGCATACATTTATAGAAATGAATTTTTTTGTGAATGCATTGCTGAGAAGTCCATTTTTGGAATATTTTAAGATATTCCCATTACTGCTTATTTTCCCTATTTTGGGATATTACAAAGAGATAGTGTAGAGGTTGGGAGGGAGCAGCGCAGTTCTACGCAGTCCCCACGTATATCCAGCGCAGTTGTGACGCAAGGGGGCTCAGGAGAGTCCTTCTAGGGTCATTTCTCATCCGACTATTTTGTGAGGAATTTCTCCAGTGTTATCATAATTTATTTTCGTCACTACTAATTGTAAATTGTACAAGAACGTTTTTCTGAATATAGAAACCCTCATCTTCTACACTAGTTTTCCCGCATTGGGTTTTTCTGGGGACAATTATCCAAAATATTTGTGCCATTTATGTGCTAGTATTTTCCTTATTGTTTTTCCTAGTAATTACATGATGAAGTCTAAATTTGAATTTATTTCAATATTTACTGAAGAGATTTCTACAAATAGCATTTCAAACAGAAGCAAGAGAAATTCTCTGAGCCACAAATATTTTGCATGTGCCAGGTATGGGAATGAATTTACTTTCAGTGTCTCAATTTCAGGACAAGGGATATGATGTATACTTTAATGGGAGAAAGGTATATGTCAAGCATCCAAGCTAGAAGAAGAAGTCTCAGATTTGGGCTCGAAGCAACAGGCTATACAAGTTGCAGCTCGAATCTATAACGGTACTGGTAGGCAGCAATCTAAGTGGAGAATTAGATCTAAATGAGCTATGGCACAAATGAATGGGGCATCTATACCATGGAGCTCTGAGAATTCTCAGAGACACTGTTACAAGAGTTCCAGTTCTTAGCACCAAACATGATGACGTGTGCAAAGGGTGTGTACTATGTAAGTATGCTAAAGCAGCATATTCCAGGAGCAACAATAGGGAAAAATGTGTAATGGGACTAATACACTCAGATATCTGTGGACCAATGTACACTAGAGCTCTTTGTGGTAGTGAATATTTTGTCACTTTCATAGATGTCCATTTCAGGAAGACTCGGATTTACTTCTTAAAGACCAAGGATGGGGTCTTTGATCGGTTTGGACAATTCAAAGCTCTGGTAGAAAACCTAACTAGGAAGAAAATTAAAGTGTTGCGCTTAGATAATGGAGGTGAATACACTGATAAGGAATTCACAAAATTCTGCACAAGGGAAGGCATCAAAAGAGAATGGACAGCTCCTTACAATCCAAAGCAAAATGGAGTAGTTGAACGAAAGAACAGAACTATTGTTGGGGCATCAAAGGCAAGTTATGACCAGGATCTTCCTAAATTTATGTTGGCATAAGCATGCAGCACAACTTTATATATCCAGAACAGGACTTCGCACAGACCATTGGGCAAGACAACACCCGAGAGTGTATTCACAGCGGTGAAGCTGGAGGTAAGTCACCTCAGGATTTTTGGGAGCATGGCATATTGTCATGTTCCAGGTGAGAAATAGAGAAAACTAGATTAGACTGCTGAGAAAGATTATCTCATAGGATATAGTGAGACATCCAAGGCATATAGAATCTACATTCCATGGAACATGAAAATGGTAGTAAGGAGGGATGTGAAATTCATGGAGGATCAAGCCTTCAGAAGATCCTGTGAAATGCCTATAGAAGAACAGTCTGAGGATATGCCTCTTGCTTAGAGGTAGCTAGGAGAGGATCCAGTAGATGTACAACCATCGGGATCTAGCACTATGACTAGTACTAATATTTCATTAAGAGAAGAAAATCCAGATAGCTCGTAGCAGATGGGATAGCGGGAAGAGGAGCTGATTGATCCTCCTACCACCAGTGGCAAGATCAATGGAGAGGTAGGACAGATGCTAAGGGATGCAGAGGAGTTTGATAGTGCTCCTAGAACTAGAAAACGACAGCGTAGAAAACCATACAGGTACCAAGCATTGGTATCTCAGGTTGAGGAACCAGTCATATTTCAAGAGTTCGTACATCATCGGGTTTGGGTTGATGCCATGGTGGAGGAATACAACTCTATAATTATTAATGATGTTTGCGAAGTTGTACCTAGACCTCACGACAGATCAGTTGTAGGTTAGAGATGGATCTACAAGATTAAGTATGTGGAAGATGGAAACGTATAAATGTACAAGGCCAGGTTCATGGCTAAGGGATATGCTTAGATGGAAGGATTCGACTATGAAGAGACATTCGCCCATGTAGCCAGTTATACTTCTATCAGATAAGTGATATCCCTTGCAGCGCATATGGGATGGGAGATTCACCAGATGGACGTCAAGACTGCATTCTTGAATGGGGTGATATAAGAAGAGGTAAAAATTGAACAACCAAAGGGATTTGAGACACATGAGAAGAAAACTCATGTTTGCAGGCTGAAGAAAGCCTTGTATGGGCTTAACAAAACAACTAGAGCTTGGTATGGTCATATTGATGGTTACTTGCAAAAGATGGGATTTGTCAAGAGTGACGTAGATCCAAATCCCTACTATTTTTCAGTGGAGAATGAGACATTGATACTGGTATTATATGTGAAAATTTCAATCTATAAAATATTTATGCAGTGATATATTTATTTCTCCTACTTATTATTTCCAATAAGTTATTTAGAGAATTATTCTAGTAAATTTCGAAAGAAATACTAGTGCAGCATTCACTCAAGTATATGCAGAGAAAGGAATAGTAAGAAATACAAGCATAAGAATAAATCACATATACACACTTATTTTTGGACAATTGTCCCCAAAAAAACCCAATGCGGGAAAATTGGTGCAGAAGATGAGGATTTATATATTATTCTTCAGCAATGAAATTATTTACAAGGAAAAGACTAGCAGACTTCTTTAGAAAACACCTGAGATAAATTCTCCCAAACCCTCTAAAAAATTTCTAACACTCAGAAGAACCACAACTTCCCTCTACGTGTCCCTCTGCGCAGTGCCTGCATCAGACTGTGTCACTTTGTGTGGGCTCTTTTTGTTGTTGCTTTGCGTTGCCTTCTCTGGCCTTCTACATCCTTCTCTCCTCAACCCTTTTCACTATTGACTCCCTCTGCTTCCTCTTCCTTGCAACTCTCCCTCCGAAATCAAATTCTATTCCTTCTGAATCGACTTTCGTCGGGTTACAGAGTGTATGCCCGGCTTGCTTTCCAAATCACCCTCAAGTCTACTTTTATAATCTTCTCATTGATGAATCAATGACCCAGATTAGAAGTTTAATCAATGGCCAAGATTAAAATTTGACTTGATCTGTATTCTCTAGGAGATTCACACTTTTTTTTATTAATACCCATTAATTTTTTAATTTCCCTAACTTTAGACTTAGGGTCTCCATTAAAATAATTAATTATTTTAATAAAACATAAACAGAGTGGGAATCATTGGAGTATCCATGGGTCTACATTCCTCCATATGAAACCTCTTCAAAATATCTATAGTATACCTTCCTTGACCAAGGACGATCTAACCCTTCTGCTGCCAAACTTCCAACCCCAAAAAAAAAATGCATCAACCCTAGATCATTAATGTCAAATTCTGCAGCTAAATTCTCCTTGTAGTCCTTGATAACCCTAGATGATCCTATCAGAAATAGATCATCTACATAAAACACTAGTATCGTAGGCTCATCCCCTACTCTCAGATAGTATAGATTGGGATCTGTGTCACTCTTGACGAATCCCATCTTCTGCAAGTATTTGTCAATTCGACCATACGAAGCTCTAGGGGCTTGCTTCAGTCCATACAAGGACTTCTTGAGCCTACACACATGAGTTTTATGCTCATGCATATCAAAGCCCTACGTTTGTTAAATATATACTTCTTCTTCTATAACCCCATTTTGGAACGCAATCTTGATGTCCATCTAGTGAATCTCCCATCCCATCTGTTGTATCTCGAGAAACAATCCCTTGCTATGGTAAGGAATCAGTGCTTAAGACATTTTATGAATGTATGTCAAAATTACAATATCAAATGGCCTATGTTTAACACCTTTATAATTTAATTACTTAATACCCCCAATAATCTAATATAATGAAAGTCTTCACAATGTCATAAATTGTTGATATTTGAATGAAATGAAAAGAAGAACTGTAAGGGAAACTCAAAATGATATGTTGAAAACACAGAATCTACCACTTTTAAGTTTTAGAGGAAATTCATGGGGAGAGAGAAAACTTGAAATAATATGTTGTAAACACAGAATCTATTACTTTAAAGTTTCATTAGGATTTTGTGAAGAGAGAAGAGATGGAGTGAAGGAGTGCAAATTAAGGTTATTTAACTCATACTCATAGATGTAATTAAGAGACTGGCTGCTACATTACTTCACTTCATTCAAAGAAGAATAAACATAGAGCAAAATTGGAAAGACATATCAACATAAACAGTTGTAGGAAACTTGATCTTCTATCATTAATTTCTCAGAAAATTCAGTACCAAATTAACAGTCATCCAGAGGTCCAAAAATCAGAACCTCTTTTATTTATTTCTATCTACTTAAATACATCAAATTAGTTTGTAACTGTTGAAATTCTTGAAACTAATGGACTACCTAAATTGTTAAGATTGCTTATGCAATAATACCAAGAAAACAAATTGAAACTGGAAATATCGTTCATTTTGTTGAATCTGATGTTGTTGATGCGTCCCCCCCGAAGTGCTGAGGCGTCCTTTCTAGTTATGATGTGGTAGCTGCACAGTTCTGTAACAACGCCTCAGTGCCCGACTTGACCCAACTATCGTGCTTCCCACAGTGCCACTAAATGTTCTTCTACCTAACTCTGCCTATGCCTTTTTTGTTTCAAATGTTGTCATCATGTCACCTGCTACCTGACTCTACCTCTTTTGTGCGTGCCTACTATGTTTAGTCTTCTCTTCTCCTTTGCTCTGCATCGGGTCACTTACCCGAGTCTCTCTGCCATGTTTTGCCTAATTCTTCATAAAATGGTGCACAAACCTCATAATCCCAGACTTGAAATCCTTTAGATTTCATCTTAGAACCACATCGCATCTGTGCCAACATCGCACTTCGCATTCTTTTGTCTTTAACTTTTCCTTAGCACTTATCTTTTAAAACTTGTGATGTGTGCTATGTGATCGAGTCCCACCTGGCATCGCACATCGCACTTCGGAGACTTTATCACTTACCTCCCATGGTTATCCTTTAAAACTTGTGATTTGTGATTTTCAATCGGGCCCCACCACATCGCACATCGCACTTCGGCAATTATAACACTTAACCTTTGCACTTAACTTTTAAAACTTGTGATGTGCAGTATGCAGGCCAGGGCCATGTCACTGCCACGTTAGTGCATATCACACTTTGGTGAATTTAACATTTACCTCCGCACTTATTCTTTAAAACTTGTGATTTGTGATTTGCCATCGGGCTCCACCACATTGCATATCGCACTTCGGCGATTTTAACATTTACCTCCCGCGCATATCCTTTGAAACTTACGATCTGTGGTTTTCAATTTAATCTCTGTTTTCCATCTCTCTGCTCCAGTTCTGTGCTTTGATCCCGACCATCTGTTTTTCCCTTTGTGCCTCCTCCAAAACTCTTAAGATTTTAATGGAAATGCACCCTTTCTCCACCTTCCGGAAAACAGTTTTTTTGCTCCACGGTGTAACCCTCCTAAGCTTATCCGGTGTTTTGTCTCACTAATCCCTTCTGAGCTTGCGAAAGAGCCCAAATCAACCTTGTCCAGTGTGCAATGTTCTGAACGTGCCCATCGATCCAGCTCTTGAATTGTTCGGCACGTGAATGAGCCTGGTTCGACCCACTTTCACATCTCATCACGTAATGTTAATGTACCAACATATAAATCAAAATTCTTCTACGACAGACAAAATTTTACATTTTCTATCATATATGCTTTTTTGGTGTTTTCAAAAATATTTCAAAGGTAAATGCAAATAAGCCACAACATCTGGCTCCAGATGGGGATAGTGATTTTTTCCACAGAAGCACTAAGAATCGCAGATTAGTTCCTTATCCATTGGGCATGGAGTCAAATATTGCTTGGTGACATATGAAAAATGAGCAATATGGTATTTACAATGGTGGAATGCTGACTTTTAATGTTGGAAATAATGCTTCAAATACTTCCCATTCACAGGCAATTGTACTGACTCTCCATCTAGATCTTCCAAAATGAATGTGTTATTTGACCTTGCCTCAAAGATTCTGTATGGACCATATCGAATAGGGTAAAATTTACCATGCTTCCCCTTTTCTTCTCATCAGGTGTCCCATCTCAGTACCAAATCTCTTGCTTGAAAGAGAACTTCTTTTTCATTTTGTCAAATATAGACTTCATCTTTTCCTAACTTTGTTTCTATTTTCACTTGATTCAATTATTTTGTTCAATCTTCTTACTAGAGCATTAGGTTCTTCCTAAGCTTATTGAAGGAAATAAATCACTAGTTTGGCCAGCCAAGTAGGAAATAGTGCTTGAGTTCCATAAACCAATTCATAGGGAGACTTTCCACTAGATCTCTTGGTAGTGACTCGAACTGACCAGAGGGAAAACTTCAACTTCATATCCCAATCCTTCTGATTCTTGGTGATCGTCTTCTTCAAGATTCTGACCAATGTCTTATTGGAAGACTCTCCCAATCCGTTCCCTTGGGGATGATATGCTTTGTAATGTGATAAAATTACATTATATGTTTGACAGAAATTAATGAAACGAGCAGAGTTGAATACCTGAGCATTATTAGTCACAATTTTGACTGGACATCCGAATCTGCTGAAAATGTTTTCCTCCAGAAACTTCATCACTACTTGGTCATTCGCCTTCTTAGTGGGTATTGCTTCAACCCATTTTGTAAAATAATCAATGGCAATCAGAATCCACTTGAACTATCCACTTGATGGTGGATTGATCTCTCTAATAAAATCTAATCCCCATTGCCTGAAAGGTTCTTCAACAAATAATGGGATGAGAGGTAATGGAGCAAGTTTTTTATTTTCAGCAAACAACTAACACTTCTGACAACTTCTGACCAGTCTATAAACATCTGCAAATAGGGTTGGCCAATAGAAGCCTGACTTGAGAATTTTATGAGAAGTGAACTTCCAGCTATAAATTCCTCCACACTGACTTTCATGATATTGTTTGATGACTTCAATAGATTCTCCTTCGGTCAAACATAATAGCAAAATACCAGCAGGATCTTTCCAGTATAGATTTGCTTCTATGATAACATATGGTTGAGACTTGAGCTTGAGAGCTCTGTATTTTGTTCTATTTAGTGAAGTTGGACAGGAAAATAAACACATGTAATGCATAATATCTTTATACCAATCAGAGCACAAAAAATTGTATTGAATACCTATTTTTGGACTTTCTTTGACCTTCTTCATTAACAGCTCCATCCATTGGTGCCAAAAAATTAATTCCCAAGGCTTGAAAATTTGTCTCTGTCAACAACTTCGCTAACCCCTGTCCCTTGACCAGCTTGGTGGGTTTGATGTCCAAATCATACTCTTGGATTTTTGCTATCCACTTCGCCCTTTTTCCTTCAACATCACTTTGGACCAGCACGTCTTTCACATCAGAATTAGGAACATAAGTAGTTATTTGGGACTGTAACACATAAGTCCTGAAGGCTTCCAGTGCTTTGACAAAGCATATACTTGTTTCTCCAGAATATTGTATTTGAGCTCAGCATCTCTAAGAAATTTACTGAAAAATGCAACTGGTTGCTCCTTACTATCTTCATTTTCTGCAATAACACAACAACAATAGTAGTGGGGGATGCAAATGAGAATACCTAAAAGGATTTTTGATAGTATGGACTAATTAGAACTGGAGCTTCCTGGAGTCCTTCCTTTATTCTAGCAAATACATCTCTTGCTTCCTTATCCCATTTCACTTATGCATTTTTCTTCAACATACATTAGGGGAATTTTGAGGTCTAAAATGGGCCTCCTAAGGAAACTATAAAATAATAGTGGAAATAATAAAATAAGATTTGATTACATCATCAAATTTTATAGGGAAAAAAGAAAAAATTACTTTTTCAACTCGTATTTTCAACTTATCTCCCAAATTTTTTCCTCAAATTTCAAGAGGGAGTACTCGTTGGATGAAAAATTTAATTCTTCATCCAAGGAGTACCCATGTTGCATGCTTGTGATGGATCTTGCTACACGAAAAATGAGAAATACATGAAAAATGTTATTGCAATCATGTTTTTTCATGTATTTCTCATTTTTCGTGTAGCAGGGTCCATCAGAAGTATGAAACATGGGTACTTCTTAGATGAGAAATTAAATTTTGCATGCAACGAGTACTCCCGCTTGAAATTTGAGTAAAAACTTTGGGAGACAAGTTGAAAAAGTAGTTTTATTATTTTATTATTTTTTAGTCTTTTTACCCTTTTACTTAAAAAATGGTGAATCATCCCTCATGGTTGACATCATCATCTTGAATCCTATTGGTTCTTATAAATTTTATTTTGGTTGCACATTTTTCTTAGCAGGCCTATTTTAGACCTCAAAATTCCCCTAATGTTTGTTATACTTCTCACGATCTCAGCATAATTGGGCACAAATCTCCTCAAAAAACTTATTTTTCCCACGAATCTCTGGATATATTTCTTGCTTCTGGGTACAGGAATCATCTGAATGGCTTCCACCCTTGCTGGGTCAATCTTTACTCCTTTTTTAGAAAATATGTGACCCAATAATTTACCTTCTTCTAAGGCAAATAAATATTTCTTGGGATTTAATGACAAACCGAACATTTTGCACTTTTGAAAATTATTTTGCAAATGCTCCAAGTGTTCATCATCTGACCCTAAGAAAACAGTTACATCATCTAGATATATAACTACAAACCTATCACCAATGAAGGCTATGTCCATGGCCCTCTGAAATGTTTCACCTGCATTCATAAGGCCAAATGGCATCCTTTAATACATGAATGTGCCTCAGGGAACACCTTTTTTGTAGATTTGGGAACACCTTTGAACAATTTCACTATTTTGGGTTCCTCTTGAGTTCCCAAATTACAATCTTCCATCTCTTCTTCTTGATATGTTTTCTTTGAATCAACGGAAACATCATTAGAATCGAATAATCTTTCAAAGGGAACCAACCCTTTAGGGAGCACATTATCTTTCAATTAGATAATCTTATTTTCACCTATTGACTGCTTAAGGTTTCTTATTTTTGCTTTCTGCTCTGTTTTTTGTTCCTCTTGGTCTATATCATCATCTTCAAAGTTTCCAATCATTTTCAGGAACTGATTTATCTATTCATCATCATCAAACACCTACTAATGTTTCACATTGTATAGAAGGTCTATGTCTAATTTCAATTTCATACCTTAACCTTGGATTTATTGGAGGTTTCAAGGTGTTGGCTGCAACTGCTAAATAATCTGCTAATATATTCTCCTCCCTCGGAATAAACTGAATATTGAAGGCTTCAAAATAGTTTTCTATCAGATCCCAAACTTCATTTCTATCTGATCTTAACCTCGGATGCTTGGTTTGACAATGGTTTTTAATTTGCCTTATTATCAATTCAAAGTCACCGAAAATTGAAATACATTGAACTCCCATCTGTTTAGCAACTTGAAGGCTTGAGATTAATGCCTCATACTCAGCCACATTGTTTGTTGAATCAAATTCTATTTTAAAAGAGAAATGCATGAGGTTACCTTCTGGTGATATTAGCAAGAATCCAACACCCGCGCCTTCCTTGGAGTATGCACCATCAACATAGCACTTCCAAATCTTCCTTAAGTGCAGCTCATTATTTACAACTGCTAAAGGGAGTTGCTTCCCTATGTCTTCAGCAAATTCTGCATCTTCATGCAACATGCAACAAGAAAGCTCTTTTGATTCTTGACTATAAATGGGAGAATTTCCTACATCTTTCTTGGAGGTGGTCTTCACAAACCTTTTTTCCCTATACAATCTCTTTTCTTCCCCATAAAAAACAAGAATGATAGCATCAGTGAAATCTAATTTTAGAACACCTCCCAAATTTGCTCCCTAATATCTTGAAAGAAGCATTCCAAACCTAGCTGGAATGTCAATGACCACTACATCCATGACTATACTCTTTGTTGGGATTTGTGCCAATGAAACTACTACATCTTTAATTAACCCAACACATTTCACCCTTTTGGAATCAAATGAATACATATCCCTATAAGTTTTGGTAATATACAAGTTTAGTTCCTTCATAACAGACAATGGCATGAGATTATGGGATGCTCCTAAGTCCAACATGCAATTATGTAAAGTAAAATAATGAAGCAATAGAGAAATATAGAAGGGTGGAACAGAAGGATCTACTTCTTCTACATGAGGACCAAAGGTGACCACATGATTTTATTCTTGTAAGTTCATTGTGTCACTTATATCTTCCATCTGTGTGAGATTAATAAATTCTGAAATTTATTTCTTGTAAGCTGGTATTTTAGCTAATTCTAGAAGAGGTACCTGGATTTTAACCTTCTCCAACTCCTTTTCCAAAATGAAAGCATGAGTTTGCTTAACATTATTTTCAGGTTCTTCTTCACTCTTTCTAGAACTTGCCACTTGTTCGTGTACAGGAACAACTCTCTCCAAAATGTTAGTGTCAACTGATTTGTTCTAGGAAGATTCACCCTGTTGCACATTTGTTCTATTAAGTGAATTTATAGGTTGTTTCCCATTACTGACTTGTTTCGCAGGGTCATTTTGTTATGGGTTTGTCATTGGAGGAGGAATGGAACCTTGTTGTTCACCTTCATTATCATGCACTCTAGATCTCTTTCTGGACCTTAAATCATACTCTTTATGCAACTCAACTTTCATGAAATCTGTGAATTGCCTACATTATTCATCCATTTCATCTTGATCAAAAGATACTTCAACTCCAACATATTCTCCATCTCAATCTTGCTCTTCATCCTCTTTTATTGTATACATAGCAGATACTTGATACTCGACCTCCATTTGGTCATCTTTTGTTGGCTCTCTAGGTGATGCTTCTATATACAATGGTGCTTTAACCTGGTCTTGATCTCTTCTTTCCCTCTGCAAGATTTGCAGGGCATGTCTTATGAATTGAGGGTTAAACCCCACTCGGTTTTGTTGTACCTGTCTTTGGGAGTTTTTATTTTCCAATTCCATCTTAGCTAGCATATTTGTCAGATTTTTTATCACCTTTTTCATATCTTCAATTCTTAGATCTTGTGATGATTCTTCTTTTGCTTTCCCCTTCTCTTAGATTGGTTGTTTCCCTTTCACCTTTCTAGCTACGGTCATATTAGCTTCAATCTCTAAAGCATCTGTCTGTATCTGCTCAAGAGTAGGGGCTCTTCTTTCTCTCAATGTAAATCTAAAATCAGCTTCAAAAGCCCAGCAAAAACCCTTTGCTCCTACATGGGGGGGCTTCATCTCTATAGGTAAACTATAGTACAATTTGTTGAATCTTTTTACAAACTTAGAAATGTTTTCGTTAGGCTTTCTTTTAATTTCATTAAACTCTGTCAATGAGTAACCATGATCTCTCTTTTCCCCCCATCTCTAAGTGAATTGAGTTTGTAACTCTTCCCATTTATTTATTGAACCATTTGGTAAACCTTTGAACCATTTTCTAGCCTCTCCATTTAGAGATTGCACAAATAGTCTCATCGCCACATCAAGATGGTCTACATTTAAATTCTCAACAAAAGTGAAAAACAAGGGTAAATGTTGTTCTGCAGTTACTTCATCTTCTCCAGTGAAATCAGGAAGTAATTTGAGGTATTCTTGAGGCATGGCATTCATTGGTTGCGCAATATTTAGTGGTGCATATCTATTCATTAAGAAAGCTAGTGCTGCCATATTTACACCTTAGTTTATTGTTCCTTTGGTGATTGAGGTTGATGAACTTGCTGTGAAAGTGAATGAAGGTGGTGAGAAGATTGATATAGGAGTGGGTTGATGAAAAATGGTAGAAGAAACAACAACCATATTTGGTTGATCTTAAGTGAAGGTAAAAGAAACAAACTCGAAAGAATGTTCTTCTAACTTAGGTTCTTGAAATTGAATGGGTGTGGAAGGAGAATCTTGTTCCAAGAAAGAGATTTCCTTGGAAATATCTTCAAACAAAGGGCTATGAGAACTACTATCAGGAGAAGACAATGTAGGATGAGGTGTTGAAGGATTTTCAGGTTTCTAAGCCTTTTTAGAAACCAATCTTTCTAGATTTGGAAAAGTAGGGACTATCTTCTATGAGGTATCTTACCTCGTGTGAGGCCTTTTGAAAGCCATAATTTTTAAAATAACAAACACAACCAAATATTTCCTCCTCACTGAACAACTAGAGGGAATAATGTAAAAAACCCTAGGAAAATAAACTTCGTTTCTTCATCCCTGGCAACGGTACCAAAAAATGTTGTATCTCAAGAAACAATCTTTGGTCGTGGTAAGGAATCAGTGCTTAAGACATTTTATGAATGTATGTCAAAATTACAATATCAAATGGCCTCTATTTAACACCTTTGGAATTTAATTACTTAATACCCTCAATAATCTGATATAATGGAAGTATTCACAATGCCATAAACTGTTGATATTTGAATAAAATGAAAAGAATTGTAAGGGAAACTCAAAATGATATGCTGAAAACACATAATCTACCACTTTTAAGTTTCAGAGGAGATTCATGGAGAGAGAGGAAACTCAAAATAATATGTTGTAAACACATAATCTATTACTTTAAAGTTTCATCAGGAGTTTGTGAAGAGAGAAGAGGAGTGGAGCGCAAAATAAGTTTATTTAACTCTTACTCACAGATGTAATTAAGAGATCGGCTGCTACATTACTTCACTTCATTCAAAGAAGAATAAACATAGAGCGAAACTGGAAAGACATATCAACATCAACAGGTTTAGGAAACTTCATCTTCTTTCATTAATTTCTCAGAAAATTCAGTACCAAATTAATAGTCATCCAGAGGTCCAAAACTCGAAACCTCTTTTCTTTATTTCTATCTACTTAAATACATCAAAGTAGTTTGTAAATTTTGAACTTCCTGAAACTACTCGACTACCTAAATTGTTAAGATTACTTATGCAATCATACCAATAAAACAAATTAAAACTGGAAATATCGTTGGTTTTTTTGAATCTGATGTTGCTGATGCGTCCCCCGAAGTGTGAGGTGTCCTTTCTAGTTATGATGCAGTAGCTGCACAGTTCTGTAACAACGCCTCAGTGCCTGACTTGACCCAACTGTCATGCTTCCCACAGTGCCACTATATTTTCTTCTGCCTGACTCTGCCTATGCCTTTTGCATTTCGAACGTTGTCATCATGTCACCTGCTACCCGACTCTGCCTCTTATGTGCGCGCCTGCTATTTTTAGTCTTTTCTTCTCCTTTGCTCTGTGTCGGGTCACTTACCCGAGTCTTTATCGTGTTTTTCCTATTTCTTCATAAAATCGTGCACAAACCTCATAAGCTCGGACTTTAAATCCTTTAGATTTCATCTTGGAACCACATCGCATTTGTGCCAACATCGCACTTCTCATTATTTTGTCTTTAACTTTTCCTTACCACTTATATTTTAAAACTTGCGATGTGCGCTATGCAATTGGGTCCCACCTGGCATCACACATCACACTTCGGCGACTTTATCACTTACCTCCTAGATTTATTCTTTAAAAATTGTGATTTGTAATTTGCGATCGGGCCCCACCTCATCGCACGTCGCACTTCAGAAATTATAATACTTACCCTTTGCACTTAACTTTTAAAACTTGCGATGTGTGGTATGCAGTCCAAGGCCACATGACTACCACGTCAATGCATATCGTGCTTCAGCGAATTTAACATTTACCTCCGCACTTATTCTTTAAAAATTGTGATTTGCGATTTTCTATCAAGCCCCACCACATCGCATATCGCACTTCGGCGATTTTAACTTTTACCTTCCGCGCCTATCCTTTGAAACTTGCGATTTTCAATTTGTGATTTAATCTCTACCGTCCATCTCTCTGCTCTATTTCTACGCTTTGATCCCGACCATCTATTTTTCCCTTTGCGCCTCCTCTAAAACTCTTAATTTTTTAAGGGAAATGCTCCCTTTCTCTGTCTTCGAGAAATTAGTTTTTTTGCTCCACGGTGTA
The DNA here is from genome assembly GCA_034641835.2 of Pinus albicaulis. Taxonomy (NCBI): domain Eukaryota; kingdom Viridiplantae; phylum Streptophyta; class Pinopsida; order Pinales; family Pinaceae; genus Pinus; species Pinus albicaulis. Next base: position 707,222,136 of record CM076584.1, read on the forward strand.
ACCCTCCTGAGCTTATCACGTGTTTTGTCACGCTAGTCCCTCCTAAGCTTGCGAATGAGCATGACTCGACCCTATCCAGTGTGCAATGCTCTGAATGTGCCCATCGGTCTAGCTCTTGAAATTTTCGGCACGTGAATGAGCCTAACTCAACCCACCTTCACATTGCATTACGTAATGTTAATGTACCAACATATAAATCAAAATTCTTCTATGACACACAAAATTTTACATTTTCTATCATATATGATTTTTTGGTGTTTTGAAAAATATTTCAAAGGTAAATGAAAATGAGCCACAACACCATCTGCACAGCAATGGACACCACAGACCTAATATAAGTATATCGGGCTACTGGGGCGAAGATCTCCTCATAATATATCCCTTATTTCTGAGCATACCCCTTAGCCACAAACCTAGTTTTAAATTTCTTGATGCTGCCATCTGCAGCATATTTGATCTTGTAGATCCATCTCGAACCTACAACTGGCTTGTCCTGAGGCCTGGGAACCACTTCCCAGACATCATTTGTCATGATGGAGTTGTATTCTTCCACCATCGCATCGACCCATACCTGGTGCTGAGCTGCCTCTTGAAAACTAGAGGGTTCCCCAACCTGTGCTACCAAAGCTTGGTACCTTTCAGGTTGCATGTGCTTCCTCTTCTCATTTCTGGGGGCTCCGACAAATTATTTTGTGTCCCTCAGAATTTATCGTAATTCCTTGCTCATTCTACCATTAGTATTGCGTGGATCTACCTGCTCTCCTTCCTGCAAGTCCTCGGGAGATGTATCCCTTGAATCCCCATGCCTTGGAGAGGCATGCGTATCACCCTCTGCAGGTCATTATGGTTGGATCAGCGGATCCTCCTTAGACTTCGTAGCAAAAGGCATCTCCCGAGATTTCTTAAAGGCCCTTTCCTCCATGAATTTCGCATCCTGCCGTACTACAATCTTCCTGCTCTCAAGAATGTAAATGCGGTAAGCCTTTGCATTCTAGCTATATCCCACTAGATATCCCTTTTCTGCAGTCTTATCTAGCTTCTTCCTCTTCTCTTTGGGCACATGAAAATATGCCACATTGCCAAAGATCCTAAAGTGGCTCACTTAAGGCTTGTTGCCAGTGAAGACACTTTCTAGAGTGATCTTACCTAGTGTGTTGTGAGGAATCCTATTTTGAACGTAAACAGTGGTGTTACAAGCTTCGACCCACAAGAATTTTGGCATGTCTTGATCATACAGCATTGCCCTTGCAGCCTCGATAATAGTTTTATTCTTCCTATCTGCAATTTCATTCTACTCCGGATAATACGAAGCAGTCCACTCTCTTCTATTGCCTTCCCTTGCACAGAACTCTGTGAATTTTTTATCAATGTATTCTCCACCATTGTCTAACCGCAGTGTCTTGATCCACTCTCCTGTCAGATTCTCCACCAGAACTTTAAACTCCTTGAATCGGCCAAATACTTCGTCCTTGGTCTCCAGAAAGTAGCTCCGGGTCTTCCTAGAATGGTAATTGATAAAGGTGACGAAATATTCGACTCCACTAATAGATCTAGTTGACATTGGTCCACAGATGTCTGAGTCTATTAAGCCCAACACACTCTGAGCCCTATTGTTGCTTCTATGGTACCATGCCTTGGCATACTTTCCCAATACGCACCCACTGCAGACATCATCTCGCTTGGTGCTCAGTTCTGGAACTCCTATGATAGTCTTCTTGAGAATTCTTAATGCCCGATGATGCAAGTGCCCCATTCTTCTATGCCATAGATCATTCAAATCCTTCTCATTAGTGCTTCCTATCAGTGCCATTGGAGATTCGAGCTGTAACTTGTAGATTTTATTGCTTCTGACTCTGATTTGTGCCTTCTTCTTCCAACTTGGGTGTTTGATGTATACTTTATTTCCAATGAAGTAAACATCATAGCCTTTGTTTTGAAGCTGCGACACAGAGACTAAGTTCATCCCCAAAAAAAGCATATGGAGCACATTGGTGGCCTGAAGGTTATTACCAGCTTCCGTTTGAAATACTATGGTACCTCTTCCAATAGGGGTACATTTCATCTTATTTCCCATGGTGATTTTAAATTTCATCTACTATTATTTGTAGCTTGAGAAAAATTCTCTCGCTCTCGTCATGTGAGGAGAAGCCCCACTATCAATATACCAGATCTCAGGAGAATCAGAGCTTGACACACAAGCAAATTCTTCTTCCAATCTGGATGCCAGAATAGAAACGTCATGATCCATTTGTTCTTTCATGCTTTCCTTCTTCTTTGGAGAAATACGTGAACCCTTCCAAGTTGCCGATGAAGAAACATCTGATCCATGTTCCATCGTTGGTTCTCTACTCCCATTACTTATATTTTCTCTGATACCATGTGAAAATTTCAATCTAGAAGATATTTCTACAATCATGTATTTATTTCTCCTACTTATTATTTCCAATAAGTTATTTACATAATTCTTCCAGTAAATTTCAAAATAAAGACTAATGCAGAATTCACTCAAGTAAATTCTGAGAAAGGAACAATAAGAGATACAAGGATAAGAATCAATCACATATACACACTTATTTTTGGACAATTGTCCCCAGAAAAACCCAATGCGAGAAAACCGGTGTAGCAGATGAGGGTTTATATATTATTCTTCAACAATGAAATTATTTACAAGGAAAATACTAGCATACCTCTTTAGAAAACACAAGAGAAAAGTTATCCTGAACCCTCTAGAAAATTTCTGACACTCGGAAGACCCACAACTTCCCTTTGTGTGTCCCTTTGTGCAGTGCCTACGTCCCTTTGCATGGGCTCTCTGCGCTGGAGTCTCTTTCCTTCTGTGTCTTTTTCTTCTCGAACCTTGCCACTACTGACTCTCTTTGCTTCCTCTGCCCTGAAACTCTCCCTCTGAAATAGAATTATATTCCTTCATGATCAACTTCCTTCAGTTTACTGAGTGTATGTTCGGCTTGCTTTCCAAATGACGCTCAAGTATTCTTTTATAATCTTCTCATTGATGAATCAACGACCCAGATTAGAAGTCTAATAAATGGCCAAGATTAAAACTTGACTTGATCTTCGTTCTCTAGAAGATTCACACTCTGCTTTATTAATACCCATTAATTATTTAATTTCCCTAATTTTATACTTAGGGTCTCCATTAAAATAGTTAATTATTTTAATAAAACATAAACCGAGTGAAATTTCCACAAATAGTTTTTGGGTTCTTTGGAATACTGATTTCCAAGCCTCCTTACAAATTTTGAGACTTGGAACACTTTCTGATGCTACAAAAATCAACATTATATGTAGATGACTTGTTTCCGATTGGTTCATTGAGGCTCATCAAGGACTATAAGGAGAACCTGGCAACAGAATTCGACATGAAGGATTTGGCGTTGATGCATTATTTACTAGGGTTGGAAGTTTGGTAGTAGAAGGGTGAAATCTTCCTTGGAAAAGGGAGATATGCTAAAGAATTTATGAAGAGATTCACAATGCAATATTGTAGACCCATGGCTACTCCAATGATTACCAACTGGAAAAAGGTTGATGCATATGACAACAAAGAAGTAGACCCCACCTTGTACAGACAACTCATAGGATATCTTATGTATTTGGTCAACACCCTCAGTCAGCTCACGGTGGAACCAAACAGGGCACACTGGGTAGCATCCAAGCACGTTATCGGATATATATGGGGAACAGTTGAGCATGGATTAAATTACATCCGAGGCAATGAAATCAGACTAATTGGATTCACTGATGCAGATTAGACAGGAAGTCCAGTAGATCGGAAAAGTACCACAAGGTACTATTTTAGTATTGAATCAGGAATCATCTCCTGCTACAATAGGAAACAGAAGTCCACTAGAGCTCTTAGTAGTGTCGAATATTTTGTCACCTTTATTGATGATCATTTTAGGAAGACCTATATCTACTTTCTGAAGACCAAGGACGAAGTCTTCAGTCATTTCAAAGAGTTTAAAGCTCTAGTATAAACTCTGATAGGAAAGCGGATCAAGGCATTGCGATCAGACAATGGTGGAGAGTACACTGATAAAGACTTCACAAGTTTCTGTGCAAGGGAAGGCATCAGAAGGGAGTGGACTACTCCATATAATCCGGAGCAGAATTGTGTGGCAGTGAGAAATAATAGAACTATTTTCAAGGCTGCAAAGGCAATGTTGTATGATCAAGACATGCCCAAATTCCTGTGGGTTGATGCTTGTAATACAGTTGTCTATGTTCAGAATAGGATTCCAAACAACACATTAGGTAAGATCACTTTAGAAAGTCTCTTCACTAGCAGCAAGCCTGAAGTAAGCCACTTTAGGATCTTTGGCAGTGTGGCATATTGTCATGTGCCCGAAGAAAAGAGGAAGAAGCTAGATATGACTAAGGAAAAAAGGACATCTGGCAGGATATAGCGAAAATGCAAAGGCTTACCACATTTACATTCTGGAGAGCAAGAAAGTTGTAGTGTGGAGGGATGTGAAATTCATGGAGGAAAGAGCCTTCAAGAAATCTCGAGAGATGTCTTATGCTACGCAGTCTGAGGAGGATCCGCTAGTCCAACCAACGTTGCATGAAGCGGGGACTTTTTTTGGAAGTGGGGATGCGGAAGTGTCATTTTCTAAAAATTTATGAAGCGAAGCATTTCAGAAGCGTCTAATATATATATATAATATATATATATATATATATATATATATATATATATATATATATATGCATTTGTATTCAAAACATACATCCAAAATACCATATTAGTTGTAGAAGACATGAAAACATGCATATTTTTACATAAATCAAGATAGATATGACATCCATGATTCCATTGTACATCAATAATTAATAATTTGAGCATCAACCATCTAGATTCTAGATCCCAGCAATTACAAACATACATCAAATTTTTAAGCATGATAAAACATTTAAGAATACTATAAAACATAAAACATCTAAAATTAAAACATTTAAGCATACTATAAAACATAATACATTTAAAAATGTTGCATATTATAAAACAAAAAACATTTAACCATATTATAAAACATAAATCATATCATCTATCAAATGAGAAACTATGAACATTAGTCATGTCCAAAATTCAAATAATAATGTTTACAAAATAGGCCACTTGGCCACCACCAAGACAAAAAAGTTCAAATTCACAATAAACCTACAAGTCTAATCTATGACAAAAGCAAGAATTGTGAAAATATCTATTAATCTCTCCTCCTTCCACCATGAAGATTACGTGGCAATGGGACTCCACGTGGTGGCAATGAAGAAGATGGTGGTTGTGGAAGTTGTGGCACTGGCACTGCAATTGATGAAGACAAATCCCCTGTTGTTGGTGTTGAACCATGGAACCTAGGAAACAAGGGACCAATTAGGGGTGGCATGTAAACTCGATCATCATCATCATGGATAAGAGAATCCTCTAATTTCTCTAATCGCAACACTCCATCCTCCAAATTGGCCTCCTTAGGATACTTGTCCCAAACCTTAAGGTCTTTATTACTCTTTACATCATCACATTAATGGGACAACAATCGCAAGTTTTAATGAGCATAAATCAAGCTCTCTGCCCCGTCTAAACTCAACCTATTCCTTTTAACACTGTGGATGAAAGAATAAGAGCTCCAATACCTCTCTGCAGCAGAAGTGTTTACCACTTGTGATAGCACCTGCAATGCCAAAGTTTATAGAATTAGAGTAGCACCTCCATCCATGTTCCACCACTCAATAAAAGAAAAAGTCTCTCGATCTCTGATATCATGCATGCTCCCAAATGGACTAGTGGAAAGCGTATAGTTGCTCAACTGTTTCCGTACCAAGGCAGCCTCCTCCTCATCAGGGACTAATCTAGTCAATGCAATTATATATTTTTATAGGACCTCTAGATCTAGATGTGGTTTTCTCCTCCCCCCCCCCCCCCCCCCCTCTTAGGTGCTAGTGTTGAAATCCATGATGGATGATAGTATTTAGGTTTCAAAACGTATGCTAATGCATGGAATGGGACATTTAGCATATCCCATTGTATTTCCGCCTCTACACAAAAATAATTGTACAAGGTGATATCTCTAGGCTCAACAATGTCTTTAATCTGCCCCAACATGTTATCCATTTGCTCATACACCTCCCTAATTATTGGTCTATCTAAATCTGCAAACTTGATCATGCAATAAATTGGTTTGGTGAATTGCAAAACATATTTAGCCTGTGACCAAAAGTACATGTCAAGAATAGTGTCATTGGCTACATTATCACCATATTTATCAGTGTTAATTTCCTCCCATGATATAGCGATGACCATATTAGTTAAAGCTTGTCTCACCTTCACTAGCTGCATAAAGGTGAGGTAATAACTTGGAAATCTTGTTTTTGCAAGTTTAAGCAACTGCAACTTGGAGTAAGTGCCATAGAAGTAGTTTACCCTTGTATTCCCTGTGATAAATTTAATGATTTGCTTCCCTCTCTTGTGAAGCTCATTAATCCACCCACATTCTTTATGCTTCATAATATCATGCATCAAAAGGTTCAATGTGTGCACCAAGCACCCATACCAAAATATGTGTGGATAAGTACGCTCAATAATTCTTCTTTCTCCCTTACAATTTTTTGCATTATCTGTGATCACTTGAACCACTTTACTAGGACCAACATCTTTGATTGATTGCAATAGGAGATCTGCAATGTTTTTGGAAGTTGCACTAACAGAGGAGGAATCATGACATGTAATAAACACTGTACCACTAACAAAAACACTAAGAACATTTATCAAATGTTGGTTTATGATATTTGTCCACCCATCTAATACAATGAATACCCCACTATCCACCCACTCATTTGTAAAACATGTCAAAGCTATTTGAACCTTTCCTTTTTCTCTTTCTAATAACATTGTTCTAGCTTTCTCATAGTTGAGGTCTCATATCCTCTTGAGGCTTCATTGATGGCCTTTACCATTTCATGCCAATAGGGAGAGCGAAGCACATTGAATGGTACACTACAAGCACAAAGAAATCAGACTATCTTTCCATCTGTATCATCCCTCCTGGCAACATTAAGGAAATCCCCTATTGTTTTTTTACCTCCAGAGCTTGCAGAAGTACCATGAAGAGATGAGCTACCAAATCTAGAGGTTGAACTTGATTTAGATTGACTTTTTTGTTGTGTAGCCTCCTCTATTTGGATGTATTTTCCTCTTTATTCATTTGAAACCTTTGGGCAAATTTCTATCCCCACCGCACCCTTCTTTTCATCACTGTACATCACCCCACAAATATTTTGAGTCCTCACATGGATATATGAACCACTATATGGTTTTCCTCCATGAAAACCATGAGGGCACAAAATCTTGTAGCTTCCACCACCTTTTCCCCCTTCAATTTTGTTCACATAGTTCCACAAGCGTGTCAATGCAGCTTTCCCCTCTGGTGTTTCAATGTTTTCATCAAAATCATCCCCTTCCTCCTCATCATACATTGGGTCACTCATATGGGGACCACTATGTTGTTCTTTTTCATGTTCTTCTCTTCTATTTCTACTCCCCCTTACCATCATGAAAACCAAGAGTGGAATGATACATAGAAGCCAAAAAAACATCATCTTTGAATATGAATATAGATGGTGGATAACCTACAAATAAATGAACAATAAGAAAGAATGGGAAAGTGTAGGAGATGGAGGAGAGAAAATACAAAAAACAATGACAAAAAAATGAGAAAGTTTGGGGTTTTCACTTACCTCTTTAGCTCTTGTAGATGGAAGCCCTTCTTTACTCCTCCAAGCTCCTCCTCCTTCACTCCTCCAAGCTCTCCTCAACTCTCTCTTCTCCAAGCTCTCTTCTCTTCTCTTTCTCTTCTCCAAGCTCTCTTCTCCTCTCTTCTCCAAGCTCTCCCAAAACACAAGTGAGAAAATGAGAGGTGAAAGTGAGCTTATATATTTTTCATGTTATCCCTAACTCAACACTAACCCACCCCCTAAACCAACTAAAGCTAAGTAATAAAAATCAAATTTTAAATTTATTTTTTTTTTGTTGCGCTAATTGGATACATATGTCATTGCACAGAACCATTCACGATCCATACGGATCCGCCTCCGAAGCACAGTGCTTTCGCATGTCAATCCGGCGTATGAAATGCAGATCTGGTGTACGGAATCATGGATCCAGCGTACGAAATCGTGGATACAGAAAAACGCTTCAGAATTTCCAGGAATCGCAATTTTTTTTTTTTCGAACTGTGTTTCGTACGGCAGATCTCGTATGAGATGCACATCAAGAATTGGAACCAGGGAGGGGACATTTCCTGCAACACTGGGTCCAACCACAATGACCTACGGAGGGTAATACAAGTACCTCTCCAAGGCATGGGGATCCAAGGGAAACTTCTCCCAAGGACTTGCAGGAAGGGGAGCGGGTAGATCCATCCACTACCAGTGGTAGAACGAGCAGGGAATTACAAAAAAAATTTAGGGACGCAAAATAATTTGTCGAAGCCCCCCAAAATGAGAAGAGGCAGCGCAGGCAGCCTAAAAGGTACCAAGCCTTAGTAGCATAGGTTGGGGAACCTCTATTTTTGGGGAAGCAGCTCAACACCAAATATGGGTAGATGCGATGGTGGAAGAATATAGTTCCATCATGACGAATGATATCTGGGAAGTGGTTCCCAGACCTGAGGACAAATGAGTTGTAGGTTCAAGGTGGATCTACAAGATCAAATATGTTGCATATGGCAACATCGAGAAATTTAAAGCCAGGTTTATGGCTAAGGGGTACGCTCAGAAGGAAGGTATAGATTATGAAGATACCTTCGCCCCAATAGCCCAATATACTTCCATTAGATCTGGGATATCCCTTGTTGTTCAGATGGGATGGGACATTCACATAAAGCCTCGTAGTCGCCCACAAACATGTCTTCCAGAGAAGGAGAAGTACATGAGGAAATGGATCCCAAGGAAGAAGAAAGAGTCTTTATAAAAGCTTTCTTGGACTTGACTGAGATGGTTAGGATCCTATACCAGGAGAGAAATGATAGGATTGCTGGAGAAGGGTCTAGAAACCAAAGAGAAGAAGGAGATTCTTCAGGAAGGAAGAAAGACAAGGATGAGTCTAAGAAAGGGAATGGAGGAAATGGTGATCCTTCATCTCCATCGTCATCCTCTTCCTCCACATCATCCTCTTCTACTTCTGTTAATCAGTCACACAAAACAAAAACATCTCTTAAAAATCCTTTGTTAAAGCTTGATGTAAAGTTTGAGTTGCCGATGTTTAATGGTGATGTGAATGCAGAAAAATTGGATAACTGGATTAGACAGCTGGAAGTCTATCTAAGGATTCAGAATTTGCATGATGATGAAACAAAAATCCAATTAGCCTCTTTGAGAATGGATGGAGCAGCTTTGGTTTGGTGGGAAGCCAAGACTAGAGAGGAGATTAAAAAGTATGGTAAGATAACTCTAACATGGTCTGAGTTTATTACTGCTACTAAGAAACAGTTTTATCCTCTTGCTCATATTCAGAAAGAAATCATGAATTGGCAAAATTTTAGGCAACTTAAAGGTCAAAATGTGCAAGATTATACCCAAGAGTTTAGAAGGAGAGCACTTCTACTTGGAGTAGACTTACAAAGTCAAGATACCTTGTTGAAATACATAGGAGGTTTGCACAATTACCTACAACATACTATCCTAATGTTTAATCCTACCAGCTTAGATGAAGTCTGTGTGCAGGCTACACATTTAGAAGCTAGAGGAAAGAATGCTTTTGATGCTTTTGATGAGGATAGTACTTTTAAAAACAAAGGAAAGAAGAGAGTTTCAAATTCAAGAAAGGACAAAGGAAAGTTATTTTGCAAGAACTGTTCGAAGACAAGTCATGATGAAGATCATTGTTGGAAGCTTCATCCTGAACTGAAACCAGAAAAATTCAAGAACAAAAACAAGACCAAAGAAAAGGAGAAAATTGTTGCAACAGTTGAGCAAGACTTAGGGTCAGACTCAGGAGATGAGACAAAAAGCATAGGCATGGTTTTAAAGAACACTAAGGGGAAAGAAGTGGTGCAAGACACAATTCCTAGTTCTAGCTCTTTGAATTGTCACAAAGATACTCATGATGAAAAGAGGAGAATAGAGCTTTTCCATGTGAGGGTAATTTCCAAACATACAAAAATTGACACACTGTTTGATAGTGGGTCACAAGCTAATCTTATTTCTGAAGACTTGGTCAAGCAGCTGAAACTTGAGACCATTCCACATCCAAAGCCTTATCCACTTGGATGGATTTGCAAGGATGCCAATTTGCAGGTTTCAAGAAAGTGCATATTGCGCTTTGCAATAACTCCACACTTTATTGACACAGTGGAACTTGATGTGGTGCCGCTTGATATCTCAGGTATTGTTTTGGGAAGTCCTTATTTATTCGACAGGAAGGCCATCTTTCATCGCCATGAAAACAAGTATCACTTGTTCAAAGATGGTAAAGAGTACATTGTGAGAGCTCACAAGAAGAAGATGGAATCTTCTTTACTCCATGCAGGTCAATTGAAAAGACTGGTTAATGCAAGTCAAAGTCTAACTTTGTTGATGTTGAAACGACCAGATTTTGAGCATTTTCCATTTTATGATGTTGCTAATAATATGTCTCAGTTTGATAACAGTTTGTCTTTGAAAGAAGATGATGTTGTGTTGCACAAATTACCTTTTGGGTCAGCCAATGCAGAAAATGAAGTGTCAAAGCAAAGCAGTGCAAGCAAGAAGGACACAAAATTCAGCATGGGAAAAAGTTGGTTTCAGAATGGTACAATTCGCCATGGGAACAGTTTGCATGGTGAAGGTTGTTTTAAATCTTTCTGGAAGTTTGATCAATGTAGAGAAAGTTTATTTTCTGCAAAGTACTATTGCTGTTCTGCAAATTTTAATCATTTGCGTCATGACTCCGTCAATCTTAGCAATGGTAGATCAGTTGATTCCAGAGACAGGTTGTCATTTTCTCAAAAGCTTCAGTTGATGAAATCGGGTAGATTTCAGTTGTTCAAGGGTGGAAGAGTGGAGAATCAGTCTCCACATCATCAGTTTCAGTAATCAGAAAGATTTTGAGGGTCCAAAAGCTTCCCATTTGGGAGGTGTGATCAGGAGATCAAGTCTCTTGAAGAAAAATGCTCAAAAATGAAGTTGCTCAGAATTGCTCTAAAATAGATCGACTGGAAAATGCTCGTTGATACGATTCCAACGCCACAAACGGCACTCAAATCCGATGCCGTATGAAGAAGTTGTTGCAGTTTGAATTTGCCCAATAACTTTCAATTTTGAAAGAAAATTTTTAATTTTATGTGTTGAGAAAATTTTGAATTTTTATTAAGGTTTAATTAATAAATTAAAATTATATATTTATTAATATTTTATATGATTTTAATTAATCATATATTATATTATTTTATATATGTTTTAATTAATTTTTATAAACCTTATTAAAATTATATTATTAAACCCACATATATTAAATTAAAATCAAAATGTGAAAAAGGTTTTAAAACCCATAAGTCCAAGGTTTTAATGGCAACGTATATGTCAAAGTTTAAAGGTGTATATGGTTTGGCATAACATATCAAAGGAACCCAACAAAGGAACCCAACGTGCAAAGTTAAATGTTTAATGGTGTGTTAAAGTGGCTACGTTACGTGTCAAGGCACGTGGTATATAAAACGTGGGTTGAAAACGTGTGATGGGATACGTGATTGGAGCGGAGTTCAAACGTGGTTGTTCAAACATGGCAGCGGATATGTTAACAATTATATTAACCGTTTGCATGAGTACGTTTATATCCACGGGCTTAAAGCCTTCTAAACCGGCGGCAATTCCAATGTAGTTAAACAGTTAATGTTAAGGATTCATAGCATGTGAACGTCCAGGTGACATTTAATGAAACTGCAAGTGGCTCCGCCAATTTTAGCACCATCCCACCAATTAAGGCGGATTCCACCAACTTAACTGCAGTTAACTCTAGTTCTCCAGAATTAGTGGAGCTTTTGAAGGGCCAACTTCAGTTAGCCATAACTTTGGCTAGGAAAGTCCTTTTTGGACGAATTTATTTATTTATTTTGGGTGTAGAGATCATTCTGGAGCTGTTGGAAGGGTTTTTCAAAGCCATCAGGGCATTCTAACAGCGAATTTACCAGCGTTTTTGGTCGTGGAGCCACTAGGGCCTAAGGGAAGAAGAACTGTTTTGGACTACCTTCATCCAATGGAGGTGAATGTTTAGTCATTTTAGAATGATTTGGGCCTTTTGAATCTATTTTTGCAGTGTATTTTTACATCTGAGCCTTCTATACATTTGTATTCACATTTTGAGCATTTAATCAAAGAGGAAAAAGCTTAATTAGAGGCTTTTGGACCCAGCGGAGGTAGCCCAAGAGAGGGGTGAACCGCTTAAACAATTATTTGCTGTCATACTATATAATTTTGCTGCATATTTTCAGATTCTGCTCTTTTAAACAGTAAATTTTTATAAGCAAACTTTTCCCAAGCTGGTTTAAACAGAGAACAAAACTTGTTAGTTCATCTTCAAACCACTACACTTCATTTGCAGAATATGTATACTTGTCTATTCATACATTAAAGTTGGATCAATGAATACTTCGTAGTTAAAACAAATACTTTCATTAATCGGATCTTTGTGATTACATTTTATTTCTTTAGGCAGAGTCTGTAGAAGGGCCAGGTAGCCTCTGGATTCATCCTTTCTAGTAAAGGTGAAATATCCGGTGAATGCCCCTACAGTCAATCTCTGTATGAGAAATTTTTTCTTCTCATAATTTCAGATCGAGACATTCACCAGATGGACGTCAAGATCGTGTTCCTAAATGGGATGATATAAGAGGAAGTATACATCAAACAAAAAGAGGGTTTCGAGACGCATGAGAAGAAGACTCATGTGTGTAGGCTTAAGAAAGCCTTGTATGGACTAAAGCAAGCCCCTAGAGCTTGGTATGGTCGATTGACAGGTACTTGCAGAAGATGGGGTTTGTCAAGAGTGACGCAGATCCAAATCTCTACTATCTAAGGGTAGTGAGTGAGCCTCTGATACTGGTTCTATATGTAGATGATCTATTTCTGACAGGGTCATCGAGGCTCATCAAGGACTATAAGGAGAATTTAGTTGTAGAATTTGACATGAATGATCTAGGTCTGCTGCATTATTTTCTGGGGTTGGAAGTTTGGCAATAGAAGGGGGAGATCTTCCTTGGTCAAGGAAGGTATACTATGTAAATTCTGAAGAGGTTTTAGATGGATGACTGTAGACACGTGACTACTCCAATGATCACCAACTAGAAGAAAATCGACACGTTCGAAGTAGGTGAGGCTAATCCTACCTTGTACAGGCAGCTCATAGGATATTTGATGTATATGGTCAACACAAAGACGGACATCTATTATGTTGTCAGTACCCTCAGTCAGTTCATGGTGGAACAAATGAGGGCTCATTGGGCAGCAGCCAAACATGTTCTAGATATCTTCAAGGAACAATCGAGCTTGGACTGAAATACACCCATGCCAATGACATCAGGTTGAATGGGTTCACCGACGCAGATTGGGCTGGGAGTCTAGTAGATCGGAAAAGCACCAGTAGGTATTGTTTCAGTACTAGATCAAGAATGACCTCCTGGTGCAGCAGGAAACAGAAATCCGCAACACTGAGCTCAGCAGAGGCAGAATATATGGCAGCTAGCATGGCTTCATGTGAGGCCATATGGCTTCGAAAACTTCTTGTGAACATACTCATAGAAAATATGGAGGTGACCAACATTCTATGTGATAATTAGAGTTGCATCAAGCTCTCTAAAAATCATGTGTTTCATGATCAGTCAAATCACATTAACATCAGGTGTCACTTCATCGGAGACTTTGTCCAACAAGTAGCTGTATAGTTGCAGTACACTCCAACATGAGAAAAATTTGCAGACATCCTCACGAAGGCTCTAGGGAAGACAAAGTTTGTCTATTTCAGAGAGAAGATGGGGATGATCAAGAATCCATTTCAGTAGCAGGAATTGATAGGATCATGATTCAGAGGGAACTGGAGTACAGATGAGGTAGTGACAGTGGCAGTGTCATGGGCAGAAGTATAGAGGGCAGCAAAGTAGCAGATGAGGGGCAAGAACCAGGGATCAGAAGTGCAAAGGATGCTTCAAAGCAGAGCAACATGCAGCAGGAATATTGCCAAAACACTTTCCTCGCTAAGAGGGAGTGTTGATTTTTTGTATCATCAGATGTGCCAAGTCTCAAAATTTGTGAGGAGCCTTAGACATCAGTATTCCAAAGAACCCAAAAACCGTTTGTGGAAATTCCACTTGGTTCATGTTTTATTAAATAATTAATTATTTTAATGGAGACCCAAAGTCTAAACTTAGGGAAATTAAATAATTAATGGGTATAATAAGACAAAGTGTGAATCTTATATAGAATGAAGATCAAGTCAATTTTTAATCTTAGCCATTCATTAGACTTCTAATCTGGGTCATTGATTCATCATTGAGAAGATTATAAAAGAAGACTTCAGGGTCATTTGAAAAGCAATTCGGGCACACACTCAGTAACCCGAAGGAGATCAATTCTGAATGAATACAATTCGATTTCAAAGGGAGAGTTGCAGGGTAGAGTTGTAGAGGAAAAAGAAGAAGAGGGAGTCAACAGTGATTGAGAAGGAGGAGAGAGGGACACAGAGGGCCATAGAGTTGCATCACAGGTACCCATGCATAGCCCACGCAGAGTGACGCAGTCCAGCACAGGGACTGCACAGAGAAGCACGTAGAGTGACACAAAGAGAGACAGTGGGTCTTCTGGGTGTCAGAAAATATTCGGAAGGAATCGGGGAATTTTTCTCAGGTGTTTTCGAAAATAATCTGCTAGTGTTTTCCTTGTAAATAATTTCATTGCTGAAGAATAACAAATAAACCCTGATCTGTTGCACCGATTTTCCCACATTGGGTTTTTCTGGGGACAATTGTCCAAAAATAAGTGTGTGAACATGATTGTTTCTTATGCTTATGTTTCTTATTGTTCATTTCTCTTCATATACATTAGTGAATGCTACAGTAGTATTTATTTCAAAATTTACTGAAATAATTTTGTAAATAACTTATCGAAGTAATAAGTAGGAGAAATAAATCTATCACTACAGAAATATATTTCTGGATTGAAATTTTCATAGAAGGGAGAAGCACAGAGGGGTGATGCAGTTTTGCACAGACCCCATGCAAAGCCAGTGCAATTGTGACGCAGGGGGCTCAGGAGGGTCCTTCCAGGGTCATTTCTCATCCAACTATTTTGTGAGGAATTTCTCCAGCGTTATCATAATTTCTCTTCGTCACCACTGACTGTAAATTGCCTAAGAAGATTTTGTTGAATAATAGAAACCCTTATCTGCTTCACTGGTTTTCCTGCATTGGGTTTTTCCGGGGACAATTGTCCAGAATATATGTCATTTATGTGCTAGTATTTTCCTTATTGTTATGCTCAGTAATTATATGGTGAAGTCTGCATTTGAATTTATTCCAATATTTATTGAAGAGATTTTTGAAAATAACTTATTTATGAATAATAAGTAGACGAAATAACATCAGATAATGCAGTAGGATTTCAAGTTGAAATTTTCACAATTTGTTCTTCAATAAATAAACCCAACACATTCTGGTGTAGTCATCAATAAATGTCATCATATATTTATTTCCATTTGCAGAGGGAACAGGCATTGGGCCACCTAAATCTGAATGAATGAGTGCAAGTTTTCTATGTGCTTTGGAATGTGAATTATGAAAATACAGTTTTTTATTATTTCCTAGAATACAAGCATCACATTGCTTAAGTTTCCTAGGAATTGTAGGAAAACCAGTAACACCATTTTTCTTCAACAATCCAAGGTTTTCATAGTTCAAGTGTCCAAATATAGCAAGCCATAAAAGACTTGATGGAAATGTACCTTCATCATAGTGAGAACTCTATGTAAATTTTGTGCACGAGAAAAGGTACTTGCATCTTTAGAAGGTTTTCTTCTTCTATCCCCATCATGACAAGTGAGTGATATGATGCTTTTATGACCTTAACCTTGCTATCAAACATATGAATGGAGTTTCCTTGTTGGTGGATGTGGACCAAAGACAACAAGTTTCTACTCAACTCCGGAAGGTATAGAACATCATGTAGAAGAAAATCTGAAAGACCAGTTAGTTTGAGCCTGATTGTGCTAAGCCCTGATACCTTGAGTTTTGATTTCTCTGCAAAGTATATTGCTCCGTCAACATTGTTAGTAAATTCTTCAAAAAAATATCTTCTAAAATTCATGTGGCATGTTGCTCCTGAATCAAGCAACCAATCATTTTTCCAAGAAGCAAGTGAAGCATTAAACAAGTCTTCAGTTACTCCAATATTACAATGTGCCACAACATAGTGAGCGGATTCAGGTGATTTACCTTTCTCTTTGTCATGAGTTTTACCTTTGGCTTCATTTCTTTCCTGCTCAATTTTGTCCCAAGGTAGCTTACACGTGGATGCATCATGTCCATCTCTATTGCAACGTGTGCAATGAAGATCAGACTTTTCTCCTTGAAATTGTCTTCCCCCCTGCCTCTAAAATTTCGTCTTCCTCTTCCTCTTCGACCACCTCTTCCTCTAGAGGAATCTTGAGCATTATTCTTCTCTCTTCTATAGAGTAATATGATTGGGTGGTGGTTATTAAATATCCCTCTTAGGTATTTCCAATGCCCGAGGCAGACAATCAAATTAGTTGTAAAGTTCACAAAGATGTTGCACACATGTTCATGCTAATATCTATAATCGACAAAGTAAGATGGAGATATTACCTCTTTATCAATAGCGGATCCTTTGGAGAACAACAAGCAATGAAGTAGAGATCCTTCTTCACCGACTCCAAATCCATATCCTTCAATCAATCAAAGCACCCATGTAATCTCTACAATAGTATAGTTTGTTATTGATTAAACTAGCATATAAGAAACATGAAACGACACAGATCTAAGCCATTCATATCATGATACATAGACGATTGAAAAAAAATTGTGATACTGATGCATCGAATGGACAAAACAGATACAGCTCTATTGATTTATAAAAAGGAAGATTACAACCATTGGTTGCACCAAGCCCTCCTCAGTCTCCCAATTCCTCTCCTTCTTTCTCTATTTCCGAGTGTGATGATGCTCAAGGCAGAAAGTCCTCAATGAAATTTTTTGATATTCAAACCTCACACTACAACAATGAAATTATGCTCCACATGTATTCAATCCTTCGACCTTAGACCAAGAGCCCACAGCTCCATTTTATAGAAGATGGAGAGGGAAAACCTTGCCAAGTTATTCAACTAGTTTGTAATGGGAAAGATTGAGATGTTCCCATGTTCTTCCATTCTTTTGCCTTCCTTAGGAGTCCAGTTGTATTTGGAAAGGCCTAATAAAATTTTTGTTCCTTTTAGTTTCTATTTTGAACTAGCTCTTTATGAGAAAAAGCTGGAATTGCCAGTCACTTTTCCGCAAGATATTTTCCCTTTCACACTTAAACATGGATAGCACTGCCCCTTGGGCAAGACAGAGCATTACCCTAGGTACTAACGCTCCCTTTACATGTCTCAAGTGCGTTATAACATTGTCTAGTTGTTTCTGGGGTGTGTTACCTTGGCAGAAATGGGTCTTGTCTAGGTCATTTTCTTCCTTCCATGTTACCTTCTCCTCTGAGCTAATGAGGAGGTCATTTGTCCTGTAACAGATGCCCCCTAAATTTTGAGGTAAGAGACAAAGACGATGGCCGAAATAATTTATAACAAGTGTAGTATAATGAGAGGAATTGGAGGACTGAGGAAAACCTGAAACAACAACATATGTCAGAAAATATAGTATCTATCTTGAGTCGGGCATTCCCATGCTCAGTAGATAATCAACATGATTTCTATAGAATAGATATATGAAAATTATATCCACTGATAAGCATAATGTGAAAGTGTCTGCCATAACAGGATCAAACTGAAAAGTTGTCTCCAAAAAAAATATCACAACTTAGGGAAGGAAACACAACTGTAATGGTGTAACCCCCGACCCAAGGTCTTGGTCACTGCTTCACTAAAATGCATATTCCCATAAATGTGAATGAATGAGTCGTAGTCGAACATGCAGGAAATCGTATGATTACCAATAAATAACAAAATCTGTTAACAGACGCGAGGGCGGCCACTGATAATGATGATGGTCCCCAAGATGCACAGTACAATCTAGCGAGTGTGAATAAAAGGAGTTGATGTTGAACACTCATAGAATCATTCAATCAGGAGCCAATAATGAGAACCCCCAACCAAACACAAGATGACCTGCCACTGATGTCTGAAATTATCCGGGTACTGACGTGTTTCTAGATCAATTTCCTAGATAAGATGTTGAAGTTGATAGGAAGATATTCGTCAAAGGGTAGGCATTGAGGCATCTACATCATCTGACACACAACGGGGAAATATGATTTTGTACTAATGGAAATAATCAAGAAAATGGGAATAACTAACGATAAAGAAGTTCTGGCATATGATGACTTTGGTTGATACAAGGAGCAGTAGATAGCGAGATCCTCTTGAACAGTAGAAGGCACTCTAACAGGGTACTAGGAAGATTAGGCTTAATGAACACCAAAGAGTGTTAGGATTCACCAATGCAAGAACACTTGGAGATGAAGGCTAAACTCATAGATGGTAGGGTTCGGCTAAATGTGAAAGAGTTTTCTGGGAAGTTCCATGTTCAATATTTTGTGTTGTTAAATCGACCTTTAGAAAATGTAGCAGAAGAAGTATCCATGATGTCCAATTTTTTTTCCTCGTCTGATTAAGTTTAACAAGTCCAGATGGGTAAACTTGGTGATTTTTTCATATTTAGAGAGTCTGAAAAACATCTTAAAAGAAAACTTCAGGGGGTACCTTTGCCATGTTTGATAACCGAGCGCGACGAAGAGAGAATAGTAAGCCCAAAACAGTTCATTTTCCATGAGTTAGTCCATTGAATCTGAAACAGTGATAAAGCTATATTCGATGGACATCTACCTCAGTTTTTTATGAGTACGAGGAGATGGAATACACTCAATGTTCTTTGTGAAATTTTAACGAGTCCAACAAGGAGAAACTCGATGCTTTTCGTGAAATTTTAATGAGTCACGCGAAACAAAACAAAACAAAACAAAAACTAAACTCGGTTACTTTTTATGTTTAAAGAGCTTTGAAAAAAATGAAAGAATGGCTCATATGTCACTATCGTTGTAGTTTAACGAGCCCGACAAAGGCAGCTCGAGGTTTTTTCAGTTTTACGAGCTAGAAAAAGTCCCTAAAAAGAAAGCTCGAAACCGGGTCGAATATGGTCAAATCTACATATAAACATTTAAAACCCATCAGAGCATTAGTAACATATAAAAAGAAATAGTTGCGACGAAATGTAGCATGAATTTACCTCTTTGTATCAAACTATCTAAGAGAGTCTGACCTCCAGAATGGTTATAAGAAGGCCACATACCTTCATTTTCACTCTATTTGAGTGTTGTGATAGATCTCTAGAGAAAAAAAGTGGTGAAACTTCAGCTGTCGATTATGGACGATCTAGGCGATGGTTTTTCATTCCACGAGATCTAGGTAAAAGCTTGAACCTTTTTCTATCATTTAATTATGTTTTTAATTCTTTTTGTTGGTTAAAATTGTCAATTTTAGTAGGCCCTAAAAAATTTAAGTGGCTAACGCGGGTGATTAGTGTTGTGCCTGCGTTAAACACTCTTCCAGAGAAGAAACAGAGCGCTAGCACGCACTATTGGGCACTATAGCTCGCGTTAGCCGGCAAAGATGTTTTAAGAACTAATTCTTTATCATTCTAAATTGTTCCAGACAAAAACTAATCTGTTGAAATGGTTGCTTGTGCGGGTATAAAGATATTTACCATGAGCATTTAGCGCGAAAGGAAGCATGAGCAGGAAGAATGTGAAATGGTTATTGATGCAGCTACGTTGCTAGTTCTCTGTAGATGTAGATTGCTAAAGTATGCTCGTTTAGAGCTGATGAGGAGACAGGAGGACCTTCTGAGATGGATAATCTAGCAATGGGATGACCACCAACATGTCTTTCATATCGGGGGTAATGAACTCTCAATTGAGAAAGACGACATCTATTTTTTGACTGGCCTGTCATGTCGAGGGTCGAGACCTAATCTGACAGGATCCAGCGCTGATCCCCGCACCGCTGCCGATTTGATCCATACGCACTACATAAACAATATTGTGGCAGTGAGTAACCGAGTGCCTATCGCACGGGTAGCATCGAGACCGCTGAGGTCGCTGCTGTGGAATATAGTTCGCTTGACTGGTGCCAAGAGTCAACACGCGGCCACCAAGGCCCAGGTGTTGTTAGCACTGGATTATATGCAGCCCCAAGTATTTGACTAGTGTGAAGGTGTTGTCCGCCGAGTTCGTGCAGAGTTGACAGCATGTAAGACTCGGACCCAAAGAGAGATTGGGTATGGTACACTGGTCATGTCATTCATACTAGAGTGGGTGCCGGCCATGAGGCCAAGAATGGTCATGGATGCATTGGGCCTGCGGGAGCCAAGACAGGCTCGTTGGGAAGCTTTGATTCCGCAGACTTGAGAGGGTCCAATCCATCACTATTTTTATGAGGGATTATTCGAGTGGCTTGAAGACCAGATCATCATGATTGAAGATTATCCCTATGCAGGGATGAACTATACAGGAGATCTAGAGTTGGTATTTCCCCCGAGCACTCAGTGGGGCCTAGATGGTAAGAAAGAGCGTAATCAGTGCAGTTTTGAAGTATTTTTGTATCTTTTTAATGTTTATGAAATTTTATTGTTTAATGGGTGAAAACATTTGTTGACATGAAGCTTGTTGCTTGACACAGATGTGGCACCTGTCCGTCCAACCGGAGCCCCTCACTATGCAAGGCGAGGAATGCAGCTACCTGGGGCTGGTGCAGAAGTGGAGGTTGCAGAAGCCGCTGAAGAGGGTGATGACACACAGATTTTGTAGGAGCTTACTAGAAACCTAGAGGTTTTAAGTATGGGTGTGTCGCTTCTTCCCATGAGAGAGATCCCGATCCTTCTATAGCGGCATACAGTGGGTGTGCCGGAGAGATACTTGGTGCCTCTGAGGAGGATAGCCAGAGCAGTTGTCTGCTATTTTGAGCAACAAGCTTAGTAGGAGGAGTGGATAGATGTGTAAAATTCATAGCGAGGCTTTAGCGAAGCCAATTTTTGTAAAAAACCCAAGTTTTGAGAAGTTTTTTGATGTAATATAAACTGGACACGACATATATATATTGGTGATTTTAATCTCATGTGTTTTTTAATGTTTATGTATTTTCTAAGGTAAAAAATATATACTCATGTATGACTCTTTCTATAACAAGTGTGACAAATGCCAATCTAACACATAATTTGCCAATGAATCAGCTAATGCATTAAATTCTCTAGGAATTTGCTCAAATGCAATGGTTTTAAATTGATGTTCTAAAATTTGTACCCTTAAGAAATAACGTAACAAGACAAGATGACGAACGCGATAATGATTGTTTAACTGCATAACTACGAGTTGGGAATCTAACCTGGCCACTAGATTAGAGATGTCGTGAGATGCAGCCTCCATGAGGAGTTGGATCACCGACATATACTCAGCAATATTGTTGGTGGCATTGCCCAGGAAGATTCCCACGGAACCAAGGAGTTCCAACTCAAGTGTGTAGAGGACCGAAGCAGCTAACACAATGTGCCTAGTATGACGACTAGCACCGTCCGCATATCTGACGTGTGATAAGGATGATGAAGGCATTTGTGTAAAAAATAAAAGAGTGTGTATGATAAAAAACTCAAAAGCCCAAAATATCCAGAGACATCAAAACAAATGCAGAACTCATATACATAAAATTACAAAGCATATGCCTAGTGGAGAACTAGACAAAATACTTCTTCAGATAGAGCTCGTTGCGGGGCTTCGCGAGTAGAATTCCAATACAGTCCTTAAGTTCATAAGCCCCTTTTGAGAGGACTTTGGTGACTATGTAAGGACCAAGCCATAATGGTTGAAGTGTTCCTGCCCCCAAGAGGTCGTGTCTTTGATCGTAGAGTAGAATGAGATCACCCTCTTGGAAAGAACAAGATTTGACAAATTTTTCATATTGAGCTTTAACTCAACGCTGGTGAGCTTCAAGTGCCAGTGTGGCATCTCGAAGAGTTTCATCCAAGTGATCGAGTGATAGCAAGCACTCTTCCGTAGAGGTGGTGCCAGGTAGGAGTTCAACAGTGAGCTTGAGTGATGGAATCTTACACTCGATTGGGAGTACTACTTCCAGGCCAAATGCGAGTTGGAATTGCGTGAAGCTTGTGGCAATTTTGACTGACATACGGTATGCCCATAACACAGAATATAACTTCAGATGCCATGTGGTTTTATGATTGTCGAATAATCGACGAATCATGGTTTTGAGGATGTCGTTTACGGCTTTGACTTGACCATTCACTTGCGAATAGTAGGACAAAGACTGATCTTATCGAAATCCTAGCATGGAAGTTAATTCCTTCATCATATGGTTCTGAAAATGTGACCCATGATCTGTGACAATTGAAAGGGGTACACCGAAACGACAGATAACCTGATTGAATAGGAACAGAGAGGCAGTTTCTCCATCGGCCCTAAAAGTGGGAATGGCTTTTGCCCATTTCGTAAAGTAGTCGAATGCCATGACAATGTAGTTGTTTCCTTCGACCAAAGTGGGGTTGTATGTAACGAAGTCTATTCCCCATTTAGCGAAAGGACCAATGGCGACAATCGGGTGGAGAGGGACGGGGTGAGCACACATTTTCTTCATGAAAATTTGACACGGATGGCACTTCTGGACTACTGTGATACAGTCTTTAAACAAAGTGGGCCAATAATAGCCTGCACGCAATATTTTCTGGGCAGTAGCTATGCCAGAAATATGACCGCCACATGCCCCCACGTGGCAGTCATTTAAAATGCGCTCTGCTTTTTCAAAATTGAGACAACGCCGAAGAACAGTATCAACACCACGACGACATAGAGTATCGTTTAGCACGAGGTAGTGTTTCGCTTGGTGGCGAATACAACGACATTCATCGGATGTGAGGGTTGGGTGGAAGCGTTGATTTTGGAGGTAGACTAAAATGTCTCCATACCAAGGATCTGAAGAATCGACTAAGTAGACGGATTCATCAGGAAATGGATCATGAGCTACATCTTCTGGGTCGATTCTAGAAAGGTCCGACAGTAATTTGGCGAAGACTAGAAATTTCTTTGCTTTGGCTGCAGTGAATACCAAGTCAAATTGTTGGAGGATCACTATCCATTTGGAATATTTTCCTCCAATAAGTTGGCGAGACAAAATGTGTTGCATGGGATTCTCCAAAGAAATAACGGTAGTCTAACGTAGTAATATATAGTGTCAGAGTCAGGTGACAGCGAAGACCACCACGAGAGAGAGTTTCTCCACATGTGGATATCGTAGTTCAGGTCTAATGAGGCCTTTTGACAAGTAATATATCACATGTTCACTACCGTCATCGTGAACTTGAACCAGAACCATGCCAAGTGAGGATGGTGAGGTTGCCAAGTAGAGGAGAAAGTCGCGTGAATAATTGCGGGCAGTAAGAAGTGGGGAAAAAACGAGTGCTCGTTCTAAGGTGTCAAATGGTATTTGAGCTTGGTCATCCCACAAATATAGTGTTCCCTTCTTTAATAAGCGCATAAAGTCTTTCGTCATCTTGGCATAGTTTACTATGAAACAACGTAAAAATTTTGCCTTCCCTTGCAAATGTTGGAGTTGCATAATGGATTTTGGTGCGGGTAATTCAATAATCGCCTTAACCTTATTGGGATCAACCCTAATCCCGTGCTTGGAGACAATAAATCCTAGAAGGCGTCCAGACTCAAAAAAAAATACGCACTTATGTGGATTTATACATATATTGTAGAACCTACACCGAGTGAAGATTTGTTTCAAATGCGCGAGGTGATAGGATCGCTTCTTGGAATGAGCCAAAAGGTCATCCAAGTAATCTTGTAAAATATGCCTAATGTCGTGAAAGGCGTAGTCCATATCCCTTTGAAAAGTAGCTCCTGCATTCTTCAGACCGAATGGGAGTTTACAATACGCAAATGTGCCCCAAGGACAGATGAAGGCAGTTTTATGCTAGTCATCTTTTTTATTCGCAATTTGGTTATATCCCGAGGAACCATCCATAAAGGAAAATGACTCACATCCAGCGTAGCCATCAAGGATCTGATCTATGAACGACGTAGGATAATTGTCTTTTGGACAAGCGACGTTCAAATAGAGATAATCAACACAAACTCAAATGGTGCCTTGTTTTTGTCTACAAGGACTAGATTGTAAACCCATTCTGTCAAAGGAGCGGGATAGATAAAACCAGCGTTCAGAAGTTTTTCGACTTCAGTCTTAATGGTGGCCGCTTTGCGCGGGTGGACAGGTCGGAGTCTCTGCCGAACAGGTTTGGCATTGTCATAAAATTTTATTTCATGCTCGACTATAGATGGATCTATGTCGATCATTTCGTCATAAGACCAAGCAAACACATCGCGGAATTCCCTAAAAAGGGATGTGAAGCGTGCAATTTCCTCAGGATTGCAATTTTCTCCAATCTGAATATTGTCCACGATACCCATTTTGACCGAGATATCAATGAGCATGGTCTTAGAAAGGTTTCCCAAGTTCCCTTCTGAATCGATAATTTTAACATTCATGTAAACGGAGGAGATGATCTCAAGTGGGTCAAAATATGGGATTTGAGTAGCTATCGCGTCTGAATCAAACATCGAAGCACAATGGTGGAACTCTCCCCAAGGTCATTCTTCCAGAGACATGATCTCTCGAATAGCTTCATCAGTAGTAGGACTTCATCGAGGAGATCCTTAGAAAGAACCATGATGGGCAAGAGGTTTGTACCATTGGTCGAAACCATAGCTGTGGAGGGTTCAGATGCAATCTGGATGGCTTGATAAGCCAACTCGGCTGGTGAGAGCAGCATCTAATCTCCGTAGGAGTCAATTTCTGAAGGCACCGGTAGGATCCATGGGTCGATAGAGCTATCCAAAGTGGTCGATATCATTGCAACCGTATGTGGAACCTCAAGTGGCGAGAGAGGAAAGCAACCCACCAGGGAAGATGCCTTCAGAAGACCGGTACCAATACTGACGTATGAGCCAAGAACGCCTCCTATTAGGGGTACAATGCTACTTGGTAACATGGCATAATCATGATTGCAAAAGGATAACTGATCCACTGTGACTAATGAGTTGGAAAACCAAAGAAACAATGGCAGTCATTGCGTATGACCAACTGCGACCCAACAATAGATTATAATCGAGATGACGATCTATGACTTATATGTCCACCATTATATTTTTCCCACTAAGGGAAATGGGAAAGCTAGCAAGGTAGCCTTTTGGGAGGAAAGTGTGGCTAGTGAAATCTTTAAGGGAATTCGACGGCAGAGACAAAGTGGGAGAACCCAAAGCGAGCCAGCATGTAGTTGACATAATGCAATTCGAAGCACCTTCATCTATGATAATATGATGGATTGGTCTCCCTTTTGACACGGCTTGCACCTGGAATGCAAGTTGGTGTGAGAGGCGAGGCTTAGATTTCTCCATGTCAAAGATAGCTAGCATAGAATCCTGGGGGTCAATCCCACCAATGGTCGAAAGCAAGGCTTTCCTTTGTGCTGGGAAATTTTGCAATACTTCGAGAGCAGACATATCTGATGGTGCCTGCACCAAATCTTCTACAATATTATAGTTTTGGGTGGCATCTGCAGAGGTGTTATGAGTCGTGCGTCGAAGTGTCCCTTTGGAGGGACGAATCGCAGGGTCAGCAGCGGGCCGTTCGATATGAAAATCATTGGGCGGTGATGGATTTGAACTGGTACCAGGTTCCTGAGTATCAATGATAGGATTTCCATAAATTTTGGCTCATGTTTGGAGTTGAACACTTTCTACACCATAAATGGCGGACGATCCTTCACCAGAAGGATGTGTACCACCATTTCCCCTTTGCGGGGGTTGTGGTGGGTTTGCAATCATGTGTTGTTGTTGTTGCTGTGGATTAGGGAAGAGATTATGAAGGACGGAAGGTGTCCTCCCAGAGTCTTTGTTTGTGATAAAATCTGTGCATTTCTGCAGTCGAGGACATTTGTATGTCAAGTGTTCCTCCGCACAGATTCTGCAAGGAAATTTCATGGGTTTCTCTTTCCCTTTGTCATTTTTAGCAGCATTTTTCTTATTGGGATTATTCTAATGATCTGACTACTCTTCCGAAGAAGAGGTTTTTTTCTTGTTTTTCTTGCTTTTGCCACTAGGGTTTTGTGAAAGTTGCACAGAATTTACCTTAGTGGTAGGAAGAGTAGTCGATTGGTTAGGGGCAGTGGCAGTGAAGATGCCAGGGAGGTTTGCCCACTAGGTTGTTTTATTGCTATACCAGAGATTTTACCAACGAGACCATCAGTGTGTGCTCCAGGTTTCTGAGTAGCGGGAGGATTTGGATTACCAGGGGCATGGGGGAGTAAATCATATAGCGTGCCAGATTGCAAATAGATAAAATCTAAATGTTGTGCATGATGAATGGATTGATCTTTCGTGACCGCACCATACAGAAAAATTTCCTTAGCTAGGGTTGGTAAGAGTGACTTACAAAACCAATTAGATAAGAGATGATCCGGGATTGGCACTTTGACCAACCTCCTCCTACGTCTCCATTCATGAATGTGATCGGAGATGTGGGTGGTGGTGTCTTGGTGCAGCGAGGTTAAGGGTTCCATGTCGGTTTCATATCTAATAGATAATTGGAAGTTCTTAAGAAATTCTGTAGCTAAGGCGCCAAAAGTGTTGACGGCTCCACGTGGTAACTCAATGTACCATTTGGCAGCATTTCCTGTGAGAGTGCGGGGTAAAATTCGAAGCCGGATACTATCTTCCACCATGGAGTTAGAAACATGCCATAGATGGAAGGTGGTGACATGTGTATCTAGATCATCTCCTTGTTTCCCGTCGAATTTAGGGATGTCAGACAGAATCTCTTGCGGTACTGGAGGCCAAAGTGGGTTGTGATTGATGGGATCATTGGTCAGTTTGTAGATGTCAGGGATGTCTAAAGCTGCCAAAAATGGCAATTGTGTGTTTGCCCCCGGATCTAACCAAGGAATTATAGGCTTATTATTTGAACCATAGGGTCTGCCCATCAATGTATAACCAATAGGATAAGTAAGACTTTGTTGATAAAATTTCCTTGTGGGTGGGGTGTAGGGATGTATGGTTGCTGTCTGTAGGGTATAATGTACTAGGGGGCTAATGGTTGGTTGCTCCCAGCGTAAAAGTTCCCCCTTTATCCAAATGGATTTTGGGGTTGGTTTGCCCATATGGACATAATAGAGCTAGCCGGAGGTATGCTGTTATTTGCATAGTGAAGCAACGACATAGATCCTATAGCGAAATTTTGACCACTTAAGGGAACAGTGTTAACAGTGGGTTGTCCCATTTGTCCTGAGAATTACAGGGGTACCGAAGTGCCCCCTGTCATATGTGTGTTGGTGATACTGCTCCCTGGAATAGTGGCCAAGGGGTTTGAAATCAGGTACGAGTTCCAACCGAAAGGGTTGCTAAAAGGAACCAAAGTAGCCCCACTCATGGGAGTAGGTACCGTGGGTCCTGGCGTAGTCACCGTAGGAGTAGGTCCCGAAGGATTCAGAGATCCATTAGCAATTGTGGTGACCATAGTGCTAGGACCAGGCATAGGTCGGCTACTGGGGCTGTCGATTATTGGCGTAGAACTGACTACCGATAGGGAAGATGGTGGCGAACCTGGGTTGGTTGCCATCGGCATCAACCCTATGGGTGTCGGTTGTGAAACGAATGTTGGTGCAGTCGAAGACATATCTTGGCTTGGTGTAATCTAAACTAACACTGGCACCGACAGATCATTGAGTAGAGGATTGCAAGGAGGTACAACTCCTTCCAAGAAAGGATCCTTTGGAAATTTCATGTGATATGGCACTATGTGAAAATCAGGGGTTGTCACTGGAGACTGCTCTTCCGAAGAAGGCACAGGCTCACTGAGACTCGACTCCTCCTCCGATGTCAATGGAGGAAGACCTCGTTGTCGTCAAGACAGACGGCGAGGGTCGAAAGATGCCATAGTGACCTGTTTATTTTTATCAAATTTTAATTATTTGTGGTGTATTATAAAGTCTCAGTGATAGTAACCACACACCTAAAAAAGAAAAAAGAAAAAATTACTTTCTAAAATCAATCAACAAGCAGCCAGAACAGGGTGGCCCCGTCTGAGTACTACCATTTGCTAGAGATGAAACCCAATATCACAATAGCATACAAAGAGGGTTAGTCGTAAAAATTGTTATGGTTACTCTAGAGTTTCGCCCGAACCTCAGACAATAGGTGTAAGCACTCTCGTGAAGACGAGTACCCTCCCAAAGACCGAAGACAGAGTAGGTCCGTCTATTTTAGGTACCAGGACAACCCATCCCAGTCACCTCGTGTAAGTCCCTAAAAATTTTGGCCACTAAAGATACTTCAAATCACAGACATCATTAGGGGTTTACGGACGTAGACAGCACGCTATATGGGCAGAACACCTAGATCCCCGGTCTAGTTTCGACATCCCCAAAGGGAACCCCAATATATAGCATGCCCACTGAATGCACTCGAAGGTGGGCTACCTTCTCATGCACCCTGGTGTTGTCTCGCGCTTAACTCCAGTGGTAGTGGAGTGATCCCGATAATATTACTGTAGTAGGGTTTCACTTATTAATTACTCTAGTTTCAAGTTTTGAGATCTTGGGTGATTTTCTCACTTCTCCTACCCCAAGATCCTAGCCTGAACTACTATTGGTGTGAGCTCAAAAAAAATTATATGATTAATTTTATTATCGCTTGATTCTTAGTGTACTTGATTATTAGTCTTGCGGAGGGGGAGTGGACGTATGAAATGTGATGAGACTCTGACTCAAAAAACCATGTAGAAAATATACTCTAAATATTCAATTTCAATGAAGATTTTTTCTACAAGGAGATATTTCTTTCAACATCCGTGCACCAATCATTCAAATAACACAGTTCAACTTTAAAGATTCATATATCTATCTATCTTCTCTTAACATCTTTTTAACCAATTTTTTTTAGAAATAATGCAGCGAAGTTCAGAAAACTAAAAGAAAATTTCTTCTTCAAAAAGTAGATGCGATTGACATTAACTTTTCAAAATAAGAACAAAAGACAAAAATACTAGCTAGTAAACAAGCACAGGGATCTAGCAAGAGAAGCTATTCTGATGGCCAATAACTCCACAGCCAAGGGGAAACACAACAGATGTGTAAACAGCAGATTTCGCTAGGTAACATAGACAAGCAGAGGCTACAAATCGTTAATATTGAGACTAACACACTGTATATGAGCAAAGACCATGTTATAATGCTCTGAAACACTTATATGGGAAGCGTTAGTCAAGGTAAATTTGCATAGATGGCTAAGCAGGGTTTAATCTGGACTCTGTGAGCTTTTGAGATGTTCACTAAGCATATAAGCTGGTCGGAAGGATATGTGAATAGAAGGAAAAATGGAAAGTCATAGGAACAATCTGAAAACTTGGGGTTTACTCCCCAGCAGAGTTTCCAATTATTCTATAGGGTAATATGCTTGGGTGGTGGTTATTAAATATCCCTCTCAGGGCTTTTCGGTGCCCAAGGCAGACAGTCAGATTAGTTGTAAAGTTCACAAAGATGTTGCACACATATTCATGTTAATATCTGTAATCGACAAATTAAGATGGAGAGATTACCTCTTTATCGATAGCAAATCCTGTGGAGAACAACAAGCAACGAAGTAGAGATCCTTCTTCACCGACTCCAAATCCAGATCCTGTAATCAATCAAAGCACCCGTGTAATCTCTACAACAGTATAGTTTGTTATTGATTAAACTAGCATATAAGAAACATGAAACGATACAGATCTAAGCCATTCATATCATGCTACATAGACTATTGAAAAACAATTGTGACATTGATGCATCGAATGGACAAAATAGATACAGTTCTATTGATTTATAAAAAGGAGGATTACAACCATTGGGTGCACCAAGCCCTCCTCAGTCTCCCAATTCCTCTCCTTCTTTCTCTATTTCTGAGTGTGATGATGCTCAAGGCAGAAAGTTCTCAATGAACTTCGTTGATCTTCGAAACTCACACTACAATAATGAAATTCTGCTCCACATATATTCAATCCTTCAACCTTAGACCAAGAGCCCACAGCTCCATTTTATAAAATATGGAGAGGGAAAACCTTGCCAACTTATTCAACCAGATTGTAATGGGAAAGATCAAGATGTTTCCATGTTCTTCCATACTTTTTCCTTCCTTAGGATTCCAATTGTATTTAGCAAGGCCTAATAAAAGGTTTGTGCCTTTTAGTTTCTATTTTGAACTAGCTCTTAATGAGAAAAAGTTGGAGTTTCCAGTCACTTTTCCGCAAGATCTTTTCCCTTTTCACACTTAAACACGGATAAAAATGCCCCTTGGGCAAGACAGAGCGTTAGCCTAGGTACTAACGCTCCCTTTACATGTCTCAAGTGTGTTATAATGTTGTCTAGTTGTTTCTGGGGTGCGTTACCTTGGCATAAATGGGTCTTGTCTAGGTCATTTTCTTCCTTCCATGTTACCTTCTCCTCTGAGCCTATGAGGAGTTCATTTGTCCTGTAACACTCTCTATGTACAAGAGACACAACTCATTTAGAAGACTGAGGAGTTGTATTCTTCCCAAAATCTTTTTCTCTCTCAACAAACTTCTCCTCAAGGGAGTCAAAGGTAATCTCCTTGAGATTTCCACTCGCTTGCAATGACTCAAGATAATGTGAATAAGTGGGAGATAATGCCTTGTTAGAAGCTATGAGAGGAATGTCTATTTCAACACCAGTGTTTTTAATTTCATGCATAATAGATCTTACTTTTGATGCTAAAGCAAGAGGATTATCATTTTTCAATTCAAGACTGAACAGTTTAATCATCAATTAGACAACTTCAAGTTCAGAGTTTGAGTCATATAATTCTTTCAACTTCTTCAAGGCATAAAAGGCATTTGAGAATGGCAAAATATGGTGACTCACTTCTTCATTTACAGATGCAAAAATCAAGGCATAGGCCTTATTGTTCTTGTTTTCCCAAATGGCGATCTCCTTGTCTGAGGTGGGCTTTGCAGGTTCATTATCTTCGTCTCCTACACAAACTCCTTTCCACAACTCATTGAAAATAAGGGTGTGTTTTATTTTCCAAGACCACTCAGGATAGTTCTCCTTTCCAGTGAGAGCCACTCCCACAATAAACATGAGTGAATGCATTCTTAGAATATATGTACTGTGTAAAAAATTATCCTCTGTTGCCAATACTGTAAAAAAAAATGCAAGTCTGGTTAAATTTTTTTGTAAAAAAAATACAATTCTGGTATGCAAAGTTATTACTTGGGGAAGGTAGTATATAGGGGAAGTAATATGTGGGGGAGGGCGTAGCTGCATGATATGTATGACTGATTCATGATACAACCATGGTTTGATGTGGTATGGGGAGGTCGGTGCAGTGAGGTAGAGTCGTAGTGGGAGAGGAGCGCATATGGGAGTATCACATAGTGGGAGGAGACAATGCATGGAGCGGACTGTGAGCAAAGGGAGGGTCGATTGTGCAGTGGGAAGAGGGTCAAAGGGCCAAGTTATATATATGACAGCATATAGATACTGGAGTGTGTGTGGGAACAAAGAATCAACTAATGGGAGGGCGGTGGGAGCAGTGTTATGTTGACCTTGGTGAAGGTTTGAGGGGCCGAGAATCCAGTGTGATTCAAGGGGCCTAGAAGCCAGTGAGAATCGACTGTTATTGTATTGACCGTGAGAGGGGCGTTAATGTGTGGACCAATGTATGGAGTCGACTAGGAGGAATAAGCACATCGCGCTGACAGTGGAGGTGCCAACCAAATTCGTAAGGGGTATACACAGTACGCTGCAAGGAGTGATTATAGTCAACAATACTCACAAACCGGGGTGCGAGGGTGTGATTTATTAACTGTGTGAACGAGCACCATGGGAGCATTAAGATGTTTGTAAGGAGCGAAGGAGCGAGGTAACTCGAGACAGAATGTCAAGTGTAGACCAGGGGTCAAGAAACTAATCCGCTACCAAAACTAATCCGCAAAATCCACAGTCACAGTGATTAATCTAACCTACAAACATAGAATAGGCAATGGCAGATGTGTCAGTTCTACAAAATATGCAGAACATATATAGGAGGGATTTACAAGGGCAGAGAGGGAATCCAAAAATGGAGCTGGCTCTGATACCATGTCAAGCCAGGAGGTAACTCCACAAGTTCAATTGTATTTTTGCACTAAGATGAATATAAATATATACATGGAGAGACTCCTGGGATTCATCTCCCAGTGTCTCTTCGTATTCCAACTCAACTTATTTACTATTTACATTATTTTACATTTTAACCCAATCCCAAAGATTAGGTGTCAACACAACCAAGATACAACTAATTTCAAGCAGTGGGGTACCAAGGTCACTTTCAAAGTTCCATGTCACCCCAATAATGTATTTCACTTCTGAGTTTCTCCAAAAATTTAATACTCGCCTTCTCCAACTTGATTAAAGAGCATGCTACCATGCACGTAGATCGGCTTCCTTGTTAATTCTATCCATTTCCTGTCACTTCCAAGCTTCTTCTCTTATCGATTTGTCCTGATCTCTTTTTTATATTGCTTCCAAGAATTTATTTTGTGATTTCTCTTGGCATTCTATCCTGATTCATTTTGATAATAAAATACTATGAATACTAAGTGCTTTTTGCTTCGATCGTTGCAAATTTACTTCAAAATTGCAAAGGCAATCTCATTATCTTTGTTTGAGCATTTTGGAGAAATAATTATCAAATGAAATGGTGTGATTAGGGCAACTAAATGGTTATATATCGACAAACAAACACTGGGGCATCTTAAGGTTACTTCCAACTCATCAATGACCCATTCACCCTTTCATATCAATGACAAATTTCTTCCAACAGGATTGCAATGTTTCCATTGGAGTTTGTCGTGTATGAGGGTATGGAACTAGCATTTAATTAGGAGGACGAAGCCCTTTATGTACCTTGATGTTGGTGGCATTGATTGTTGAACCCCTCTGTCATGACCCTAGTAAAAATGCAACCATCACTCAAACAGAATCTCAATTTGACATGTTAAGATTTTCCTACCTTATTTTAATGCTTAGAGAGTGACATTGATGATGAGGATCCCAATATGGGCAACGATTTTGGTATATGCAGTACTAGTTATTTGTTGTAGCTTGATTTTTTTGGACTCTACAAGCCATTTAGGCCTCTGTGTTGATGTATTTTGGTTCATAGATGGATTGCACTCAATGCTATTTTGGTTATATGCATTAGTCGTATGATTTAATGTATCATCGTCATTTAAATTTTGTATATATTTCATATTTTATGCATAATACACTAATTTGTTACGTTTTATAATATATTATACTTTTTAATATGTAATATATAATGTGTCCTTCGTGTCATGTTTCGGGGGTTCTACATGTCACATGTCAGATACTCATATTTTCATGTCCTCTGTGTCCTATGTCTTCGTGTCATGTGACTTTTATATATATACACATTCACACACACAATTGTACATATTTTTTTATTTCTATGTAATTCTATTTTTAAAAATTATGAATATATTTATATTCTTTGTACTTGTCATTTCCCTACCATATTTGTATTTGGCTAAAAAAACTAAAGGATCTATATCCAAATCCTAGCAAATTAATTGAAAACAATTGGCATCTAGTAAAACAAATTCATCCATCTAGCAAGTTCTTGAGAGCATCACAACTACTGAAAACAAATCCATGCCATCCATACATGAAGTTGCAACACACTGGTATCCACTGGAACAAATCAACCACCTATCATAGATCCTCCTAGGCCTCTCACCATTTGAAAATAAATCCATACTAGCCATCAATGAAGTAGATCTACCATCTACCACAAGTGAGAACATACCAGCACCCATCTAACCAAAATATCCACCTATCATAGGTCCTCTTCACAATATCCTTACTGAAAATCCATTACAACCACCCATAAACTAGATATAATGCCTATCATTTGCGAAAGCACACTCACAAAATCAATTAGGGTTTCAGCCTACAAGACCTTCACAACCACCCATAAACTAGATATAACACCTATCATTTGTGAAAGCACACTCACAAAATCAATTAGGGTTTCAACCTACAAGACCTTCACAGGTGCAAGTGCTTATCTCAAGCACACTAGGGGCTTCACCACCTAATAACCATTCCCACATACAAGAAGTAAAATGCATGCCTTTCAAATCAGCAAGAAGGCAATTTCAATCAAATCAACTCCAATACCATGTAGAAATTTCAAAAATCAACAATTAATGCAATTCTGAAATTTCACCTCATTTACTTGAGATTTCATGGATCTAAACCCTGTGAACTCTCAGCCTTAAGGATGATCGGAGATATTAAATTCTAACAGTAATATTTCACTTCCCTTCAAACAATTTCACAGTAATATTTCACTTCCCTTCAAACAATTTCACCCAGCAGCCCAAGGGAATAAATACCATGTGAATATATTTTCATACCACAATACTACAACCCTAAGGTCACACTTTTCAAGGCATATAGCAGATCTGATATGACTTATTACAAAAGATAATAACAGCAGAAAATCTACTCCTTTATCTTCCAGTATGTGTTAAATCACATAAACCTTTCAACTACATACTTTGTCAAATCAACATGAACAAGAAAGGTTGAAATCTACTCACTCAAGAAGATAACATAAATTGAATGTTATATGTGTGTGTGAATAATAATTAAATAGTGTAATTATTAATTATGAAAGGACATGTTTCAATGGACATGACTATTCAAGAAAGGGCATCCCGAACCCTCATTGTATAATCAATATCATATTTTCCACTATCAATTACTTATATACGATATACGATTTACATATTGTCTGCATGAACTTTTTTACACCAAATATTTTGAATATTTTGTGTGATAACGAACTTTTCTCATTTCATTTAGTATCAGAGCTTCATTTCTAATCCCGGCGTTTGATCATGCTCTTATTAGAGCTAGTTTTCTGATCCGGCCATAGGCCACATATTGTAAATCAGACTTTGATTTTTTAGGTAATTGAGCAAAATAAGCCTTTGGACACTCTTTTAGTTTTAATAATTCAGCTGCAAATTGGGTAAGGGAAAAAAAACATTTCCACTTCAGCGTTATAATTAAAATAATAATAAAATGATCAACCAAAAATGCAGTCCATACACTTATAGCAGCATAAAAGTGTAATTGCAGTACGAATTTCATAATTGTAGTGCATAAATCTATGCTGTAGTCTTCCCAGGCAACGTTTTGGCCGAGAAGGCAAAGATTTTATCAGAATCATGTTTACAGTTGTTAAACTTTAGTATTTTGAGTGTCATAAGGGTTTTTGGTAGTGCTGAATCAATTTCCACTATCAAAAATGGATTCCAAACTACCTGATTTCTTGAATTTTAATTGCCCAAATTCTGATAAAAAGCTGCCGTCCGGGCTAAATCTATCCGTGTTGTATGATCTAAAATTTATTGCAGTCCATAGTATAAAATTTATCCGTAATATCCGTGTTGTATGATCTAAAATTTATTGCAGTCCATAGTATAAAATTTATTGCAGTCCATAGTACATCTGTCAAGTCGAATTCAAGAAAACTTCAGCGTGGGCGCTCACATATGGCATCTTAGTGGAGGCGAGTTATGCCCCATGCACATGAGAAACGAGTACCATGTCAAACCACCCGGTTTGGGGTTTTGGTTATGGAGTCATATTCGCAAAACTCTTGTGTACGAGATCCATAGCTACAAGTTTAAGCAACCATACTGACCAAACGATGTCTGGCCATACAGCCGTCACTGTACACTTAGCCACCGTTGTTTCTCTATTTACCTTCATCCCAGTAGATCTGCTGCCGTATGAAAATACTCTAATTCTGACTCTCACTGCACGTATAATATATAGAGAAGAGGAAGTGGAAGGATCCCAGTATCCAGATATCTTCAAAATTTCAAATCCCTGTATGATTATTTCTAAGTACCAGCTACAGCAGAAAGGCAAAACCTCAGAGGAATGCTATTGCTAAAAAGACATGTTTTTACTGTTTTCCTGTTATATAGTTCTGAAACTCCAAAAACCAGTGTATTTTTTTTGTTGTCTTGAGAGCTTATATGGCTATTTATAGTGGTATGTATATCAGAACTAATGCTGAAGATGAACAGTTTTTTATTCTTTTAGCTTTTCCTTCTCGTTTAGAGCAGTTTCAGAGTTCTTCTGTGCATGTTACAATGTATATGTTCATTTCTTCAGGAAATGGAAATATACAATTTTTTTTCTTGATAAAAAAAGATACAGGTGCACAATAAAGTCAAATATCCTAACAGCCACATATGAATATTGGACTTAAAAAAATTGTGAACAGTTAAACCAATTTGTGCTACAGGCACAAACCGGTCAGAATCACAAATTGCATCCAAGGGATCTAATATCGTTTATTGAAAATCTTCCATTACATAACTTTTAAAAGAACATGAAATTGATAAGTCTTAGTTTTAAAGTTTCTATTGAATAGTTACATTGAATATGTAATTGCTTTTGTCGAGGCTTTTGTTTATACTCAACCCATAGAAGCTTTAGAGCTGATGAGGAAATTCAGCATGTACAAAAAAACAACGTATAGTTGTATATAATTACATGCAAATGCAACATATCTTACAAAATAAAAACATTGTGACATATATCTATGCAAGTTTAAGTAAGGCATTTGAAACTTCATAGAGTCTTGGGAAGCCTCTTTTGACTCTATTAAGTATCAGGTATCCAATATTGTTTACACATTTTTTTGGCATGTGACCACCTATAAACCAACTTAATGGCCATGACAAGTCCACCAATTATAAACAGCGCCCTTGCAAGAGGGTAGCAGCCAATTTTTAAGGATTCAAACCGTGTGTGGGCTATAACACTACCCGCCTTCACCAACAAGGTTATCCTCCATTTGGAGCTTCATGATTATGTTTTGGACACTTCAAATACATTATATGTATATTGGGTTGTTTGTTTGCCAGTTTGCTGGTTTGATGGAAACACTGGAACTCAGTACCCTATAGGCTATAAGTGCAATCCAGAATCAACTTCTTGAGGGTGCCCTATTGATATAATAATAAACCAGACTGATGATTTGAATCATTGACTTGATGCTTATTACACATTGCATCATGTGGGACTGCTACTCTTTAAAATTGTCCCATGAAGATACTAGAGGCAGTATATCCCCAACACCAAGTTTGGTTCTGAAAAATAAAAAGGAAGGCTTTGAAAGCTTTCATATTCTTTAAATCCCTTCAGAGGAAATTAAAGAAGACATAGAAAAAGGTGATGATAAAAGTTCAGTATCAGATATTAAGAACCTTGCCAAATGGGCAAAGGATATTTCCTGCATTGTGTATTTGGATAGCCAAAAATGGGCTGACTGTGATGGAGATGGAGATGAAAACAAAGATTGCCACAGGAAAAGACCAAAACAGAGTGGATTGTTGATAATTAACCGATGTATTTTCTCGTGACAAACACAAAGAACAACCAACAACTTGAGGGAGTTAACGGCTATGACTTGCAAGGAAATGTGATATTCACATCAAGCGCTAGCCCAGAAGACTACGTGCCAGAACCTAGTGGTGGTTTGTGAAGTAAACCCGTTAAGAGGCTAAGAGAAAACTAAGATTGCCCACTAAAAGATTGCATGGAGTCTTGTAGAACAGTGGATACAAGAGGTTGAACAAAGGAGGGATAAGTACAAAAATGTTCACTACTATTTCTACAGAATGAGCTACAAGATTCAGTTACAAGAAGTTTTCAAGAACGGGTAGTGCTGCTAGATAAACAAGAGCTACATAGCTTGGCTTAGATGGCTCTGTAGCTGGATCAACTGGTTCGGCTAAAACTGCTTATGCTTCTGACCCTACCATTGGTGGCACTTGGTTATTAATCAACAGGCTCTTCCTATGTTCCTGGGTATGCATATGCCACTGCTCGTGCATCTTTCACACAGCAAACCACCGATGAAAACACTGATGGTTTTGGTGGTGCTTATGCTACTGATGCCTATGGTTTTGCACTTGAATAAGTGCAAATATATATCAGATTCTTAGATATACAACAAACATGAATCAGCACAAACATATATCATATCATATATCAGATTCAGAAGAGGTAAGTGATTTTTATTTTGCAAGTCTTAACACAATATGTTATCGCTATCAGAAATATAGCAAACTTGCAACAGATATGCATCAAATGACAGATTTGGTTTTATTATCTAAGGCTGGAGTAAGCCAACTATGTAGATATGTATGTTGAAATGGAATATCAAATGGTCCATGCGCGACGCAAGAGCAAGTCATAGAAGCAAGCTTACATGGTGGAAAACAGAGGCCTCTTATTATATGGAAAGCAAGACACTTCACCACATCTTGACCTGGTCTTGGGCTGGTCTTAATGAATGCTTCCTGAGAGCTGTTGAATAACAATTTGTTGTAAGAACTATTGCATCGTAAGCCTTGAAAGTGTTCCTCCATTCTGCTATGGACCTTTGTTCTACAAAAAATTTCACTTTGCTACGGATCCAACATTATTTTAATTCTACAACAATGTATTAGACTTAGATTCTCCTCCTTGCACCATGAAATTACTATGAGTGGAAATCGAATCTGACGAGCAAAGGCCTGTTCAAAAAGAACAATGGGAACTGAAGTTGAACCCATAGTTGATGCTGAAAAGCTGAAGTAGTTCAACAGATGTGACAAAGCATATGGATTGTTGCTTCTTTTTGTATCTCCCGATCTCCTTTTCCACATTGAATCTACAAGTTAACCCATTGAACTCTGGACCATGCTAGAAGGACTATTTGGAATAAATGTTTGCAGTATTGGTTGTTCAATGTTTTCCAATGCCAATGTTTGCAGAATTGGTTGTTGCTCAATGCCAATGTTTGCAGGATTCTTTGTTTCTCGGGCTGTTCTATCCCTTTAGGTCTTCAAATAGCTGAGGAGGCAAGTGACACTTTAGGGACATCGAAGGAGTTCGTCTCCTTCGTCTATAAATTTTTTGAGAATACAAAACCAACCAAACTAGGGATGCATAAGCAAGATCTAGTAAAAAATTAAAATATTTGGAAACATTTTAAATATGATTTCTCAAATAGAACAATGAAATTATGTATGTAAAACAGGTTGGGCACATTGCATGGTAAGCTGCTTCAGTTGTTGCTCGTTGGTCATCGAGTTAGTCCTTTGTCAATCTGCCTAAGAACACTTAGATATTCATAATTTAAGGCAGAACAATAAATTTGGATATATCTTATTGAGTATGAAAATTCATTTAAATAGCCAATAGAGATAAGTGTATTTCAACTGTCTCTATTGTATGTTAGTTTTAAGAAGGAAAGGTGAATTAGTATCAGGGAAAAGCTCCACTAAACTTGAATCTTTGGTTGCACTCCTCATCATCAAATTTCAACTAGATGATGGCATTCTATAGGATTCCATTATTTCTAGACTAAAATTCCTTATGTCAACAACTGGAAGACCTAAAAGAAAAAGAATACAACATATAATAAATCACAAAATTCCAAAATCCCAAGCCACCGAATTTAAATCAAAGGCAATTTACATCGTATTGATATGCATAAAGTTGAAGCTTTCCCATTGACTGTCTTGCTGACCATTGGTGGAAATGCGATGCCCTCAAGCTCCACGCCATTTAGCACGGTAGCTAAACAGCTTTATTCTTGTCCCCTAACAGCTTTATTCTTGTCCACTGAGTAGGGTCAAATCGCAATTGGAGTTTACTACAATTACCCCAAGTTTCATTTTCAGCCCATACCCAAGTAAACTTTACCTGAGAATCCAAAAAATTACAAGTCCTAAGAGCTTCGATCTTGTTTCTGTCAAACAATTGAGCGGGTGGTCTCTGCTTCTTGCTGTCGTCATAAATTAATATAGGGAATTCAAAATATAACCAACATCTAACGATATAATTCTTCGTATGATCTATGATTGAGAAAAGGTCCCATGTTATTTAACAAAAGGGTTTATCATTTATGTTTTGTTAGCTGAGTTGAATTAGTAGATCCATTGAATTTACTATAACTAATTCATGCTTGGCTTTTCAGAATTCCCAAAGCAACAGGCCTGAGGAGTTTCAATCCTCGGGCCTTTTTTCAATGGTAAGGTGGTTTCTGCTGCTTACAGTGGAGTTCATAAATTACTATCTGGAACACATAACCAGCATATACCCATCTAAATCTGGGTTTGATAAGTGATTGACAAGGGTTTTTTTCAATAGAATTCATCAATATAAGATGCATTTCCATGTTCAGAAACTCAAGGTTTTAACGTTGAGAATCAGGGATTTCAATATTCCTAATTCCTTAGGGAAGAATTTACTCAAAAGGTTAAGCACTAGATTAAAAAAATAGTTATGGACGTGAAGGCCTTGCAATTCTAAGGTAATATAAAACAAATGAGACTTTTATTCAGTACACTCTCGGGGAGGACCTAGGGCTATAGTGAAAAATCATCGCAAATTTCTCACATCAGATTGAAGCACTGGTTCTCTAACAACAAGCAAATCCTAAATTTGATTTAAGGAATTTCGCTAATTCAAAAAGAGGGACAGGGATCTTCAACTGACTGAGTTCATGTAACAAATCAAAGGAAGGTGGTGATGTTTGGATGACCTATGGAACTTTGATTGGATAGTAGGTTTCTTCATTATAGCCTTCCCTGGCTGTTGAGCAGGAACCCAATCCTTCAGATACGCAAGAAGTGGTTTCTTGGATCGGTCAACAACTTTGGGGTCTACCTTGATGGATACCACATGCCTCTATAATTCATGAGGTGGCTTTGAGACCTCGTCCCTTCTCAAATTTGGAGCTGAAAACTTCAGTCTATAATCATACTTCTTCTGGACCTCAGCCATTAGACTGCTTTAAATCATCTAGATGTGTGCAGGAGTGAGACCACATGACTGAATTTCACTGGAGAGATAATATCATGATCAATGTCTTCATCTTTCCTAATAACCAAGTTATCCAATGTGAGGAAGAAGAAGATTCAACAATATTGATCTCGTTATCCAGAGTAAACAACAAATTCATATCAGTAGAACTAGAAGAATAGTGTTCGGCATGATCTTGATAATCCTTATCTAGATAGGAAGTAGCTTGTCCCCTCTATGCGACCAAGTTGGAATAATTCTCTATGCGACCAAGTTGGAATAATTCTGAGCAGGAGGTAGAGGTTCTTGTCCCTCAAACCAAAAACACACATGTAGATCACTGCAAGTCCCAGACTGTATCAATGCAAAAATTTCACATATTCCCACACTATGTATCTGCGATTGAAGCCTTGGCGGCAGTACATACATCACTTTTTCTAATGATAGAAACAACTTGATTTTTTGACAGCTCACTTCAGCAAAAAGCTTGTGAGTGTCCATGACAATTTAATTTCACAGGCGAATGCAAATGAA
Source organism: Pinus albicaulis (assembly GCA_034641835.2). Taxonomy (NCBI): domain Eukaryota; kingdom Viridiplantae; phylum Streptophyta; class Pinopsida; order Pinales; family Pinaceae; genus Pinus; species Pinus albicaulis. The sequence goes on from CM076584.1 coordinate 707,263,946, forward strand.
GTCTCTATTTACCGAGTTCAATAACCAAGTTCAAGCATCAAAGCAAGCATTAGTTGCACCATCAGTACCTTCTATACTTTGGCTAAGAAACATTTAGGCCAAAAATAAATACCTTCAAAAAGCACCAGAGGATTGACTACCAAGTACAAGAGAGCTTGCGCCAATTCTCAGACAAAAAAACATTTACTCCAAAAATAAATACCTTCAAAAAGCACCAGAGGATAACAGAACTACAGAAATGCGTCACCTGCAGATTTCAAATGTTGAGGTAAATAACATGTTTTATTATTTTCATAATAAAACTTAATAAGGGATATACACACAAACTTTTTAAGAAATATAATTTAAAAATCACCCTGGTCTTTATTGAATAGAACACTCGTGGCTGCCATTCGGAGACCCAGCTACCATGAACCCACCTGTGTGCATTACACATGCTCTTGCATACATTTTGATACTTCGATTATTGTTATCACGACGAATGTATTTGCTTCGGAGGGACATGCCACTTGTGTTTCTTGCACCATCATGAAAACCAAGAGTGGAATGATACATAAAAGTTTTAAAAAAAACATCATTTTTGAATATGAATATGGATGGTGGACAACCTACAAATAAATGAAGAAGAAGAAAGAATAGGAAAGTGTAGAAGAGGGAGAAAATAAAATACAAAAAATAATGACAAAAAAATGAGGAAGTTTGGGGTTTGCACTTACCTCTTTAGCTCTGGTAGATGGAAGCCTTTCTTTACTCCTCCAATCTCCTCCTCCTTCACTCCTCCAAGCTCTTCTCAACTCTCTCTTCTCCAAGTTCTTTTATCCTCTCTTTCTCTTCTCCAAGCTCTCTTCTCCTCTCTTCTCCAAGCTCTCCCAAAATACAAGTGAGCAAATGAAAAGTGAAAGTGAGCTTATATCTTTTTCATCCTATCCCAAACTAAACACTAACCCACCCCCTAACCCAACTAAAGCTAAAAATAAAATTAAAATTAAAAAAAAAAAAAATCAGTTTTTTGTTGCGCTAACCGGATCCATACACCGTTGTACGGATGCATTTACGATCCGTACGGATCCGCCTCCGAAGCGGGGTGCTTTTGTATGCTAATCCGTCATACAAAACGTGGATCCGGCGTACTGAATCACGGATCTGGAAAAACGTTTCGGAATTTCCAGGAATCATAATTTTTTTTTTCAGATCTGCGTTTCATACGGCGGATCCCGTATGATTCTGTATGAGACGCAGATTAGGCATTGGAGCCGGGGAGGGGATGTTTCCTGCGACATTGGGTCCAACCACAATGACCTACAGAGGGTAATACGAGTGCCTCTCCAAGGCACCAGGATCCAAGGGACACTTCTCCCGAGAACTTGCAGGAAGGAGAGCAGATAGATACATCCACTACCAGTTGTAGAACGAGCAGGGAATTACAAAAAATTCTGAGGGACGCATAAGACTTTGTCAGATCCCCCGAAAATGAGAAGAGGCAGTGCAGGAAACCTAAAAGGTACCAAGCCTTGGTAGCGCAGGTTGGGGAACCCTCTAGTTTTTGGGAAGCAGCTCAGTGCCAAGTATGGGTAGATGCGATGGTGGAAGAATACAGTTCCATCATGACGAATGATGTCTGGGAAGTGGTTCCCAGACCTGAAGACAAATGAGTTGTAGGTTCAAGGTGGATCTACAAGATCAAATATGCTGCAGATGGCAGCATCGAGAAATTTAAAGCCAGGTTTGTGGCTAAGGGGTACGCTCATAAGGAAGGGATAGATTATGAAGAGACCTTCACCCTAGTAGCCCGGTATACTTCCATTAGATATGTGATATCCCTTGCTGTGCAGATGGGATGGGACATTCACCAGATGGATTTCAAGACTGCGTTCCTAAATGGGATGATAGAAGAAGAAATATACATTGAACAACAAGAGGGCTTCAAGACGCATGAGAAGAAGACTCATGTGTGCAGGCTTAAGAAAGCCTTGTATGGACTAAAGCAAGCCCCTAGAGCTTGGTATGGTCGATTGACAGGTACTTGCAGAAGATGGGGTTTGTCAAGAGTGATGGATATCCCAATCTCTACTATCTAAGGGTAGTGAGTGAGCCTCTGATAAGGGTTCTATATGTGGATGATCTATTTCTGACAGGGTCATCGAGGCTCATCAAGGACTGCAAGGAGAATTTAGCTGTAGAATTCGACATGAAGGATCTAGGGCTGCTGCATTATTTTCTGGGGTTGGAAGTTTGGCAACAGAAGGGGGAGATCTTCCTTGGTCAAGGAAGGTATACTACAGAAATTTTGAACAGGTTTAGATGGAGGATTGTAGACACATGACTACTCCAATGATCACCGACTCAAAGAAAATCGACATGTCCGAATATGATGAGGCTAATCCTACCTTGTATAGGCAGCTCATAGGATCTTTGATGTATTTGGTCAACACAAGGCGAGACATCTATTATACTGTCAATACCCTCAGTCAATTCATGGTGGAACGAAGGAGGGCTCATTGGGCAGCAACCAAAAATGTTCTCAGATATCTCCAAGGAACTGTCGAGCTTGGACTGAAATACACCTGTGCCAATGACATCATGTTGAGTGGGTTCACCGATGCAGACTGGGTTGGGAGTCTAGTAGATCAAAAAAATACCAATGGTTATTGTTTCAGTATTGGATCAGGAATAACCTCCTGGTGCAGCAGGAAACAAAAATCTGCGACGTTGAGCTCAGCGGAGGCAGAATATATGGCAGCTAGCACGGCTTGATGTGAGGCCATATGGCTTCGAAAACTGCTTGTGAAGTTACTCACGGAAAATATGGAAGTGACCAACATTCTATGTGATTATCAAAGTTGCATCAAGCTCTCTGAAAATCATGTGTTTCATGATCAGTCAAATCACATAGACATCAGGTGTCACTTCATCGGAGACTTTGTCCATCGAGGAGTTGTATAGTTGCAGTACACTCCAACAGGAGAACAAGTGGCAGACATCCTCACAAAGGCTCTAGGGAAGACAAAGTTTGTCTATTTCAGAGAGAAGATGAGGATGATCAAGAATCCATTTCAGTAGCAGGAATGGATATGATCAAGATTCAGAGGGAACTGGAGTACAGATGAGACAGTGACAATGGCAGTGTCATGGGCAGCAGTACAAAGAGCAACAGTGTAGTAGATGAGGGGCAGAAACTAGGGATCAGCAGTGCAGAGGATGCTTCAAAGCAGAGCAGCATGCAGCAGACATATTGCTAGAACACTTTCCTCGCTAAGAGGGAGTGTTGAATTTTTGTAGCATCGGAAAGTGCTCCAAGTCTCAAAATTTGTGAGGAGGCTTGGACATCAATATTCCAAAGAACCCAAAAACCATTTGTAGAAATTTCACTTGGTTCATGTTTTATTAAAATAATTAATTATTTTAATGGAGACCCTAAGTCTAAACTTAGGGAAATTAAATAATTAATGGGTATTAATAAGACAGAGTGTGAATCTTCTAGAGAATGAAGATCAAGTCAAGTTTTAATCTTATCCATTGATTAGACTTCTAACTGGGTCGTTGATTCATCAATGAGAAGATTATAAAAGAAGACTTCAAGTTCATTTGGAAAGCAAGTTGGGCACACACTCAGTGACTCGAAGGAGATCGATTCTGAATGAATACAATTCGATTTCATAGGGAGAATTGCAGCGCAGAGTTGCAGAGGAAGAAGAAGAAGAGGGAGTCAACAGTGATTGATAAGGAGGAGAGAGGGATGCAAAGGGCCACAGATCTGCAGCGCAGATATCCACGCAGAGTAACGCAGTCCAGTGCAGGGACTGCGAAGAGGGAGACATTGGGTCTTCCGGGTGTCAGAAAATCTTCGGAAGGAATCTGGGAATTTGTCTCAAGTGTTTTCTGAAATAATCTGCCAGTCTTTTCCTTATAAAGAATTTCATTGCTAAAGAATAATATATAAACCATGATCTGCTGCACCGGTTTTCCCACATTGGGTTTTTTCAGGGACAATTGTCCAAAAATAAATGTATACATGTGATTGTTTCTTATGCTTATGTTACTTACTGTTCATTTCTCTGCATATACATTAGTGAATGCTGAATTAATATTTATTTCGAAATTTACTGAAAGAATTATGTAAATAACTTATCGAAGTAATAAGTAGGAGGAATAAATATATCACTGCAGAAATATATTTCTAGATCGAAATTTTCAAAGAAGGGAGCAGCGCAGAGGGGTGACGTAGTTCTGCGCAATCCCCATGCAAAGCCAGTGTAGTTGTGACGTAGGAGGCTCCGGAGGGTCCTTTCGGGGTCATTTCTCATCCAGCTATTTTGTGAGGAATTTCTCCAGTGTTATCATAATTTCTCTTCGTCACTACTAACTATAAATTGTCCAAGAAGATTATGCTAAATAATAGAAACCCTCATCTGCTTCATTAGTTTTCCCGCATTGGGTTTTTTCGGGGACAATTGTCCAAACTTTCTGTCATTTAGGTGCTCGTATTTTCCTTATTGTTATGCTCAGTAATTATATGGTGAAGTCTGCATTTGAATTAATTTCAATATTTACTGAAGAGATTTTTGCAAAAAACTTATTTCTGAATAATAAGTAGAAGAAATAACATCAGATAATGCAGTAGGATTTCAAGTTGAAATTTTCACAATTTTTTGTTCAATAAATAAACCCAACACATTCTCGTGTAGTCATCAATAAATGTCATCATATATTTATTTCCATTTGCAGAGGGAATAGGCATTGGGCCGCATAAATTTGAATGAATGAGTGTAAGTTTTCTATGATATCTGGAATGTGAATCATGAAAACACTGCTTGCTATGCTTTCCTAGAATACAAGCATCACATTGCTTAAGTTTCCTAGGAATTGTAGGAAAACCAGTAACACCATTTTTCTTCAACAATCCAAGGTTGTCATAGTTTAAGTGTCCAAATCTAGCAAACCATAAAAGAATTGATGGAAATGTACCTTCATCATAGTGAGAACTCTAGCAAAGTTTTGTGCACGAGTAGAGGTACTTTGCAGCTTTAGAAGGCTTTCTTCTTCTATCCCCGTCATGACAAGTGAGCGATCTGATGCTTTTCTGACTTCAACCTTGCCATCAAACATATTAATGGAGTGTCCTTGCTGGCGAATGTGGAACAAAGACAACAAGTTTCTCCTCAACTCCGAGAGGTATGGAACATCACGCAGAAAAAAATTCTGAAAGACCAGTTAGTTTGAGCATGATTGTGCCAAGCCCTGATGCCTTGAGTTTTGATTTCTCTACAAAGTATACTGCTCCATCAACATTGTTAGTAAATTATTCAAAAAAATATTTTCCAAAAGTCATGTGGCATGTTTCTCCTAAATCAAACAACCAATCATTTTTCCAAGAAGCAAGTGAAGCATTAAACAAGTCTTCAGTTACTCCAATATTACAATGTACCACAACATAGTGAGCAGATTCAGGTGCTTTACCTTTCTCTTTGTCATGAGTTTTACCTTTGGCTTCATTTCTTTCCTGCTCAATTTTGTCCCAAGGCATCTTACATGTGGATGCATCATGTCCATCTCTATTGCAACGTGTGCAAAGAAGATCAGACTTTTCTCCTTGAAATTGTTTGCCCCCTTGCCTCTAAAATTTCTTCTTCCTTTTCCTCTTCGGCCACCTACTCCTCTAGAAGAATCTTGAGCATGATTCTTCTCACTATGTACAAGAGACACAACTCCTTCAGAAGATTGAGGATTTTTCCTCTTCCCAAAATATTTTTCTCTCTAAGCAAACTTCTTCTCAAGGGAGTCAAAGGTAATCTCCTTGAGATTTCCACTTACTTGCAATGACTCAAGATAATGTGAGTAAGTGGGAGATAGTGCCTTGACATAAGCTATGAGAGGAATGTCTATTTCAACACCAGTGTTTTTGATGTCATGCATAATAGATCTTACTTCTGATGCTAAAGCAAGAGGGTTATCATTTTTCAATTCAAGATTGAACAATTTAATCATCAATTGGACAACTTCAAGTTCAGAGTGTGAGTCATACAATTCTTTCAACTTCTTCAAGGCATCAAAGGCATTTGAGAATGGTTAAATATGGCGACTCACCTTTTCATTTAAAGATGCAGCAATCAAGGCATAGGCCTTGTTGTTCTGTTTTTCCCAAATGGCGATCTCCTTGTTTGAGGTGGGCTTTAAAGGTTTATTATCTTCGTCTCCTACACAAACTCATTTCCACAACTCATTGAAAATGAGAGTGTGTTTTATTTTTTGAGACCACTCACGATAGTTCTCCTTGCCAGTGAGAACCACTCCCATAATAAATATGAGTGAATGCATTCTTAGAATATATGTACTATCTAAATAAATTATACTCTGTTGCCAATACTGTAAAAAAAAATTGCAATTTTGGTGCTATTTTTTTGTAAGAAAAACACAATTCTAGTATGCAGAGTTATTACTTGGGGAAGGTAATATATAGGGGAGGTAAAATGTGGGGGAGGGCATAGTTTCATGATATGTAAGACTGATTCATGATACCACCATGGTTTGATGTGGTATGGGGAGGCCGATGCGATGAGGCAGAGTCACTGTGGGAGAGGAGCACATATGGGAGTATCGCGCAGTGGGAGGAGACAACGCATGGAGTGAACTGTGAGCGAAGGGAGGAGGGTCGACTGCGCAGTGGGAAGAGGGCCGAAGGGCTAAGGTATATATATGATAGCGTATAGATACAAGGGTGCGCGTGGGAACAAAGAGTCAACTAATGGGAGGGCGGTGGGAGCTGTGATATGTTGACCTTGGTGAAGGGTTGAGGGGTCGAGAAGCCAGTGTGATTCAAGGGGTCTAGAAGCCAGTGAGAGTATATTGTTATTGTATTGACCGTGAGAGGGACGTTAATGTATGGACTGGTGTATGGATTCGACTGGGAGGGATAAGTACACCACGCTGATAGTGGAGGTGCCAACCGAATTCGTAAGGGGTATACACAGTACGTTGCAAGGAGTGATTACAGTCAACAATACTCACAAACCGGGGTGCGAGGGTGTGATGTATTAACTGTGTGAACAAGCACCATGGGAGCATTAAGATGTATGGAGGAGTGTTGTGATGTATGTAAGGAGCGAAGGAGCGAGGTAACTTGAGACAGAATGTCTAGTGTAGACCAGGGGTCGAGAAACTAATTTGCCACCAAAACTAATCACAGAATCCACATTCACAATAATTAATCCAGCCTACAAGTATAGAATAGGCAATGGCAGATGTGTTAGTTCTATAAAATAGGCAGAACATAGATAGGTGGGAGTTACAAGGGCAGAGAGGCGATCCAAAAATGGAGCTGGCTCTGATACCATGTCAAGCCAAGAGGTAACTCCACAAGATGAACTGTGTTGTTGCATTAAGGGTGAATATAAATATATACATGGAGGGAGAGACTCTTGGGATTCATCTCCCAATGTCTCTTCATATTCCATCTCTGCTTATTTACTATTTACATTATTTTACATTTTCACCCAATCGCAAGGATTAGGTGTCAACACAACCAAGATACAACTAGTGTCAAGCAGTGGGGTACCAGGGTCACTTTCAAAGTTCCATGTCACCCCAATAATGTATTTCACTTCTGATTTTCTCCAAAAATTTAATAATGGCCTTCTCCAACTTGATTAAAGAGCATGCTACCGTGCATGTAGATCGACTTCCTTGTTCATTCTAGCCATTTCGTGTCATTTTCAAGCTTCTTCTCTTATCGATTTGTCCTGATCTCTTTTTTCTATTGCTTCCAAGAATTTCTTTTGCGATTTCCCTTGGCTTTCTATCCTGATTCATTTTGATAACAAAATACTATGAATACTAAGTGCTTTTTGCTTCGGTGGTTGCAAATTTTCTCCAAAATTGCAAAGGCAATCTCATTATCTTTGTTTGAGCATTTTGGAGAAATAATTATCAAATGAAATGACATGATTAGGGAAACCAAGTGGTAATATATCGACAAACAAACACAGGGGCATATTAGGGTTACTTCCAACTCATCAATGACCCATTCACCCTTTGATATCAATCACAACTTTCTTCCAACAGGATTGCAATGTTTCCATTGGAGTTTGTCATGTATGAGGGTATGGAACTAGCATTTAATTAGGAGGACGAAGCCCTCTATGTACCTCGATGTTGGTGGCATTGATTGTTGAACCCCTCTGTCATGACCCTAGTAAAAATGTACCCATCACTCAAACAGAATCTTGATTTGACATGTTAAGATTTTCCTATCTTATTTTAATGCTTAGAGAGTGACATTGATGATGAGAATCCCAATATGGGCAACGATTTTGGTAATATGTAGTACTAGTTATTTGTTGTAGCCTGATTTTTTTGGACTCTACAAGCCATTTAGGGCCTCTTTTTTTATGTATTTTGGTTCATAGATGGATTCCACTCAATGTTATTTTCGTTATATGCATTAGTCGTATGATTGAATGTATCATCGTCATTTAAATGTTTTATATATTTCATATTTTATACATAATTCACTAATTTGTTATGTTTTATAATATATTATATATATTATACTTTTTAATATGTAATGTATAGTGTGTCCTTCGTGACATGTTTTGGGGGGTTCTACATGTCACATGTCAGATACTTATATTTTCATGTCCTTCGTGTCCTATGTCTTCGTGTCATGTGACTTCTATGTAATTCTATTTTTAAAAATTATGAATATATTTATATTCTTTGTACTTGTCATTTCCCTACCATATTTGTATTTGGCTAAAAAACTGAAGGATCCATATCCAAATCCTAGCAACTTAAGTGAAAACAATTGGCATCTAGTAAAACAAATTCATCCATCTAGCAAGTCCTTGAGAGCATCACAACCACTGAAAACAAATCCATTCCATCCATACATGAAGTTGCAACACACTGGTATCCACTGGAACAAATCAACCACCTATCACAGATCCTCCTAGGCCTCTCACCAGTTGAAAATAAATCCATACCAGCCATCAATGAAGTAGATCTACCATCTACCACAAGTGAGAACATACCAACACCCATCTAACCAAAATAGCCACCTATCATAGGTCCTCTTCATAGTATACTTACTGAAAATCCATTCTAGCCACCCATAAACTAGATATAACACCTATCATTTGCGAAAACACACTCACAAAATCAATTAGGGTTTCAACCTACAAAACCTTCACAGGTGCAAGTGCTTATCTCAAGCACACTAGGGGCTTCACCACCTAACAACCATTCCCACATACAAGAAGTAAAATACCTGCCTTTCAAATGAGCAAGAAGGCAATTTCAATCAAATCAAATCCAATACCATGTAGAAATTTCAAGAATCAGTAATTAATGCAATTATGAAATTTCACCTCATTTACTTGAGATTTCATGGATATAAACCCTGTGAACTTTCAACCTTAAAGATGATATGAGATATTAAATTCTAACAGTACTATTTCACTTCCCTTCAAACAATTTCACCTAACAACCCAAGAGAATAAATACCATGTGAATATATTCTCATACCACAGTACTGCAGCCCTAAGGTAAATTTTCAAGGCATATAACAAATCTGATATGACTTATTACAAAAGATAATATGATATGACTTATTACAGAAGATAATAACAGCAGAAAATCTACTCCTTTATCTTCCCATATGTGTTAAATCACATAACCCTTTCAACTAAATACTTTGTCAAATGAGCATAAACAATAAATGTTGAAATCTACTCACTCAAGAAGATAACATAAATTGAATGTTATATGTGTGTGTGAATAATAATTAAATAGTGTAATTATTAATTATGAAAGGGCATGTCTCAATGGACATGACTATTCATGAAAGGGCTTCTCGCCTGGGAATATACACGGGGCCTTTATTGTACAATCAATGTCATATTTTCAATTATCAATTAATTATATATGATTTAAATATTGTCTGCATGGGTTTTTTTACATGCCAATAATTTTGAATATTTTGTGTGATAACGGAATTTGTTCATTTCATTTGGTATCAGAGCTTCATTTCTAATCCCAGCCTTTGATCATGCTCTTATTAGAGCTAGTTTTATGATCCGGCCATAAGCCACATATTGTAAACCAGAGTTTGATTTTTTGGGTCATTGAGAAAAATAGACCTTTGGCCACTCTAAACCAAACTTTTAGTTTTAGTAATTCAGCTGCAAATTGGGTAAGGAAAAATAAAAAACATTTCCACTGCCAAATCTGTACAACTTTATAATTAAAATAATAATAAAATGATCAGCCCCATAATAAATGCCAACCAAAAATGCCGTCCATACACTCATTGCAGCATAAAAGTGTAATTGCAGTTCGAATTACATAATTGTAGTATAAATCTATCTGTGTTGTATGATGTAAAATTTATTGCAGTCCGTAGTACATCTATATCATGAATTCAAGAAAAACTTTCACTACAAGTTTAAGCAGCCATACTTCCCATACGATGCCTGGCGAGCCTTATTTCAGCTGCCATAGGCCCATTAATGCGCCCAGGCAAGAAATGCCCGCCGCACGATGATCTACAGCTTTAATCCGACGGCGGGCATTTCTTACCTGGGCGCATTAATGGGCCTATGGCAGCTGAAATAAGGCTCGCCTACGATGCCTGGCCATACAGCTTTCACCGTACACTTAGCCACCATTGTTTCTCTATTTACATTCATCCCAATAGATCTGCTGCCGCATGAACATTCCCCTTGCCAACCGTAGTCAATCACATATCATAAAAAATGATTATAATAGGAAAGTAATTTACATAATTATTTAAATATTTTAAAATACTTGGATTAAAAGAAAAATTTATAAACCTTTTTATGCAAGTAACGAAAAATAGGGTATTATAAAAATATCATAAAGTAGTATTATTATCTTTAGTGATATTCTTGTCCATGCACCCATTAATAATAAAAGAGATAATTTGAAGAATAAGTGAAATAATGAAGGAATATATATAAGTATTTAAAGATTTTAAAATAATTTTAAAATAATAAACCTTTGTAGGTAAGTAATGAAAAATAGGGTATTATAAAAATCTCATTAAGTAGTATTATTATTTTTATTCATATTCTTCTCCATGCATCAATTAATAAGAAAAGAGTTAAGTTGGTACCCATTAATAACAAGGGAGGATGCATGGAAGCTAGTCCCTGCCTTCAGCTTTACAGTAGCTATCTTAGGCTCAAGTATGTCTTTTACAAGGCTCCAAGCTGATGAGCTTCTAAAAAAATTCTAACTTTGAATGTACGTACAATCCAGTGTTTTAAAAAATACATTAAATATTAATTTTTTTGTAAAAAAACATAATTTTAAAGATTTTCATTCATGTTTCCAAACACAAAGTATTACAATATAGACAAAACACAACATATGATCAAAGTAGGCTCATGAATATATCCATTATATTAAAATTGCACTCAGTGCATTGTCCAATACATGATGATGATATAGAGATCAGAACAAAAAACGTAACCAAGGAGGCTGTAAATTGCCTCTACAACAAAACATGCATAATCACTACTGATGGACATCTGACAAGCTAATGTCCTCTTCCTCAAACTCTGAACCAGAGGGGGAAACCGCTCGCTCCTCCTCTGAATCATCATCCTCAACTAGAACTGTAGCCCTACCACCCTGAGATAGATGAGTTATGCGCCTTCGTCGTGGCTGAGTAGAGGAAGTGCCTGCGTCTGCAACTGGAGTTCTTGGGACTGGGCCTGCTACTAGTGGATCTGCATTGAGCACAGAGGCTCTACCTGTGTATCGAAGTCCATCCCTGTAGAAATTATACAACAGGCATGTATATCTTGGATCCACCTGATCTAACAATGTACTAAAGTTAAATATTGAATCACATCTAAAAATATTTTGTGGAATTAAAAACAACACAATTGCCAATCACATGAAGCAAAGAAGTATAGATCAAAACCACAACACCAGGTATTCCCAGGAAAATCTTACTGCTCAAAACCCCTCAATCATATATTTTATATTCCACAAGGAATTATGAAACAATTACATACAAAACTCTTCTCACAAGATCTCTCAATACATCAGCTAATTGTCTCACATTGTCATACAAAAATTGGCAAGTTCCTTACCCAATTTACTGTCTCCAGATAGCCTGCCTTGCTCACGCAGTTCCTGATGAATGCAATTATTAATCACAAAAAATTTCAGCCTTCATCAACTACGTTGAGTATCATGGGAATCCTGTGGTGTTATAACTACACCTGGGTAGCCTGCTAATATCACAACTGATAGTTACACTTTCCCTTTCACCTAGATCTCAATTGGGTCTCCACTGGAACTGAAATGCATGCAACTAATAATAGTAAAAACATCATTTTCATGTGAGATCACTATATGTGAATTAATTAATATTTAATTCACTTGATCTCTCACTAGTGTATATGCAGTTACAACTAGCACAACGGACTTTAACTCACTCAACTGAGTTAAACTGATTTACAACTTGCATTAACTCATGCACCACTGCACTTCCAACTCTGTTACAACTCAAGTCAACCTGCATGTCCCACCAACCAACCTCTTAACTTGAAATTCATTTAGGTAACTGATTTGTCACTTCATTTAACTATTTTCAAGTGCACATTGAGAATATATTACAGTTTATTGTCCATCTATATTAAGGGATACTAAAAATAGACATGCATTCTATAAATAGAATTATGCACATACATCTATAATTAGACATACACCTAAAAATAGCCTGTGTGGGCCCCACCCTAGTGTAGGTGCTTAATTTTCACTAGGATCAAGGATGTTGTTTCCAAATGCCAATTTCACTGTTTCTTGTTGCAAACTTCAACACTCCCTCTCAACAAGAAAGGAATGTCCTTGCATGCGACATGCAACTCCATGCATGCGACATGCAACATTTGCATGCAACACTTCTCTAGTGTTTCTCTCACATGCAACCTTTGCATGCAACACTTCCGAAACTGAATAGCCTCCAAACAACTGAATCATACAATGCATTTGTCATCAAAGTATTTTGACTTCTGCTAGCTACTGCACATGTCTTCAGGATCACTGTGTTGTTGACACCTACATCCATGCACTCTGCACTTGCTGCCAACTCTAATCTACGCTCCAGTATCCAACACTGTCAATTTGATTTCATGTCCTCACGACATCTGACTGCATCAATCCAACTGATCCTGCTACTGTTGCTCTGTGGGCTCCTGGTAGCCAGGTTCGATTCATGATATCCACAACATCTCAAGGAATCTTGCCCAAAAATTTCTTCTTGGGATTATTCATGCATGTCACCCCACCTCTCACCTGGTGGTATGGCTACATTCACTCCCTTTGCCCATCTAGCTCGAAATTTCTCTGCGTGAGTGTTTGCTCCCACTCCATGATCCTCATCTTGTAGCTGCTCCACATCCTGAGGTTCATTCTTACCTGCATGCAAATCCAACTCCCTCTCAAGGGTCAATTGCATGGCTTTCTCACACTTCCCCATGGTTGGAACCTCTGTAGAAATCACATCTACATCAAGTCTATAAATATTCTTCACATGAATCCCAATCTTCTTGACTTGCTTTGTGGCTTTATGCCGAAGGAAGGCTTTACCTTCACTAAAGACCACGTCATAGCCTTTATCTTCCAACATTGCAACTGAAACTAAATTTTTCGTTAAGCCTGGTATATGCATTACATATTTTAAAAATAAGGGTTTACCTAAGTTCCTTTGGAAAGCAACAGTACCAATCCCAGTAGTGTTATACCTTTTGTCATCACCCATTTCGAAATGCATTTAGAGGTCCTTCTCCTCCAAGCTACTGAAAATTCCTGTGTCTCTCGTCATGTGGAAAGATGCACCACTATCCAAGTACCACATCGAACTCATTGCACTTGACACCACGCATGCAATAAGTGAGAGGTAAAGCTCAAATTGCGAGGCAAGGGCCTCACCAGCTGCAGCTCCAGCAACCATCTTGTTCTTTTTCTTTTGTGGAAAATTTATGGAAATATGTCATGCTTGTGATAGTGAAAACACTTCAATTTGGACATGTTGTGCTCCTCACATCTTCACCTAGCCTCGCATTTAGAATGAATCTCTTCCCTTCCCCTTCTTCACCTTGGCATCCAAAGACAATCATCTTCATCATCATTTTGATGAAGAGACATCTCCGTGTTCCGTTTGAACTCCTCCCGTACCTCAAATTCGACCACAAGCTATTCTAATCTGAAAATTTTTCCCTTTCGTTGACAGAGTCTTCATAAATGTGACAACTCTTAGGAAGTCCTAGGAGAGCCAAACTCACCAAATCATCATTAGCGACAGTTATTCCTACACTCCCAAGTTCATCCCGAAATTGGAAAATATTTGCTAAGTATACCCGAATAGTGTCATTCTTCTCCATCTTGATCTTCCTGAGTTTATATTTGAGCGCCAATTTCCAATGTTCATTGTTGCTTTGGAATAGATCCGTCAAAGCCTTCCACATCACATATGGTGTGGCTTTATGAATCCATAGTGCTATATGAATCCATGGGAAAATTTTTCTTACCCACTATTGATGGGTCATCCAAATGCACTACCAAATCTTGGGTAGAGAAGCTAGACATCTACTTCTAGTTGAACCAAATACCGGAGATGGAAGCTATCAAAATAGTAGTGCTACACCTTGAGGGTGAAGCACATGATTGGTGGTATCATGGTCTTTCGACATTGGGTCATGCTAATTTGAATGCATACTCAAGAGTTCATAAGGAGGTTGGTGGAGAGGTTTGATCGAAGAGACTCGGAGGCACCTTTCATTGGGCTAGCTAAGCTCAAACAATCAGGTAATCCAAAAACTTAAATTTCTGAATTTCTAAAACTTTCTGTTATGGTTCCTGATTTATGTGCAACTAGGAGTGTCTATATGTTTATTGATGGGCTAGTAGAACCTCTACATGGGTTGGTTAAATCAACCAAACCCACTACTCTTCAAGATGCCATTGAAAGGGCTATAGATCTACAAGATGCCTTGCCAAGAGAAAAGGAAACATTTCAGCAAAATACCACTTTTCCATCAAAGAGAAAAGATGAGAAGGCTCATCCTTCCAAGGAGATCCAAAACAAAGTACCTCTTAGTGATGATGTCCGAAGAGACTTGAGGAGAAGAAATTTTTGCTTCACATGCCAAGAATCATGGGCACCCGGACATAGATGTGCAGTAGGGAAGGCACACTATATAGAGGTATTTTTTGATGATGAGGAGGAAGAAGAAGAGGAACCAGAAGGAGGTCACAACGCTGCGATAGCAGGAGAGGATCCACCACCATCAGGAGGTGGGAATGGAGCATTTTCTCCAATTTGAGGGGCCCTTTCATCATTGAGAGGAGTACCCATGTACTTGACCTTGAGATTTCAAGGTTCTATTTAGGATCAGAGGGTTTCAATGTTGATTAACAGTGGGGCTACCCAAAACTTTATTGATGCCCAGTTGGTGTAGAGGAGGGCAATACCCACTGATGATTTTGAGGGATTTTCAGTTTTGGCCCCAGGAGCTAGAACCATGCAGTGCATGCATTATGTTCCATCTTTATCTATCACCATGGGGACATACACATTGACTGATCACTTCTTTGTGGTTGACATACCTGACATCAATGTGATATTGGGTTTGTAGTGGTTGATTACTTTGGGAAAGGTCACCACAGATTGGGAGACTTTGCAGATGGAGTGGATGGATAGAAAGAGTGGCAAACATCATATGATTAGGGGAATGCACACTTATCCCTCTCAGATAGCTTCTACACAGAAAACAAAGTTGGATTTGCGCAGTGGAAGTAAGGAACTAACAATCCTATCAGTTATGCAGATGACCTTGGCCCATGAGACATTACTGTTTAGTGGCATTCCACCTTGGAGGCCACCTAATCAAAAGTTCATGAGAGATGTATCACAACAGTTTGCACCACTCATAGATCCAGGAGGAGTGGGAACCTTGGGAGGACTTGGCACAACGCAGAGAGTCTTGGGTAGGCTCAAGGAGGAGGGAGACATTTTCCAAATATCAGTATTACCCACTCTCATCCCACATCTTGCGCTAAGAGAGGATGTTGCAGGGATGGAGGATGGCACCATCATGGTGCAAGGAGACCACTCCATGGCTTGGGAGGCTCAGAAGATACTTCCACTTAGGGAGAAATATTCCACATATGGTAGAGGTTGGTAGCCACTCATGCATACATTGGAAAAACTTAGAAAGCTTTCGATGAGTGATAGCTTCCCATGGAAGGCTAACCTCCCAAAAATTCAACCTTTACTTGAGCATGAGCAGATACAGGAGGAGTAGTAGAGGTAGGATAACAGCATCCCGGTATGTGACTTTGGCATAGGAGATGTCAAAGAAAGGAGCAACAATATGGCAGGTGCTCTACATGATAGATCAAAAACACTGTCATTATGGAGTATAGATCCTTATTGGAGATTCCAGAGGTTGGTGGAATACTCCAAGGATCTCTTTTCATGTAGAATTCTTGATGGCTAGTTATCAGATGAGAGATATTTAGTGAGAGATGGGGTCATCTAATATAAGAGTAGGATCTTATTGACTAGAGAATATAATCTCAAGGAGAAGCTACTACATGCATCACATGAGGATTTTCTCTTCAGCCACACTTATTCCATGAGAGCATATCATAATATCATGGAGAGATTCACTTGGGAAGGCTTCGAAGAGGATATACATCAGCATATTAGGAGATGCATGGATTATGTGGAGATGGAGGAGAGACATAACTCTTTGATAGAGTTATCACAACCACTTCTTTCCTTATCAAGAATGAGAGGAGACCCATCTATGAGCCACTCCACTATCTTGATCAAGGTATATGGTAAGGATCATGTTTTTGTGCATAATGATTTACTAGATGAGTAGTTGTATTCCTTTACCATTCATGTACAGCTTATTGCTCCAAGAGGGAGCACTCTTTCTTATAAACTCCATGGTCCACTTGGGGCCATAAGCAGTGATGAGCATGGCCACTCCCTAGGAGATTTTAGGGAGATGATATATTCTTCAGGGTATACTCCATTGGCACCAAACATCATCCACCTTCTCCAAGCATGTGAGAAGATTGTGGCAGCAAACAAGTGGTGGGGGAACCACTTACCATATCATATTCTAAGGCAGTCATGAGACATACTATGCTAGTTCCACATGTGGGACTATGATCCTCCTCCGGTATTGCACATGGTAGCTAGTATGACCTTGGTTATGATCCCATATGTTGATGATGTTCTTATCATTATTGTGGCATGATTGGAGGGAGGAAACATGGATTGAATGTGCCCATTGGGAGTGATATTCTCCACATTTCTTATGCTACATGCTTCAGGGAGAACATTGGGCAACCCATGATTGCTACATTAGACCTTTTGTTTCCTTATGAGATGAGCCATTTGCATCTCATGAGTATTTGGGAGGAGAATTTCATGGATGGATTGATTGGGGGACACTTGGTTCATGAGGAGAAATTATCACATGGAGGTGTCACAAGGGAAGGATGAGAAGAGTTGCAGCACTCACCTTTACAGTTGCTTGAGGACAAGCAACAGTTGGGAGGGGAGGACTGTAATATTCCCAATTAGCTTTCAGCTAGTTGGAATATTAAATTTTGTTTTTGCTTCTTAGATAGAAGAATAAGATGGTGGGGAGACCCATAAATCTCCTTATTAGGAATAAAATCACTCCAAATGTGAATGGAGTTCATCTAAGTAGCTGGATTAATGACCCTTATGTGTGAATAAGGGATGGAGCATGTAGACTGGGTCAACTTTGACCAAATCAACAGTGCTTGTATAGAGGGAGTGGACATTCTTTAAGGGACAACGCAGTTTTGGAGGGAGAATCCATGCATGGAAGTAGTGGCTTTAATGAGTGGGGCCCAAGGTGATAAGGCTCACAAAGTATATAAGGAAGGGTATGGAGGCCATAGAAGGCATGATGGATTATTATTTTGTTTATGGTCTGTATGACTTGTTTCTCTCTTCATCTGTTGAGCGGAGACTACAGTGCTATTTAGCACAAGGGTGTTCCCGAGCAAGAATCCCACCTTCATCCTCAGGGGACTTCGAGTGCCCACTCAAGAGAATTATTTGGGCTACAGTTACACATTTTGGCATTAGTCCAAGCTACAAATTTATTCTACAATGCAGTTTCTGCTTAGGGTTGTGTTGTGTTGTGTGGCAGGGTGCAGCAATGGAGGATTGGATTAGGCCATTTCTGAGCTAGTTTTCAGTGGAGGAATAATTCATTCCATTGGGAGGCCAACAAGGATGGTATTTGGGCATTATTGCTACATTTGGAACCAGGACAAGTGATTATTATCCCCTACAGTGCAGTTTCAGTCTTGGAATGCGTTATTTTAGGAAGGATTTGCAGGGGTGGTTTCAGTACACCATTTGGGGAGATATATTTCTAGTTGAGGGATCAACCTTTCACTTGGAGAGTCTATTAGGAGAAGGCTTCATTCTATGCTACATCAGATCAGCCATATCTTCCTATTTATTTAGTTGCAATGAATCTTCAGTCCTAGGGCTGCAACTCACATTTGTATTTTGGTGTATTTTCCAGAAACCCTCTTGTGTTGAAATGGACGGGTGATATAAAACCTTTATCTTTATGTCTAGTACCTCTTGAGGAATATATCGGTCTTTTTGTATTATTTTATAATCCCATGCTATATATATGTTCACTATGACTACACTGTAGCAGCTCTTCGGCATTTTGTATATTAACATCATCTCACTTTTGAGAGGGTTTATTAATTGGAGGCTTGTTTGCTCATGTTGTATGATTTGTGCCTCATTATATTGCACTTCTTTGTTGCTGATATGATTAATAAAATGGCTCATATTGGTTTCATATCTCGATGTAATGCTATTCACTACTATTTCCATTTTTGTGTCCTATATTACTACTTTTCCTATTTTGGAATATTACATGCCTCCATCTTGTCTTTCCAAGCAATGTAGTTCGAGCTACCCTTGAGTGCATACTCTAACCTCAAGCCATTGAAAGACATTTCGATCTTGGATCAGCTGTAGCACCAAGAAATTTTTTCTGCAAATTTGAATTCTTTCCACCAACAAACTTAGCTCCTGCTTCACTACTGCAATTTCGTGTGTTCTCATACCATGTAGAAACTACACAACATGCATGTATATCTTGGATTCACCCAATCTAACAATGTACTAAAGTTAAATACTGAATCTCTTCTACAAATATTTTGTGGAATTAAAAACAACACAATTTCAAATCAAATGAATCAAAGAAGTATATATCAAAACCACAACACCAGATATTCTCGAGGAAAGCTTACCGCTCAAAACCACTCTATCATATATTGTATATTCAACAAGGAATCATGAAACAATTACATATAAAACTCTCCTCACAATATCTCTCAGTACATCAGCTAATTGTATCAAACTTTCATACAAAATTTGGTAAGTTCCTTAGCCAATTTACTGTATCTAGACAACCTGCCTTATTCACACAGTTCCTAATGAATGAATCCTTAATCACAAATAATTTCAGCCTTCCTCAACTACACTGAGTATCATGGGCATCTTGTGGTGTTATAACTACACATCGGTATCCTCCTAATATCACAATTGATAGTTACACTTCCCTTTCACCTAGATCTCAATTTGGTCTCCACTGGAACTGACATGCATGCAGCTAATAATAGTAAAAACACCAGTTGCATGTGAGATCACTACATGTGAATTAATTAATATTTCATTCACTTGATCTTTCACTAGCGTATCTGCAATTACAACTAGCACAACTGACTTTAACTCACTCAACTGAGTTAAACTGATTTACAACTTGCATTAACTCATGCACCACTGCACTTCGAACTCTGTTACAACTACAATCACTCTGTTAAAACTCAAGTCAACCTGCATGTCCCACCAACCAACCTCTTAACTCGAAATTCACTTAGCTAATTGATTTGTCACTTCAGTTGACTATTTTCAAGTCTGCATTGAGAATAGATTACAGTTGATTGTCCATCTATGTTAAGGGATAATAAATTTAGACACGCATTTATAAATAGACATGAATTCTATAAATATAATTATGCACATACATCTATAAATAGGCATACACCTAAAAATAGCCTGTGTGGGCCCCACCCTAGTGTAGGTGCTTAATTTTCACGAGGATCAAGGATGTTGTTTACAAATCTCAATTTCATTGTTTCTTGTTGCAAACTTCAACAATCCCCACACTAATATCCTCATCAGAGTCAAAATCTGGTGGACAAGACTCCACTACCCAATCTGATGTTGGATCAATATCCTCCAACACAATGGGATTTGAATCAGGTCTTTTGTTCAAAAATTGGTTGCAACTTGGTCGGAGGTTGTATTGGACATACACTAGATCATTTAACCGTTTTTGCTCCAAATGGTTTCTCTTATTTGTGTGAATCCTCTCAAAGACAGACCAATTTTTCTCACACCCATAAGCACTACAAGTTTGACTCAAAATGCGAATTGCAAACCTCTGCAATTCAAGACAATGGCTACCAAATGCCTCCCACCATTGTGCTGCAAAAAAGGAGTTTTAGTTAGCTCAAGAAATTATATCCAACTTTGAAATTGAAATTATAAACAATTATACAAAATAATAAAATATGAATTTGAAAATTTAAATTCTTTGTTTACCTTACTCATCTGATTCCCTTGCAATCCTTGCAAGGTTCTTGCTAAAGGTACTTGTGGCTTGGTTGAACACGGTGATCTTATTGTGTATCTGCAACTGGCCACTCTCTGTGGGGATCATGTGATCAATGCAGTCAATCAATCCATCTCTAACCTTCCCATTCAAAGCTCTTGCTTCCTGAGCTTTATAATGATACCTTGGGTTCAGAAAATACCCAGCTGCATGTATAGGGCGATGGAGTTGATTGTTCCATATTTGATCAATGATTGCCCAAATGGGCCCATACTTACCCACTCTATCCTTGTATGCTACCCTTATTTGCTCCTTTTCTTGATCCATATCCTCATAAATGAAGCCCATAGCCAATCTTTCCCCATCCACCAACCACAACACCTTAACCAGTGGCTCAACAAGTTTCACAATCTTTGCTTCCTTTTTCCAAAATATTTCTTCATCAACTTTATTTTTCACATCTTTTCCATCCTGTTTGCAAGCCCACTAAAATTCATTCAATTCATCACTAGAAAACAACTTTTTCAAGTTTCTATGTTGGGCAAGCATAGAATGTGTTTTAAATCTAGTGATGGTAGGCCTAATAGTTTCCTTGCCCCCTTTATGTTTCCTCATCAGATTCAGAATCCATGAGTGATTGTAAATATATTTTGTGATGTTTTTGGCATGATCTATAATGTTCTTGATCCAGTCTATTTTGCCAATATCCTCAAGCATGAGGTCTATGCAATGTGCAGCACATGAGGTCCAAAAGATGATTGGGTGTTTTTCCTCTAACAATTTACCAGCAAGAACATAGTGAGAGGCATTATCTGTGATGATTTGAACAAAATTTTCCACCCACACCTCTTCAACAACCTCATCCAAAATCTGAAACAACAAGTGTCCATATTTCACCCTGTCAGGTGCATCAACTGATTTTAGAAACATGGTTCCCTGTGAGAAAAAGACAGGAAAGTTTATGATGGTACGGTTCCTCTGATCAGTCCATCCATCTGACATGATGGTACATCATGTATGTGCCCACGAGTTTTTGAAATCTTTCAAATAATCATCAATGGAAACAATCTCTTTTTTCAAAATAGATCCTCTTAACTCATGCATATTAGGGCCTTTGAAGCCCTTTCCAGTGGCATATATGTCATCAAACATAGGTTCATAATATGGTGAACGAGTAGCATTGAAGGGAATATCAACATCATACCACCATCTAGCAATGTAATCATAAGCAACTTCTCTCAATTCTCTTTTCCAATGCTGATCTAAAGTGGGTTGCACTTGACCTCTACTTGTAGGACTAGGACCATGTGCACTATCAGAGGGCGAAGAGGCTATGAAAAAACTTTTGATAGTACCCATATTTCTCATTTCACCCTTACCCTTTTCAGAAATAGACTCCATACAGGGAGGAACATAGCGAAAGGGGTCTAATGCATTAGTGCAAGGGATAGATGAAGAACCCTCATAATCAAAAGTTGGGTTGGCAGCCATCATGTGTTGTATATTTTCTCTTCCTCCCAATTTCAGCCTCTATTTCTCTTTGCCTAGCTTTGTCTTCCTTTGAAATTTCTCTTTCAACTCCTTCCTAATTTCCCCAATGTTTTTTGTTTCACATGGATTAATTTGGCCTCTAAGACCAACCAAATGTAGTTTCAGTCTATGAATGCCCCCTCCACCCCCCTTAATTTTTCTCTTACAAAATTTGCAATGTATTTGATCATCAATCATTTCAGCATATGCCTAAGCAGCGTCTTTCATTTTAGGGGCCATTTTGGACTGAGTTTTTGACTTGGAAAGAATATTTTTAAATCTGAAAATGAAAACAAAAAAATACTTTTCACTCTATGTTCATTTCTTTCACCAAAAAATATGTTTACCATTTTCATATTTGCAAAAAAAATAAAACAAGAAAATGTGTATTTTAGAAGGAAAAAAATACCTCTAGGCTCTAACCTCCTCAATGCAGCTCCAACAAACCAACTCCTCAATGCTGCTCCAAATCTTGCCCAATAAGCTCCTCACTACTGCTCCAAATCTTGCCCAAAATACTCCTCAAAGCTACTCCAAAACCAACTCCACAACTCTTCACAAATTCCTCACAAATGATCACTCAAATTCAATGAGATAGATGTGAGAAAATGAGAGGGGTTGGGTAGATTTAATAGGATCGGGAGGGGTTAGAGCCTTGCATAAAACCCTAACAACAACAAAAAATCAATTTCAAGTTTGTTTTTCAGCTTGAGAGGGGCCCATGCCCCGCTTGGAGTGGCTCGGCCAGTTTAGCTCGAGCTCGGCTAAACCAGCCGATTTGTGACCGAGCCGGCCGAGTCGGTGTATGGCTCGGCCAGCTCAGTCACAAACCAACCTCTAGACTGGTTTTTCCACCAAGTCGGTCTGGCTGGGGGTCTGGCTCGATTAATTCGGCCGATTCCGAGACGGTCCATCCAGGGGTCTGGCTCGATTTACTCAATTGATTCTGAGTCGGTTCGGCCATTTTTTAAAACTATGGTACAATCTATAGAGAAGAGTAAGTGGAAGGATCCCAATATCTAGAAATATTCAAAATTTCAAATCCCTGTATGATTATTTCTCAGTACCAGCTACAACATAAAGGCACAACCTCAAAGGATATGCTATTGCTAAAAAGACATGTTTTTACTATTTTCCTATTATATAGTTTTGAAACTCCAAAAACAAGTGTATTTGTTTGTTTTTTTAGAGCTTATATGGAAATTTTTAGTGGTATGTATATCAGAAATAATGTTGAAAATGAACATTTTTTTATGCTCTTAGCTTTTCCTTATCATTTAGAGCAGCTTCAGAGTTCTTCTGTGCATGTTACAATGTACATATTCATTTCTTCATGAAATGGAAATCTGAGGAACGATCGTAGGGTGATCAAAGAGAGTTGATTCGTTGTGTTTGGCCGATTTCCAAGGAGGAAATCAGTTGTGAGAGGGAACAGAGGGTGCCTTTTTTGCCAAGGACCATAGATCTGAGCTTCTAGAAGCGGAAGCGGGGAAAGGAAGATATGTTCCGACATATTTCTCAGTAGATGGCGCCACACAGATTGTGTGATCAGAATTGGTTGGATGGCCTGTCAACTTTTCTATCTAGAAGGCCAAAATCTTGGTAATCTTGGAGGCATACGGCTTGAGGGAGCATGTAGAGAGTGTCTTGGATACACCAACCGATGTGAAAATCCTGGCAGAGCATAATGAAGAAGTGACACATGCCAAGTGATTCATCATGGACAGGGTTAAAGATCATGTGGTACGACACAGCTAAGAAGAATACGGCTCATGAGATGTGGAAAGCTATAACCACATTGTATCAAGGGAAGTCCATCCAGAGGAAGATGCTTTTGGAGAACTAGCTGAGGTTATTTATGATGACCAAGGGAGAGGAAATTGATCCTTTCCTATTCATACTGCAGTCGATCTGAGATCAGCTGACTGGCATGGGGGTCAAGGTGGAGGATGATGCCATGGTGAGGACTGCTCTAAATGCAGTCATAGAGGACTGGGAAACAATTTTCCAAAGCCTAGTGGGCAGAGTGGACCTTCCTAACTAGGACAATATGTGGGCTATCCTCCGACAAGAGGAGATCTGTCGAATGACCAAGAAGCAGACTAGCACCAGAGTGGGAAAGGTGAAGGAGGAGGAGGAGGAAAATGTAGCCCTGGCATCAAAGAAGTAGCAAGGGAAATAGAAGTGTGATCTGTCAAAGATCAAATGTTTCCAATGTGGCGAACTTGGACACTTCGCCAACAATTGTCCTTAAAGGAAGAAGGACAAGGAAGCTTCTAGTTCCAAGTATGTTGTAACAGGCGATAGCTTTGACAATAACGTAGCCATGAGCAGTCATGAACCACAAAGGTGGAGCGATATTGATCTGTAGATCAGCTACAGAATGATGGCGGGATCCTCGAGTAGCCCAACTCTTGGATCACATCTGTTCTACGGGAGCCTTAAAATAGTAGCAAGGAATGACTGGAGTAGTGGGTGCGAAGATCACGGAAGGAGCATATGGAAAAGGTTGAAACGTTGGAGAGGAAGCAACGTAGTGCAGAAGAAACATCAGTGTAGAGGCAGCAACGCAAATGCAACACAGAGGAGGCATGCATACGTAGTGTAGAGCTGCAGCAACGCAGTGGCTTCAGGAGGACATCGCACATCAACAACCTATGGAGCTTCAGTGATGAGATGTAGCCTGACTGACTTGTCTGTCATTGGGAAGGGGTCCTTCAGTTGCTTACTCTCAGCAATTGAGCTGCAGCGCAGCAGTTGGCAACACGATGCAGCAATTTGAGAGGGAGTTGCAATACGAATGTAGTAGTGACGGTGGCAGAGTCATGGGTAGCAATAAAGAGAGTAGCAACAACAGCACAATGATGTAGGGTAGCAGGCCAAGCATCATCATAGAGACCAACACCAGAGATCAGAACAGTACTTCAGGGTGAAGTGTATTGCTAGAGCACATTCCTCGCTAAGAGGAAGTGTTGAGATTTTGGGGTGTTGGCGTAGGATCGGATGTGCTCTAGCTGCCAAAATTTGTGGAGGGAATAGAGTACATGAGATATCCAAGACCCAGAAAAAATTTAGAAGAATTCCATCAGGTTTAAGTTTTATTCAAACAATTATCTTTTTAATTAATGACCCTAAGTTTAACTTAGGAAAATTAAAATATTCAAGTGAATTAAATTAAACATGTGATGAGAATGACTTAAGTGGCACGGATCAAGTAGCTTCTAATCTTAGTCATCGATTAGGGATTAGATCACGGCTGTTGGTTTTCCAACGAGGGCTTGGGGAAGGGCTTAGGGCCAGTTTGAGTACACACACACTGGCAGAGCACTAAAGCTAAGATGAGATTATAGGGCATGGTTTGCTAATAATTTCAGAAGTGTTTCAGTTGCAGCGAGGGGCAGTATTGGTGAGGGGGATGGTCTAGTCCCAAGCCAAGAGTACAACATGGGAAGAGAAGGAGCATTCCAAAGCAGCGCAGAGGCAACAGCTATGCAATCCAGCCAAGAGCCCAGCAGGGGTAGCGCAAAGGCAACAGGAGCCAAGGAAGGCTGACGCAGGCCCTTCCTGAGCAGCGTAGAGGCTGACGCAGGCCATTTAAGTTGACGCGGAGGGCTTTAGAGCAACGCTGGGGTTTCCAGAGGTTGGAAAGGGGTTGAGTTATATAAATCTCGTTTGAGGGTGTGAATCTGTCATATTTTTCTATCTCTTGGATAGAGGTATTGCTGCCATTTATATTTCTCTGTCGAGTTAACCAGTTTTGGTGCCCAGGATTGTTGTACGTAGAATCTGCATAATAATAAAAACCCTCCAGAAGCTAGCAGCGCCATTTTTCTTGCATTGGGTTTTTTCAGGGACATTTATCCAGAAAATCCTTGTGTGTCACGATCTCTATGAGCATGTTATTCAGTATTTGATCTGTATGTGTAGGTTGTTAACTGTATTTACTTCGATGTTAATTATGAATACTCATATTAATAACTTATGTAAGTAGGAGAATTAAATCAAGGTTTAACAGTAGGGTTTCTTAATTTTAAGAAATTTTCACACAATATACCATGTCATCCCTACGCCTCCATGTGCCAACACGCACATAATCTCTCTTGCCCAACGGGAAAAATCCTCTCTTTTCCATGATACTCTGAGTCACATCCATCTGCCTCAGGTAAGTCTCTCGTGCCCTACTTCTTGTGATGTAAGAATTAAGGGACAAAAACCCGCTCCCCCGTGAATGTATGCAAGTCCCTATGGATATACTCAAGAGGCGCTCATCGTTGCATATCTCTATACACCACAGAATTCCATGGCCCGAGGTTGAGTCAGTGTGCAGCAACCTGCATCCTGTCAGGGTTGCCATCTCTACTACCACACCTCCATAACCCCGAATGGGTGGGCCTCCCCTCCTGATCCTCTCAGAGAGGTCTAACAAGAAAACCTCCCTACGTGCCAGTGGCGGTGTCACTAAGGTGTCGTTGCCTTATGTCCACTGCATCCCACATATACGTAGGAAAGCCTCATCCTTGTACAATGCCATTTCTAGTGGCCCGCTAATGCCACCTCCTTTGATCAGCCCCTGCAAGAGTATTTTGATCATCCTGCAACTCCACACCCGATCCACATGCTAGGAAAACTCACGGAGTCCACCTACTCCCTCGTCGATCCGGCTAGCCACTAGTATTGCTTGGAACTTTGATAGGAAATTGTGGGTGTGTGTGACCTCAATCCCCGGATCCAGTGCACAACTACTTCTAATGCCAACTGACTCCATGATGTGATGGGGAATCCCACCTGGATCCCAAAAATAGTTTGGCCCTCGAACCCCTCTGATAACCCACAGCCATTGCCAAACTATGGCCATGGATACATCCCGACGCCTAACCTATTCCATCGGGTAGCAGCTCAATGCCTCTTTCCATCCAATCCCAAAGGAAGGATCGAATGTACAATCTCCTGTGGAAGGAATCATCCCTCCAAGCTGATGTTGTGGCATACTCAACTCATGTCTCTAATTTATGCTAACTTGGTCATCCCCTCTGGTATGTCTAGACAACTCTTCCTCTCTCAATCCAATGTGTAGTGGTAGGCTAATAATGTTGTAGACCATTTCAATGTGCCTTTGAAGCGAATTTTGTTGAAATACCAACGCATGGTCGTTGGATTTCCCCTCATTAGTGGATAGCCCAAAGTATGGTTGCATATCCTCCTCCACCGTGGGTTCAACATGAGCTTCCAACTACTCTTCCATAGACAACCCAACATGTAAGACATGCTCATAAGTCAATTGTAGGTGGTTTTCATCCTGAATATTTGTCATAGACATGGATGCCTCATCAATGGATACCTCAACAACAAGTGTGTGCCCAACTGTCTCCACCAATATGTCTACTAGGGCTACCAAAGGAAACTCTAATAGGGGTGACTCCTGTGTCACACTAGGTGTACCCTCGTACTCCTCCTACATGCCATTTGCCTCATTATCAACCGGTTGGAACGTATCTATATCAAATCCCTCCTCCATGGGTATGTTCTATCTCATCTCGTCACTACCTCTGCATCCCATATTCGTCTCTGCAATATTGATACTAGAATTTTGTTCAACAATCACGCTCCTCTTATTTTCTTCACCTGCAGGTCAAAAACCATTGTTTCTTCTTGTTTCCCTTGTTGACAACCACCCTTCGAGTTTCCCCACTAGTCTCTTGATGCTCCTAGTAAAATTTTCAAATTTCTCCCACTGAGACATTTTTGGGCACAAGTTCAATTTGGAGAATAATGTGGGACTAGTGTTTTAGCCTCGAGAAACCAGTCCATAATAGAATTTGCGTGATTTAGACCCACAGATGGCCAAAATCATGCTCTAATACTACTATAATATTCCTAATGGAAATATACAATGATACATCAAGCAAAAATACACATAAAATTTTCACACAAATTAGACACCCAATATAGAGCCAAAAATTGTGTTGTTCTAAGCCATTTTATTATAAAATCACGGGGTTACATTCTGATATTTAGAAAGTGTGCACTTGGGCTTGTCCAAGGCAAGCTAGCAAAACCCAAGTGATGAAAGCAAGTGCCCCAACTGTGAAAATTTATTAATATACTAAACAGAAACCCTACTACAGTAATCTGATTTACTTCTCCTACTTGCTTGATTTAATTAACAAGTTATTTTTCCAAATTATTCAGTAAAACATCAAATTAAATGCACTGTAGCCGACACAAATATACAGATCAAGTACTAAATAATTAAGCACATTCGACAAATCACACATAATATTTTTCGGACAAATGTCCCAGGAAAAATGCAATGCGGGAAAAATGGTTCAAAAACTCTTGAGGGTTTTTATTATTATGCATATTTCTGAATACTAACTAGGGTACCAGTAGTGGTTTACCCAACACAGAAAATCCCAGCAGATGTACCTCTATTTTTGGAGACAGATATTATGGTTGATTCAGCTCAGAATAAAGCACCCCACAAGTAACTTCCTAGTCCCTATGTCATCCTATAGTGTGGTTGCATCACCCTTTCATATCTACTGAATACAAGCCTGATCTGGTCCACTGAAACCCCAATGTTGGTCATTTAGTGACTGTGTCACTCTAGCTAGGCCTACGTCCCTTTGTGTGAGCCCTTCTGGCTCTGCGTCACCCCTCCTAGGCTTACGCTACCTCTGCACCACCCCTGCTGGGCTTGCGTTGTCTCTCTGGTACGAATCTTCCTTTCTGCTATTGTATTCTCGGCCTTGGATTCAAAAATCCCACTATCGAACTGCCCCTCGTTGCATTGCAAGCTCACTCGAAAATTCTCATCAAATCGTGCCCCATAATTTCTACTTAGCTCAAGTGCTACCACTTTATGTGTTTTCTCCAACTGAACCCAAGCCTTCCTTTAATAATTTTCCAGATGATGAATCAACATCCGTGATCAAATCTCTAATCGACGCCAAGATTAGAAAATACTTGATCCTTGTTAATTAGAACATTCTCACCCACATGTCTAAATTAATTCACTTTAATTATTTAATTTCCCTAAGTTAGACTTAGGGTCTCCATTAAAATAATTAATGATTTGAATAACATAGGCTCCATGTGGAATTTCTCCAAATGATAGAAACCCTTCAATCCAGAAGCATTACTCTGATCTATGGCATTGTAATATCCCCAAATGGATATTTTGACTAAATTTTCATAAATTAACTTAAACCCCAAATTATGCCGTAAAATCAACATGCATTTTAACAGAAGACTGCCAAGTAAGATAAACATACAAGTACACGCAAATCCATAACACCATAATGTGTGAAATAACTCAGATTTATTATAATATACTGGGGTTACATACTAAAATGAGAGAGATAACTGAGATAACTGAAATATAACTTGCCTCAAGAAAATCTACTACACTGATGCACTGCATTAGCCTCCAACTGAACTGATGCACTCTCCCTCGGGCATCATCTACCACTGAATCCACTTAATCACCCGTTTAATATCTGAGTGATCCTCACTCCAATATCTCTGAAGCTTTGTAAAACTTCTGATATGAAGTCTCTTCAAAGATATTTTGGTTTCTGTCCAACACTCACAAATCACCCGAGGGTTTTCGTCTTAGGGCTACCGATAGAGTAGAGAACAAAGTTCTCAAATATCCCACACAAGAAAGTGATCTAATCCAAGATATCCCTCAATGGCCTCCTCCTTTTCTTTTATAGATCTCCTGGGTCCTTCTATAGCCTTACTTTATTATTATTTTATTCATGGAGCACCTTTCCCTCTTATTAAAATATTCCTTTTTAATGCAAGAAAGAGTAAATCAGCTACCATGTATCCTCAGGTCACTGAAACTCATGTCTAACTGTCCCGTCATGTAGGTACCCTTGTCCTGGTTGTAATGAGATATTACACTAAGGTTTTCTATCATGTATTCCTCCTGAAATTCCACCTTGAGCGTAATTAACTAAGTTAAGCCCAAAAATAACTCAATTTTCCGAACGTTGTCGGAATGCACTGGAACGAAAGGCAAACTGCTCGGATGATGGAATATATCAAGAGAATTCCACCCAACCTCATAGAAACTCCTAAAAAATCCTCCAAAAATCCCCTGGGCCCGTTGATGACACCAACCTGTACTTGTGACCTGTCTGCTCCTAACTCTGGAAGTCCATCCTAACCTTGTCATAGGTGACACCAAAAGAAGCAATATTATAGACCTTCTTTCCCAAGATTGCTTGCCCTCAAGAAATCCAAATATGTGGGCCACCCTGTTGGCCTGATGCAAATAAGACCCAATGCCTGGATCCCATACAAACCCCTGGGTGCTGCTATGCTCCGGTGTCAAGTCACCTGGGACAGACTCCTCAATGTCGGGATCCCAAACTGATCTCTCCCTACACCCATCATCAATTGATCCTCCCAGATCCCAACGCCACCATGGCCAATCATCATCCAAATCCCATGGCTCAGACTCCACACCGCCTCTATTTATAGTTGTTTCTCTATGAAGCGAAAACCACGGCTCCTGTTGTACTGTAGCTCTGACTGTGTAAGCTACCCCACCAACTGTGTACCAACTCATCCACCCCCTAACTCAATCCAATGTTTATATTTCTCTCCTTAAGTCGAGATGGAATGTTGAATAAATTTCGACCTGTGCCCTACTGCCAACTCGAATCTGTAGCATCTGTGATGTCTAAAGGTCCCTGCTCCGCTATGCTCCCTAGGAAAAAGATTGTACCATCAAGAGAGTACCAACTCAGGATCTCTCACCAATCTATCCTAGAATAAGAATCCAATGTAGTGATATCTACATACAGAACACATCTGGAGTGTTGTCACCAACCCATACTCAACTCACGCTGCTATGTCCCATCTGCCACCAAGATCTGCCTATAGAGGAAGGCCCCTCTCTCTATAAAAGGCCAAAGTGGGCAAGATATGCTGCAAGCCCCATTGATGTACTCCTAGAGAGTGCCACTCCCTCAAATAATTGTTGCTCTACTGACTGCATGTGCGTCTATTTTCACCTCATATGTGTATTAGCCCAACGATGGATGCTCCTCCATCTCCAACAGCTCATCCCTCTCCTGATCAGGAATTTCATGCTCCTACTATATACTAGCCTCCTGCAGAACTATCCCACCAACTTCCAACAGCTCATGAGGATAAGTATCTGCAACTACTGCCTCCCTACTAGATGCTCGTATATCCATCTACTCCTCACCAATGGTTGACCCCAAGGTTAGCCGCATATCCATCATAGACTCAATGTGAGCCACCATCTGGATCTCCTCCAAAGGGATATCATGCATGATGTGTTGATTTTTGTAGCATCTAGAAGTGTTCCAAGTCTCAAACTTTTCAAGGAGGCTTGGACAACAGCATTCCAAAGAACCCATAAATAGTTTGTGGAAATTCCACTCGGTTCAAGACTTATTAAAATAATTAATTATTTTAATGGAGACCCTAAGTATAAACTTAGGGAAATGAAATAATTAAAGGGTATTGATATTTTAGAGTTTGAATCTTCTAGAAAACATGGATCAAGTCAAGTTTTAATCTTAGCCATCGATTAATCTTTTACTCTGGACCACTGGTTCTCCAACAGGAAGATTATAAAAGAAGGCTTGAGGGTCACTTGGAAAATAAGACAGGGCATACACTCAGTACTCGAAGGAGATCCATTTTGATGTAGAATTTGATCTTAACGAGAGAGTTGTAGGGTGATAAGTTGCAGAAGTAGAAGGAGGAGGTCAGGGGTGATCAAAATCAAGGTCGGGGGGCAGCAGTGGGTCACTGGAGGCAGCTTGAGGCCACAACACAGATACCCCACGCAGATTCACGAAATCCAATGTTGGGACTGTGCAGAGAATCACGTTGAATGACGCAGGGGCATGCAGGGGCTATTCAGGGTGTCAGATAATTTTCCAATTAAGTCGAAAATTCAGTCTCAGGTGGTTCAAAATTTATTTGATGTATATTTTCCCTGTAAAGATATCATTTGTTAAAGAATTAATAAAACCCTCATCTATTGCACTAGTTTTCCCACATTGGGTTTTTCCGGGGACAATTGTCCAAAAATAATTGTGTACATGTGATTGATTCTTGTGCTTATGTTCTCTATTGTTTATTTATTTGTATATATAATTGTGAATGTTGCAGTAGTATTTATTTCGATATTTTTTGGAAGATTTCTGAATAATAACTTATTGAAATAATAAATAGGAGGAATAAATCTATCACTGCAACTGTCTATAAATTTTCACATGATGTGCATAGCCCCCTCTTCTGCTGACTCATGCTCCATCATATGTTGCTCAGACTAAATCGTCACGAGTGACTCATCACTCAGAGTATCTCCCATAGGGTCCCCTGATTGTCCACCGCGCACACTGGAATACAGCTCTAGCCTACTATCATCAACCCCGCATGACTAATATCACTCCCCAGAAGCATCCTCATATGATCCCATGGACTCATCTGAAGAAGAGTCCTCATCCTAGCATACAAAAGGAATGTCCTTATGTTCTGCCTCTGCCACATCATCTACATTTCCCAAGCATGAGTGTTCAGGTCCCCAAGGTTCTTTGCAGATGAAGCAAAGTCCCCTCCTCCTCAACTCGTTCTTCCTGCTTGATCCTCCAAACTAGAGCAACTCCTCCCTGGTCAACCATCTCTTGAATAGTTCAATGTTCTTCTCAATCGTCCCTTGGGCTAGCTCATAAGCAGCAAGTGACACCAACTCCTCTCTCCTCCAAATGCTCAACAACCTAGTCTGCAACTCTTGGAAAATGGCATCACGGTCTCTCAAAAATGGTGACAAGATGGATTGCATGTGTGCTATGACTGTGTCAGGATGATGTATCCTAATGTTGAAGAAGCATTGGAACATCTACATAATCAAGCCATCACACTCAAGGTCAAACATGACCTCATAAGTCCACGTCATGGCCATGACTTCTAAAACCTTAAACTTCCTCCCAAATGTAGAGCCTGTACTGTTGTCCAAGTCTTGAAAAGTCTCTACTATCAGTTTGAAAATTCTCTTCATAACATCATCATTGTAGGGAGGAAAGGATGCTATTATCCTCATAATATCATTGAAGCAAGAGGCAGCTATAATCTTGACTCTCTCACTTGGATGTTCCAAGAATCTGGCTTGTACCAATGCAAGCATAGATGGCTCCAAAGCCCAATTTAAACTCCAATCAGATTGCTCTACATTTGAAAGACAAGATTCTAGTTTCTCCAATATGGGAAAGTCATTTTCTGATCTTCCACTCTTTAAGTCCCTCCCAGGTGCATAAAGCCAATTTCCCACTTCTTTCCCCTTTTGTAGATTCCTCGGATGCCTTTGTTGGAGCAAATTATATACCTTCTTGGAGAAAGGTCTGTTGTTCTGTTTCAAGGAACTAACTTATGAATTGTTTAATCTCTTCAATTTGCTTAGGAGTTCTTCCATGGTTCAACCCAATGGTGACATGAATGTTTGTGATAATGAGGTTGTTTTTTTCCAAGTTTAATGAATTTTTCTTGAAATACCCACAAATTTCTGAGTTTATAGATTCTGGTTTCGAGTGGTGTTTTGACAAGTTTGCTGACAACCTGTTGTAGATAATTTTTGGCAAATGGATGTGCACAGTGACCCATATGCACCAATGAAATGATTAGGAAACTCAAACTGATAATGCATAGGAATGCATGTAATGCTGGTATAATGCCAATATAATAAGGACAAACATGAGCAGGTCTCTCTTTATAACAAAAAAAATAATGACTAGTGAGAATGGAGGAACCTGGAACCTTGTTCAAAGAGCAGCTCCAAAATATCAGCCATAATTGAGGATCAAACCAGAAACATAGATCCATATACAAGCGCCAATAGATTCAACTCAACCCATGCAGAACTCAAGGTTTTTGATTATTGCTCAGTAAAAACTATTGCCTCTGGTTTTGACTGTCTTCTTCTAACAGTGATGGTGTATCAAGCAAGATTTTAAATGGTGGTTTTTTTCCAAATAGTTCAACTGTACGTTGTTGTAGGTGCAATATCTTTTGGTGCTTCATAATGACATCAGTATTTTACAGCCAAAATAAACCAAGAATATGCATTGTCCTTTGAAGTATATTCAACTATGTTTTATTGTGTAAACTTCAGCAAGGATATTTAGTGGGTTGCTGCTTTGTTGATGTCCTTTGTCTGCTGCAACAATTTAGGCCTTCCAGACCTAAGAATTGTAGCATTAACTTAGCCTTCTTTGGATAGTGAACTAGCACCCAAAATAGGGAAATAAATATAGCTCCTCCCAATGGTACTGATTTCCTCAACAAATCTCAACCCATCAGAAAGATAATATTCTCACCAACAACAATGCAAGGCATCAAATCCATATTCTGACTCAAAGTAGCAATAAGGTATTCTAACTTCTTATCCAATTCCAAGACCTCCCATCATAATATACGAGCCATACAAGCTACAAGAGTATAGAGGACTCTAAGAACATATGGTTGTTGATCAGCGGTTGTCATTGATGTCAACCCAAGCAGCACCAGGGGCTAACCCAATATTGCATGGGAATTTTGACCTATAAAAGTAATATATTCTAGGTCTATAATGCTTTTTATGGTTTCTACTTGTCGAGATATTTCCGTTGATATATGGCACGCCATGTAATTCTTCACGGTTTGAGAGATATTCATGTTTGAAGTTTGTACCCCCAGTTAGTGGGCTAAAACCCCATGGGGTTGGGGCATGGGTCATTGAAAATTCATAATTAATATTTTTTTAAGCTCCTAAAATCCCTCCCACATTCACTTGTTGAAGCCCCTCTCAACTTAAGCATTCATATATATTGTGATCTTCATTTCCTCCTTAGGCAAGGGATTCAACCATCTGAAACAGGTCATCGTGGAATTTTCGCTCGAACTTTTTTTCTACGAAGGATCAGAAGCTGAATTTTTATGAGGCGAAGCCGAAATCCTGAGGAAGCTGCAGTAAAAATTTTAGATCAAGTTGTGCAATAGTTTTGGAGATATGATCTGTGGAAGTAAGTGTTTTTGCAGGCTCCTGAAATTCATCTCAAAGAAGTGACCTTGGTAAATTCGTCATAACTCTCTCTCTGAGTATCAGATTGGAATTCCGTAAAAATTGAAGGATAGTGCACAGTCTTTAATTTGCGCTCTATCAATTTCAGAGACAAATGAAGAAACGGTGACACGCGGAACGCCGTACAAGTGCGCTCTACTGAAACAGTCCATAATTAGGGCAGTGTGAGAAATTGGATATAAATCTCTCTTGGAGAATCCAAATTGGGTCAGTCCTATGGCATTGGAAAGAAGAATCAGAGGACTACTACAGGACTGAAAATCAGATATTGAAGATCTGAAATAACAGAGATACACTAGATTCAATATCAAGCTCCTAGAAGGCAAGAAAAAGCTAGATCATGTGTTGTCAAGGATTGCAAAGGACCAGACTTTCTACGACAGAAAAGAAAAACAAGGTGCATCAGAGGGTAGCATGACAAGAGCAGCAACCAAGGTGCATAACAACAGTAAGAAGTTCATCATATGAAGTCTTCAAGTGGGCAGCACTGCATACAATCATTGTAAAGGTATCATTGTACTTAGTCATTGTAAATACATTATTGTACAAATTGTACTAGTGTCTATCTGCCAAGGGTTGAAGAGGCAATGTTGGGAGGTATAGGATCATCATTAGGTGGTTGTGTCAAAGTTGGGGTTATGGTCTAGTATATATTCTTCTTCTACATCATTCTATATCATTGTAAAGTGGACCATTTTCTCTGGTACGAGAGTCCATTCTTCTTTTATTCTTCTATAGGATGGTAGGGTGGTGCTAGGGTGAGTTGTAGCTCATTGGGTGTTGGTGCATCCGTTTAGTGACTACTGAAGAATCTCGGGCGTTGGAGCGTCCATCCAGTGGGAGCTGGAGAAGAATGCTTTTCTATATTATAGGAATTTGGAGCTTTATTTTCAATTGGAGTTGAAAAGAATTATTAGAAAAGCATTAGGTGGTTTTTGTCCCGGAGTGGGTTTCCACCTTAAAAATTGTGTGCATTTGTGTTCCTCTTGTTTCCTGCTATCATTGTACAAACACTGATAATAATTGAAGATTAACTAATGCTCTAATTTAAATAAATACTGATTCACCCCCCTCTCAGTATTTCCAACAATGGCAATGTATGATATATGTGTTAAAAATTCTCAACAAAGCATCTATGCAACACACTATCAGTAAGAATATGACCAAGAATCATAAACTCTGTCACTGATAAAACTCGAACCTAATTGTGCTACTGCATAGGTTGACTGTGGATAGCTCCAAATCATAACTTTGTTTCTAATCCAAGGCTCTGGCAACACTCTTTTCCAAAACTCACCACGCAGAGGCCACACACAGCATCATAATCTCCCACGATCTGACCCACACTTGCAACTTGCTACAGGAGCATATGTTCATTGTAAATCGCACAACGCATTGTAATGTTATGTGTGCACTGTGCACGTCCTCCCAATAGATATTTATTTTCCTTTTGTGATGACAAGAATATTGGCACTGCTCAATATACAAAACCCACACAACAACTAAGACTGGAATTTGACGTGGCTTTTAAATAATTCTGCAGTATATGTGTTAATTCCACAAATTACCGACAGCTCCAAAGGGTCACACTCATTGCACAACATATATTTGAGTCAATCACACCCTCTTTCATTGTTGGTTGACCAGGAATTATCATCCATCTTGTATGCATACATGTATGACATCACATCCTACAATAGTGGGTCATAAACTATTTGTCATATGCATTGACACATGTTGTCAACAAATTAGTGGTCGATCATGATACCATTCATGCACGTCACTTGTGGCTCCATTTCACAACATTGTTCTGGGTAAGCTTCGCCCTTACGTTGCCAGTCAACTTTCGTGCCATAATGCAGATGCAATTGGTCAGTGTGGTCATAGCTACCACTCGCTGGCAACAACCAAGCTCTTACCACGTTAAGTGACAAATCAGGCCCTCAGATCGATCGAGTCCCACAAATTTTTACATTTTTCTGGTCTCGGATTCCCTCCCATCCGCGTAGGAACTTGAATGTTCTCTTCGCGCTACAGAGGAAACACCATGCACACAATTTATCTTAGATATATCGATTAGGAAATCGATCTTCAACGCTGACACAAAATGGTAGGGTGTGTTATTTTCATACAAGACTATCACACGTCCACAAATTCGGCTTCCACCAAATACGCCTAGAGTCAGTTTTCCTTGAATTAATTTTTTCTATTCATGAACTCAGCAGTTCCAAGTGGTTCCCTACGATATGTATATGCAACCTGTATCCTCCTTAATAATCGGTTTCTTCATAAAATATTCGTCCATTCGATCCATTCAACAATAAGCACTGCAATTGGAACTGAAAACCTGTTGTCTGAGCTGAGGCCGTACCACTGTAATATCCCAAAATGGATATTTTTACTAAATTTTCATAAATTAACTTAAACCCCAAATTATGTCGTAAAATCAACATGAATTTTAACAGAAGATTGCCATGTAAAATAAACATACAAGTACATGAAAATCCATAGCACCATAATACAGGAAATAACTCAAATTTATTATAATATACTAGGGTTACATGCTGAAATGAGAGAGATAGTTGAGATAATTGAAATATAACTGGCCTAAAGAAAATCTACTGCACTGCTGCACTACGCTGGCCTCCAACTAAACTGTTTCACTCTCCCTCCGGCAACATCTACCACTAAATCAACTGAAGCACCCATTGAAGATCTGAATGATCCTCACTCCAATATCTCTGAAGCTCTGCAAAACTTCTGATATGAAGTCTCCTCAAAGAGGGTTGGGTTTTCGTCCAACACTCACAAATCACCCGAGGGTTTCCGTCCTGGGGCTACCAATAGAGTAAAGAACCAATTTCTCAAACCTCCCAAACAAGAAAGTGATCTAATCTAAGATATCCCTCAATGGCTCCTCCTTTTCTTTTATAGATCTTCTAGGTCTGTATAGAGCCTTATTTTATTATTATTTTATTCATGGAGCTCTTTTCCCTCTTATTAAACTATTCCTTTTTAATGCAAGAAAGAGTAAATCGGATACCATGTCTCCTTAGATCACTGAAACTCATGTCTAATTGTCCCATCATGTAGGTACCCTCGTCTCGGTTCCAATGAGCTATTACAGTAAGGTTTTCTATCATATATTCCTCCCGGAATGCCACCTTGAGCGTAATTAACTGAGTTAAGCCCAAAAATAACTCAGTTTTCTAAAAGTTGTCAGAATGCACCAAAACAAAAGGCAAATTTCTCGGATGATGGAATATATCAAGTGAATTCCACCCAACCTCATAGAAACACCTCAAAACTCCTCCAAAAATCCCCTGAGCCCGCTGATGACACCAATATGTACATGTGACCTGTCTACTCCCAACTCTGGAAGTCCATCTTAACCCTATCATAGGTGACACCAAAATAAAAGGAATATTATAGGCATCGATCCCCTACACTACCGATGCTTGGCTTGCTGCCCCTTATCCTTTGCACTATTGTGTTTTGTATTGTTGGCGGCTGCCCATGAATTTTCCATAGTCACTACCTCATCTGTAATGCAACTCTCTCTCAAAAACTACATCATGTTTCCCATAGCATTGCCATTGCTAAATGCTGCACTGCAACTTAGTTGCTTAGAATTGAGCAACTGAAGGACATCACCCAAAATCCTGATAGACAAGTCAGTATGGCTGTGTCTCGATACTGAAACACCCTTTGCTGCTAATCTACGCTTCTGTTGCTCCTGCTCTGCATATGCACTGCCTCTGTGTTGTTGAAATCCCATCAGCCTCTGTGCCGCTACTTCTACGTTGTTGCTACCTCTGCGTTGCTCAAATATTCAACGTCCTAGATCTTCCTATGTGCCTCCACAATCATCCTCACCAACTGACTCCAGTCATCCAACTACTGTCATTAAGGGCTCCTGTAGCTCATATGTGATCCAAGAGTTTGGGCACCTCAAGGATCCTGCCCTTCACCGTTATCCGTAGATCAATCTACAGAACTATGTAGCCCCACCACTTCTCTCGAGGCACATGAGCACTCATAGCCACATCGTCATCACTCCCATCATCGCCCTTAGTTGTTCCAGCCTTTGAATCAAAATCTTCCTTGTCCTTCTTCTTCTAAGGACAAGTAGTGGCAAATGTCCTAGTTTACCACATCTGAAGCACTTGACCTTTGAAAGGTCTCTCTTATTCTTCCCTCGTTGTCTTGTTGTCCCTTAGATGTGAGGGCCGCATCTTCCTCCTCCTCCTTCTTGATATTGATTCTGCCGTTGGTGATTCCCGCCTTGGTCAACCTCCTAATCTCTTCTTAGTGAAGAGTTTCCCACATGTCTTCCCAATTTGGAAGTGTCGCTTTGCCCAAAATTCCTTGGAAAAAGGTTTCCCACTCTTCAGATACTGCATTTAGGGCAGTCCTGACCAAAAGACCCTCATCAGGAGTGGCCCCCATAGCAACCAATTGATCAGGAATTGCCTTCAATCTAATGAGGAAGGGGTTGATTTACTCTCCCTTATGCATCTGAAATAGTTGAAGTTGATTCTCCAGAAGCATTCTCCTTTGGACAGAAGTCCCTTGATACATTGAGGTCAGAATCATTCACATCTAATTTGTTGTGTTATTTTCAGTAATGTGTGGCACCACATGATCCTTGACCTCGTCCATAATAAAGTGCTTGGCCCTTGCTTACGCTTCCTCATACTTCTTCAACGAATCAACATCGACAGGAACAGCTACAACCTTCTCGACATGATCTTTGATACGATATTCATCTAGAACTGACAATATTCTGGCCTTTCAGACGACGAAGTTGGATACTCCATCCAACCTGTCCTAATCCCTCAATCCATGTGTGGCCATATCTATGTCACCCCTCTTGGGCTTACGCTACCTCTGGGTCACCCCACTTGGGCCTACGCAGCCTCTGTGTCACCCCTCCTGATCCTGCGTTGTCTCTCTGGTACGGATCTACCTCCCTGCTATTGTATTCTCGGCCTTGGATTCAGAAATCCCACTACCGAGCTGCCCCTCGCTGCACTGCAAGCTCAATCAAAAATTCTTAGCAAATTGCGCCCTAGAATTTTGACTTACCTCAAGTGTTATTGTTGAGGTATAAAAGATGTTTTTTTAACGCCTATTTATCCTACATTAATTATCAATCCATGAAAGAATTTTTATTTCAAGAGTGTACTCTGTCTGAGGCTGCTATTCAATCTAAGAGTAATGCCTTGCAAGATGTAGTACAGTGTTTCAAATACAAAAGTAAACGGATGCTTGAAAAAGAAATCTAACTACAACAACATAAACTCAAATGCTCCTAAAATGTATCTATTCACTCAACAACCATCAATCGAGGATACAGTAGCAATAACTCATTCCTCTAGAAATCGATGCAATTGAAATCAAACCGGAACAAGATAATAACTGAATGGTAGCACAATCCAGCTTTTCTACAGCTAACAATCATGCTTTAAAGCACCAAAAGGAAATAGGAATTGAACTAAAAGTTACATTTAAAAGCAAAACCAGATAACTCTTTAAGTCTTAACTGTTTCTAATCAGAACTAATTAAATTTAATCAAATGACGAAAGAATGTAAATGGAAAGAATTTTACTAATGATATCGAATAGAAAATACTAACCTTAATGAATCCGAACAACAAATCGAACTTAAAGAAATCAAATAGAAAATTTCATGGAATACCCAACCCCGTCGACAAGCAACGCTATTAAGCAACTAATTTAATAGCAAATGAAGTAAATATTGGAACAACAAAGTTTGTATGGTTTAATAAGATAATTATATGGTAGAATTAAAGTTCTTACTGAAATAGAACATCAATGTGATTCATTAACATAACGAAATCAATCAATAATTCAACGGAAAACTAATTAACTTGCAAATGTAATGAGAACAACCACAAACTATCACACGACAATAATTGAAAGATAGATACAAAATGAATCTGATCGATCCCCACCGTGTCAGCCCTCAACCACGGTAAACGCCGTCACTCTAACTAAGAAATTATAAACGTAACATGTCTTTGTATTAATCATGCTAGCGTCATTATAAATATTCGATCTTTGCTTTAACTAACAGAGTCGATGAGGAATTGCGTAATTGCTGTCAGAAATCTCCTCTATCTCCTTTATAAACGTCTCCTTTATAATCACAAAGAGGAGAAATTAAATAAAATATGATCTCTCATCAATAATATTTGATTAATCTTAACTAACTGATCAACAAGAAATATACTTCCACCAATCTTTCAACAAGATGTTTTAATTCTGATTTGTAAAATGAGATAAAAAGAAGACGGCTTCAACAAAGAAGGAAGAGAAAATCGGCTCAAAGAACCCTCCGTTTATCTCAATACAAATTTGGCAAACCGTTCTCAGGGTCTTCTAATCTGGACCGTTCGGACAAAATCCATGTTCCAGATTTTCCATATTCTTCTCCATTTTCCCATAATATCAATCCAAAAACTATCACTTCTTATTCCAACGAGTTTCTGAGTTGGAATATTGAATGATGTGTTGGAGATCAAATCTGCAACCTAGCAAATATCTTGGAGGCTAAAATGGTGAGTGTTGTTACAAAATATATTAATAAACCATCATTGACAAAATTACGCATAATAATCATCAATTTATTAAAAATAAAGGAGAATAATATCAGAACTGTATATAAATAATTATAAATGGATTTATATGACAAATTACACAAATTATGATGACAAAGAGTAGAAAATGAATGAAACAAGTGTTAAAAGTATGATCATGTCATAAATATACCCCCAAACTGAATATATTACATGTCCTCATGCAACCCAGAACTGAATATATTGCATGTCCTCATGTAACCCAAAGACAAAACCCATGTGTTAGCCAAGCAAAAAGAAATTTGCTCATCCCAACTCATGAAATGGATGGAACAAGTGAATTTTTCCTCAAATAATGAATATTCAATTTTAGCAATCTTGATGAAGGCGTAACAATTTTTACAGTTGACGTTCAACTATATGTATATGAAGTTGCAGAAAAATGTGATATAAGTAACAACAAACTTCATTAACCATTTTCTCAAAAATCAGATTGTTTTGATGCACGGATCATGAGATATAAACAAAATGGCTGTAGGTAATAGTGCATAATTTTGAAATTTTATGAACTAATTTAGTGTGAAATTATCTGGGTTTGT
The DNA here is from genome assembly GCA_034641835.2 of Pinus albicaulis. Taxonomy (NCBI): domain Eukaryota; kingdom Viridiplantae; phylum Streptophyta; class Pinopsida; order Pinales; family Pinaceae; genus Pinus; species Pinus albicaulis. The sequence continues at coordinate 707,306,517 of CM076584.1, forward strand.
GTATTTTAATGATACCTCTTTGTTATCCAGAAATCATAGGAATTCAATTCATATTTTTAAAGATATATGAAAATCAATTTCTGCACTGTATAAAAATGAAATTGTATGCCTTAAACAAGAAAGAAAGTAGAAAACATCCATCATGTGTAGCAATTCCTCCCCCAAACTGAAGAATTAGCATGTCCTCATACAATGCTAGAAAACAAAGAGAGGTGGTTGCTACAATCTGATGAAATCTATGCTTGGTGTAAAACAACATGGATTAAGGGAGGTGTTGAGAATGAATAAGAATATCAATGGATGATAAAGAATATAACTGACATGGTCATAAGAAAGAAATGAAGGAAATCAACACTCCCCCAAACTGAAAGATGAGATGTCTCTAAAAAATGGGAAGTGGTAAAGATGTGGAATGAATGATGATAAATAATGCTCAATGGATTTTCATGAAATTCTCCTAAATTCATAATAAATCAGAAAATTATGCTATTTTACCTCAAGTGTTACCTCCGAAAAAAATGTGGAATGACATGTAGGGACTGGCCTTTGTTGAAGCTGATGTAGGCTAAGCGGATACTGAAAGTGATGCAAAAGGTGGAAGCCATACAAGCACATCATGTCTGAATAATTGTGCGCATTTGCAAGTTGTGCGAGCCTTTGCTGTTAGTTGCAATAGTGTGGTCATGCTGCGAATAGAATTGTCCCCCCCATACTTGTTGTTCTCCTGTAGCCAAATCACGACTCTGCATGCAATTTATCCCTCCATGTTTAGGCTTTAGATAATGGCAAATGTATAAGATGTGATGCAAAAATTTTAAGCAACAAAAACTTCGGTAGAATGCAGGAATATTGTGGCAAATAGAAGAGTAGCGTACTGCACAAAAATTGTACAACATGGAAAGGCATACATACTTATGATATGATCAACAAATTATCGCATTACTGAAATCAATGCATATTTTGAAATCGTGAGTAGATATGGAAATGTTTATATAATGATTCGAAAATAAGGGAAAATGACAGCTGATGTGAAAAAAGTACTTATGCGGTCATTATCCACATAAACCATTATGATCGATTTATAAATAAATTTCATGTATAAGAGGTTCTTAACAAAGGGTTTAGGAGCATACTCTCATTTGATATTAGATAAAGATATAAGAAAAGGGTTTATCATTACTATTGATTTGTGAAAAATATGACTCTAATACTATCAGCAGAGATCTGTTGCCCACAGGTGTCTATAACCTTAACAAAGTTTTTTTCTCACCCTTGGAACCATTATATTTTATTTATTCCTAGGGAAGTGTTGTGTGATGTCATGATGGACGCCACTGTGCTGGCTTGGAAACGAGATGAATCACAATGCCATTCACCAGGAAGGAGTGAAATGTAGGCAGGCCAACTCGTGATGAGACCTCGTGTTCCAAGGATTTTTTATTTTTCTGAGTTGTCCATTGGATCATATCCCTGGTGTGGTGGACATAATGGGAATTCCACTTCACTGCTCCTTTATGATCATAGTAGGCTGGCTCTTGATGAGACCCCCTATCCTCCATCTGCCATATCATAGAATTGTTAGTAATCATATAGATATTTTTTTCTTCTTTTTTTTCATGTAGCACTTCCCTATTTATGTATAGAGGATGGCTCAACACTCCATAAGAGTAGGGATGGTGGAAGAAATCTGAACATCTCAATAGAGAAAATATGCCCTTATTCTTATTCAAAAAAATCAAAGAGAGTTATGAGAATTTAGGGAATAACCAACATGATAAAGATAATCGATCATATTAATTTTAGTGAAAATAAAGACAACAAAGTGATATAGATGGTTGTGTCCTTTCCTTTTCTTGTCACTACAACAATTTCTTAAAAATTACAATTTCTCTTGATTTGTTGATTCCAGTAACCTCTAATTTTTGTGTCCTTGCATAAATTGTATGTTTGTCTTTAAAAGAGTCATGAATAATTCACAAAAATCCTCAAAATTTTGTTCTAAAACAATAAAAATGCACTCAAAAAGTGTTGTTCCTTAGATGGAACAGTTTTTGTTCCTTAAGAAGAATAGCAAAAACAATCTGTGAAAACGTTGTTCTTTTTTAAAGGAACAGCAGAAATAGTCGGCAAAAAAACATGAAAGGAACAGCAAAAAACAAACGGGAAAAATGTTGTTCCTTTGGAAAGGAACAGCAAAAACAGGCGGCAAAAAACTGTTGTTCCTTCGAAAAAAAAAAAAAAAAAAAAAATAAAAATAAAAAAATTGTTCCTTCAAAAACACGCGAAAAAAGTGTTGTTCCTTTTGAAAGGAACAACAAAAAGAAACACACAAATGCGATGTTCCTTCAAAGGAACGGTTGTGTTCCTTAAGAGGAACAGCAAATAAATATAAGCACGCAAGGATGTTGTTCCTTAAGAGGAACAACATGAAAAATAAAGGCACACAAAAAAGTGTTGTTCCCTATAGGGAACAGCAAAAAAAAAATGCACGCAAAGATTGCTGTAGGGAACAACAAAGGAAAAAAAAGAGGAAAGAACAAAGCTAATGTGCAATCCATTGTCAAGCAAATCCAATCAAATAGAAAGGAAAATTTATGTACAGGTTTCAAGAAAAAGTAATTTTTTTACAGAATTGGTGCTACCGAAGAATTGCCTTCTGCAATTTAAACTTGCATGGTAGGGTCCTTATTGTTCAATTACCACTGGAGCGGAAACTACAATTTGAAGGGATCAACACCTGAAACACAAAAACATAAAATAAATCAGAAAAGAGACAACACTTTATTAAGTTACAACAACTATGATGTTATTCTCTAAGGGAATATCAACCTGTTAATGGAAAAAAAATGATCTTTTTGAAAAATGTCTTGGCAGCAGTGACATGAATCTTGAAATGGAAACCAATTCTTCATTTCTCCTTGTTATGAATCTGTTAGGTAATGAACTGGATGAAATTTCCTTGTTTCACTAAAATTTCTTTCAAGAATCTCTCGTCCATAAATTGACCTTCTTTGTTCTCCTAAGACCTGTAAAAAAAACAAGTGTCTACCTGCAATAAAACATTAAATCATGGAGAAAGAGAGGTGTACGGGCTCCCTTAATCCAATAATTATGCAAAAAAATATCAAGTAGTTACTTTGTAGAACAAATCCACGGAAAAATAAAACAAATTTTATTTGTTACCTGCGGGAGAGCAGTGGTCAAAGATACTAACCAGCAGTGTTTTAATCATACCTTCTTTGTTTTTTGTCCGATTTGAGTGATTCCAAAGCCAAATGAGAGCTAATTCAAAGGTTTATCTCCAATAGAAACATGTTTTAAAAAATCCATGTAATGGTATGTTGAATTTTCTTAGAACAACCAGCATAATAGAGTCATTTTCAATTTTCCCACTCAGACCAACAGTTAATATTTCAAACATAATTTTTATGTTTGATGGCAGACTGAACCGATTCAAATTGGAGTCTAAATTAGATTCATTTATTGATCTCCAATAAAAACATTTTTTGAAGACAAAAATAATTGATGGGTCAAATATGCTAGTGAACAGCCGAGAAAACAGAGTTTTAAGAGTGCTGATTTATGATAGGCAGTCAATATTTTGGTCATAAATTCCTCATACGATATCGAAATTTAGTGATTCAAATTGATTTGTAAACTAGATTCATAGAGGAATCTCCCATAGAAACAGGTTTTAAAAATATAGTCATTTAGGCCTTCAAAAACTGACTGTCCCAACTCTATTCGCGAGCTGCCTACTAGACGCCCTGTCAATGTTTTGGTTCTAACTTTTTCATTTCAAATCCAAATTGAGTGATTCAAATTGGGTTGGAAAGTATAAATCAAGATATTCTTAGGATAAAAACACGTATAAAAGGTATTTTTTTAACGCCTATTTATCCTACATTAATTATCAATCCAGGAACGACTTTTTATTTCAAGAGTGTACTCTGTCTGAGGCTGCAATTCAATCTAAGAGTAATGTCTTGCAAGATGTAGTACAGTGTTTCAAATACAAAAGTAAACAGATGCTTGAAAAATAAATCTAACTACAACAACATAAACTCAAATGCTCTGAAATCCAACTATTCACTCAGCAAACATCAATCGAGGATACAGTAGCAATAACTCATTCCTCTAGAAATTGATGCAATTGAAATCAAACTGGAATAAGACAATAAATCTGGGAACGTGGAAGAAATAACCAATGTTCTCTACAGTTGACAATCCTGCTTTAAAGCAATCAAAAGGAAATAGGAATTGAACTAAAGCTGCTACTGAAAGCAAACTAGGAAAACTCTTTAAAACCAAACTCTTTCAATCTGTAACTAATTAATCTGAATGAATAGAAATGTAAATGGACAGCAAACTGTAATTAAAGGAATCGAACAGAAAATACTAACTAATGAATCTGAACAGCAAATCTAAACTTAAAGAAATCAAATAGCAAATTATGTTAAACACCAAACCCTGTCGACATCAAACATTATTAAGCAATCCAACAAAATAGCAAATGAAGTAAATATTGAACAGCAAAGCTTTGTAAGGTTTAACAAGATAACTAATACAGGAATTAAATTCCTTACTGAAACGGAACAGCAATGTGATTCATTAACATAACGAAACCAATCAATAATTCAACGACAAACTAATTAACTTACATATGTAATGAAAACAACCACAAACTATCACACGACAATAATTGAAAGATAGAGATACAAAAAACAGATCGATCCACCAGGGTTGGGCCCTCAACCACCAGTGAAACGCCACTGGGCTACTGCAGAACTAAGAAATTAAACGAAAACGTGTTCTTGTCTTAATCATGCATAACAGCGTTTACAAACAGTCGATCTCTATTTAATCAATGAAAGTCGATGAGGAATTATGTAATTACAACAGGAAATATCCCCATCTCCTTTACAAACGTCTCCTTTTATAATCACAAAGAGGAGAAATTGAATAGTAAATATGATCTCTCATAACAATATTGGATTGTTCCTAACCAACTGATCAACAAGAAAATATATTTCCATCAATCTTTCAACAAGAGCAAGTCGAATTTGGATTTGCAGCTGAGATAATTTGGAAGACGACCGCAACAGTAAATCTGAGAAAACCGTGCTCAAAGAACCTTCAGTTTCTCTCAATACAGGCCGAATTTGGGCAAACCGTTCGTTAATAAAGTTAATTCGGTCCGTTCTGGACAAAACTCGTGTTCCGGATTTTCCAGATTCTTCTCCATTTGCCCATAATATCAACCGCAAAATTGTCACTTCTTATTCCAGCAAATTTCTGAGTTGGAGTATTAAATGATGTGCTGGAGATCAAATCTGCAATCTAGCAAATATCTTGGAGGCTAAAATGGTGAGTGTTGTTACAAAATATATTAATAAACCATCATTGATAAAATTATGCATAATAATCATCAATTTATTAAAAATAAAGGAGAAGAAATAATATTCATCCATAAGAGCATAAATCATTATAAAATGGACGAGAGTGATAAATCTTCAGCCCCTAGATCCATCTAACTCTCTGATCTGTCATGCGCCGAGAGGGATCAAATCAGAGTAGCAAACTTATTTTTGAGTGCAAAACTTGAGAGGTTTCTCACCCGAGAGATTTGATCCCTCTCGCGCATGATAGATCCACAGCGATGGATTCAGCTTCGGTTCCACGGTGAGTCAACGTCACATTTTTCGTATTATTAAAAATTCTTGTATATTTTTGAGATGTAAGATGGATCTAGGTTGGTTTTAGTCATGTGCTGCCAAGGAAAAGCTATCAAAGATATGATTAATTTTATCAGTAATATGTAAATATAACAAATATTAATATAATCATTTTAAATATGCTAAATATTTCTGAGATTAACTTGGTCATTTTAATTTTAAATTTTCTTAGTTACCTCAGTTCGTTGAGATGATAATTATTGTTAATAACTATAATGATGAAAAATGATGAATTTTTTTTTTTAAATGCAAAGTGACAATAATAGTGTTGAAAGATAGAAAATGTGAATAATAAGAACGTACTCATGTTACAATCAATCTCAAACTATTTTCTTCTACTATTCTTATTTCGTCCCTTGTTAGTTTTGTTATCTTTTCATATTGATTATATGAAAAGGAAAATTTAAATTGTAAACCATTTAAATATTTAGCTCCATCTATTGTAGTAAACATGATACCTTGTCTCTCTCGCTCTCCAATATTAATAGCTTAAATTACTATAACACAAAAATCAATCTACATTGTTAATAACTTTTTGTGCTTACACTAAAATCAATGCATATTGTTAATCCAATCACTTTAATATTAATGTACCCTCATATATCCAATTACATCAAAACATAAATCAACATATACATTGAAATCAATGCATTTAATGCAAGCAATCAAATAAGATTAGAAAATAACTTCTACATTGAAATCAATGCACCTAATGCAATCACTCAAATAAGATTAGAAACCAACATCTACACTGAAATCAATACATTTACTCAAAGCAATCAAATAGGATTAGAAATCGCCATCTACACTGAAATCAATGCATTTAGCGCAAACAATCAAATAGTATTAGGAATAATCTACATTGAAATCAATGTATCTAGTGCAAGCAATCAAATATAATTATAAATCGACGTCTAAATTGAAATCAACACATCCAGTGCAAGCAATCAAATAGTATTAGGAGTCATCACCTACACTGAAATCAATGCATCTAGTGCAAGTAATCATATATCATTAGAAATAAATATCTACACTAAAATCGATGCATCTAGTGCAAATAATCAAATAGGATTATAAATCACCATCTCCACTTAAATCAATCCATCTAGTGCAATAAATATTCTTCCCTCTCTCCACCCTCCATCCATATCTATATCCCCATCCATCTCTTTTTTTTTGTCTCTATCTCACCCCCCTAAACACACACGCTCTCGCACTCCATATATATCATTCTCTTGGTCGATCACCCTATCTCCCCATCTCTCTCTTCTTCCCTCTCTTCCCCTTCTCTCCCTCTCCCCCACTACTATCTCTCTTTCCTCCTTTTGTCCTCTCTCTCTCTCTCTCTCTCCATCTTCCTTATCACTCACTCTCTCTCTCTCTAGGAACCAACATCTACACTGAAATCAATGCATTTACTCAAAGAAATCAAATAGGATTAGAAATCGCCATCTACACTGAAATCAATGCATTTAGTGCAAACAATCAAATAGGAATAGAAATCATCTACATTGAAATTAAGTCATCTAGTGCAAGTAATCAAATATAATTATAAATTGACATCTAAATTGAAATCAACACATTCAGTGCAAGCAATCAAATTGTATTAGAAATCACCACCCACACTGAAATCAATGCATCTAGTGCAAGTAATCAAATATCATTAGAAATAAATATCTACACTAAAATCGATGCATATAGTGCAAATAATCAAATAGGATTATAAATCACCATCTCCACTTAAATCAATCCATCTAGTCCAAGAAATATTCTTCCCTCTCTCCACCCTCCATCCATATCTATATCCCCATCCATCTCTTTTTTTTGTCTCTATCTCACCCCCCTAAACACACACGCTCTCGCACTCCATATATATCATTATCTTTGTCGATCACCCTCTCTCCCCATCTCTCTCTTCTTCCCTCTCTTCCCCTTCTCTCCCTCTCCCCCGCTAATATCTCTCTTTCCTCCTTTTGTCCTCTCTCTTTCTCTCTCTCTCTCTCTCTCCATCTTCCTTATCACTCACTCACTCTCTCTCTAGGAACCAAAATCTACACTGAAATCAATGCATTTACTCAAAGAAATCAAATAGGATTAGAAATCGCCATCTACACTGAAATCAATGCATTTAGTGCAAACAATAAAATAGGATTAGAAATCATCTACATTGAAATAAATTCATCTAGTGCAAGTAATCAAATATAATTATAAATCGACATCTAAATTGAAATCAACAAATTCAGTGCAAGCAATCAAATTGTATTAGAAATCACCACCTACACTGAAATCAATGCATCTAGTGCAAGTAATCAAATATCATTAGAAATAAATATCTACACTAAAATCGATGCATCTAGTGCAAATAATCAAATAGGATTAGAAATCACCATCTCCACTTATATCAATCCATCTATTTCGAGATATATTCCTCCCTCTCTCCACCCTCCATCCATATCTATATCCCTCTCCATCTATTCTTTTTTGTCTCTCTATCTCACCCCCATAAAGACACGCGCTCTTGTACACCATATATATCAATCTCTTTTTCAATCACCCCCTCTCCCCATCTCTCTCTTCTTCCCTCTCTTCACCTTCCATCTATATCTCTATCTTCCCCTTCTCTCCCTCTCCCCCATTGATATCTCTCTTTCCTCCTTTTGTCCTCTCTCCCTCTCTCTCCATCTTCCTTATCACTCTCTCTCTCTCTCTCTCTCTCTCTAGAAACCAACATCTACATTGAAATCAATGCATTTACTCAAATAAATCAAAATGGATTAGAAATCGCCATCTACACTGAAATCAATGAATTTAGTGCAAACAATCAAATAGGATTAGAAATCATCTACATTGAAACCAATTCATCTAGTGCAAGTAATCAAATATAATTATAAATCGACATCTAAATTGAAATCAACAAATTCAGTGCAAGCAATCAAATTGTATTATAAATCACCACCTACACTGAAATCAATGCATCTAGTGCAAGTAATAAAATATCATTAGAAATAAATATCTACACTAAAATCAATGCATATAGTGCAAATAATCAAATAGGATTATAAATCACCATCTCCACTTATATCAATCCATCTAGTGTGAGAAATATTCTTCCCTCTCTCCACCCTCCATCTCTTCTTTTCTATCTCTCTATCCCACCCCCCTAAACACACACACTCTCGCAATCCATATATATCAATCTCTTTATCAATCCCCTCCTCTCCCCATCTCTCTCTTCTTCCCTCTCTTCACCTTCCATCTATATCTCTATCTTCCCCCTCTCTCCCTCTCTCTCCATCTTCCTTATCACTCACTCACTCTCTCTCTCTCCACATTTCTCTCTCTATTTCTTTCTTCTTACCTCTCTCCTCCTCCCCCTCCAAGTCCATCTCTCTTTCCCTCCCTCTCTCCACTCTCTCACATCCTCTCTCTTCCTTCCTCTCTTTCCCTTTCTCTCCCATCTCTCTCTCCCTCTCTCTCTCTCTTTACCCACCAACTATGTTACTATATCCCTCCCTCTCTCCTTATATCTCCTTCTCCCCCCTTATCTCCATCTCTCCTTATTTGTCTCTTTATCTCAGCCCCAAATAGACACGCTCTCTCTCTGTCTCTCTCTTGTCACTCCTCTCTCTCCACTTCTCACTCTCTATATTTCTTATTTCCTACATCTCTCCCCCTCCAACTCCATCTCTCTTATCGATCCCTCTCTCCTCCTCTCTCTCAAGTCCTCTCTCTCGTCCTTCCTCTCTCTCTCTCTCCCCTAAATCCCTCTCTCTCTCTCTCTCTCTCTCTTTCTCTCCAATACTCTCTCTTCCCCCATCACTCTCTACCTCTCTCTCATCATTCCTCTCTCCCCCTTTCTCTCCCACCTCTCTCTCTCTCTTTTCCCTCCAATTCTCTCTCTTCCCCCATATCTCTCTCTCTCTCTCTAATCCTCTCTCTTCCCCCATCCCTTTCTTTCTCTCTCTCTTTCCACCCCTCTCTCTCTCCAACTACATTACTATATCCCTCCCTCTCTCATTCTCACTTCTTCTCTCCCCCCTTCTTTCTATACATCTTACTTTGTCTATTTATCTCACCCCTAAACATACACACTCTCTCTCCATCTCTCCCTTATCACACTCTCTCTCTCTCTTTCTTCTTAGTTATGTAAACTAATGAACATAAATATCCTTAAATATAAAGAAGATTATGGAGTAAATATGAAAAGAGGTTTTATTTACTTACCATACCTCTAGTTTATTTATATTTTTATTTATTTATCATACCCATTTTCTTTACTATGGTATTTGGCCCATAGGCTTGTTATATAATTAGATTTTTCTTTATAATCCTATTTGATATATTGTTATTTATTTACCTTACCTCTTTATGCCTCTTTTATATTTATTTTTTTACCATACCTCTTAATATCTATTTTATATTTATTTATTTATTTATTTATCATACTTGTTTATACCTCTTTTATATTTATTTATTTACCCATGGTATTTGGCCCATGGTATCAATATTAATTTGTCCCATGGTATTCATCCCATAGGCTTCATCTAAATAAAACCTCTTTTTAAAGTTTTTTTAAATATAAAAAGGTTTATGGAATAAATATAAAAAGAATTTTTATTTATTTACCATACATCTAATTTATATATTTTTTTATTTATTTACCATAGCTCCGGAGTAAGTATAAATTCATTTTACAAATATTTAATTAAAAGAAATATTAAAAGATTTTGGATTTTGATTGTTTGTGTTGAATTAACTCTTTTCCTTTGATTTAGGAAATGGTATTGACTTTAGTAAAGAGTAAAGATGTTTAAAATTTTACTTAATTTGGAAATTCAACGTGGTAATTTTTTTTGTTAAAGGTAAATTTATGATCCATTCAAATTCACATATATATAATTTACTATCCATTCAAATTATATAAATATTACATAATTGTATTAGAAATTGATATATGTTCTAGCAAAAATGCAATTTTTTTTTTTTTTTTTTTTTTTTTTTTTTTTTTTTTTTTTTTTAATTTAAAACTGGGGTTTTAATTTTGTATGGGGAGGCGTGACCCACCGACATCGGGTCATACTGGCTGTAGATGATAGCCTTCGCCAATTATGATAAATTACATGAAAAAGAAGAGTAGAAATGAATGAAATAAGTGTTAAAAAGTGGACGTATATGCGGCCCAACAGCTGCCACTCTATGTGTTTTCTCCAACTGACCCCAAGCCTTCCTTTAATACTTTTCTAGTTGACAAATCAATGTTCTTGATCTAATCTCTAATCAACAACTAATATTAGAAAAGACTTGATACTCATTACATAGAACATTCTCACCCACCTGTCTAAATTAATTCACTTTAATTATTTAAATTCACTAATTTAGACTCAGGGTCTCCATTAAAATAATTAATAATTTGAATAACTTAAGATCTGGGTGGAATTTCTCCAAACAATTTTTGGGTCTTGGAGATCTCATGTGTTTTATCCCCTCCACAAAGTTTCGGAGCTAGAGCACATCCAATGCTACCCAAAAATCAACACCAATTGTTGCATAGTTGTTTTCTCCATGGCTCTATACTGATCACCCAGAAATTGAACTACTAGTTGTAAAGAATGGTTGATTTGACCTTTTTCTGTTGCTAAGAAAATTCTGGGAAATTAACCCAGGTCTCTCCTCTAATAACCCACCAAAACCTAGAAATGGCCAAATGTTAACCTCAGAATTTTGGCCCAATTCCCTAGCTCCTCTAGCTATTGGCTAAGTTAGGATCCATGTTTGACCCCCCAAATATTCCCAAAAAATTCAGCCAAATTAATTTTTTCCTTTTCACCAAATACCCAGAATAACCCACGAAGGAATTTTCCAATGGTTGACCTTGGAAATTCGACCCTCTTTTCACTTAATGGCTCTACTACTAGGTAATTTGACCGACATGTCAATATTGTTGCAAAGAGTCCCAAAAATGATTGCAATCCCCCTCAAAACACTTCCTCAGACTCCTCCTTAAGTTTCAAGCCCAAACTCTCTTCTCTCCTCAACAACCGAGTGTGGCTTCTCCAAGGACTGCGCTACTGCTACAGAACCCCTCCACAAACTCGAGTTCCTTGTTGTTGGTATGAAATGGAATTGGTAGGACTCCCTCCTTGGGTTGGAAATCGAAGTTGACCAGAGCAAGGGTTGAGGTTTCTGCTCTAAAACACTCTTGTGTTGAACAGCACTTGAAAACTTGGCTTTAGCTCAAGCATGCTATGTCAAAGACAATTTTGAAAATGGTCATGAAGAACCAAATGAGTTCCCCTTGATCTCTTTGTCAAAGAGCCTAAAAAATTCCATGTGGGCCCAGCTCGACTTTCCCCCACCAACTTTGCTCCAATGAGAGAGCACTTCCTCAGGTAGGTCATAATTCTCCATGGATGGCCCCCACGCTCCACTAAAGCCGCAATATTTCCCTCCAACTCTAATGTTCGGGCTTGCTAAAATTCAAAGATACATGTGGGGCCTCTAAACCCACATTCCCTAAGTGAACACATGAATTAAGATAAAATTTTCCAAAATTGATATTTCACTTAGCAATAGTGTTAAGTGGGAATATCACATGTTGTCTCTTTGTACCATTTCAGCTCCACAACTGCAGTGGTTTGATTCTTGAAGATATGTAGGGTTACATCGATGAGAAATTTAACCACAGAGTTGAATATTTCAGTTGTTCCGACATGTGCGCCATGATGTTCATCTGAATAAATAATACAACATTGGTGCAAACCGAGAAATGTGATCGTAACAATGTGTAATATTCCAAAATTTTCACATGTTTTTTGGAATATTAGAATTCTTAATAAACTTAATCAATTTAGTAAATAAAAGGGTGGAGGGACCCATAATCCTCAAAGATGAATAAGATCCACTTTTGATGTGTGAATGTGGATTAAATATACATAGATCTACATAATGGAATAGTGGAGCAGCTAATAATGTGAAAGGAGTGGATACCATGTCTCATTAATGAGATAGATCATAGAGGTTTAAGCAGTCAACTGAGATCATGGAGGGAATCTAATGTAAGATCATAGAGAATTCATGATGAAGTGATGGAGAAAGCAGCGCATTTAATGCACACATGATGGAGAGGGTGCACATTGCATGTAGACATGATGGAGGACTTGGAGAGACAACGCAGTCAAACATGGAGGCTTATGTCGACATTCACAGCACAGTTTAGAGTTGGGCCAGGGCTCGAGAAGGCTCACTTTGTATATAAAGAAGATGAAGGCAACATTGAAGGCAGGCTTTAGTATATGATTTTATGATCTGTTTATATTTGGAGTTGTCTTTTGACATTCCATGCACTCTTATGTCATTTAGCTAAGTCTGCAATGTTGTTTAGCACAGGGTGTTCCCGAGTGGGAATCCCACCCTTACCCACGGGGGACATCATTGACAACTTATGAAAAGCAGATAGTAGAGATATACTATGGAGGGATTAATTTTTTCCTCATCTTTATTTAGATATATGAAGGATCTCTCCAAGGAGATCAATGAAATGAAGAAAGAAAGGCAAAGAGAAACCTCGAGAAGGTTTTAGGATGAAGAAGGTCCCGGTACTTCTTATCAGCAACAAAGAAGACTGGAGAATCATAGATCTCCTCATATATCTACTATGCCCACTTTCTTTGAAGAAGGTGAATGGTATAGCAATGAAGAAAGAAGAGAACGTAAGACTCGTGAGACTCTCATTCTATATCTAGCAGATTACAAGTCACAGTCTAGAGCATTCAAGGAGAATCTAACTCTACAACAATTCTTCAAACTCAAAGAAGAAAGAATATCCTATAGCAGCAATAGAAGGAAGAGGCATAATAGATTCTATTTGCCTACATTTTATGGATACTACTTAAGAACTGTTAAGGCTTGGAGGAAATAGTTAGATGCATTTTTCAAGCTACATCCTATAGGTGAAAAAATGGTTGTCTAGATTGCAGCACTTCATCTTCTAGGTGAAGCCAATGATTGGTGGTTTGGTCACATGGAGCATGCAAAGGTGACTAAATATTCAGATTTATTTCACAAGTTAAAAAATAATTTTGACATGATAAAACCATATATGTGCCACAAAGATACATTTCCTGATAATTCAAAGGAGGATGTCATTCCTGTCACTCTGAACAAAGAGTCACTACATTCACCACCAGCTGCAGAAGTACTTATATCCGGAGGAGAGGCACTTGCATCTTTGCAAGATAGTCTTAAGCTCTTGACACATAGAGTCCCATGGATGATTTAGGAGATGCATGAGGAAGAGGAGGTAGATTCCAGCTTTGGTACATTGATAGAAGAGCAACCATCACTCTTACCAGTAGTTGGAGACACCATTTTCCCGGTTGGAGGAACTCTTGTGATCTTGCAAGAGGCTCCCACATATCAGTTGATCTAAGGTATGCATCCACTTCCATCTCATATTATTTCAGTACCTCGTATTAAGACTTATGGGGACATGCCATCAGGGCCAATGCATAACCAAGGGTTAGAACAACATGCTGATTTGGAGCAGTATCATATCACTACGCAGAGGACCCTTGATTTAATCAAGGAGGAGATGAAAATATATCCTATTTTTTCATTTATGAAATACATTCAACCCTTTTAGTTTAAATGCGGAGTTTCAAAATATGGGATGATTATGATCCTATGTACAATGGTTGGCTATGAGTTCAGCATTGTGCCTTGCTTTGAGGTGGCACATGCATCACTTTGTAGATCTACAGTGCTATTAATGAGCAAAAATGAGAAGAAGAGGACCCATTCCTTATGGGGGCAATCAAATGGCAGCTTCATTCATGAAGCAATGGAAAAGAAGATGATAGATGGTAGACATCTTGAGATGGGCAATATTTTCCCCTTTCAAGATGACTCTTTCTCAATGAGAATCTCACAACTCAAAGAGAAACTTCTACCTGTAGCAGATCCAGAACCTTATTGGTTTTGGAGGGCCATTGATGAGAAGAAGATCTCATGGAAAGTTCTCATTGGAGGTGCACTTCAACATATCATGGAGGCAAAGTTCTTCATCAGTTTGAGGATGATGGTTTTCTACAAAGGGATGATACCATGTTTATGCAAAACATCATTCATCATCCACATTGGGATGAGTGGGTGACGATGATAAGAAAGGGGTTGCATGACCAATTTCAGATATATGACATGGGCCAGCAAGAAGCTTGGTTACGCTGGTTTCTCTTGGGTGAGTTTGGTTACTACTTAAAGGCTCCTATTTCTTTTATCCATGCCTTGAATAACACCCATGTAATGAAGATGGATGCATGGTTATGTTGACTTCTCTTGGGTGAGTATTTTTACCACCCAATAGCTCATATTTCTTTGAATCATGCCTTATGTATCAATGACAGAATGAAGCAGGGGAAGGCACGTTCACTTTGGTTGAGAGATTTTTTCCATCACATGACATCTCCTATGCCTATGTGTTTTGTATTGTATAAAACTTGGCATGGTACTCTCATGATGTGTATTGATGGTGTTTGTTTGTACTGGGC
The DNA here is from genome assembly GCA_034641835.2 of Pinus albicaulis. Taxonomy (NCBI): domain Eukaryota; kingdom Viridiplantae; phylum Streptophyta; class Pinopsida; order Pinales; family Pinaceae; genus Pinus; species Pinus albicaulis. The sequence continues at coordinate 707,321,797 of CM076584.1, forward strand.
TGATGTGACATTCCACATGTCTATCAGTATGTTTTTACTCCATGATGCACATGAGGTGAAAAGGCAGCAATATCTCTTATTTCTTTGGTTTCTTTTGGGGGAGTTTGGCTTGTCCATCTTGCATGGTGGAGATGGAGTATGGCAGTGAGAGGCCTTACTCTGGTGGTTACTATTGGGAGAACATGGTTTGACATCTTTGTCTACCCATATTTATCTATTTCTTCTTTTTCATAATGTTGGAATGATGCTTGGATCCAACAAGGCCAACATGGCTAAGGATGAAGGTGTGTCAATGCTCAATCTACTTTATAAAGCATGGGATGAAGAGATGTTTTGTGAGATGGAGCTTCTCCTTTGTGGGAAGAACCACTTTATATTATGTATATCATGTATTGATAATGATGTTGGGTAGCTTATGGTTGTCACTTGGTACTTTTTGGAGAAAGAAGGACATCCAACTACACAGTTGGAGGTCATTCTATGCATTCTTGAGAGACAACTTTGGAACCAAACATGCATAACACATTGCAGAAAATGGAGGAGACCTTCCTTATGTGGATGCCATTTGGAGGGGGATATATGGCTTTTTCATCTACTTTTGCAGTTGCTTGAGGACAAGCAACATTTTTCCGGGGAGAATTGTAATATTCCAAAATTTTCACATGTTATTTGGAATATTAGAATTCTTAATAAACTTAATTAATTAAGCAAATAAAAGGGTGTAGGGACCCATAATCCTCAAAGATGAATAAGATCCACTTTTGATGTGTGAATGTGGATTAATTAAACATAGGTCTACATAATGGAGTAGTGGAGCGGCTACTAATGTGAAAGGAGTGGAGATCATGTTTCGTTAATGAGATAGATCATAGAGGTTGAAGCAAACAAATGAGATCATGGAGGGAATCTAATGTAAGATCATAGAGAATTCAAGATGAAGTGATGGAGAAATTAGTGCATTTAATTCACACATGATGGAGAGGGTGCACATTGCATGTAGACATGATGGAGGACTTGGAGAGACAACACAGTCAAACATGGAGGCTTATGTCCACATGCACAGTGCAGTTTAGAGGTGGGTCAGGGCTTGGGAAGGCTCACTTTGTATATAAAGAAGATGAAGGCAACATTGGAGGCACAATTTAGTATATGATTTTATGATCTATTTAGATCTGGAGTTGTCTTTTGACATTCCGTGCACTCTTATGTTGTTTTGCTAAGTCTGCAGTGTTGTTTAGCACAGGGTGTTCCCAAGCAGGAATCCCACCCTTACCCACAGGGAACTTGTGTGCCTACTCTGGGAAGGTTATTCTAAGATGCCATTCATCATCAGGAATTCATGCCACACTATTTCCACTCTCTGCAAAACATATACCTTCAGGAATTACGCATTTCTGAAGATCAATTTGGGAGGAGGAGATTGTCTTCAGTATTTCAGCTGGAGAACTGGTGAAGGATTATTCCTGTCACCTTGAGCTTCAAGATCAGCATTCCTAGAGCCTCATTTCAGATCTAGCATCAGGCCATAATTTATTTACCTCCTATCAGCAACGGTCCCATCAAGGATTGCACAGTCCATCATTGTAGATCCAGAGGAGGAAGGAAGTTTCTAACATTTCAACTAGGAATCTTATGAGGGATCATCCCCTCACCTTGCCATCATCATTTCCATCATCCTGGAACCTATTTGCAGCATATTTTAGTAGGCTTGAGTCTCTTCCTCTTGTACAACATAGTTTCTCAAGTAGCTGCATATTCAGTTGCTGCATTTTGAGGAGGAGGAAGAAGAGACAATATCTCAAGCTTCTAGCTTGGAGATCTGAAGGAGGGATCATCCCTCAAATATTAGATCTGGTTTTACATCATATTGCAGCCATCATATGATCAGATATAGCTCAGATTTGTAGACCCAACAGTTGTAGAGTGAAACCCTAAGAGGGTGATTTTCCTAGACTCATAGATCTGAAAAATCCTTTTTGGGTTATCTTGGGTTTCCATCATAGTGCCCAGATCTTGAATCTTGGCATCATTAAAGCTCTTGAGCTCCATAAATCTGCATTTCCCTTTTCAGAAACTATATGTACATCATCAGCAAAAGGGACAGTGCAATATTGCTTCCTGTAGCTCTCCAATTATGCAGTGCTTGTTGTGGCATGTTTTTAGGGTCATTCTAGGCCATATCTTTGGCTAGGGTACCTTATTTTGTACACTATTGTAACTATAATCCATCTCCAATGAATAAAATGACCCACCTATTTTGTCTATATCTGTGTTGATCATAATATTTATGTGCATTTTTTGTGTATCAAATATTGTGTTTGTGTATTAATGCATTATTCCATTTCGGGATATTACACAATAACAATGTTATTGAACAACAACAGCTAGATATTTTGAACAACAACATCCAGATCTCAGATATCGAAAACATGTTGTTACTCCACCAGAGAATGGATTATCGTCGTTGTAACTTGTGAATTAGAGGAATAGAGTGTTTCAAGGGCCTTCCCTCAGAAACATGTACTGGGTGCAGAACGAAGTAGATAGCACGTTGGGATCAACCAAATGGGAGAGGAGGAGCAGATGCTCAACTCAACTGCAGTGGTTTGATTATTGAAGCTATGAAGGGTTACATGGATGAGAAAGGCAACCAGAGAGTTGAATATTTCAACTATTCCGACATGCAATGGGTTCAATGTGTGCCATGATATTCATCTGAATAAAAAATACAACGTTGGTGCAGACCGAGAAATGTGATCCTAACAATGCCAATGTTATTGAACAACAACAACCAGATCTCAAATATTGACAACGTGTTGCTACTCCACCACAGCATGGATTATCGTTGATGTAACTTGTTAATGAGAGGAATAGAGTGTTGCAAGGGCCTTCCCTCGGAAACATGTACTGGATGTAGAACAAAGTAGATATCACACTAGGATCGACTGAAAGGGAGAGGACAAGCAGATGCTCGATTCTTCCTTAATTAAGCCATAGCTCTGACCTTCCATGCCTGATGAAATCTACCTATTCAAATGTTGTCCATTTGGTGGAGATCTAACCACTTGTGCATATTCCTGCTAGCGTATATATATTTATGCTCTTGGTTTCCTAAATAATATAAAAAATAAGGGTGATCTCGCGTCTCGATCGTAAGCTCAACCTAGAACTATATTTTCTTCTTTGACAAACATACAAAAGGATATGTGCCTTTAGAGACATGCACAGAGGTTAGAATTATGGGGCACATAGCGTTAATAAGACGTATCCTTAGATTTCACTGACTTATTGCCTGGAATATGGTTGGCTTAGCTATCTGGAAGGCCTGGCATTCTGACTTGGCTGGTTGGTTTGTGCAGGTGCACCTAAAATTTCTCTAGTAGGAGCCACTGTCAGTATTTGAAAATATTCATCGCATTGCTAGCCGAGAAATCCCATTAGTGAAAAGACCTAGAGAAGGAAGGTCTTTGGTGAGCTATCTGTTATCACAAAATCATACTTGATAGGTTGCTCATCAAGTAAACCTTGTGTAACTGTTTCAGACCAATCTTTTGGCTGAGGCTTAGCCTCCTCAACCTAAGAGGGCTCTCTCAAAGGTTTATGATTTTTGATAAACAAATAGATGGCTAAATCTAAGGTAAAACACATAGATGATATAACTGGTTGCAAAACACATTAGCAAACATTCATTTGGGCCATGGAGTCAAGATAACTTCAGCAAAAACATCACAGTCTATCTAGCATGGAAGTCAAGGCATTTGGAGTTCAAGTAAGGGAGTAAAACATTTAAAACAGTGATACACACAGTTGGTTTGTATATGAAGGAAGTTAGAACATTATGAATGAATTCTAAGTATCATATACAAACACCACTGCAAATAGAAGTATTGAGGAATTCCATTAGAATAATAACACACAAGAACTCCTCATGAATCTTGAGTTGTCAAAATAGAACTTTGTATTAAGCTGAAAAAACTAGTGACATAAAATAACACAATCTTTGCTAATAAAAATGTCCAACCTCTTGAATTTCGATCTTATGCTCTTTATAGAACATTTACAAAATAGGATTCCTTCTTATCCACTAGATACATCGAACTCATAGAGTTTGACCACTTTCTCTAATCCTAAACATGTCATTTATTACAAATTGACAGCTATAATCCTAATGAAAAGTCTTATTTCTAATAGGACTAAAACTCTTTAATACCTTCCTAACAACCTTATATATTCTTTATTACATCTTTTTCCACATGCACTCCATGAATTCGAATTTGGATGATGATCTTTAACTTGATGTAGCCATGTTGTTGATGATAATGCTCTCCTAAAATTTAGGAAACATGTCTTCCTGTTTTTTAGGCCCTTTGATTCCCTTATCTATTTTGAGCACTTTGATCATTAATGAATCATGTCTACATGTCTCTTGTTGCCAAATATTTACACTATATGTCTTCAATTCTCCCATTGTGCATAATCTAAACTTCAAACAATGCCAAAAAGGTGAGAATAAACCTGTGCTACGAAAGTAGCACAATTTCGTAGCGCAGTGTTTAGCTCCTTTTCAAAATTGATTTTGATTTGTTTTCATTAGGGAAGCCTTCATTTTCCATTAACACACTTCCACCAGCAATTTCAAAACAAAACTCACCAAAATTCCCTAAAAAATTGATATGAAAATATGATAAAGACTGCTTCAGCGGTTTCGTAGCGCATTTCATCAAATTTGCACTATCTGCACTACGAAACTGTTGTGTAAGCATTTTTGTCAAAACTGTCTTCAAAATTCATACTTTGGAGATACTTAAACTTTAAGGGTATTGATTTTATTTCAAAAACATATCAATATGACCTTGAAAACATAACCTTAATCAAAATTTACCTTCATTTTGATCAGATATTGTCTTGTGGATTTATCATTTTGTTTCACTGCCCCTTTAACCTTTCTTGAGAAAGAGACCTTGTCAATTGTATCTCCAGATCTTCCACCTGTCTTCTTAACCTTCTATTGCTAACTCTCAAATGAGTGTTGATCACTCTTACAAACTTTGCCTCCTTAATGGTTGGGACTGTCCATGTGAAGAATTGTTCTTCACTGCTTGGTATTTCTGATTTGGAGACTATTTGACCTTCCCAAACAGCTTTCATCCCCTTAAATTCTGGTTTCTCAATGACATGTTTTCTGGCTCTTTTCTTCAACTTAGAAATCTCATGATTTGTTGATCTTAACTTCTCCTCCAGGCTTTTATATTGTTCATTTCTTCTTGTGCTATAATTACTCTGTTTTCTACATGCTTTGCTACAGGTGAGGAAAGATCAACTATTTTTTCAAGAATAGTAGTTGCTTTATTGGTTCCTTCAACTTCAGCATTAAGTTTCTTGAGCCTTTTGGAATGTCTAGTTACAGGTTTCCTAGCTTGGAAAACAAATGTTGCATCTTCACCCTTAAACTCCAAATTCTTTGTTGATTTCACCTTTTTCTATTTGCTTTCATTTATTCCTAGGAAATCAGCTTGCACTATAGGTGATTCTTCTATGTCTATTGCATGTAGTATGTCATCCAAAATTCCTTTCAATCTTGGACTGTCATTTGATCTTGAAGCTACTGTCTTTCCTTTTGATGTTGCAGCTTGACTCCTTGTAATTCTCTGAACTACTTTTCTGTAGCAACCACTGGTGTTCTTTCTACCTTATCTTTCACTTGTTTCCTTGGCTTCAATTTCACAAACCTTCTTGTCCTTACATCTGTTGGTTGACTAACTTCTGCTGATGGTGATGGATTTTCCTTTTCCTTAGGGTTTTTAACTGGGGTTAGAGCTTCCATTTCAAATCCACTTATAAAAAGAAAAGAAGATTAGACCCTATTAATCTTCTGGAGCTCATTTAAAACCAACAGTTTAATTAAATCATGGTGAAACAGAGATGTTTCACAACCCTCGAACTTTTCTTGCACTTTATCAACCATTTTGGCAATACTTCTATACATGAAAAAAGGAAAATCTAGTGATATCATACCTATGAAATGTAATAGGAGTTTGAAATGATAAGTGTAGACTTTATGGCACCTGCCTTCACATGTGAAATATATTTAGATGTTGAACAGTAGTTTAGCATAGCTATCCTTAATACAGTTTATGGGAACTGCATTGTTTAGGTCCATCTCTGCATATTCTGGCTTCAAAAACATCTTGCATACCTCCATATCAAATCTAAAACCCTTAAACCAAGTTTCCTGTCCTCTAGGTATTTCAGTCAGTAGAGCTATGATTTTAGGTGTCACTGAAATGTTTAACATTCCAACCTTTGTATTGGTCCCACTGAAATGTAATGCAAACTCTTTGGATACCTGAGAATGTCCACCTTGTAACTTTTCACATAAATTTAAACAACCTGCTTTACTGAAAGCATCCATGACTATTTGATCTTCAGCTAAAAATTTTGTGCTTTCAGGTTCAGATCTCAAATAGTGTCCACTTTTGTGGTTCCTTTTCTCCTCAGCCATGTTTGTTTCAGAAAAACTCTGTTGGCTTCCTTCAAAATTTACAAAACAACCTCTCTTGATTTAATTTGGCAGCCTCGCTTGAGAAAAAGGGAACAGCCTCGCTTGATTTGATTTAGCAGCCTCTCTTGATTGTATATGAAAATAGCCTTGGTATAGAACAACCACGGGCTTAACTCTAATACTTCAGAGTTTGAAACGGAGAGGTTTTTCCCTAGCATGTGCCAAATATTGTGTCCTCTTGCCTTGGCATGTCTTCTACAATATTTGTTTATGTTCTATCATCATTTACTATCATTTTGATTAAGCTAATGTGATTGCTAAACTAGAAATTGATATTGAGATAATAAGGAACATTGAAGTAAATTATGTTAAAGCATAGAACATACAATTGTTATCTAACATTAGCATTGTATCAGAGCCCAGGTGAAGACAAAACCCAAGCAAGAGTGAGAGAAGAAATCACTAAGATCTGTTGGACAAGGAAAAGATTCAATGGCTTCCTCATCTTACTTCAAATTTGAGGACAATCTCAGTAATAAATCTGATTATCATGCATGGAAGATGTCTCTAGACTTGACTTTGGAAGAAAATGATGTCATGGATTATGTGCAAGGAAATATTGTTGAGCCTCCTTCAATTGCATTGGCTGCTGCTAAATAAAAGTATAAGAAAGGTGAGGTAAAAGCTAAGAAGATCATCATGGATTCCATTCAAAAAAAATTGGTTGCTTACATTTCCAAGCTGGTCACATCTAAGGAGATGTATGACAAGTTGGTTAGCATGTTAAAATCTAGCAATGCAAACCAAATCATATTTCTCAAGAATAATTTGAAGGACATCAAGATGGATAGAGGGGAATCCATGCAATCCAACTTCATTAGTATTACCAAAACAAAAACAAAAAAAATCTTCTATCTATTGGAGAATTTATTGTTGACCGGGAGCTCACTCTTATTTCCCTTGGAGGTATTCCCCAAGCATGGGATGTGTTTAATACCATTATTCGCAACAATGATAGGTTTCCAGGATTTGATGGATTTATTACTAGATGCACTCAAGAAGAGACAAGGATGATGGACAGATACATGCCTTCAAATAGGAATGATCCCACTGCATTATCTACTCATGCTAAAAGGAAGAACAATATTAGCCCAAAGAAATAAGGTCAAGGAAGACAGGGATTCAAATAAGGAAGAAATCTAAGATGCTTCAATTGTAACAAGTTTGGATGTCAATGTGTTAGAGAGTGACATAATAAGAAGGATACACCTCAGGATGATGATAACAACCACAATCACAACAATTTCAAGGGAAATGGAAATCAAAGGAATAACATATTTAAAGGAAATAGAAATGCTCTCATTGCATGATATGGAAATGGTTGAACTACTAAGAATTCAAGAAACTCCAAGTATGAGGAAACTAATGTTGTAGATAAGAAAAATGAATTTTATCTTATCTCTACCCTCACTACTGCCTCTCCTCTAGACACATTGGACAATTGGTTGATTGATAGTCATGCCTCAGGGAACTTCACTAGGTACAAAGAAGCCCTCTCAAATTTGATTGAAAATGAGACTAATTTTGAGATCATACTTGGAGACAATACCACCTATCTCATGAAGGGGCCAAAGACTGTTACTCTTCATTTAAATCTAGGTAAAATCCTTCATCTACAAGATGTATTATATGTACATGACTTGAAAAAGAACCTGTTATCTATTTCGAATATGGAAGACAAAGGATTAAAGGTGGAATTTATTGATGGAAAGGTACGTATTTGGGAAATATCCTTTTACACTTGGATTTAGGATTGAAGGTATTTATCAAGTTGGAGGAATTCCTTTGGGAGCCATGACATGCAACACCTCTCTTCAATCCCAATTATGGCACCGGAGGTTCGCTCACCTTCATTATAAAGATCTACCTGATGCAAGGAATATGGTCACAAGTATTCTTGAATTCAAAGTAGAACATGAAGGTGTTTGTCAGGGTTGTTCCGAAGGAAAACAAACAAGGGGACCAGTCCCCTCTAGTGAAAGTAATACTACCAACATTCTTCAATTTATCCATTTTGATTTTTCTGGTATGTTGCCCGTAACATCTTTGGGAGGATATTTGTACTATGTTATTTTTTTCAATGAATTCTTTTGCAATGACTTCTCTTACAAAACTTGGATCTATTTCTCGAAGGAGGAAGAAGTGTTCAAGTGGTTCCACTCTTTCAAAGCCATGGTTGAAAATCAAACAGGAAAGAAGATCAAAATTTTGAGGACCGATAATGGAACCGAATATGAGTCAGATGAGTTCAATGACTATTGTAGAGAATTTAGCGTTAAGAGGGAGACCACTACTGCATATACTCCTGAGAAAAATGGAGTTTCCAAAAGGAATAATCGAACCATCATTGACTCTACTCGTGTCATGCTTCATGGACAAGGCCTACCGAATTTTTTATGGGGAGAATCTTCCAACACTTTCATGTACGTACAAAATAGATGCTTGCATCAAGAATTGGACTCTAAGACTCCCGAAGAAGTTTTCACCGGTAAGTAACCTGATGTTTCTCACTTTATAATTTTCGGTAGTCCCATGTATTTTCATGTGCCAAAAGAAAAGAGAAGCAAGATGAATGCATATGGGAAGAAAGGAACATTTGTGGGCTACAATTAAACTTCAAAGGCATATATAATCTATGTGTCTGGTTAAAGGGAAATGGAAATAAGCCATGATGTCACCTTCAATGAAGATGTTTCCCTTGGAAAGGTTAGAGATCTTCCTATTCCAAGGAAGGAAAAATATGAAGATGCAGGAAAGCAGGAAGAACCGATGGATGAATTGATGCCCGATGTTGAAGGTTCGATGGATCCCATTGATCCACCTCCTAGTGAGCCCTCTTCCTAAAAAAGGAGACCCTCATGGCTCAAATAAACTCTCGAATATGTCAAGAGACACATTGCACTGAGAGGGATATTTCATGAAAGTAGGAAATCGAACAGGTACTAAATGTACTTAGCTACCATGGGCACCATTGTTCGATCTATGCCTTACACATTCGAAGAATTTGTGAAGCACTAACTTTGGAAGGATGGAATGAACAAAGAGTATGAGTCGATCATGAAGAATGATGTCTAGGATGTGGTTCCTAGACCCAAGGACAAGTTTGTGATCACCTCTAAATGTCTTTACAAAATCAAACATGGAGTTGATGGGAGTGTTGAAAATTTCAAGGCCAGGTCCGTTGCTAGAGGCTTCTCTCAAAAGGAAGGTGTGGACTATGAAGAGATATTTGCACCAGTTTCCTGATATACCACCATTTTTTTTATTATTTCCCTTGCTTCCTCTCAAGGATGGAATCTACACCAAATGGATGTCAAAATTACTTTCTTACATTGCTTGCTTAAGGAGGAAGTTTATGTAGATAAACCCAAAGGGTTTGAAGTTATGGATCGAGAGTCACATGTATGCAAGTTGAAGAAAGACCTCTACGGGTTGAAGCAGGCCCCCATGGATTGGTATTAGAGGATCGGGAACTATCTTATGAGTTGGGTTTTACAAGAAGTGAATCTAACCCGAACCTTTACTTCAAGGTTTAAAATTAAAGGCCTCTCATTTGGTACTTTGTGTAGACGATTTCTTTCTAACAGGTGTAGACCCTTTCATTCATAAATTCAAGAGGGATTTGGATTCTGAATTTGAGATGAAGGACCTAGGGTTGATGCACTACTTCCTAAGCTTGGAAGTCTGGAAAAATCCAGTGATATTTTCCTTTCTCAAGGAAAATACATTATGAAGCTACTTGAAACATTTGGGATGGTGGGCTGCAATTTTTTGACTACTTCGATGGAACTCAACTTAAATAAGTTATGTGGAGTTGTTTTTGGGCCCGATTTGAGAAATCCTTTTGAGTATCGTCAACTTGTGGGGGCCCTGATGTTCTTGGTGAACTCTCGTCCGAACATTTTCTTCGTAGTGAATACGTTGAGTCAATTTATGGTCGAGCATCATCGCATACGTTGGATTTCTGCTAAGAATCTCTTGAGATATCTCCGGGGCACAATCAAATATGTATTAAGATACACTATCAGGAATTTGAGGCTCCATGGATATTTTGATGTTGATTAGACTGGTAGTGTGGTGGATCATAAGAGCACATATGGTTGTTTCTTCTCACTAGGTTCTACTTCGATATCCTGGATGAGCAAGAAGAAAAAATCAGTTGCTTTAAGCACTGCCGAGGTCGAATACATTGCTGCTAGTATGGCTTGTTGTGAAGTTGTTTGGTTGAGGAAGCTCATTAGTGAGCTATTTGAGCATGTGTTGGATACCACCGTGATCTACTGCGAAAACCAAAGTGGGATTCTCTTTTTTTAGAATCTCGTGTTCCACGACCGCTCCAAGAATATTGATATCAGGTACTAATTTATCTGAGATATGGTACAATGGGGAGAAATAAAGCTCCATCACATTAGAACTGATGAGCAGTTCGTATATATTCTCACGAAGCCCCTCGGGAAGTTCAAATTCTTAACCTTCCATAAGAGACTTGGATTCGTGGAAAGACCCTCCTGTGAGGGTCTCGCATGAGTTGTACATTGGGATCTGGGAGCTCCGGGGGGCTTAGTGTACTTCTTGGAGCTATGAGCGACCATAGGGTGAGTGTTTCACATTTCCCTAGTGATCCGTTGTGTACAGGGTGAGTGGTTCACCTTCCCCTATGATACCCCATTATGGTTTTCATATGCATAGGATGAGTGGCTCACCTTCTCTTATGGAAAATGAACAAGATGACTGGTTCAGCTTCTCCTATGGAAAATTAACAAGATGATTGGTTTACCTTCTCCTATTGATGCCCCTGCATACATCCTACCCATGTAGTCTGTGACTCATGGGAAGTGCCTCTCAACTGGCCAATGAGTTTGGAAATGAGGATAGAGACCATAGCACTACCGATTCACGCATCGTGTATTGTCATACTCTATATGCTAGGATGCATGGTGTTCAAACATCTTGATCTGGGATCAATTGAGGTTTTACCTTTGGACTAAATTTGGGTTAGTGGAAAGTGGCAAGGTCTTGTGACTCACTCTCAATCAATTCTTCGTAATTATTTCTTCATGGTTCAATAGAGAAAAGCAAAGCATGGATGAAAGAGATGGTACAAGTTGGAAGATGGATTGGCAGGTGGATTTATCCCTAGTTGAGAGGGAGTGTTAAAATTGGAAACTAGGGCCAAACTCCACCTTGGACAACTCATATAATGGAGATGATATTTTTAATAGATTCCTATTTTTGAGAGGTGTAAGATTGATCTAAATATCATCTTTCTTGGGAAAGCAGAAGTGTGATTTTGAATTTATGCAAGGTCGGCCTCAACCAAATGTAGGCTCATGAAGCCCAACAATTGTGTCTCCACACCCTCAACGAATTGTATAAATAAGAGTGACCTTCACCTCATTTGGACATCACTCACTCATCACACATCCTTCTCTCTCCTCTCTTGGTCGGTTCATACAACATTGGATCATCTATCTCTCACTTTGCATGTGTGGCAGGAGGCCAAAAATTTCTAGGCAGATTGCAGGACAAATTATAGGAAAATAGGCCAGTGTTGACCAACGTTGACTGAGGGACAACTCACCTCCTTTAAAAATGTTTTCAAGGCAGAAATCCCGACTTTTAAATTTCGCATTTATTGGCACTGTTTTCAAGGAATTTGGGGCTATTTTACCAAGGTTGACTTCAGGTTTGGCCGCAGAGTTTACAACAGCATTTGAATGTGTTTGACTTGACTATTTTGGGTTGACTTTGACCCTCTTGGAAGGTCGAATTGCACTGTTGTTGACTGAGCTGCTTGGGGGGGATTTTGGAACCACTTTGACCATCGTTGACTTTCTGGTTAGGGTTGCAGTTGACTGTTGATTTTGATAGGACTTTTTTGGGCCAGTTATTTTGACATTTGTACTCTCTCTCTGTTGAACTATTGAAGAATAATAAGAAGAATTTGATCAAAGGGTTTTCTCCACATTGGGGTTTTTCCTTGGCATCCGCCAAATATTGTGTCCTATTTTCTTGACTTGTCTTATGCATTATTTGTTTATGTTCTATCAGCATCTACTATCATTGTGATTAAGATAATGTGATTACTAAACTGGAAATTGATATTGAGCTAATAAAGAACATTGAAGTAAATTGCGCATAAGCATAGAACATACCATTGTTATCTATAATTAGCAATGGTCCTGTGAGTTGATTCCTCCACTTTTTCGACTCTAAAGAATCAAGATGGATGACAAATGAGATAATGATCCAATCCAATTCGACATAACTTTACCAAATTTCTAACATTTCCTAAGGATTTTGTTCAATATTTAGATCTAATTCTAGATTTATATCTCCCGCTCAAGGATTTATTTTTATTTCTATCCAAGGTACATCCACTTGGAGATAAGGCATCAATGATTTAACTATCTATGATTTTTCACAACATCAAATTTTAAAGTGGTTTCATTAGTACCAATAGTTAAATCCAAACTATCCCATGAATCTGGCGAAGAGCACAATAAACTAATGCACTTATATTTACTTGAAATTTTGAAATCAATTGGAAAAAACTAACTTTCCACAATATTAAATGCATTGAGATGCTTTATCACCAAGTCTCCATCATTCATTTTTAGGGGGTACAACTTCTTTTGAATGAAAATTTTTTTTCTAGGGATTTAAATGATACAAAGTCCCTAACTTATCCCATAAGGGCTTGGTTATAGGTCCATTTTATACATTCAATAACACTAAATCTAAAAGACACAACTAGATTATGCTCTTTGTCTTCCTATCAAAATTCCTCCAATATTCTACTAGCATACTCATAGGTGCAGTACCATGATCCATAGTGTCCTACTATTCTTTGTCTACCAAAATATACTCTATATTCAACATCCATAGCTTAAATATTTCCCAAATAATTTCTTAACCTCAATTTTTTAACTACATTCCATTCTCTTTCACCAAAAGAATCACCACTATAGAGCTCTAACTAAAACTAGGCTTATCACAAACCTAAGATAACCAAACCCTTAGAAATGAAGGAATCTCCTTGAAGTCAATAACCATTATGATGCCAAATGTAAGTTTTAAGCCTTTACAATAATCAATGCCAACATAAATTATTTATAAAAAAAAGGAAACAATAGAAATCACACACAATACCCAAACATTTACCTTAGAAACCCTTAACTAGGAAAACCAACAAATGCTTAAAGTTGCAGCTCTAACTCTCATTTCATTAAATTCCCCATTTACAATAAAATATACATGATTTTGTAACATACAAAACCTTAATCTATATATTTGGAGTATATTATGACCTCAATTCCTTAATTAAAATTAGAAAACCATGGGCTAAATAACTATGCGCCAGAGAAAAAAAATTGTCCATTTAATATCTCAGAGGTCTTGCCCTCATACCCCTAAACATGGAGGGGTTATTAGGCTCCCTTGCAACACCCCTATTGAATACATTAAGCATGTGGGGCTAATCATGCAAAGAATATAACACATACCCAACACTGAATTGATGACTCAAGACGTAGCAGGAATTGAATAAGTGGTTCATTCAACCATGCTTGGTATGCTTCCTCTCCAAGTTGTATTCATTTAGTAGCGTTCTATTGATTTGATATTGTAGTGGGGTGTAATGTGGATGGTAGATAGGGTGCTTGTTGTTAAAATCCTAATTAAAAAAAATATTTAACATTGAATTAATGAGTTAGTAAACACAATGTATTTAGTATGTTCAAACATTAGACCAGACAATTATAGAAACTTCCAATAGCACACATGTAAGCAACCACTTTATAAAATAATTGTACTAAACAACATATTTACATTAAATTCCATTGAAAATCTAAAAATACAATTACTCGGTGATCTTTTCCTTGTGCCATAAGGTGATGTCTAAAGTTAGTTCCAATGTAAGTTGTCTTGTTTATTAAAATCTTATCATTGGGAGGAAAATTACATATTGCATGCACAACAACAAATTTGGATGCCATTATTTTCATAAATAAATCTTTGTCATCAAAGTGTTACTTAAAGAAAAAAATTGCATTAAAAAATGAGATTTATAGCTATTTGTGAACTTTGCAATGTTCGCATGAGTGTATGGAAGAAAACCATCAATATGCAACAAATTTTTCCTATTAAAGTTTCTAAAAACATAGTGATTCATGCACAAACTACACATGCAAATGTTATGTTTATATTTAAAAATATTCAAGTAATCATGTTAAATATAAATAGAACCATTTAAATGGCATAATTTATCCTTTTGTGTAAATCTTATGATTGTTTATCCTTTCAGATGTAAATATTCCTCTGAGTTACCACAAAAGGAGAAATTTGTCCCAACATCGAATCAGATAAGGAAGATTGTAAAGAACCATATAAAGAATAGTGTTAATAGGTTTGGTATTTACTTTACATATGGATGGGAAGAGAGAAGTCACCACTACCCTTCAACAATTGAATTGACCTTGGTGCATACATAGACATTGTTTTCTCTTAGTTCATACAACTTTTTGGATCTCTTGGTAGAGATGTTTTAGGTAGTATTGATATCATACTTTAGCTAACTAGAACTCTCAGTTGACTCAATATAAGGAGATGGATTGGTTATCGTAGGATGATACATGGTTGATTTGGCTTCCATCTTTTCAAAAAAGAGAATATAGTAGTTTTCCTATGTCTTTTCTATGACACCTATTGGATCCTTCATTGTAGTGGGAGGTGTTTGTCTACCAACTTTGGGTAGTTGACTATTAATGCAATAGGAGAGTGTGACATGTCAAATGTTCACTTTTAATCCTTTACAATTTGAAAAATCAAATACTACTAGGGTGAAGTACCATTGGCCTAGGATAGTTGTTGGAAGATGGCATGTTGTAATGGATGGGGTAAAGTGGCTCTCTATTTTCATCTAGAATATGTATGCAATATTATACTCCTCATAAGAGCTTATAATTTTTTTGGACCGATGGAATATCCTTCATATTCAAAATTGAACTTGGATCAAGGTCTTACGAAATCTAATGCTTAACTATTCAAATACACATGTAAAGGCGCCATAAATTCAATTATATAATCAAAATTTAAATAAAATCTAGAGTTATTGTACATGGAAATGGATAACTTCAAGAACTTATTGGGAATGTATTTGAGCCAAAACCATAATCAATGCTTGTCTACTTTCCTAAAGGAAATTTTGGGTAGTATGTAACCTCCTAACATCAAATAGAACTTTAAAAGTATTTTTTAGAAACAATTGCATATTAGAGGAAATTTCAGCCTAAATTTTCCCATGAAATTTTCATGCAATTTCCATGTCATAATATGCAAACCAATCAAAATCCTTTAAATTTAAAAAGAGGTGCATGTAAATATTTTGGAGGGAAAAGAAAAAAAAGAAAGAAAAAAAACTATTTTTTTAATTGTATTTTTGGTTTATCTCCTTATAGGTTTACTCAAATTTCAAGTGTAGACACTCGTTGGATGCAAATATTTTGCATCCAACAAGTGTCTACACTTGAAATTTGAGTAAACCTATAAGGAGATAAGCCAAAAATACAATTAAAAATTAAATAAATAAAATAAAATTGTTCCTTTCTCCAAAATTCATAACTTTTAATTAGACTTTCATGAGACTCTTGACTTGAAGCATGTAATTACTAATTGAAGGATGCAATAACTTGTATCTATTTTAATTACTAAGTCGTCATTAATTTACTACACACAAGCTCGGTTACACAAAGTGTTTATAAGGACCATATTGATATAGGAGTGATACAGTCATATTAATTTATAACTTAGTCAGAATAGGAGTTGAATTTTTGCCACTGCATAGGATTTGGTATTTGACTTTGTGGATAGAGGTGCAGATTTTTAGGGCAACAAGAAAAACCTGACAATTTCTTCCTCCAACCAAGGATCTGTAAGGCAGTTCAACATTTAGTTGCATTAATGGATAAATTAATATTAATCATTAGTTTGGACTTTGACCAAACGTGGTTATCTTCTTGTTGGTGTGGCCGCATTATGGTCATCACTGCTACATTTAAAATAACATTGTATACAAGGGGGTGTTACATCCAAGCCACATCCTCCTCAAGGTTTATAGCCAGGGCATCTACTAATTTGGCATGCCCCCCTCTCACCTAGGTATAACTCTAGACTTTACTAGTAATTACATAGGGGTACTCATGCCTTAGAAGGTCTTATATGTTGAAATATGTAGCTAGGTTAGGGTTTCATAATGACCTATGTAATCATAGTTTTATGCATTTGATGTAAAGAGAGAAAGAAATTTATTATTGCCATTCTTGAAGCAAGGTAAATTTATTTATAGTTCAAGCACACATTCAGTGCTTCTAGGGCTTGTCATTGAGTCAACAAGTCAATTGAGTCATTGTCATGTATGGAAGACCCTTATGGGCATATTGTATCAAGTCAAGAAAATTATTGTAAGTCATAAATTGTGTCAAATACCCTCCAGGACCTTGTCAAACAAGAAAGAACAAGTCAACCTCATGAAAGAGCTATTCGACCTACTAGAGAGACTATATATAAGTGAGCTCGACCTCATTTTGGGAGAGCATAGAATCAAGCAGCAACAAGTTCGACAAAGGAAGATAATAATTCAAGAAAGAAGCCTCAACACCTAACGAAGACAAGAATAGAGAAATCAAAGTTTTGGATATGTTTTAGGGTTATATCTCTCACATGTGCAAGGAGCTAGGGCATCATACTACTACAGTAATATCAAATTGAAAACCTGCTAAGTGAAGTTGAGTTTGGATATCAAGAGAATCTACTTTGAAATTCGAAGTGTTAAGGAGAATAAATAAATTCAAGTGCATTAAATAATGACTCAAATCTTCCCTAAAGACCACCACACGTGTGAAATTGCAGTAAGTACTAGGGGCCAAAAATTGTGGGTCAAAGAAGTCAAATTTGTTGGGGTTGAAATTGTTGGAGAAGTTGTTGGGGTCAAGGTTGTTGCTATGAGTTGTGGAATAGAAGATCATCAAAGGAAAGTTTGACTTGGTATTTTATGGGTCTTTGTCAAGGGTCATAGGTCTTGGAATTTTTCATTTAAATTTATATAAGAAGATAAGATTTCTTGTGGGTTTTCCTCCCAAGAGGGGAGGTTTTGGCCCCAACTGACAACCTACATTTTGTGTCTCATTGATCTTCATTGTTTGGTAGATATTTAATGATAGAGAACACTAATAATAATTAAGTGAAATAAGAAGTAAATAAAGTTAAGTAAAAATACATCACAAGCAGTTATCAAAGCCAGAGAAATCACCTATTCTAGTTGCCCCTATATTTCTCAACATTATAGTCGTACGCCCATTTACATGCAATTAAAAAAATCAACTTCATTATATATATAGTTTTTTTTTTTTTTTCTATGGCCCTCTCCCTCACCCAAATGCTCTCCTCTCCAAATCCTACTTCCATGCGTGCTCTCCCTATGAACATATGCACACTTACCTCTAATTTTTTTCTTTTGGTTCCCTGTCCATTTACTTCATGCTCATCACTTGGGCATGATGCTTGTGCAACCTAGATAACATGCCTTTTAACACAACACACGTCAATTAAAACCACACCATAAACTCGATGTAAACCCCACACGCTCTAAATTTCCATTTCTCAAGTGTTATACACAAAATTCGCCCCCCTTCTAAACTTCCCGAGATTATAACGGTAGAGCTAAATAAAAAATGCTTTTAAAATTGTTTAATTGGAAGGGGCGATATTAAGTTCATAGATTTTATAGTTTATCTCACGTATTTTCAAAATCAACGACGTACAGAAGCTCATCATGTTGTAATGTGCATAAACTTTAATCTTTCACCATCCCCAATGAGCGTAAGCCTCTGCCAAATTCTCATCCCTTCAATTGTTCAGCATAGGATCAACACGTCGATTCACTTTATCGCATATGAACATACGCGGGCATTAAACTTATAGTCTCCACCCGATGGATCACGACCGTTTAATTAAAATTGATCTGACGTTTGTCAATTCATATCGGATCCAAACATGTGAGGAAGACAATACTTCTCTTAGAACCAATATAATCTTGACCACCCATCTTATTTATCGTTAGCAGTCATCGGGCCACTACTTGCACGATAGTTAATCCACTCGCCTCGCTCGATGGATGCCCTCTCTTGGTCCCTGAGCCTGCCAATCACTATGTGACATTGTCGTACTAAATTAATTATTTTCTAACCTAATTAAAACGTAATACCGCCAAATTTCTATCATTCGTTCGTGATTTTTCCTCTTTCTCTTGCATTTTTCTTGGGAGCATGTCAGTTGCGAAAGATAGCTTTTGTGCATACTTGAGGCCGAAAAATTGTTGCCATTAATCGGGTAAGTTATTCTCCGCCTGCTATGCCTTTTATTCAATTGTTAATTTGGCCTTTAAAAGCTTAAAATGTCAGAATTATCATCTAAAGACATTATGGCTAACAAATCAGATGGCGTCAAGGATATTATGACCTAACTAACAAACGTCCTCACCCTTAAAAAATAACTCTAACCCCCTATTTGAGCGTCTCAGATGAAGACCTATGTCTGATAAAGTCTGGAGTTCTAGCCGCCATGCTACACTCAATTCATTTTGACCTAGACTCTATCTTTTCGCTCACTGAGTGCTTCGAACCTGAACAAGAGACTATCATTTCTCCTTCAAGCTGTAAGGTTTTCCTGAAATTGAGTGAAGAAGAAATTTTCAAAATGACTAACAGCCCGACCCAAGGAATTGATATAACAAACAAAGGGTTGGACCAAGAATTTATTACCTGTGTCGTAGAATATAAAGTGGAATTTTTAAAGGGTCTACTTCAAAGCCCTGGCCTAAAGCTAAAATTATAGTTCCTTGTGTCTACCAATTTGTTAAAGTTACTCTATAAAAATTTGACGTCTCTTTTCGCTATGATTTTTGGGTTGGAAGAGGACTTGAAAATGGACGAATCTATCTTCCTGACCATTCAACTTATCACCCTAAATTCTGACCAGCAAGTAATTAATTTTCCAAAATATTTAGTCTGATCCATCAAAGTCAATCTCTCTACCTGCATTCCATTCAGTTCATGCATCCATTGTACATATCTGATTCATTTGATCTTTGTTCAATTACCCTTCCTAGTTCCTATCTACTAAACTTCTCCTAGGTATTACAGATGTGAATGATAAAGAAAAGGAAATTTACAAGTGCATGGATGTAATTTATCCAGAGTGCCTCCCTAAATCATATGCTCAATATATAGATTGTTTTGCATATTATTTGAAAGTTAAACTTACTGAAGAGACCGTAGACAGGATTTTAGAAGAACAAAGAAGAATACTCAAACTCACTGAGGATCATAATATAGGAAGTTGGTTATTGTACCCTCAATTCTCTCTAATTCGTTTGTACAGTTTTGAAAAACAACCTTTCCAATTTCCAAAATACGTCTCACATTTACTATTTTCTTTTAAGGTGCTCAGACAAAAATATGTTGTAAATTATATAAATTTTGTTTATAAGAAAAAACAAACACTTTTAAGTTACCCTTATTCTATTTCGTGCCGTGAAAAGGAAAATGCTATCATTTGGATTTTTGTAGGACGAGGGCTAGCAATATGATCCCCTAGGAATTATCTCAGGATTGAAAAAATATGTAGGGTTATCATCTTATGTGCATAAGAGTAATATTGAGATAAAAACGATGGAAAATACCTTATTTCTTATGGATATTCCTGCAGAGATGGTGATATAGACACCAAAAAACGAAGGAATAAATTACCATGCCCCAATGTCCAATGAGATGCAAACGCAGGAAATAAGTATTGAGCAGTCAACACTTGTTTCATCAACTTCAACAACAAAGAGGAAATGAGAATTTTTGGACCCAAGAGAACCATCACGATGGGTGAAAGCGAAAGAAGATGATGTTGATACTGATCTATTGGAGCGGAAAATAGAATAACTAGGTAAAGAGATGAAGCAGGATATCGACGACACCAATTCAAAGGATTTTGGAGCACATGCCCTTGAAATCATGCATATATTTGTAGAGGGAAAATCAATGTTAACAGCTGGTGCACAGTTATCCCTATTGTCTGAGCAAACTTAATCGATAGAAGCAACAACACTCAAGGATGTGGTCCCCACATTTGGACCCAGATTTATTTTTGCTACCGATTTCGAGACAAACACTTTGAACCTCATAGTATTTCAGCAAGAGATAGGAGAAAATCAAGATTTGTTAGGTTCTAAAACCTCCTCCTTAACTTAGATTAAATGTATTTTGGATTAATCACATCATAGATTAGGTCGACGTTTCAAACCAACTGTTGTGGTTCATCCTCACGACAAGTTGGAGAAACTAATTTATCTTGATTAATAATAGAGGAGATGCATTATTGCCCGGCAATAGCCACTGAGAACTAGTTGTTAAGACTAGCCGTTAAAAACTAGGCATTAAGACTAGCCGTTAGGAAGCTAGTTAAAAATAGTAATTATTATTATTATTATTATTATTATTATTAAGAAGGTGTTAAGAAATTTTTAAAAATGGGTTAATTAAGAATTCAAATTAAATTAAATAAATAAATAAAATAAAAAATAAAAATAAAAAGTTGAAATGGGTTAAAAAAAAAAATATTTAAGAAATTTCTATATAAATTATTAATTAAATATAATAAGTAGGGTTAAAAATTTTAATTTAATAAATGAATAAAAATATAAAAATAAAATAAACCAATTAATGACATTGACAAGCAGGATAAATCATCTCTAGGAGATTGCTTGATTCAACAACAAGAAATAGAAGGATGCAAGTGATGTTTGAAAAAGTTTTTGACCAGTTACACATAATATGGGTAGCTCTAAGAACTAGAGCTAATCAAATTAAAGAATTGGAAGATACTATAATTTGACGGCCCGACCAACCCAAAGAGCTCGGCCCATTTAAGAAGTTACTGGAAGAAAAGGAAAAATAAATCAAAGGTGTGCAGACCATTATGAAGATACCAGACTATGAACCGCATATCTTAATCCAGGATTTTGAAAGGAAAGAAGAGGTCAAGACTCAACTTCAAGAGATTAAAACCTCCTTCGTACTCAAAGAGGAAGATTTTAAATAAGTATTGAGACAAATGGATGCTTTGAAGGAAGAGTCTCACACAAGAGAAGAACACCACCTTAAACTTACAGCGGATTACAAAACTACGATTGATCAAGCCCTCAACAAATCCCAAGCATCCGAAGTTGA
This sequence comes from Pinus albicaulis, assembly GCA_034641835.2. NCBI lineage: Eukaryota > Viridiplantae > Streptophyta > Pinopsida > Pinales > Pinaceae > Pinus > Pinus albicaulis. The sequence continues at coordinate 707,343,634 of CM076584.1, forward strand.
GGATTCAAATCTTATGCATATCAAATTAACTCAGCTGGAACAAGAGATGGAAGAGGCCAAACTAGAGAAGAAAAGAGTGAAATATAGAGGAGAAAATTTAGTGAAGCAAAAGAACGATGCAATTGAACAAATTTAGGATACGCTTAAGAAAAAACAAGGTGAGGTTAAAACCCTGTAGGAGATAATTATAGTTACCATCACAATAAGACAAGTTCTAGTACAGAAAAAACAATAGATTTGGAGGGAAATTAAATAGAAAATATCCACAGTGAGAGCCTATGTGGAGATCCTCTCTGGCTGTGAGGAGGCCATAATTAAAAATGGAAATTTGGAAGAGATATTGAGGGAGATTAAACAGAAAATATCCACAGTGAGAGCTTATGTGGATATCCTCTCTGACTGTGAGAAGGCTATAATTAAAAACACCAATTTGGAAGCAAAAAGCATAGTTATAGTGCTGGAGGAAAGGCTAAAAGACATTGATTCACTTATCGATTTCATCAATACCCTGGAAGATGAAACACTAGCATAGATGGATTTACCTCCAAGAGATTAGTGTGTTTTATCGATTTGTATGATGAAGGAAAAGAGTAATGTGATGTTTCTCATGTGGGAGGAGTTCAAAAAGGATTCTGAAGAAATTGGTGATTTAAGAGTTGATTGGAATTATCTCGGTAGATTTGGTGTACCATCCTTCTCGGGAAAGGACAATTGGTTAATATCACATGAAAAATTTTGCGATAAGTTGAAGATTACATATAGGGATAATAATCGACCTCGCCATCTATGGTGGTAAACACTCTTTGTAGATATTTCACCATACTAGCTAGCATTAATAAGTTGATACAGAATCTTCCCACAGTACGATACCAAATCAAATCTAGTCAATAGTAGAATGGGATCAAATTTATAAGGTTAGGAAGCTTGTAAAGAGAAATTTTACTCTAGAACAAATATCTTCAACTACTCAAGTGGTTCAACCTATTCAACGGATGCAATCAATAACAAATCAACTTGAGGACTGGAGTGAGATACCTTTGATCACAACTCAAACACCAGTGATCAATATGCGTGGAGCCCATAGTTTTTCTCCTGCGGGAACATCAAATAAAATAAAATTTTCAAAGCCGCAGAGGCGACCATAATGCTTATGTTGTTTATTTGAAAATTAAGTTGTTTTGATTTTTTATTCAAACATTCGATTAATTCCAAGACAGTTATTTGGCAGGTTATTATTTAAAGCCTTTTTTCCCGTAATGGGGGGGTTTTTGACAAAAGAGAAAATTTTGTTTTCATAGTTCTGATTGTACATGCTACACAAACCATTTATCGTGTGAATGGAATTACACTACTTCTTTGATAAACTTATTTTATATGTGTGTGTTTGTTTATAACGGTTGAAACGCTAAATTCAGGATTTGCTCCGTGTTCGATACTTATTTTCTATTTAGTCTTATCATTTTCTGATATTCAAATTATCGAATTGAATGGTTGAATAATAAGCATTCGATTGAAGGTAGACTTGGGAGCTTTCCTCTAGAACTAACAACAATCTTCGCTTAACTTATTTTGAATTGTTACATTTTCTTCATTTAAATATTATGTAATCTGTTTGTATTTGAGATATTAGTAAAACTTTGAAATCATTATGTTTCTCATTAGTCTTCATGATTTTAGAGTCTTAATATTTTATTATTGGATTCACCCATCATAAAAGAATTGGATTGAGAGATAAAGAATACTTGCACTTGTTGCAGTATTCTTACATTATTGTTGAGTGTGCTTATTATATCAAGTATTTCTACTTCTTGTGTGTGCTATAATAATTTTTTTATTATGTTTCATTTAATTTTATTTTATTTCAAATGTTTTAGGTTTATCATGGATGCATGAGTTGTATCATTCATCGATTGTTACTAATTAATATTTATTTTGTTAATACCACAAAATTACTACAACACCTCGATTTATGATTATCTGACCTTATTATATTCGCTTTCTGAAAATGACATAAGTATAGTCAAGGATACCCCCGTGGTGTGTAGGTGGTCATCCTAAGACGCCTAGAGTGGGAGGGATCCTTAGTCCTCAATGAATGTTTCCTTGGATCGTTCTATGCTTCAGGACGATTTTAGAACCAACATTCTTTTGCTGTCATTGCCAGGGAGCGATTGATTTGAATCTACTTTATGACTAGTCCTAACCCTTTAAAACCGCATATTATTTTGGCCTTACTGATCAACGCAGTATTCTGAATGGCATGTATGAACTCTCCTTATATGTCTCTCGTACTCACGAAGAGCTTTATCAAAATTGGAAAGTATCGTCAAACAAGGAAGAGCGCGCCCAACTAAATCCAAATGCTACTAGATGATGACATAAACCAAGGCTCTGAGTTCGTGACGAAAGTGCATGTTCATTTCCGACGAGGTACTTTATTAATCACACATTAGCTTTACGATTTCATTATGTGCTTATTGGGTCTTTAAAGTAAAATAAAAATAAAAAGGATATAACATTTTAAAAACAAAATAATAATAATAATATCTCACTTGTATCATTGGAAATTTTCAATCTGGATACTCCCCAAAGAATAACTAGGTCTATGTCCAAAATAATGCATACACCTTTAAACGACACTAAGTTGTTGGTCACTATTTCCAATAGAAGGAGACGTCTCAACAAATTCAGACTCAATTATCCTTTGTCTCCTAATCCAAAAATACGAGAAAGTTCTCAAACACCTCTCTCTACTTCTGAACCTTACTCACTACCCTCATCATCAGCTTCACGTTCCCGAATTCAATCTTTCAATCCTCCTTTCACTCCACAGAATAGTCCTCCACCTTCCCCTTACCAATCCTTAAGTCCTTCACCTCCACCCATGAATGTTTGGGTCAATACCGGGTACTGCCCCCTTAATTTTTCGGGCCCTATTCACGATATACCCCCTAAATACGATAAAAAACTTCTTAGGTTTAACAATGAATGAGAGAGAACTGTGGAAGATCATGTAGTTAATTTCCAAGTTTATTGTGAATACCTCGGTGTTTAGTATGATGACATTCACATGAGGATTTTCATGCAAATTCTAGAGGGGGAACCTCAAAATTGGTTCAGGACCCAAGCTCCTAATACTATTAACACTATGGATAGGTTGGTTAAACTATTTCTAAAACAGTTCATCATTAAAAAAACTAATCACCTATGGTTGACTAAGTTCTCTGCCCTAAAACTTAATCCTGATTAGTCAATTTTTGACTTCAATAAAAGATTTATGAAATGTTACACTATGTTGTCAGCTGATGTTTGTTCATCCAATGCCGCAGCGATTGTTTCCTACTCTATAGCTCTCAACAATGATCTATAATACACATTGTGAGAGAGAGAGAGAGAGACAACTACCTTAGATGATGCCCAAACCAAAGCATGTGCTTGTGAAGGAAATATTATCGCGTCTGGAAAACGACCAACTCAAGATAATCGATCAGAAGGGAAGAATAAAGTTGTTGAAACATCCCCTCAAATACCTACCTCATCGTCTCCCCAGGACCAAAAAATGGAAAAAACAGCTATACTTGTCAAATCTTTGACTAATAGGATTCAACGCCTTGAAGTCGAAAATAGGGCAGCTCCTCCTGCTCCTGTTAATCCTCTCGTCAAACTAAATTTTCGTCCAAATGAACCAAATATAAATATGAATTTCCCATCAAGGAATCAATTTCCTTATTTTCATCCTAACCCTCCCCAAATATTACAAAGAGGACAACAGCCAGAAGAGCCTCCTATCCAACCCACTCTCAGGAATAATTCCAATCTCATCAGAGAATATGACGATGAAATGGCTAGCCAATTTATGAATCCCGAGGAAGAGGATTATCCAAACATAAATTCTATTAATTCTTTTAATGACTGAACCCAAAACCCAACTGATTATGTGGAACAACATTTTTTGGATCTTGAACTTCATTGTTTTGTTGAACACTTAGAAGCGCAGTTTCAACATAAATACAACCTTAGACCCGGGAGGGATCACATTCTTAAAAAAGAATCAACTTCCCAAGCCCCTCCTCCACTTAATTAGAGACCATATGTACCAAATAACCCTCTCCCTCATGATTCAGATCCTTACTTTGTACGTAAATTTAATTTACAAAATGAATTAAATAAACTTAATATTGGTATGCCCTTTGCTAAAGTTGTTAGACTCCCTATCAACAATCAAGAAATTGATACTTTCTTTCAAACTTCCCACCTTCCTCCCCAAGAAATGAAAATGACAGATGTTATCAACATCGAGGATGATTCCCCTACAAACACCCTTGGGCCTCAGAATGAAAAATTTGATAATTTAGTGCCCTCTTTCTACATCAGCTTAAAAATCCATGACTAAAATTTATATAATTACATGTTAGATTCGAGAGCCTCGCATAATTTGATTCCCAAAGAAATTATGGACAAGCTCGAGTTAGATATCACTCGAGAATATAAAGATTTGTATTCATTCGACTCTTGAAGGGTTAAGTGTCTAGGGGTAATTAAAGACTTGGTTGTCAAGAGGATGACATGTCATCGCCCATTAATCATGGAAAATAGGTTATCCATGTGGGGGATGATGAATAAGAGTCTAGGAGGGTTGAATTGGTCATAACCCCTAGTTGGATATCAGGCTATGTTATAACTAGGCCACTAGGTGCAAACAAGGTTCCATTCTATTTATTTACAATTAGTTCCATAGTAGAGGTTTTTGATCTATAACAGCCCATCGGCCATAAAGAGTGCTTTCTCCTTTATATTTTTATATTATATCCATTCCAAACAAAATATCACAAAGCAACCTCACTTGTCAATTAGGTTTTATCCCTGAAGGGTTTTCCATATCATATCTCGGTGTTCATGGTGTTTGGCATGTGCTTGTATTTCATTTTTCTCTATTTTCCACATTTTATCTATTACATGCATAAGCAAAAAATCACTAATTAATAAATCTTGAAATCTAAGGAAAATGAAACCACATTATATATTTCAAATTTCAATGTAATTTTATTAGATCTATTGTGATGAAATATCCATTTGAATATCCACACCAGTTTACAAATCAAAATCCTCATTGAATAAGAAGTGGCTCTAAAGATATGAATAAGCCAATTCAAGAGAGGCTCATGTTGTAGACTTTAAGAATGATAGAATTGAGATATTCAAATCAATGTAACTACATATGAGCCTAGAACATGTACTATTCTAGGCCAAGCATGCAAGGAACTACCTCAAGGGAAACCCCCTCCTGAGGTTTGAGAGCAACTCACACATGGCTAGTGTACAATTCTCAAATGTGTGAGAATGGAGTCATTCTTGTAAATACCTATCATGAATTTGATGGTGATATTCTATATTTTGAAGGGGGGGTCGCTATCTTGGATCAATCTCTAGAATTTTATTTTGAAGCACCATCTCCCCCTAATGAAGTTCCAACCACCTCATTAGACCAAGAAGATCCTTCCAATGATGTGATTGAGAGGATTAGAAGGCTAAATCTTGATGCATCACCATCTCAATCAATGGAGTATCTTGGACCATTTCAGAAACATCCACCTAAGTGACTCATCAAAAAATTTGAAAGTGTTCATCATGTTGAGGTTAGAAAGACAAGGAATAAAGGTTCAACCAGACAAAATGGAGCTGATATAGATATTTTGATGCAACTGATGTTATATGATATGGATGTTTCATATGATTGTGAATAAAATTTATTTACTAATTATGAACCAACTTCCTTTAAAGAAGTTGTTTCTCATGATCAGTGGAAAGCAACAATGCAAGAGTATGATGCTCTCATAAAGAATGGAATATGGAAGTTGGTTGATTGTCAAGTATATGGCTCACTTGACAAATGTAATGGAGGGATTGTGGTAAAAGAATATATGCAAATATAAGGTGTTGATTAAGAGGATACTTTTTCCCCATAGTAAAATGGGCCACCATCTAAACTCTTTTTACTTTGGCAACTCAAAATGGATGGAAAGTTCATCAAATAAATGTGGAGAATACTTTCTTGAATGGAGAAGTGAAAGAGAAAGTCTTCATCTCTTAGCCATAAGGTTTTTTTGTGAATGGACAAGAACAAAATGTATTTAAACTCATCAAATCCTTATATGATTTAAAACAAGCATCATGAACCTCATATGAAAATTTAACCAAGCATTTTTTGAAATTGAAGTTCATAATCTTTAATCTTAATGATGGAACTCATTTTGTAGGAACACTTATCTTACTACCACCATACCAAATATTTCATTTGTAGTTATATTTTTTCTAAGTTTACGCAAAAACCTTGTGAAAGACATTGTTCTATTGCAAAAAGAATTCTAAAATACTTAAGGGAACTCAAGACTTTGGACTTAAATATTCATGGATGGATAACTTCAACTTGATTGGATATTCCAATTCAAACTTTAATGGGGACACAAAAATAGAATGTTGACTTCAAACTATCTTATGAGTTTTGGATCAATAGTTGCCTCATAAATATCATACAAACAATCAATTCCAACAAATTCCACAAAGGAAAAATGTGTGGCATTTTTTAAAGCAAAAAAGAAAAATGTGTGGCTTATATTTACAGGAGAAAAAGTGAATTCCACTCCTCTTCTAGTCGATGATACTTTTACAATAAAAATGGCCAAGAATCCTAGTTTCCATTGTCAAACTAAACACATCAACACAAATTACAATTTGATCAAATATTATGTAGAGGTTGAGTCTTTTCGTTTGAGACATTAATGCACAAATGACCAATCCTAGTTTCCATTGTCGAACTAAACACATCAACACAAATTACAATTTGATCAAATATTATGTAGAGGTTGAGCCTTTTCGTTTGAGACATTAATGCACAAATGACCAAATTGCCAATATCTTCACTAATGCACTTGAAAGGGAAAAAATTGAAAAGTCCATAATGATACTTGTAATCATGAACACCCCTTTGACTTAAGGGGATTAGAATGTTAGACACATAATCCTTCAAGATTATTGTCCTTGTAAAATAAATTATAAATATTAGGAGAAATAAGAGAACACAAAATATCAATGAACATCTTAGAAGATGAAACCAAGAGTCACCACATTATATTTAATAAAGTTTTTCGTTAATAAAAATGTCCCCATCATTATTTCTAGCGGTGCTTAAGGGTTTAAGTAGGTTAATCATAATATCCAAAAGGGAGGGACATGTTAGAAGTGTAAGTTAGGAAGGTCACTCTCATCACTTCATTCTTTATCTATGGATGGTATCACGATTAAGAGAAGCACAAAAGCATAAAGAAATTCTTCACCTATAGTCCTCTACTCTTTTGTAATGGATTAGAGGAGGGCACAATAACACAGCTATCCCAAGGATTTCCCTCTAAAGACCTAGTATTTGATTAATGGGATAAAATATTTAAGGTTCCATCTTAAACTTAATGATTACAAACTTGAAGATTGGAAGTTGATTTATGGCTAACCTTATGGCAAACTTGCTTCTTATTAAAAAATCTTACCCTTGCTTCCTACAACAACGAAGAAGTGATGAGAGTGGTCTTCACTTCGTGATATCAAAAGAAAAGATTGAAAGAATAGCTGAAGTAGAAGCCTCCATGGATGTAGTAGTCATCATATAAAGGAAACATCTCTTGGTAACTTCATTGAACGCATATGGTTGAAATAAAGTCATCTAGTGTGATAGAAGGAATTCATCGTCATCATGAGAAGGGAGCTTATGTCAGTGAGGATAATCTAGATCCTCTATTGGATTCTTCAATAGAAGGTTCACCTCTCTTGGAGGAAGCAAGTGTCTCATTGAGAATTCCACCATGTATGAGATTCATTGTTTAGAAGGATGATGGTATGGTGACAAAGGATTGCAACATGTCGAGATGGATGAAGTACTCTCAATCAAGGAAAGGAAGTTGTTGAAGGAAGCCTAGATGACCAAAAGGAGGAAAGAGGTATGTATGCGTGTATTTAATTGATTCATGTTGTCATATGGTTGCATGGGTAAATTCTCTCTCTCATGAGCATGATCAAAGAAAAGGGATCTCCTCCTTTGGAAAGATGCATGAAGGCATGGTTCACATATTGACTAGATAAAATCAACATAATATGTCCTCATGTGGAATATGAGGTGGTTGACAAGGATGAAGGAACTATGGATGGAAGTTCCTCGAAAGAAATATGTGAAGCAAAGATGTGACTACAAGGAAATCAACATCTGATGACTAAAAGAATTGGCTATGCCAATATCCATAGAGAATACATGAAGACCGTGATAAGCTCTATAAAGAAAGGAGACCCTTGACATTGAAAGTCTTGGAGATGTGCTTATAAGTGTCCAGGATGTTGATGTTGCAAGCAAGATATCATGATGAAAGGCAATCACAAAAAGTAAATTTGGTTTGATTCTAGATGGATTGATATAAGGCTGTCAAAAGAGAGTTGTAGATGTCACCTACAACTAGTACTCATGTGGTTGGATGAAAGATTTAAAGGAAACATAACTTGAAAGAGGTCGTTTGAAGAAAATCTAGATGTCGATTAAAAGATCACTTTCTGATGAAAAAATGATGACATGACTAACATGGTTCATGAAGGAAAGTGAAGGATGGTTAATTCCATATGAAGAAGTCCCAAAAGATGAAGTCTCCATGATGTTGAAGATGAACTTCATAGCATTGAAAGGAGAAGCCCCACAAGCAAATGATAGTCCCATGATCTTCACCTAGAGCAAAAAGTTGTTGGAAGCAAGTCCCTGTTTAAGAGGGAGTTTGGACAAGTCCTTGGATAAGAAGGAGCTTGGGTATATTCCTTCATAGGAATGGGTACATCCTCCCTAATTGAGAGGGAGAGATAGACACATCATTCTTGTCTTCACTTTGGAAGAAAGAATGGAGGATTGGGTAAGCATATGGCATCTAATACTCTTCGAGGATGAGATAGGGCATACAAGATAAGAGTACTCAAAGAGAACCAATATTCATTGAGGACAGGGAATCCAAGATAAGAATAGTCCTGGAAGGACATTCTTTGTGAACACTAGAGCTAAGGTGACTAAGTCAAGGAAGGGCATCTCATCGAGGGACACTCAAGAATCAAATCAGAAGGAAGGCATCAAAGCAAAGATCATCTTGAAGTCAAAAGAAGCACCATAACCCTAGATCAAAGAAGTCTACAAAGAAGTATTAGGATCATCGTCAAGAAGGAGAAGGCCAAAACCTTGCATTTACTCAAGTTAAAGTATTTTGAAGACGATTTATCCAAAGGAAAATAAATCAAAAAGTGGTGTCATCTTTGTGATCAAGGATCATTCTTGAATAAAACTACCTTCATCAAGGAGAAGTTTATATCCTCTATATCATCATCAACATTAAGGATGCAGCCAAAAAAAGGAGCATCCTATCAAGTAAGTATATTTATGTCCACATTTGGGTCTGTCAAAATGTCCTTTTGCAAGGAAAGCAACAAATTGGTTGGGGCCTCAAACTATCTTGCATGGAAGAAAAGGATAGATTGCAATCTCATTGAAAATGAGGTTATGGAACATGTCAAAGATTCTATCACTAAAGCAAGAAAAGAAGATTCTCAAGCTCTTTCCAAGTATATGAAAGGGGAAGTCGAGGCTCAAAGGATTTTCACAGAATCCATCAAGGATCCCCTCATCCCATATGTATCTAAACACGAAACTTCAAAAGAAATCTATGACAAACTGGTAGAGTTGTATTTTGTAAGCATTGTTAGAGAAGTCAACTCATTAAGACAAGAACTCTACAAAATGAAGATGTCAAAGGAAGTTGGAATAGCCTCATACTTTATGAGGACATTTGAGATCGAGGATCAACTACAAGATCTAGGAGTAGTCATGTCTAATAGTGAAATGACTATAGTGGTATTAAATGCACTACCAAAGGAGCGGGTTAACTTTACTTCAAGTATTTATGGGGAGAAAGAAGCTACTCCATTCCAGGATCTATGGTCACTATGCAAGATTGAAGAATCTAGACTAAAGGCCAAATCTGATGTGGGAGCAGGGGAGAAAAATCAAGCTTATGCTACAATGACAAGAAAAAAGGAAAATTTTGGAAAGTATTGTTCTTGGAAAAAGAAAAGGGACATGTCTAAAATTCAATGTTATGGGTGTCAGGAATATGGAATCTACAACGGAGATTGTCCTAAGGACAAGAAGGACAACAAAAGAGGAAGAGAAGAAGCCCATATCACCATAAAAGTAGAGGAACCTGAATTAAAAAAACGCAAAAAAAGGAAGTAAGAGATCTCTATTAGAGAAATAGTCTTCCTCACCCAAGTACTTTTCAAGTTCCTAATTCTTCTGTTGTAAGATATGGCTATCATAATTCACTAAATAGGATGCATCAAGGCATCATAGAAGCATTGGAAGTAAGAGCTCGAGACATCATCATAGAAAAACATGAAAGATGGTTAGAATCTATGAAGTCAAGGATATAGATCTTGGGAATATCATTGGGAACATAAGTGACAAGGTCATCTAGTACTAGGTCCATCATACATATGTCAAAAGGAAACATTTGTTGATGGGGATACTTTAGATCCTCAACATTCTCTAATGGAATCTTCATTGAAAAGATCATTGATCATGACCAAAAGCAAGTGTTTCATCAAGGATTCCAAACTTGTGGAATTCATGGGATGATGGTATGTTGACATAAAGGTGAGGCAGATCAAGGGATTGAAGCGCTTTCAATCAAGGAAGTTGTTGCAGGAAGTCTAGATGACCCAAAGTAAAAATGAGGGATGCAGGAATGCATGGGTCACGCATTCACTAGATGAAATCAACATTATATGTTGTCATATGAAGTATGAGGTGGTTGACAACAATTGAGGAACTCTGATTGGAAGCTCCTAGGAATGTGATGTGTGACGAAAGGAAGGAAGAGATCGTGAAATATGCGACCATGTTAAAGGAAATCAACATCTGATAGATCAAGAAGATTTGCCTAGGATATCGCCATGGAAGATATGAAGACTCTGATGGAGTCTGAAAAGAAAGAGACCCTTTACAATATATATCTTTGAGAGATGTGTCGATATGTATGCAAGATGTTGATGCAAACTTGTAGATGTCATGATGAAAGACCATCACAAAGGTAATGTTGATTTTAATGTCCATCCCTTAATTATTAAATAGATATTTGGATGGGTTTCTGCAGGGTTTTCAAGGGAAGATGTATGGACGTCTTCCACAGCCGATGCACATGTAGTAAGATGAAAGATCCTTAAGTAAACATGCCATGAAGGATTGTCAGATATGGACTGATGGATCACTTTCTAATGATGACATGGCCAACTCATGGATGAAAGTGATGGATGGTCAACGCCCTATGTAGAAGTCCCAAACATGAAGACTCCTAGATGACGAAAAGAAGTTCATGACATCATGAGGAGTTGTTCTTCAAGCAATTGGTTGTCCCATCATCTCCACCTGAGCAACTTTTCTAGGTCCCTAATTAAGAGAGAGCCTTGAAACAAGTTTCTTACTGGGAAGAGACTTGGAAATTCCTAAGCCAAGAAGGAGCTTAGGTACATTCCTTTTGTAGGAATGAGTACATTCCTTTATTGGAATATATATGTCCTCCATAATTTTAAGAGGGAGAGATAGACACATCATTCTTGTCTTCACCTGGAAAGACAAAATGGTGGATTGGGTAAACATTTGGCATCTGATACTCTTTGAGGATGTCTTAGGGCCGATATTCTTTCAGGATTGGGAATCCAAGATAAAAATAGTCCTGGTGGAACACACCTTGAGAACCCGAGTGGGGTATGTTCTTAGAGAGAAATGATAAATGTGTCTATACATCATTGGTCTCGCCAACATTGTGCTCAGATCTCATGAAGAGATAGAGTTGTTAATCAAGGCCTTGCTATGTGACAATGTGGATATGATGCTATACAGATGGGTTACCAATTCAATTCTTCTTATGAGAAATTTTTGAGATTGATAATGACCAAGTAACATTATGAATACCTCCACAGTTAAGAGGGAGTGTTGAAAAGTAACTAAGTTCGATCTACATAATGACGTGTAATTGTGATTTTATGTAATTGATAAAAAGAAGAAAAATAAAATTATTGTAATTTTCGTCTCATGGGTTTCATGAGCAAGAAATTTTATTTTTAGTATGACTCCCATTGTGAGTCCTTAGGATTGTTCATGAAATATAATTGAGTCAATTTCATGTATGAAGGACCCTTCATATGCATGTTACATCTTGTATGAGTCATTTATTAAGTGTGTAAGCCCTCCAAAACCAAGAACGAAAACTCTCCTTGAAGTTGACTACAAAATGGAGTTATATAACCTACATAAAGGACATGTCAACTCTCATGCACTCATGTCGACTCATTATGCTTGGAAACAACTATTTATTGGCAACTTGGATTCCATTCTAGTCACTGATTTTCGGTAATCAAGTCTACAGTGCGTAGATACAATAAAACAGTGTGAAGGTTCAGTAGAGATGGAATTCAGCCAAGTTTGAAGTGAAACATTTAGAAGGTTCAGTAGAGATAGAATTTGATCCAGTCTAAAGTGAAGCAATGCAAAGGTAATCTAAAAGGAGCCTAAGAACCAGAAAAGAGAAAAGAGAAAGTGACGAAGTGTTTCAGCATTGTTTGGACTAGTTTGGTCTAAAAGATCTCCATACATACAAAGTCACAGATCTATCTACTACATGAAGGACACTAATGTCTATGTACTACATAAAGGAAGTTGAGAAGATCTGTCTATTGCAAGAAGGAGGCTGAGATCTATCTACTGCAGAAAGGAAGTCAATAAGTTTTGTCCACTGCAGGAAGAACGCTGAGAAGGTTAAGGACTACTAATATTTGTCTACTAAAGGAAAGAAGCCGAGAAGGTTAAGGGCTACTAAGACCTAAATCAAGGAATCAAAATTTTGAAGGAAAGTCAAGAAGAAGAAGAAGCAAAGCGTTTGACTATCGTTGACTCAAGGAAGAGGAAGAAGGGTTTGTGGCTTGGTCTTGGAGTGGCAACTAGGTCAAAGCTTAATCCTGGCGTCTAACCCCCTGAGTTGTGCAACTGCACAATCCTTGACTCAAACTCTCAGCGCAACACCCGATTCCAACTTAGTCAATGATCGTCATGAACCATGTTAGACTAGGGGTTTATCAAACTTATGTCATCTTGTCTTGAATGGAAATCTATTGCAGGTATTATATCATGCAATGATAGGATGATGATGAGGATGAAGAATATAAAGGAGACCTTGCTAGAAGACACCTTTGTAGCTGCAAACACAGGTTGATCAATCAAGATAAGAGCAAGGTACACCAAATTACAACAGCAGCGAGATCAAGATCATATTGAAGACTCCCTACCTTTCAAGCCTTATGGAGGAGGAAGAAGAACATGTACCATCTTTCAAGAAGACACAAAGATGGCAGCAAGAAGGGCTCAACATTACCATATCATCATGTAGTCCATGTCATCATTATCATTTTATGTCATGTCATCATGTCATTTTATGTCATGTCATCGTGTCATTTTTGGATTATATGTAATTTCAATATATGAGAAATGTAATGTAAATTGGAAGTCCAAGGGTCATCTATATGTAATTTCAATATGTGAGATATGTAATGTAAAGTGGAAGACCAAGAGTCAACTATAGAATGTGAAAAGCATGAAGGAGCCAAAAGGCCTCTATCCCTCTAGAACTGCGCACTGGGAAGCCTCAAGTTTCAAGTGTGGCTCCTTGAACCCCTCAACTACATAGTTGCCTTGCCCTGGCCTACCTAAACTGTGCACTGCACATTCTCAAAGCTTAATCTCAGCGTCTAACCTCCTAAGCTATGCAACTGCACGATCCTTGAGTCAAACTCTCAGCCCAACACCCAATTCCAACTTAGTGGTTGTCATGAAGCGTGTTAGATTAAGGGTTTATCAAACTGATGACATCTTGTCTTGAGTGGATATTTGTTACAAGGATTATATCATGTTATGACATGATGATAATGAAGGAGACCTTGCAAAGACAGGGTGATCAATCAAGAAAAAACAAAGGTGCACCACATTACAACAGCAGCTGGAGATCAAGATCATATTGAAGACTCCATACCTTCAAGCCTTATGGAGGAAGAAGAAGAACATGTACCATCTTTCAATAAGACACAAGATAGCAGCAACAAGAATGGCTCGACATTGCCATATCATCATGCAATCCATGTCATCATTGTCATTTCATGTGTTGTCAAGGTGTCATGTCAAGACATACGAGTCATCATTTGCCTCCTTGAACCCCTCAACCACATAGTTGCCTTGCCCTGGCCTACCTAAACTGTGCACTGCAAATTCTCAAAGCTTAATCCTAGCCTCTAACCTCTTGAGCTATGCAACTGCACGATCCTTGAGTCGTCTCAGTGCAACACCCAATTCCAACTTAGTGAGTGGTTCTCATGAAGAGTGTTAGACTAGGGGTTTATCAAACTGATGACATCTTGTCTTGAGTGGATATTTGTTGCAGGAATTATATCATGCTATGACAGTTGGTTAATGAAAGAGATAAAGGAGATCTTGCAAAAACAGGTTTATCAATCAAGAAAAGACAAAGGTACACCAAATTGCAATAGCAACTAGAGATCAAGATCATATTGCAGACTCCCTACCTTCAAGCCTTATGGAGGAGGAAGAAGAAGAACATGTACCATCTTTCAAGAAGACACAAAGATAGCAACAACAAGAATGGCTCGACATTGCCATATCATTATGCAGTACATGTCATCATTGTCATTTCATGTGTTGTAAAGGTATCATGCCAAGACATACGAGTCATCATTTTCCACGTCATTTTTGGACTATGTAAATTCAATATATGAGAAATATAATGTAAAGTCTCACACATATGGCCTAGGGTTTCTAAAACAAGGGCTAAATATTGCAAGAGTTGCAGGCACAAAGTTGCAAAGAGACAAGTCAAAATTGCAGTCTAGCTGTTATAGAGCCAACATTGAAGACAAGAAAGAAGTAGCTAATTTGACTTCGCAAGAGGCAAGGTTGACCTAGTCTTGGAGGAGTCTTGCTAAAGGGTCTAGGTCTTGGAATTCGTCAATTGAATATTCTAAGAAGAATTCTTGTGGGTTTTCCTCTCAAAGTGGGGAGGCTCTAGCCCTAGCTGATTGCCCATATCTTGTGTTCTCTGTCTTATTGTTCTTCATGGATTAGTATTTGTTTGATGAAGAAAACACTAATAATAAACAAGTGAGAGAAGCTAATTGCAATAAAAATATATCACAAACATTTATCAAATTAAGAGAAATTATCCTACATTGTTGCCCCTATATTTTCAACAATTTGTCTAGAAATACCCCCATTAAAGTGGAGCAAGGTATCAAAACCAAAACAGGAAGGAAGCTACTATTTGAAAAACATTCACCTATTTGGTAGACATAAAATGAAAGTTTTGGGGTTAAAGTAATGTCAAGGTATAAGGCCCCTAGTTCAATGGAGAATGGAATCGAGGAAGTGGAGCCATCTAAAACAGCGTCTATTATTTGGAAAACGCTAGTAAGAACATTTACATTTTTAGGGAAATAGTTGATTTGGAATGATGGGAATGGTACAAAACAAAAGACTAGGAAAGACCCATGGATGGGTTTTACAAGCTTTTTAAGTTATTAGTTAAATTTAAAATGCCCTAAACAATATCTAGTTATTCCACTTTTATCTAGAATCAAAGATGGAAAATTGTTTTATAGTTGGAACTCCATGTAAAAATAAAAGAATGTCATCAATCCATATTTAGCCTAAAGCATAGTGCCATTAAAAGATGATAAAGAACAAAGTTTGTGGGAACTATACAACAAAGCTAAGGGTGAAAGTGAAAAGTGAAAGTAAAGGAAGAGGGAAAAAGAAAATGATTGTTGAAATCTTTATCAAAGCCCCTTTAATAACATATTGCTAGGAACCAAAGCGGCACGAAAGTAAAAATGGAAGAAGAGGGAAAAGGAAATCAATGATTGAATTCTATTTCAAAGCCTCTTTAAAAACATAAAGCTAGCTTTCTCCAACCAAAACAAAAACTGCATAAGACAATCCATAAAAAAAGTGCATAAGATCCAAGTAGATCATTCCCTACAACACTACCCCTATGTAGGCAATTTGGAGTGGGATTGAGCACTACCTCTATACAGGCAAGTTGGAGTGACCCGTTGAAGCTCAACATAAAAAGGAAAATGGGAAAGGGAATCTATTGTATTGTCTTATTGTCCTACATAGCTACTAGGGCAATATGACAAGAAATAAAAATTTATCACGTAACTTTTTAAAATAAAAATTTGAGAGAACTTCAACAACCATTTGTAAATTTATTATTACATAAAATAAATGTAGATTGCTATAGATTGCTAGCCTTATCCAACCAAATGGATTTAGCCTAAAGCATAGTGCCATTAGACTCCAAAATAATAGAACAAAGTTTGTGAGAACTATACAACAACACTATAGCAAGCTTTATCCAACAAACAAACAACTGCATAAGACAATCCATAAAAAAAAAGTGCTTAAGATCCAAGTAGATCATTCACTACTACACTAACCAACCTATATACCCTATATAGACAATTTGGAGCGAGGGGTTGAAGCTCAACGAAAAAAAAAAGTGCATACAATCCAAGTAGATCGTTCACTACTACCCTACCCCTATATAGACATAAAATAGATGTAAATTTCAAACTATCACTATATATATATCCCTATATAGACATAAAATAGATGTAAATTTCAAACTATCGCTATATATATATATTTAGTTAGGTGACAAATTTTCATAAGATCCAAGTAGATCGTTCACTACTACCCTACCCCTATATAGACATAAAATAGATGTAAATTTCAAACTATCGCTATATATATTTGGTTAGGTGACAAATTTTCATTTCTTGCCATAGTAGTTAGATTTTAAGAAATTTCAAACTATCCCTATTACAAATTGAAAGAATATTAAGTTGTATATATATTAAATAATATATATATCTTGATGTGAATTCAAACTATTTCTTAAAATCTGTAAAAGTAAATTTCGTACTATCGAATCTCATTAAATCTGGATTTGGTAACACAAGCCAAATTCGGGGAGAATATTAAATTTTTCAGATATTAAACAATCTGTATATGTACATTTCAAACTATTACTTAAAATCTGTAAGTAGATTTCAAACTATAGACTCTCGTTGAATCCTAATATTGGTGTGATTTGGCAACAAACGACAAATCGGAGAACATTATATAGTTTTCATATGTTTAAGATATTTTAATTTGTACAACAAAACTAATTCTTCTAGCAATTAAACCACCATTACATTTTAAAACTACGTAATATTTTCATGAAATAATTCATCAAGAAATTTCATTACGCATCCCCATTGGTGATAGGGTAAGAGCATACATCAATTTTTACCTACATTTAGAGTTAATGTACCAATGTGAATAGCCAGATTCAGCATGGCTGTAAAAAGGATGCCATATAATATTATTAAAAGAGTGCTACTGGGGACTTTAATTGCTTAAAAACCATGAAACCAGTAAATCAACCAGTAGATCTCTGCTTGCAGACCAATTTCAAAAAGCATCAGACAGATGAGTTCAAGCAGACATGTTAGGTAATATTCAACGGGAATGACATTCACTAATTATACATCACAAAAAGGGACTTGAAATAAATTTTCACACGCAATAGAATGTTATGTCAAAAGATACGATGCAAGATCTTTATCTTGATCTATCAGAATAGGAACGATAGCCACCACGGCCTCGTACTGGGCTCTCGTAAGGAGGAGAGTAGGGAGGTGTGCGTGAACGCTCTCTTCTGGAACCACCACCTCGGTAAGGAGAGCGCCGAGGAGAATACATGCGTCCGTCACGATAGGGTGAAGGTCTAGGAGAACGGCGTGAGCTGTAACCATAACGATCATTATAACCTCGGCGCCTTTCATGGCCGTGATTGGAGGAGCCTAGCAAGAAAGACAAAATACCCAATCTATAATAAGTGATCCTCGTTCATGTCGTAAATATTCAGTATAAATTGTAACAAGCTCGATTAGACCTACAGTCAACATCGTTTCACTGGTTATATCAAAAAATTAAGAGAACGTTTTTCGAGATACCAGTTAGACTTCCCAATAACTTACCAAATTCACGGGTACTTTTAACCCCAAGATAGTTGCCTGGTGTAGGAGTCCTTGGACGCTTCCTCCTCGACTGAAACATAAACAGGAAGAAGTTATACACTACAGACATCTAAACTTATTTTTGCTTAATCAAGTCAGAAACATTCTCGGGAGAGAAATCCTAGCAGACAATGGACAAAATTGTATTTCCTTTACAATGATCATTACAACATCCTAACTGAGGAATGACATACTGCTTTATACTCAATTTGGTCAGTAAACAATTGACTAAGCTGGGAAGAAAATTGCTGCCCAAAATAGAACTTGAGGTCTCCACAGTGCAAAGGTATATCTGTGTACCATGATGACACTAAAATACTAACAGAGAGCTAGAGACTATGAATGCAAAGACAAAGTAAAAAACTGCTCTCTGAGCACCAAATTTAGCATGCAAGTTTCAATAATTCCGATGCACCTCTAGGCATTTGAACAAATGCTGAGTGTGAGGTACCAGAGCTTAGATGCCTGATTAGTTGGTGAAATGCCCCACTTGATTAGTTGGTGAAATGCTCAGATTGTTTAGTTGGACAATGTTTGAAATATTTAGTTGCATAGAATAAAGCTGGCTGCATTGATCAAGCTGATTAAGTTGATGGCTGATTAAGTTGATGGATGGCTCATCATGTTGATGACTAAACAGCTGCCTTGCTGCCAAGATAGTTGAGGCAACATACTCTGAGTAACCAAAAACTTAACGTCAAAGAACGAAAAATCGAAATTCAAAAAACTACCTCTCATATAAGCCCAATGAACAGCCACTTTCAATGGCATGTCAGCATAAAGATGGTACAGAGACACTTTACCTTCTCCACTGTGATGAAACGTCCTTCAAGAATTGATTGATTCAGATATTTTATACATCGTTCAGCATCCTCGAGACTGTCCACTGTGACAAAGCCAAAACCACGTGATATCCTGGTTCGAGGTTCTACTACGAGGCGGCAATCAATAACCTGCAATAAAAATTGCATAAAAAAGTAGGAACCAATGTAAATATGAAATATGAAACACCGGTATTGAAAAACAGCCAACATAACAGACCTAATCTGGAAGACTAACCTTTCCCTCTCTTGAGAAATGTTCTTCGAGATCCTTCTCTGTAACACGAGTGGAGAGACCAGTCACATAAAGGGTATTTCCGGGATTCTCTGCTTCATCATTTCCCCTCCGTTGCCTGGAAAGTCTCAGTCAATATATTTATTACAATTATTATGTCCACATGGCAAACACTGATAAAATACTTACTAATATGCACTTAAAAGAAGGGTCTTTTAAATACAAATTCATATTAGTTTATTCAGACATTACCTGACAGGACTACGGGATCTGGATCTTGACCGCATCCGACGAGGTGAAGGTGACGGAGAATACCTTTGTATAAAATCATGAATGTCAAACAATTGTTGGGAAAATAGACAACAAAAGATGTATCCATAGATCTAAGGAATTTGAAATACTAGAAAGGATATCAATATAATGAATTATACTCCTCACACTAATATACTGCACCAAAAATATCATATCGGTTTCAACTACTGAAAATTGAATTATTCTACATGTTTGTATACTCAAAAGCATGAGTTTAGGAATAGGATGTAGATAGATAAAAAGACGAATTGATTCTAATGTCCACTGTTGACAAGACATAGTAATTGGGATTTTTAGGAGTCTGATAGCATTTATGATATGGGAGAGTCCCCGGGATGTCACATCCTATGAGGCAGAATCCCTGGGGCATCCGCTCTAAATCAGATATGTAGGGGAATCTCCTGACAACAAGACGTCCACTACAGAGTGTAACTTACAAATGATGAATAGATAAATTGGACAAGCAGGTGAAAGTGGGCAAGGCCATTGCAGAAATTCAGATTCCAGACTATTAAGCTCTCTAAGTAAAGATTTATTCATTTGCAACTTCTAGAATTACCTAAGTGTGATAAGTGGCAAGGCCTGGGGCAAGGAAATACCAATATCAAGTGCTAATTCACAACATCCATTTTTCCTTATTTTATTAGATAGGACATCTCTATCGACTTTGTTGATTTTGAATCTGATAAAGCCCGTCACAAATTGAAAGGAAAAGAATTAGTGGAACTTGGGGAAGAGGAATTTATATCACTCAATTGGCTCTAGCTTGAGTGGTTGTAAAGAAAAGTCATTGTCCTCGCCACCCATTATCTAATTCCTCTTTATAACATGTTTGCTCTTGATGAATCCATTGTTGATGAGCTACACATGATCTATTCATGAGTTGTTGACATAGCATTGTGTCCTGAAGAAACTAGGGCTTACCCTGGGTACCGTCCTCAAAATGGGGGGAAGCTTAGACACAAGATGAGAAAGAGGGAGTTAATTTTTCTGTAGATAAAAATAACAAGTGAAATTGCAGTAACAGTAAAAGGTTTTACTGGGAATAAACGTTGGACAGGATATAGAAAACAAACATGGAATGGAAGACAAAGAGAACAAGGGGGTTGCATGGCATGAAAATAAGATATTATTGTTGGAAGGCCAAATGCCAAGCACACAAGCTTAATTATTAATCAATCAACAAGGACAAACACAAAATCTTTGTTATGGTGCACTACTAAGGATAATCTAGAAAGAACATTTCTACGCTTGGAAGTGAAAATACAAGTAAAAATTGCCAAAACTAGCATAGAATACCTCCTCCGGGGTGAGTCCGCCTGTCAACCAAGAAAAGAAGAGCAATTAGCACAAGATTATTTCTTCGATAACAGATAGCTAGTCACGTGTTTCTAACATCAAAAGTTTGTTGCTAAAAATATTCACAAAGTAACATATATAAAGCCAATTTTACAGCGTGGTTAGTTTTTATTATCTAAAACCAGAATGTACTGCAAAACTCTGATCCATGCAAAAACAACTTTCAAGTAAAAACAATTTTCGATAAAATAGTGTTATTCTGGTGGGATTTCTACTAAGTATCAAACTATTGCAAAACAAAACAGGAAACTATAAGTTTCAAACTCTTTCAAAGACTAGAGCTCTAGTTGGGATTATGATCAAAACATACAAAATGCGCAGAATAGCATGGATTCATCTAAAAAATACAGGTATAAATTCCGACTAGTTAAAAGATCTGGTGTAAAGATAGATCTATGCTCGTAATCTTTTAATTTAACATTATGTTTCTGACCTCACCTAACCTCACCTATTTTATTAGTATAGTAGCACTACATAACCACAAACAGGACACGTCTCTTCCAACCAGGTTGCATGGTTACACTAAAAGCAAAACCCAAAAAAAATAAGAAAGAGATTTGAAATGCAATATTATTGCATAAGATTATTAAGCCACCACGCTAAGGACAAATGGAAAGTTCCAGAATACAGAGAGTCCTATAAAGGCTACATCAAGAACGAAATGACTTAAGTTCACAAGTCCTGCTTTGCTCTGCAAGGATATCACATATATCATCCCGTGGCTTCAAGAGGGCTCATGACAAATGTTAGAACCTTTATATAGAAAAACCACATATTTGATAAAAGCCTATGGAAGGAAATGATAAAGTGGCATTTTATATTGGTGGCCTAATTAGCATACAGTTGGAATGGAGGTTGTTTCCCTACCGCAGTGTCCTGTTAGAGCACTCTGCTTAGGATTAAATGTGTTTTATCCCTATGTAACTTGTCCGTTTTAGATGGGGCGGACTACTGCACGATTAGACCCCGGACGTGACCCCAACACTCAATCAATATCAACAATAAATCGACACAACCTCAGTTAGTAAATCTTGTTCTACTTTCAGTTTGCTTGTATAAGAAGTTTCAGTTTCTTATACAAAGGTTTCACCAGTGCAAAGTAGGCGTATATTAGATCAATGTCTTCTTTAAAAAAATACATTGGAAGGTGACTGGGGCTGCGTAGATTAATCTAAAGATATGGCGTGCAGCCACCACAACACATAATAAAACCTAAACTGCCTGTTGAAAATGGCTCAGATTTAATTACACAGAAATCATCAATACATTGGGTAACCTTCTGTTACTGGACCATATAGATTTACTAATGAAAGTGCAATACACGGATGAGCTCAAAAGCAGGGGGGTTTAAGACGCATACCATGTTTCAAATCCTCGCACGGATCAAATCCTCTAGAGAACAAATGCACCCTCCACACTGCACCGAAAAATTTAAACCACGTATCCAAGGAATGTTTCAGAATTCCACAGGACTTGAAGAAAATGCGGTAATCATACGCACAATGAACAACTTTATTCAGGTAATGTGAGAAATGCATTCGGCATTTCTGACATTTCGTACACTTTCCTAGCTCCGTTACAGAAAATACAAAAGAAAAAACGATAATCTAAATATCAGCAAGCAAATTACCTAAGATTGCCAGAGATCTTCAAAGAGTTGGCAATGCAAACTGTCTGCACTTTCCGTCCTGTGAAATATAGCCCTGGAGGAAAACGGCTATGCCGACAGTCGGACCCTAATCGTCTTAAGCAATAGTTTGGATCGAATGAAAAGGAGCAAATATTTCTGTCTAGGGTTTCATGAAAAAAGACAAAGAACATACGAGTACCTCCGCTGTATTACTTCCCTACGAATACAATAGAAAGGCATATACAATGGTGGCAACTATTTATAGACTTTTACTCCAACCAACCCATGGATTGAAATGAAAAATCGAGAAACATGAGGAATTTAATAAAATAAGAAGAGTAATATAGGGGGTCGAGGTAATCAACTTAGGGATAAATATTTTGAATCCCTAATTCAAGATTCAAGGATGCAACCTAACATTTATTTATGTTATGTGTGTAGGGGGTTTGCGGTCCCTTTGTCTCTTTGTTGTCATCCGAGTGATGCATTTTGTTGGATCATCATAGGGCCAAGAAAAAGAAATGTTTCCCCTCATAAATTTAGTGATGCCCTCATGGATTTTTATTATTCATCCTTTTAAAAGGAGGTGATTTTGACAATGTCTTTATTATATGGTGAGCAAAAAAAATTAATTGTAAATTTTTAAATAGTTAAGTTATGACGAAAATGATGATATATATTAAACATAAAATTATATTTGAATTTTTAAGTCAAAAAAATAGTATGTTGAGTAAATGTTTATTACTAATTCTCTAATGGGATGTGTATGAAGAGATGGATGGGAAGTGCATTGTAAACTTCTTATAGAGGTGGTAATTGTGAAATTTTAATTTGAAAATTATTACTGTAGTGATTGATTTATTTCGCTTATTTATTTGATAAGTTATTTACAAATGTTTCAGTAAATTTTGAAATAAACACAGTTGCAGTACTTTACTCTAATCAAAAGTAGAAGAATAGAAATAACACATATAGCACAATAGAAACAACCATGTGAACACATTTATTTTTAGACAATTGTCCCCAGAAAAACCCAATGTGGGAAAACCGGTGCAGTAGATGAGGGTTTGTATTTACCTTCAGCAGTGAAAAGAATGTTTATAGAATTCCTAATGATCACAATTAAATAGCATACACTTGATGTGAATTTCCGAACACTCCAGAAGAATTCTCGATACACGGTATGACCTCTTGCACCCTCTGTGTCAATCTGCGTAGCTTCTCTGCGCAGTCCCTCCCTAGACTATGTAAGTCTGCATGAAGGGAAAGTGCTCATGCTTAGCGCTACCTCCCCCTCGTCCTTCTACCTTCTTCTTTTCTATCTCATGACCTCTCCCTCCTTTTGTCTCTACAAACTTGCCTCTACAAACTTACCCACTGAAATTGAATTCTCTTACTTCATAATCAATTTCCTTCAAGTACTGAGAATGTGCCAGCTTGATTTCCACATGAGCCTCCAGCCTTCTCTTATATTCTTCTCATTGATGAATCAACGGCCCAAATTATATCTTTAATCAATGGCTCAGATTAAGAGATGACTTGATCTTTGTTTTCTAGAAGATTCACACTCTTCTTTATTAATACCCTTTAATTATTTAATTTCCCTAAGTTTAGACTTAGGCATCACATTAAAATAATTAATTATTTTAATAAATCAAAATTGGAGTGGAATTTCCGCAAACAATTTTTGGGTTCTCTGGAATACTGCTATCAAAGTCTCTCCTCAAAATTTGAGACTTGGAACACTTCCCGATGCTATAAAAATCAAAACTCCCTCTTAGCGAGGAAAGTGTTCAAGCAAGGTAGCAACTGTACTGCTCTGATTCTAAAGCATCTGCTACGCTACTAATGTCCTGGTTGCTGCCTCTCAACTATGCGTTGTTTTCCTTTGTAATGATGCCTGTGACATTGTCTTTGCCACTGCCTCATCCATACTGCAGCTCCCTCTGTCTCTAAAGACCACCCATTCCTTTACAGGAAAGGGTTCTCGACCATCCCCATCTTTTCTCTGAAGTAAGTAAACTTAATCTTACTCAGAGTCTTGGTGAGGATATCTGCCACCTGTTCTCCTGTAGGAGTGTACCTCAACTGCACGAATCCCCGTTGGAAATAGTCCCTAATGAAGTGGCACCGAATGCCAATGTGTTTCATGACAAGATTCTAAGAGAGCTTGATGCAACTTTGATTATCACACATAATTCTGGTCAGTTCCATCCTCTTCTTGAGTAAGTTCAAGAGCAATTTACGAAGCCATATGGCCTCACACGAAGCTGTGCTTGCTTCCATATACTCTGCCTCAACTGAGCTCAGTGCGACAGACTTATGTTTCCTACTGCACCAGGAAGTCATTCCTGATCCAAGACTGAAACAGTACCCACTAGTACTTTTCTGATCCACTGTGCCTCCAGCCCAACCTACATCTGTAAACCCACTCAACTAGACCTCATTGCCCTTGGTGTACTTCAACCCATACTCGATTGTCCCATTCAAGTATCAAAGAACATTTTTGGTTGATGCCTAGTGACCCCTCCTTGGTTCCACCATGAATTGACTGAGGGTATTCACTGCATAACAAATGGCTAGTCTAGTGTTGACCAAATACATCAATGATCAGATGAGTTGCCTATACAAGGTAGGATCAACCTCATCATCCTCTGTTTTGTCTATATTCTTCCAATTTGTAATCATTAGTGTAGCCATGGGTCTATAGTCTTCCATCTGAAACCTCTTTAGGATCTTTGTAGTGTACCTTCCTTGCCCAAGGAAGATTTCTCCCTTCTGTTTCCAGACCTCCAAACCAAGAAAATAGTGCATCTACCCCAGCTCCTTCATGTCAAATTCGGTAGCCAGATTTTCCTTGCAGTCTTTGATGAGCTTAGATGATCCAATAAGAAACAGATCATCTACATATAATACCAGGATTAACAGCTCATCCACTACTCTCAAGTAGTAGAGATTGGGATCTGCGTTACTCTTGATGAATCCCATCTTCTGCAAATAGCTATCCATTCACCCATGCCATGCTCTACGGGCTTGTTTTAGACTGTACAAGGCTTTATTAAGCCTATAAACATGAGTCTTTTGTTCATGTGTCTCGAAGCCCTCTGGTTGTTCTATGTACACTTCCTCCTCTATCACCCCATTCAAGAACGTTGTCTGACATCCATCTGGTGAATCTCCCATCCCATCTGCACTGCTAAAGAGATGACGGATCTAATTGAAGTGTACCAAGCTACAGGGGCAAAGGTTTCCTCATAATCGATCCCTTCTTTTTGTGCGAACCCCTTAGCTGCAAATCTGGCCTTGAACTTCTCTATGTCGTCGTCTGCATCATACTTGATCTTGTAGATCCACCTCGAACCTACAACTGATATGTCTTGTGGTCTAGGGGCTACTTCCCATACATCAGTTGTCATGGTGGAGATATACTCCTCCACCATGGCATCTACCCACACCTGGTGCTGAGCTGCCTCCCGAATGCTAGAGGGTTCTCCAACCTGAGCTACCAGTGCCTGGTATCTATTAGGTTGCCTCCATACCCTCTTCCCATCTCTAGGGGCTCCAACAAATTCCTATGCATCCCTCAAAATTTGCTGGAGTTCTCTGCTTGGTCTTCCACTAGTGGTGGGTGGTCTTACCTGCTCTCTTTCCTGCTCTTCTTCGAAAGAACTCTCCTCATAATCCTTGTGTCATGGAGAGGCACTCGACCCATCCTCTGTATGTCGTTGAGGCTGCACTAATGGATCCTCGTCAATATGTGTATCTGTAGACATTTCCTAGGATCTTCTAAAGGCTCTCTCCTCCATGAATTTCGCGTCCCGCCTTACTACGATCTTCTCGTTTTCTGGGATATAGATGCAATATGCCTTCGCATTTTCACTATAGCCGACAATATAACCCTTTTCTCCAGTCTGATCCAACTTCTTCCTCCTCTCATTTGGTACATGGAAATACACCATATTGCCAAATATCCTGATATGTCTCACCTTTGGCT
The DNA here is from genome assembly GCA_034641835.2 of Pinus albicaulis. Classification (NCBI taxonomy): domain Eukaryota; kingdom Viridiplantae; phylum Streptophyta; class Pinopsida; order Pinales; family Pinaceae; genus Pinus; species Pinus albicaulis. The sequence continues at coordinate 707,370,240 of CM076584.1, forward strand.
TGTTGCCTGTGAACACCCTTTTAGGAGTTACCTTCCCCAAAGCTGTATGGGGTGCCCTGTTCTGCACATATACAATTGTATTGCTGATTTCTACCCACAAAAATTTGGGCATGTCTTGGTCATATAGCATTGCCTTTGCAGCTTCTACAATGGTCATTTTCTTCATTTCTGCAACTCCATTATGCTATGGATTGTATGGAGCTATCCATTATCTCTTGATGCCTTCCTTTGCGTAGAAAATGGTGAATTCTTTATCGATATACTCTCCACCATTATCTGACCGCGACTTCTTGATATTCTTTCCAGTTGAATTCTCTACCAACACCTTGAATTCTTTGAAACGCTCAAAGACTTCATCTTTGGTTTTGAGAAAGTAGTTCCAAGTCTTCCTGGAATGGTCATCAATGAAAATAGCAAAATACTTTGCACCACTGAGAACAGTTGTGGACATTGGATCACAAATATTTGGGTGTATCAACTCCAATACGCTCTTGGCCTTGTTGCTGCTCCTTGGAAATGTTGCTTTGGCATACTTCCCTAGTACGCATCCCCTGTAGACCTCATCTCTCCTTGTGCTGAGCTCTGGAGCTCGTATGAAAATCTTCTTGAGAATCTTCAAGGCTCCATGACGTAAATGCCCCATCTTTTTATTCCATAATTCATTCAGATCCCTTTCATTCGTATTGTCGATTAGATCCATTGGGGATTCAAGCTGGAGCTTATATATTTTATGGCTCCTTACTCCAATTTATGCCTTCTTTTTCCAGCTAAGGTGTTGGACATAAACTTTATTTCCAATAAGGTATACGTCATAACCCTTGTTCTAGAGCTAAGACACTGAGAGCAAATTCATCCCTAAACCTGGTACATGCTGAATTTTTGTGGCCAGAATCTTATTGCCAACTTCTATCTGAAATATTATGGTACCTCTTCCAATGGGGGTACACTGGGCCTTGTTTCCCATTGTAATTTGGAAATTCATCTGCTCTTCTTGGCAGCTCGAAAAACATTTTCAAACTCCCGTCATATGATTAGATGCTCCACTGTCAATATACCAAACACTTGGAGGTGTTGTGCTTGACACACAAGCGAAATCCTCCTCTAGTATGGATGAAAGCATAGACATGTCACGTTCCCTCTATTTTTCTATGTGCTCTAGAGGACTGTGTGAGCCCTTCTGACTACGTGGGCCCTTCCGAATGTCGGATCTTTGGTCCATACCAGACCCTCCCTTCCTGTCTTTAGCCTTTAGCTCTGATACCATGTGAAATTTTCAATCTGAAAATTATTACTGCAGTGATTGATATATTTCGCCTACTTATTTGATAAGTTATTTACAGATGCTTCAGCAAATTTTGAAATAAACACATTTGCAGTACTTCACTCTAACCAAAAGTAGAAGAGCAGAAATAATACATATAGCACAATAGAAATAACCATATGAACACAATTATTTTTGGACAATTGTCCCCGGAAAAACCCAATGTGGGAAAACCAGTACAACAGATGAGGTTTTTTTATTTATCTTCAGCAGTGAAAATAATATTTACAGAATTCTTGACGATCAGAAATAAATAGCATACACCTGATGTGAATTTTTAGGACACTCCGGAAGAATTCCCCACACACGGAATGACCTCCTTCACCCTCAGCGTCAGTTTGCATAGCCTCTCTGTGTAGTCCCTGCCTAAACTGCGTAAGTCTGCGTGGAGGGGAAGTGTTGTTGCTCAGCGTTGCCTCCCCCTCATCCTTATGCCTTCTTCTTCTTTGTCTCCTAACCTCTCCCTCCTCCTCTTGTCTCTACAACCCTGCCTCTACAAACTCACCCACCGAAATCATATTCTCTTACTTCATAATCGATTTCCTTCGGGTACTAAGAATGTGTTCGGCTTGATTTCCAAATGACCCTCAAGCCTTCTCTTATAGTCTTCTTGTTGATGAATCAACGACCCAGATTATATCTTTAATCAATGGCTTAGATTAAAATATGACTTGATCTTTGTTTTCTAGAAGATTCACACTCTGCTTTATTAATACCCTTTAATTATTTCATTTCCCTAAATTTAGACTTAGGGATCACATTAAAATAATTAATTATTTTAATAAATCAAAATCTGAGTGGAATTCCACAAAGATTTATGGGTTCTCTGGGATATTGTTGTCCAAGTCTCTCCTCAAAATGTGAGACCTGGAACACTTCCTGATGCTATAAAAATCAACGACAACCAGCCCCCTTCAACTTATTAACATGGATTTCTTGTCCATTACATGGCCCAACATGGGAATTTACCACCCCTCGTTCGCAACAGTTAATACTTGCAATATTCATTTGATTTCAAGCGTGGGAGGTAAAGTAAACAAATCTTTGGAAACCATGACGAATCATACTTGGTTGTGGAATGAGATAGTCGATCTATTTTTTCTCATCAGTGTTGGGCTTTATTGGAGGTGGTTGGTTGGCACTCCATTCGAATTTATCACCTTGCGCATAATGAATTATGATGAGGCTCTTCAAGAGGCTTTGCTCTCGCATTTTAGATTTGGGCTAGAAGAAACTTGTTATCCCTTGGCTTTGCATTGGCTTGTAATCATTTTTTGGATGGTGAATGATTTTGGGTCTTCCTATTTTGACTACTTTTGTGGTCTTGTACGCAAAGCTTCTCGTTTCCTTCTAGGGGTCACAAAGTCGGGTTGGCTCAGCTAAGTTGTTACCTCAGGGTTTCTCGTCGGTTCCATTGCTACTCCACCTTTTGAGCCTTCCCATATTCCTTGGGTCTCTTCGACATTCAAAACCCCCCCTCCATTGCAATTCTACAGTGGTCAAGTAACCTTTCAATGTTTGGCTCCTTATAGTTGTGTTTCCCACTTAGTCGATCTTTGCCTAGTGCTTGCAACTTTGGGTGGTGTTTAGTAGGAGTTTGCATCTAGTCTCTTGCTCCATGAGTCATAATGCTTCAACAAAGGGTTTGGGTTTGACATGGTGCAACTTACTATGAAGAGTGTGGGCATTCATAGGCTAAGACATGAGCTGAGAGCTTGGCCTCCAAGTTTCAGGAGCTCAACCCCTAATTGGTCCAAGAAAAAATAGCCTGAGCATAATGAGATTTGGTTGATGAAAGGCATGGTATTATTGATTCAAAGGTCTTGGATGAGGTGGTGTACTAGGTCCTATATGTGGGACACACTAAGGGCCACTACAAGCAAAAGTACATAGTAGATATTTATTGGAGCTTAATATTATTCTTATAAGTTTCTTGGTTGATAGGAATGAAGCTAAGGAGGGCATCCTCCTAACACTAGATGAAGCACAACAACAGACTACCTATATGGATCGCATTCTCAAACACATAGAAAAACAATTGGGCATTCCTCTTGTTCTAGGTTGCTCTCTTAGCAGTAGCAAGGATATCATTCTAGTTGAAGCCATTAATTCTGATAAGTCTGGATGATTGTCTCACAAATGCTTTATTTTCTACTTTTATCTTTGAGTTTCCTTTCTTTCTCGTTAACAATGGCCCTCGAGGCCCAATAACATTGTCTAGTATTTTCTTTGTTGGATTATTATCATAAAAATTCCCTCTTAGTTACTAAAACAATTAAATTTGTGTATCTAGTTTGATTTTCAGAGTGGCATACCAAAACTTACTTCAAATGTCATGCATGTATGTTATTGATTTGAAGGAATAATAAATTTTACTTTGCAAAACAAACAAAAAAGTGTTCGTTACTACATTTTTGCATTAGTTTGATCATCGAAACCTTGTTTTGGCTTAAAAGTTGTTGATGTTAATTTTTGATATAATTGTAGACAACATGGCACTGCTTAGGTGAAGCTAAAAAATGTCATAAGATGATGACCTATTGAGCATTATTCAACTTATTGATGACGTGCCAAACATGCTTGTGCTTATTGTTGGCCTCCCAAACATGCTTATGCTCACTTAACCCATGTTCAACCTAGTGGTCCACATTTTCCAAGTTTGCAACCAAATGTTGTGTTATCTGAAATGGACTTAGATTTTATAATGTTATCTAAAAAAGTGTTCCACATATCAATGGATAGGATTAGATGCTCTAATTAATTTTTTCAAAAGTTCATATGGTTGATCAAATGTCAATATAGAATCAAATAATATCGAGAAAAGGCACTTGCGTCAATCAAGAAATATGCCTTGTCCACCATTACATATGTCGCTATATTCAACAATTCTCTAGAGACCACAACAATGCACTAGAGTTGTTGGGCTCAATATTTTGGTAGTGGGGTAATTAAGTCCCCTTTTCAACCTAGTGGAAATGGGATTAAGAAGCACATCATTCTTGTCTAAGAGATCTTCATTGTACCATATTAAGTGTGCTTGTTCTAGAAAGAGCAAAGAAGTGGACAATCAAAATGGAGATCTGTGATCTAATCTTATAGCACGAAGTTTGTTCACTTGAATGTATAGATATTAACCTTGGTGTTATCGTTGCTACAACACCCTCCAAATTTTGGCCTATATCCAAAACTTTGGAGCCTAATTTAATCTTGTGATGCAACGACCCCAGGTTAAAAGTTCATGTAATAAAGTTAATAAAGGAAAAATAAGACCAAGGTCATGGGACACGTATTCCAAACTATTGAGTGTTTGGATGGTAATGGGGAAAAGAGAATCTTGTAGGGAAATAAGAAGCCTACATCAGTGAAGATGGTCACAACTATGCAGGCTAAGTGTAGTTTCAGGAAGGGGTGTGTGATGTTTGCAGTTCATATTTCTAGTGATAAGGGTAAGGATGTTGAGGATTCAAAAATATTCAAGAGGTACCTTATATTGGAGCAGTTTCTGGATGTGTTTCCAGGAAAGATTCCAGAGTTTCCTCCTCACAAGGAAGTGGACTTTTCTATTGATTTGGTACCAGGGGTAGTGCCAACATCAAAGGCACCTTACAAGATGAGCACTCTAGAGTTAGTAGAGTTGAAGTTACAGTTGAAGGAAATGCTTGATAAGGGATATCTTAGGCCAAGTGTATCACCTTGGGGTACATTAGTATTTTTCATAAAGAAGAAGGATGGTGCTCTCAGGTTGTGTCTTGATTATAGGCAATTGAACAAGGTGACGATCAAGAACATGTATCCATTGTCGAGGATTGACGACTTGTTTGACCAGTTGAAGGGAGGATCAATGTTCTCAAAGAATGATTTCAGATCAAGATACAATCAAGTATGCATCAAAGAAGAGGACATCTACAAGGCTACTTTCAGGACCAGGTCTAGGAATTACGAGTTTGTTGTAGTTCCCTCTGGTTTGACTAATTCCCATCTACTTTTATGTGCTTGATGAATAGAGTATTGTGTCCTTATCTGGACAAGTTTGTTATTGTGTTCATTCATGATATATTGATATATTCTGAGAATGAGGAAGAGCATGTCAAGAATTTAGTAGCAGTGTTGAGATTGCTAAGAAAGCATTAGTTGTATGCGATGTGGAGGCATTATCTTATTGGCAGGAGGTTTGTATTGATGAGCGGTCACAGTGGGTTGAGATATCTTTTTGCCCCACTAAATATGAATGACATACAAGCTAGATGGTTGGTTACCCTTAGTGAGTTTGACTTCAAGATTAGATACATTAAGGGAAAAGAGAACAGGGTTGCATATGCTCTCAACGGGAAAGTGCAGTTGAACCATGTTGCAGTAGTGAGATCATATGGGATAGATTTATAGTGATAATATCTTACAGGCATGACAACAGGATGACAGGTACATGGATCTTATGCATAGGTTATAGCAGGGTACATGTGATCAGGATCTAGACTATTGTCTTACAACATATGACTTGGTGAGATTTAGGGATAGGATATATGTGTCGGATGATAGTGAAATCAAAAATCTCATCTTGAGGGAGTTTCATGATAAACCATATTCAGGTCACCAAAGATATCAGAAGACATTGAAAACAATGAAGAATTCCTACTATTCGACGAATCTGAAGAAGGAAGCAACAGAGTTTGTGGCTAGATGTTTGGACTATCAGCATGTGAAAGTATAGTGTAAGCATCCAGGTGGGTTGATTCAGCCTATTCCGATTCCAGAATGGAAATGGGAGGTCATTTCCATGGACTTCATTACAGTTCTTCCTAGGAAATCAAGGCAACATGATTCTATCATGGTTGTGGTCGATAGATTGATCAAGGTATGCCATTTCATTCCAGTGAAGACTACTTATTCAACTAGTGAGGTATCACATGTCTTCATCAGGGTGATCGTGAGATTAAATGGTGTTCCAAAGAAGATTGTGTCAGACAGGGAAGCTAAGTTCACTTCCAAGTTTTATTAGGAGTTGTTTGTGGGTTTGGGGGATAGAGTTGGCCTTCCACATAGCTTATCATCTACATACATATGAACAAATAGAGAGGGTAAACATAATACTATAAGATATTTTGATGATGTATGTCATGCATCAACAAAGGATATGGGAGGAGTCACTAAGGATGAGAGTCTATTTGAGGCACTGTATGGGCAGAGTTGCAATACTCCCATTAGATGGAGTGATCAAATGCAGGGTACTTATTGGACCAAACATGTTGGCAGATATGGAACAAGAAATGCAGGTTATAAAGAAGAATCTAAAGGCAACACAGGACATGCAGAAGAGTTATGTAGATCGACACATGGAATTTTAGGGAGTTTCAGGTTAGGGAGCATGTGTACTTGCACATCAAGCCCAAGAATATCTCATTGAGGATTGGATCATGTGCCAAGTTGGAACCACAGATTGCAGTCCTTTTGAGATCCTTGAGAGGATTGGACCAGTGGTCTATAGACTTGCACCACCTCCAATGGTGAAATTTCATGATGTTTTCCATGTTTCATTACTGAAAATATATGTAAAGGATGTTTATCATGTTATTTATTGGTCTGTATTGCATGTGGAACCATAAGGATGTAATATTCCAAAATGGAAAAGACAGGAATATAGAACAAAATACTGGAAAATAACAGTGAATATCAATCCACCAATATATTAGAAAAATGTAGAGCCATCTTCTTAAACATATCAGCAATATTGAGCACAAAATCTTGAGGATCAAGTCACTCAAGAAATACAACACAAGCCTCCAAAAAGCAAATATGCCAATACATGAATTATAACTGCTATACAAATTCCATGAGCCAATACATCGCAGTTTTAGAGGATATACTACTACTAGATGTGTACAATGACATGGATATGATTTTATATAGCTCAAATAGTGTTGGGGATAGAGATGTAAGCTCCCAATCACATTTCCAAGACAACCCAGAAAGGGTTTCCGGAAATACCCAAAATACAAAAATGCAGGAATGCAGCCCTAGGGCTGAATAACAACTCCAATTGAATAACTAGAAGGAGGTGGATGAAACTGATATAGAAATGTATGGAGCTCCTCCAATAGATCCTCCAAGTGAAAGGCTAATACCTTCCTTAAATATCTCACCCTCCAACTGAAACATTGAAACCTCCACTACAAATGCTCAATAAAATAACACAGTCCTTGAGGGAAACTATGTCGTAGGAGGTGGAAATAGCTAGGTCTAACGCCAAATGATGCAATGAAGCTCTAGGACCTTCCTCGCTAGCCTCCCAATGGAAATTATACCTCTCCATTGAAAAAAAAACACTGAGAGTAGCCCTCGAAATCCTCCACTACTTCTACCCTGCAACACAACACAACTCTACAAGAAACTGCATTGTAGCTGAAGACTGAAGCTTGGCCTGATGCCGGAATGTGGACTACGCAACTCAATAATACATCTCCTAAGTAGGCACTCTAAGTCCCCCAAGGATGAGTGTGGGATTCATGCTCGGGAACACCCTTGTGCTAAACAACACAACAGACTCCGCTAAACAGCTGAAGAGTGCAAACAGTCATACAAGGCCACAAAATCAATAATCAATAAAATATACTTCTATGGCTACCTTGCCCTACTTATATGTACTGTGAGCCTTCTCACCTTGGGTCCCACTCATTAAAGCCACTACTATCATGGAGACTTCCTCCCATTAACACTGCGATGTCTCTCATTGATGATCCACTCTCTCGATATCAGTGTTGTTGATTTGGTCAACATTGACCTTGTCCACATGCTTTAGCCCCTGTTCACACATGAGGGTGCTTTATCCAGCTATTAAGATGATCCCTATTCACATTAAGAGGGATTTATTCCTACTAAAGAGATTTATGCATCTCCCTGCCCACTTATTCATCTATCTAATTGACAAAAGCAAAAATTAATATTCCAAATAACTGCATGCTAATTTTGGAATATTACAGTCTTCCCCTCCAAAATTTTGCTTGTCCTCAAGAAACTGCAAGGATAGAACTAAAGAGCCTCCTCTCCTCCTCCTGTAGCATCCTCATATGATAAGCTTCTCAACTGAACAAGATGTTCTCTCATCAATATGTCCCTTAGTTGCTCCTCCCAAGTGTACAAGTTAGCCTTTGGTGATAAACCCAAACGGCTCTCATCATGAAGAAGTGGGATATCCATGGAGGCAACTATTTGCTGTCTAGAGGCCTTCTTGAGGCATGGAATATGAAAAATGTGGGGAACCTCCATTCCCATGTGAAACTCCCATCCCCAAGCTATCATCCAAACAAAATGAGTCAACCTCCAAAATGGTAACCCATGGAAAAACTCCTCCACCTTGTGCTCCTGCAATGTAGGTGGGTTGTATAGCTGAAAAATATAGACCAAATTGTCTACCCTACATTGTCTCTCTCTCCACATATGGTATGTGTAGAGCTACTGCTGATTTTGGGCTGTAATGATGTTTCCTTCGAGAGGCAAAAAGGCAAATGGATCTTCAAAGACCCCCTCTTTAGTTCTTGCCCAAACCATCCCATACAAAGTGAATAGAACATCATCATAGTATGGAGTCAAAATGAGAAAGGCAGTGAGTGTTATATGAAATTCTAGATGGTACCAATAGTTTCCCAAGTGGATACAACACAGTTTTGCTATATGATGGTTCATAACATCATGTGGCAAGTTGTCTCCCAACAATTTGTTAGTTGTGCATGTTATCTCGTCTACTAGAAAATAGTAAATGGCATTGTGTATTAACTGAGCATACAAAGAATAGCATAATACTTGCCCAAAGACATACAAGGAATGGCTATCTCCACCACTGATGTTGGTCTTAGAAAGACCATGAAGCCCAAGTAGAAGCTTGCCCTCTTGTGGAGCAATGCACTATTTATAAATGGAAAGAGAATGCAAATATTTTGTTAGATGATCAATAAGTACAAACATACAACTCTTACCATGTAATCTAATAATGAGGTCCATGGGTAATCTCTCCATAGTGGTCTGATATATCTCCATGAGGCCTTCGTGAATGGAAAGGAATGAACTAAGTGCTGCATGTGAGGCCTTCTTCTTATGCTTGGAGATCCAAGTCAAGAAGTTAATATCATGGTAATAGATGTCTCCATCCACCACTCCATAAATCTCATCTCCTACTTGCCCATCAAGTGCATCATATGTGAAGTGATCCTGGGAACACTCCATCAACAAATCCAAGCTCCCAAGTGACAGCGTTGTTGGCCTTTGTGATAAGGCTCCTGTCATCTCATAACTCCATTCTTTGACATGACAAATGCCAAAGTCACGTGCCATAATGCCGCTACATATGGGATACTCCTTCCTATGTGGAAATACCTCCTGATCCTCCAAAGCTAAGTATTATCCCTTTTTCACCATGATTGTGCCACCATTTACTCCTGAAACATCATGCAAGGTGTTGTGGCTCATTTGCAATATCATTTATTTTAAATTTTTCAAAAATACAAAAAAATAGAAAACTATGAAAATGTATGTTAAAGTACAAAGTTTCTCATACTTTAGCATAAAAGATGTAATATTTTTTGTATAAGTTTAAAGTTTAATACTATAAACTTTTCATGAAAGCGGTTCCCAGCGCTCAGTTAATTAACGAGCAAGTTTATGAGCGGGATCCGATGATTCATCTGGCAGGCAATAAAAGTGGCAACCTGCGGGCACATTCAGCACGCCGGTTAACAAGGAGGGTGCCTCTGCAGTTGACCCAGTTGACTGCGATGTTGATCAAGATCTACGGCCAAGATTAACTACGGGAGCATGACCCTGATAAGTTCTCCGTACCTTCAAGGCTCCCGTAATGACGTAAGCAACTGGTTGGTGACAACTAGTAGCCATGTCATGGTATCGTTTAACGATATTTTGGCACCTCAACTCAACATTTAATTTATAAGCCCCACGCCACCTATTAAAATTGGTTCTTCTTGTCACAAGGTTACTGTTGTTTTTTTGTTCTGGTCAATTAGATTACACTTGTGTCTTCCATTGTTATCTGCCACATCGTCATTGTTCGCCACCCTGTGCTGAAATATGGCTAAGAGCTCGTCTCTTTCTAGCTCATCCAACCATATTCCTCTCATGGGCACTGAGAGGGATATCCAAGACACTGTCTTTTCTTTAGAACACCTACCATTCTATCAACAAGTTTGTCTGAATGACAAAGCCTCTCCAATTTTCTCTGCCATGGTCAAAACATGTGTATTATCTGCATGCATTCCAAGAACACACCTTTTTCCTGAGTTTGTGTATTGGCTAGTGCCTGTCATGTACCCTGGCAAGTGTTTGTGATGAATTGTTAAGGATAAAATGTCCTGCAAGTCTCAGCCCTTTTAATTCGTCAAGCTCTGTGTTACCCTGAATCAGAACCTTATGTTCAATTCACTTATGATTCGTTGATAGCACATTATGATAATCTTACAGGTCAAGAACTCAATCAGTTTGCATTTTTCTTGAAGCCAGATACGAAGTGATTTGTACCTGACAACAAAGAATTCCCCATGGAAGTTTTCAACGCAGAAGTCTGACCAGTGCTGAGGTGTATTGCAAAGATATTGGGAAAAGAAGATAACAACACAATTGACAAATTAGTTATGGGAATGTTTGCATTGATGATGAAGCCAGGGGTAGTGCTAGATATTCCTTCATATTGGCAAGAAGTTATCAATACTCAACTTATGAGTTTAACACTCACTGGGTCATTTAGGTTCCCCCCTTTTATCATTTACCTCTTTTTATATCAAAATGTGGAAGACTTCTTGCATTTGGGGTTAAAAAGAGGCAACCATTAGTGTTTTGGAATGATATAGTAAGGGAGGAACAAAATTAGTTGGGGTTGTATGATTTTGCAAATCATTTTATGTCTACTGCATATAAAATTTTGAATGGGGTTTCTCCTCCATCCTTCCTGACAAAGGCTCAAGAGTTCCTGTAGCTAGGAACAAATTGTAAGTTTGGAGATTGGTATGTTTTTTAGGATTATTCAAAGATTAGACTTTACGGAGCTAGGGTAGAACCATATAGACTTCCTGTATTTGTGCCTATGAGATTATTTGCTTTGGAGTTTATTAGGCAGAGTTTAAACGTTGACTAAATACATTTTTTGCCTATGAAAAAGGATCATATGTTTAAGCTACCTATGTCTATGAGTCCATTTATAGTCAATATGAGACATGCAACTAATGAATTCAATAGGATGTTAGATGGAATGCACTTGCTGTTAGGAGAAAAGTGGGCTTATGACCCCCATAAAGTGATTTCAAATAGGAGAATAGAAAATGGCTATTCAATATCTGTTCATGAGAGCAGACTTGCCATAGAGAAGCTTGCAAATAAAGGTTTTGCAGGTTCTGTTAGCTCAAATATACAAACTCCTATCATTTCTGGGAAATCTAGCAAGAGGAGTAAAGAAGCAGTGGTTGATTTAGAAGATAAAGAGCATAGAGCTGAGAAGAGAAAAAAGTTCAATGAATATTTCATAGATGCTGAGCCTGTTTTTTCACTTCAATTAGGAGATGAGAAAAATTTCCCAGCCTGACCAAGAAGACATGGAGATGCTCAGGAGAAAGTGCCCTTGATTAAACAAGTATTTGCTCAGATTGGTGAAAGAAATCGAAAGATGAAGGCTAGCATGGAGGCACAGGCTGAGTATTAAATAACTCCAGATCAAACAAGATTGCTGACTGGTATGGATCTTGAAAAAGATCAGTTTAAGTTTGCTCTTTCTCATCCTCTGATATGGCTATAGGGTCATCCAATAATTTCAATACTATAAATCTAACTGTGGATGCAAGAAAATTTCCTTTGCTTGATAAAGGAAATTTACATATGCAAACAGGTCAACTGATAGTGAATGATTTGACCAAACTAATGCAATGGCTCTTAAGACTGAGAACATGTTAGGGAATGTGATCAAGCATCTAAAGTTACAGAAAGCTAATTTCAGGGCTTTAACAACACATAATTAAGAACTCAAGAAGATTATTGTGAAGATTGGAGTAGATCCAAATGAAAGTTTTGTTGTGCAGAAGTTGCTAAAAAGTGCAAACTCAGATATTTTTGTGTTGAAGAAAAATCTGAAGTTACCTACAAGAGAGCATTCTATGGCAGCAGAGGTGGTAGAAGTGGAGAACGAGAAAGAGAACCTTCTTCAGCAACTCTTGCAGAAAGAAGAAGAAATTACTAAGTTGAAACAAACTGCGTTTTCATTACATAATCACATTGATTCTCATTCCTGTACTTTCATTTACCATCTGGCAATGAAGATCCAACAGCATAAATATCTCAATTGAATATTAAACTGAAGATGGCAGAGAGAGATCTCAAAAGGGCACAAACTAATTTGGAGACATTAACAAAGATAATGCAAGCTAAGGATGGGGAAATCAATAAATACAAGATAGATTGCCAAACAACTGACGCTGAGGTTAAGAGCCTGAAGGAGAAATTGAAAGGAAACATAACTTTGATCCAAGCCAAAGATATCATTTGGAACGAAATAATTGAAGAGATGAGAGCAGCTTGGGGATATCTGATTATTGTATCAGAAGAAAAGGGCATTATCAAGGATTATGAGGAGCAGGTTATGGCAGACAAACATAAGGCTATTAATAGAGCCATATGGGAAAATAAATTTATTGATTTCATTGATTTTAAGACTGATCAAGAGCTAGAAGAAAATGAAATTAAAGATAGAATTCTATATGATGTGGAGATTAAAAAATTGATTGTTAAAAATACTTGCAGGAAGTCCACTGTAAATAAATTAACAGAGATTAAAGTGTCAATAAATAAGTTTAACAATATATATGACAAAAGATCCAGGGCAGGATTGCCATCATGCTGGGGCCTTGGAGGCAGTCTTTTATCATGGGATTCCTATGAACCTCTACTGGTATTAGCAAAAAGCAAGGTGGATAACACTCATGAGAAGACTCAGATTTTGAAAGGAGCAAAATTTGTTAACTTTCTTCAGAGAAATTTTAAGCTTTTATGGTTGGTGAAGACCTTATTTACAGAGCGACCGACATTCAACAGGATCACTACCTTTAGGCTGGAGTACGACAGGATGGTTGATTCTCCTAAAACAAATATTGAATTATGGAAGAAATGCAGAGCCTGGATGATAGATCTACCAAAGGATCCTTCAACTTCAAAGAAAGATAAATCAGCTAATCAAGAGAATACAACAGCAGTGGGACCAGTCCATATTCAACAAATAGATTAGGATTTAAGTTTTATTTTATCTCTTTTAAGAGAATGTAATTGTAATAAGACATTTTGATGAGGTGTAATAGGTAGTTTAAGAAGTTTCAAGTAGCTTGAGAAGTTAGGAGTATTTTCAGCAGTTACAAACTGCTTTACATTGTATTTAAAGAAAAAAAATTGAGAGGAAAAGGTTCCAAGTTTTGGACCTTCAGACTACTACAAGTTTTGTACTCAATTTTTCAATGATTAATGAATGAAAAGCAAGATTCTGGCATCTATTTTTATTGATATGTTTTCTATTTCCCATTATGTATTTTCCTTCTATGAATAAAATGAAGTAATGCAGTAGCAGGTCTCTTTTTACATATGTGAATAAGAGTTAAATATCCTTAATGGGCGCTCCTTCATTTTAACTATTCCACTATCTTAAAATTCTTCTGAAGTTTGAAGTGATAGATTCTGCTTATCAAAATATCAGTTTGGGGTTCTTTCCTTCATTTTCTTCTTATCGTTCCATTTAATATCAACAGATAATGGAATTGTGAAGCATTTATTGCATTTGATTCTTGAGGGTTTAATAATAAATATCTGAAGGTGATTAAACAAATACTATTTGATATAACATTTATGTGATATATATATATATATATATATATATATATATGTCTTGAGCACTGATTCCTTACCACATCCAAGGGATTGTTTCTTAAGATACAAAATTTTTTGGCGCCATTGTTGGGGACGAAGAAGCGAAGTTCATTCCCTGGGTTTTATCATATTTCCTCTGGTTGTTCAGAGAGGAGGAAATACCAGGCTGTGTTTTTATTCCATAATTCTGGCATATAAAAGGCCACATACGAGGTCGGACACCTCGCAACATAAAGCACCAATTCTGTCAGATCTTGAGAAATTGGTTTCTAGAAAAGCTTAGAAGCCAAAGAAGTTTTCTACACATGATGCTACACTGCCTGCACCTGGCAGCAGTTCACATAGCCCCTCATCCAAGGATATTTCCCAGAAACTCATATTCTCGGAACAAGAATCCTTTTCTCGACCAGTTCATTTTCAAGAACCAAAGTTAGAAGAACAATCTCTTGAGTCTGTTTCATTCACATTTACAAAAGCTCAACCGAATACAGTTGCTATTTCTTCTACTATTGTTTATCAACCCCTTCCTATATCAGTTGTTTCACCTCATTCACCCACATCCTCAACTGGTTCACAATCCCCACCTACTCCAAGAGCAGTTAATCAAGGCATAAACATGGCAGCCCCTGCTTTCTTGATGAACAGGTATGCACCGTTAAATCTTCCACAACCTATGAATGCCATGCCCCAAGAATACCTCAATTTACTTCCTCGTTTTACCGGTGAAGATGAAGTAACTGCAGAACAACACTTGCCATTGTTTTGCGCTTTTGCCGAGAATCTAAATGTTGAACATCTCGATGTACTGATGAGACTTTTTGTACAGTCTTTGAATGGAGAGGCAAGAAAATGGTTTAAAGGTTTTCCAAATGGCTCAATTGATAATTGGGAAGGATTAGAAACATAGCTCACCCAAAGCTGGCGTGAAAAAAGAGATCATGGTTATTCATTAACTGAGTTTAATTCAATCAAGAAAAAACCTAATGAAAGCATGAATGAGTTTATTAAAATATTCAATAAATTGTATAGTAGTTTACCCATAGAAATGAAACCTCCTCCTGTTGGAGCAAGGGTTGTTTTTTCTAGAGCTTTTGAGTCAGATTTTAGTTTCACTTTAAGAGAAAGGAGATCTTCTATTCTTGAAGAAATCCAAACTGATGCTTTGGAGATTGAAGCAAATATGACTGCTGCTGGGAAGACACGAGAAAAGAATTTAGTTCAAGAGAAAGGTAAGGCCAAAGAGGAATCACCACAGGATCAAAGGATTGATGACATGACAAAGGTTATCAAGAAATTTTCAAATAAACTAGTGAAGATGGAGCTAGATAGTAAAAAATCCCAAATGCTTGCACAACAAAACATAGGAGTTTTCAATCCTAAATTTAGAAAGCAACCCTTACAAATTTTATAGAGGAGAGAAGTGATCAAGATCAAGTTCAGGCACCACTGTATATAGAAGCAACACCTTCACAGTCTACTGAAAATGATAAAAAAGAAGTTGATGATCAGATATATGTTGTTTATATGGAAGATGATGAGGAAGAAGAAGAATGTGAAGAAGAATGCACTGAAGTTGATGTGTCATTTGACCAATAAGAAATGGATGATCATTTTAAGAAATTCACAGATTTTATGCAAGCATAGCTGCATAAGAAGTATGATTTAAGATCAAGAAAGAGATGAAGGGTGCAGGATGACGAAGAGAAAGAACAAGAGTCAATTCCTTCTCCAATGGTGACTCCATAATCAAAGAACTCAGTAAAGCAATCAGATAAGGGGAAAAAACCTATAATTCCGGTAGGTGGAACTGAAAAACAACAGGCTAAGACTTCCCAAAATAAGTCTATTGATACTAATAATTTGGAGAAGGCTGTTACTGTGCCTGAACATATTGCTAATCCTAGCAGAAATCAAGAAGAGCCTAAGAAGATTGTCAAACAAAATCAAGCTTTCAATCTATCCAAAGAGCTAGAGAAGATCAAAATCCAAGTACCCCTTCTTGAGCTAGCTAATACACCAGGTTACAAGAAGGAGATTGCAGAATTCATTAATATTTCTTAGTTTGATGACATTGGTGATACTGTGATTTTGCAAGAGGAAAAACCAGCGGTTACTTTTGGTCCACATGTAGAGGAGGTAGATACTTTTGTTCCCCCATTTTATATATCACTGCTTCTTCATGATTTCATTCTTCAAAATTGTATGTTGGACTCTGGTGCTTCACATAATCTCATGCCATTATCTGTAATGAAAGAATTGAATTTACAAATTACTAAACCCTACAGAGACTTATATTCATTTGGTTCAAAAAGGGTGAAGTGTTTTGGGCTTATTAAAGACATGGTGGTATCCCTAGCCCAAATTCTAGCCAAAAGTATTCTGATGGATGTAGTGGTTGTAGATATTCCTTCTAGATTTGGTATGCTATTGTCCAGATCTTAGGGAGCGAAAGTTGGAGGTGTTTTAAAACTTGACTTCACGTATGCTATTATTCCTATGTTCAATGGGGAAGAAATAAGGTTATATAGGAAAACAAGATTTGTTAAAACTACCACAAAGAAGGATGCAAGAAATTCACCTATCTATGACCAAGAGAAGGAATATATTTCTTGTTTTATGCTGCATGGAGATGCAGATTTTGCTGAAGACTCAAAGAAGCAACTCTCTTTAACAATTGTACACAATGAGTTGGGTTCAAACAAAATTTGGAAGTGTTATTTTGATGGTGCCTATTCAAAGGATGGCACAGGAGCTGGATTTTTACTAATATCTCCAGAAGGTAATATTTTTCCTTTTTCTTTTAAACTTGAATTTGAATCGACAAATAATGTGGCTGAGTATGAGGCATTAATTTTGAGTCTTCAAACTGCTAAACAAATGGGAATCCATTGTATCTCCATTTTTGGTGATTCTAAGTTGATTATAAGACAAATTAAAAATTTGTGTCAAACCAAACATCCAAGGTTTAGATCATATAGGAATGAAGTTTGGGACCTGATTGAAAATTATTTTGAAGCTTTGAATCTTCAATTCATTCCGAGAGGAGAAAATAGAATGGCAGATTCACTGGTAGTTGTAGCCAATACCTTCAAGCCACCTATTAATTCGAAACTGAGGTATGAGATTGAGTTGAGGCATAGATCCTCAATCCATGACAATGTTAAGCACTGGAAGGTCTTTGAAGATGATGAGCTGATAAATAATTTCTTGATAGTGATTGAAAACTTTGAAGATAATGAAATAGATCAAGAAAGTAAACAGACTAATTAGAATAAAGACTTGAAAGATCTTAAGAAAACAATAGGTGATCAGAAGATAATCCAATTGAAAGACAATATATTTCCCAGAGGATTAGTTCCTCTAGAAAGAGTGTTTGATTCAAATGATGTAGCACTAGATCAAAAGAAGGTACCTCAAGAGGGTGAGATGGAATATTGTAATATGGGAACCCGACAAGAGCCCAAGGTTGTCAAGTTATTCAAAGGAGTCCCTAAGAATTATAGAAAGGTACATTGATATTTTCAAAAAATATATGGATGTATTTGCATGGTCCTATGAGGATTTGAAAACATATGATATGGATATTATTCAACACAATATACCATTGAAGGATGGGGTCAAGCCTCACAGATAGAAACTTAGGCAGATCAATCCATTGCTCCTTGCTCCAATTGAAAAAGAAGTAAAGAAATTGTTGCAAGCAAAAATTATATTACCACTCAGATACTCAGACTGGGTTTCTAACCTAGTTCTTGTGAGGAAAAATAATGGACAGATAAGGCTATGTGTTGACTTCAGGAATTTAAACAGAGCATCACTTAAAGACAATTATCCTTTGCCTAAGATGGACTACGTTTTACAGAAAGTGACTGGAGTATATAGATTTTCTATGGTTGATGGTTTCTTCGGGTACAACCAAGTAGTTGTTGAAAAGGAAGATTAGAAGAAAACAACTTATACCACACCTTGGGAAACGTTCATGTATGCTAGGATGTCATTTGACCTGATGAACGCAGGTGCTACTTTTCAAAGAGAAATGGAAATAACATTTGTGGGTGATAAGTTCATAGTAATATATTTGGATGATGTGACTATTTTTTCAGGT
Organism: Pinus albicaulis; assembly: GCA_034641835.2. NCBI lineage: Eukaryota > Viridiplantae > Streptophyta > Pinopsida > Pinales > Pinaceae > Pinus > Pinus albicaulis. The sequence continues at coordinate 707,388,560 of CM076584.1, forward strand.
TCAGATGACGAACACTTGGAACATCTACAAAAGGCTTTCTTGAAATGCAGAAAATTTGGGTTGTCTTTGAATCCCAAAAAATCCTTGCTCTCCTTAGAGGAAGGAAAGTTGTTAGGGCATATAGTTTCAAATCAGGGAGTGAAAATTGATCTAGCAAGAGTTGAAGCTATCCAGACAATTCCTTTGCCCAGGAGTAAAAAGGATATTCAGAGGTTTTTAGGAAAAATAATTTTCCTGAGAAGATTTGTCCCAAATTATTTTTTTCCCAAGGAAAAATCATAATTTTCATTAAAGTTGAAAATTACATGTTGTAGATGCATTGCATATGCATGTTGTGACTGTTGTCACTTACATTTAGATCCTCAAAATTTCCTTTGATGGGGTGTACAAAAAATAAATAGCATAAATACAATATTTACAATCTATTAGATAACAGATCCGTCATATTGTTCATCATATCACTGTCAAATTTTTTTCAAAAAACTATCTTTTTTCAGATCATCTGTGCTGCATTATCAGGCTATTCTATATATGGACGATGATAATAGCTGAAGTGTTGGGTATCTGATTTGTCCCAAATTATGCTGAAATTGTCAGGAATATAACAGATATGCTGAAGAAGAATGTTGAAGTAAAGTGGGACAAGGATGCTAGAGAATCCTTTGATAGGTTAAAGAAGCTCTTCAGGAAGCTCCTGTTCTGATCAGTCTAGATTATCAAAAGCATTTTCAAATATTTTCATTTTCATCACCTACCACCATTGTTGTTGTGCTGTTGCAAACGAATGAAGAGGGAAAAGAACAACCTGTGGCATTTTTTAGTAAAGTTCTCAGGGATGTTGAACTTAAATATAACATCTTGGAAAAACAAGTATATGCCTTAGTCAAAGCATTAAAAGCCTTAAGAACTTATGTGTTTCAGTCTCAAATAGTTTCCTATGTTCCTAACTGAGCTGTAAAAGCTGTGTTAGTTCAAAGTGACGTTGAAGGTAAAAGAGGAAAGTGGATAGCTAAAATCCAAGAAAATGACTTAGATATCAAGACCACAAAATTGGTGAAGGGACAAGGCTTGGCAAAGTTGCTGATAGAGTCAAATTTTCAAGATTTAGGAATTAATTTGCTGGCACCTTTGGAGGAAGTTGTTGATGAGAGGAGTCAAAGCAGCACAAAGACAACAATTAAATACAAATTTCTCTGCTTTGATTGGTACAAGGATATTGTTCATTAGTTGTGTTTTTTCTCTTTCCTGCCCTCAATAAATAGAACAAAGTACAGAGCTCTCAAACTCAAATCTCAGCATATGTTATAATTGATGCTAAGTTATATTGGAAGGATCCTACAGGCATTTTGTTGTTGTTTGACAGAAAGTGAATCAATGGATGTTATAATGGAATATCATGAGAATCTATGTGGAGGCCATTATAGTTGGAAGGCTACTGCTCATAAGATACTCAAATCAAGTTTTTATTGGCCCTCCTTGTTTGCTGATGTATACAGACTGGTTAGAAGCTGCCAGAAATGTCAATTATTTGTAGAGAAGAAAAGGTTAACTCCTATACCTCTTCTCCCAATGTTTATTGAAGAACCCTTTAGACAATGGAGATTAGATTTTATTGGGGATATCAATCCACCATCAAGTGGGTAGTTCAAATGGATCCTGACTGCCACTGATTATTTCACAAAGTGGGCAGAGGCAATACCTACCAGAAAGGCAAATTATCAAGTAGTAATGAAGTTTTTGGAAGAAAATATCTTCAACAGGTTTGGGTGTCCAATCAGGATTGTAACTGACAATGCCCAGGTATTCAATTCAGTCAGATTCATTAATTTTTGTCAAACATATAATGTCATTCTGTCTCATTCTACAATATATCATCCTCAAGGGAATGGGCTAGCTGAATCTTCCAACAAAACATTGGTTAAGATCTTGAAGAAGACAATTAGTGAAAATAAAAAAAAATTGGGATTCAAAGTTGACATTTTCTCTTTGGGCAGTAAGAGTGACTACTAGAAGATCTACAGGTAAGTCTCCTTATGAACTAGTTTATGGTATGCAAGATTGATTTCCTACTCAATTGGCTAGACCAATGATTTATTTTCTTCAAGAAGCACAAGAAGAACCTAATGAATTGGTGAGAAGGTTGAACAAGGCTATATAATCAAGTGAGAGCAGGAACAAAGTCAGAGGAAATTTGATCACTTACCAAGAGAAGATGAAGTCCATTTTTGATAGAAAATTTAAAGAGGTTCTTTTTCAAACTGGAGATTTGGTATTAAGATGGGATACCAGAACAGAAGAGAAGGGAAAGCATGGTAAGTTTGATCCACTCTGGTATGGCCCATACAAGATTTTTGAGGCTAGATCAAATAACACTTTTATGTTGGAGAATCTTGATGGAGAAACAATAGAGTTGTCTGTGAATGGGTAGTATCTAAAACATTATTTCTAGCATTGAGATTTTATGATCCACCATTGTACATATTCGGTTTCTTCATTGTTCATATTTCATCAAACAACATTTGACTCCATGCCCGAAGTGAAGGCACTAATATGCAGTTCTTAGTGTTTTGTGGCAAAAAACATTATCCCCAGGTGGAGCTAGATGTTGTGGCTCATTTGCAATATCCTTTATTTTAAAATTTTCAAAAATACAAAAAAATAGAAAACTGTGAAAATTTATGTTAAAGTACAAAGTTTCTCATACTTAGCATAAAAGATGTAATATTTTTTTGTATAAGTTTAAAGTTTAATACTTTAATCTTTTCATGAAAGCGGGTCCCAGAGCTCAGTTAATTAACAAGCAAGTTTATGAGCGGGATCCGATGATTCGTTTGGCAGGCAATAAAAGTGGCAACCCACAGGCACATTCAGCACGCCGGTTAACAGGGAGGGTGCCTCCGTAGTTGACCCAGTTGACTGCGGGGCCGATCAAGATCTACGACCAAGATTAACTGCGGGGGCATGACCCCGATAAGTTCTCCATACCTTCGAGGCTCCCGCAATGATGTAAGAAACTAGTTGGCGACAGCTGGTAGCCACGTCATGGTACCATTTAACAGTCTTTTGGCGCATCAACTCAGCATTTAATTTATAAGCCCCACGCCACCTATTTAAATTGGTTCTTCTTGTCACAAGTTTATTGTTGTTTTTCTGTTCTGGTCAATTAGATTACACTTGTGTCTTCCATTGCCGTCTGCCACCTCGTTGTTGTTCGCCACCCTGTGCTAAAAGATGGTCAAGCGCTCATCTCTTTCTGGCCCATCCAACCATATTCCTCTCATGGACATTAAGAGGGATATCAAAGACACTGTATGTTATTTAGAACACCTACCATTCTATCAACAGGTTTGTCTGAATGACAAAGCCTCTCCAATTTTCTCCGCCATGGTCAAAACAGGTGTATTGTCTGCATGCATTCCAAGGACGCACCTTTTTCTTGAGTTTGTGTATTGGCTAGTGTCTGTCATGTACCTTGGCAAGTGTTTTGTGATGAATTGTCAAAGAGAAAATGTCTTGAAAGTCTCAGCCCTTTTAATTCGTCAAGCTCTATGTTACCCTGAGTCAAAATATTATGTTCAATTCAATGATGATTCGTTGATAGCACATTATGATAATCTTGCAGGTCAAGAATTCAATCAGTTTGTATTTTTCTTGAAGCCAGATACAAAGCGATTTGTACTTGACAAAAAATAATTCCCCATGGAAGTTTTTGACACAGAAGTCTGACCAGTGTTGAGGTGTATTGCAAAGATATTGGGAAAAGAAGATGACAACACAATTGAAAAAACAGTTCTGGGAATGTTCGCATTGATGATGAAGCCAAGGGTAGTGCTGGATATTCCTTCATATTGGCAAAAAGTTGTCAATACTCAACTTATGAGTTTATCACTCACTGGTTCATTCACGTTCCCCTCTCTTATCATTGTTTCTCTTAATCCTCAAGAGTTCCTGCAACTAGGAACAAATTGTAAGTTTGGAGATTGGTATGTTTTTGAGGATTATTCAGAGATTAGACTTTATGGAGCTGGTGTAGAACCATATAGACTTCCTGTATTTGTGCCTATGAGATTATTTGCTTTGGAGTTTATTAGGCAGCGTTTAAACGTTGACCAAATACATTTTGTGCCTATGAAAAAGGGTCATATATTTAAGCTACCTATGTCCATGGGTCCATTTATAGTCAATATGAGACAGGCAGTTGATGAAGTCAATAGGATGTTAGATGGAATGCACTTTCTGTTAGGAGATAAGTGGGCTTATGACTCCCATAAAGTGATTTCAAATAGGAGAATAGAAAATGGCTATTCAACATTTGTTTATGAGAGCAGACCTAACATAGAGAAGCTAGCCAATAAGGGTTTTGCAGGTTCTGTTAGCTCAAATATACAAACTCCTGTCATTTCCGAGAAATCTAGCAAGAGGAGTGAAGAAGCAGTGGTAGATTCAGAAGATGAAGAGCAGAGAGCCGAGAAGAGAACAAAGTTCAATGAAGTTTTAGCAGGTGCTCAGCCTGGTTTTTCACTTCAATTAAGAGATGAGAAAAATGTTCCAACCTCACCAAGAAGACATGGAGATGCTCAGGAGCAAGTACCCTTGATTAAACAAGTATTTGCTCAGATTGCTGAAAGAAATCAAAAGATGAAGGCTAGCATGGAGGCACAAGCTGAGTATCAAATAACTCCAGATCAAACAAGATTGTTGACTGCTATGGATCTTGAAAAAGATCAGTTTAAGATTTCTCTTTCTCATCCCTCTGATATGACTATAGGGTCATCCAATAATTTCAATACTGTAAATCTAACTGTGGATGTAAGAAAAACTCCTTTGCTTGATAAAGTAAATTTACATATGCAAAAAGGTCAACTGATAGTGAATGATTTGACCAAAACTAATGCAATGGCTCTTAAGGCTGAGAACATGTTAGGGAAGGTGATCAAGCAACTGAAGCTAGAGAAAGCTAATTCCAGGGCTTTAACAACACAGAATGAAGAACTCAAGAAGATTATTGTGAAGATTGGAGTAGATCCAAATGATAGGTCTGTTGTGTAGAAGTTGCTACAAAGTGCAGACTAAGAGATTTCTACGTTGAAGAAAAAGTTTAAGTTACCAATAGGAGAGCATTCTATGGCAGCAGAGGTGGCAGAAGTGGAGAACGAGAAAGAGAACCTTCTTCAGCAGCTCTTGCATAAAGAAGAAGAAATTACTAAGTTGAAACAAATTGCGTTATCATTACAGAATCACATTGATTCTCATTCTTGTACTTTCATTTTACCATTTGGCAATGAAGATCCAGTAACACAAATATCTCAATTGAATACTGAACTGAAGATGGCAGAGAGAGATCTTGAAAGGGCACAAACTGATTTGGAGACAGTATCAAAGATAATTCAAGCTAAGGATGGGGAAATCAATAAATACAAGATAGATTGCCAAACAACTGATGCTGAGGTTAAGAGCCTGAAGGAAAAATAGAAAGGAAACATAACTTTGATCCAGGCCAAAGATATCATTTGGAATGAAATAATTGAAGAGACGAGAGCAGCTTGGGGATCTCTGATTATTGTATTAGAAGAAAAGGGCATTATTAGGGATTATGAGGAGCAGTTTATGGCAAACAAATATAAGACTATTAACAGAGCCATATGGGCAAAGAAATTTATTGATTTCATTGATTCTAAGACTGATCAAGAGCTAGAAGAAAATGAAATTAAAGATAGAATTATATATGTTGTGGAAATTAACAAATTGATTATTAAAAATACTTGTAGGAAGTCCACTGAGAAGAAATTAACAGAGATTAAAGAGTCAGTAAACAAGTTTAACAATCTATATGACAAAAGATCCAAGGCAGGCTTGCCATCATGTTGGGGCCTTGGAGGCAGTATTTTATCATGGGATTCCTATGAACCTCTACTGGTATTAGCAAAAATCAAGGTGGATAACACTCATGAAAAGACTTAGATTTCGAAAGGAGCAGCAATTGTTAACTTTCTTCAGAGACATTTTAAGCTTTTATGATTGGTGAAGACCTTATTTACAGAGCGGCAGACATTCAACAGGATCACTACCTTTAGACTGGAGTATGACAGGATGGTTAATTCTCCTAAGACAAACATTGAAGTATGGAAGAAATGCAGAGCTTGGATGATAGATCTAGCAAAGGATCCTTCAACTTCAAAGAAAGATAAATCATCTAATCAAGAGAATACAGCAGTAGCGGGACTAGTCCATATTCAACAAATAGATTAGGATTTAAGTTTTATTTTATCTCTTTTAAGAGAATGTAATTGTAATAAGACATTTTGATGAGGTGTAATAGGTATTTTAAGAAGTTTCAAGTAGTTTGAGCAGTTAGGGTAGTTTCAACAGTTACGAACTGCTTTACATTGTATTTAAAGAAAAAGAATTGAGAGGAAAAGGTTCTGAGTTTTGGACCTTCAGACTACTACAAGTTTTGCACTCAATTTTATGATAATTAATGAATGAAAAGAAATATTCTGGCATTTTTTTTCATTGATAGGTTTTCTAGTTCCCATTCTGCATTTTCCTTCTATGAATAAAATGAAGTAATGAAGGAGCAGGTCTCTTTTTACATATGTGAATAAGAGTTAAATATTCTTAATGGGTGCTCCTTCATTTTAACTATTCCACTGTCTTAAAATTCTTCTGAAGTTTGAAGTGATAGATTCTGTTTATCAGCATATCAGTTTGGGCTTCTTTCCTTCATGTTATTCTTATCATTCCATTTAATATCAACAGATAATGGCATTGTGAAGAATTTATTGCATCTGATTCTTAACGGTTTAATAATAAATATATGAAGGTGATTAAACAAAGGCTATATGATATAACACACACACACACACACACACACACACACACACACACACATATTACTGATTCCTTACCACACCCAAGGGATTGTTTCTTAAGATACAACATAAGGTATGGGAGAAAATCATCCCATACTCTCCCAAGAGTAACTGAAGCAACAATATCTTTTGCTGCCTCCTCATCTCATCATCATACAAGCTGTGGAGTAACATCATGATGATTGGCTTGTAGAATTCCCCATACAACCAAATCTTCTGCTGCCATATCACACGGGTGCCATGCAATGCCCCAAAACATATCATACCCTTTGACAAAGGTTATTTCACATGATGGCCAAACTCTTTCAAGAGTACCCAGCGCATCCAGGCCTCCTGCTGCCCTATGTCATAAATCTGCAAGTGGCTCATCAACCCCTTGCTCATCATCATCACCCATTCATCTAACTATGGGTGTCTCCTATCATGCTCCAAATTGGTATCCCTCCAATGTAGAATACCATCCTCCCAAATTTGATCACTATCTTTGCACTTCATGAGATGTTGAAGTGCAAACTCCTGGAGATATCCATATGAAGACCACTCATTAATGACCAAGTTGAACCCATAAGGTTCCAAATATGTTGTAGGCTAAAGCTTCTTATTGAGATGTGAAGTGCTCATCCAGAAGGATCTCTCATAATAATAGAGATGTTATCCATCATAAGATGTCTTCCATCAAGAATATGCCTATCCAATGCTACACAAGTATAATGGTCATCAGAATGTCCCAATAATAGTTGGGCCCCCAACTCATCACTGTTACTCAATGACAGCGTTGTTGATCTCCATGATGGTGCATCTGTTGTCTCATGATCATGCAAAATGTTGAACACACAGTTCTGCATTGGATTGATTAGGATTATGCTCATCCTATCCTCCAAAACTCTACACTCTAACCCACAGTATTGTGTTAATCTCAACAATGAGAAACAAGGATGGCTATACATCTCCTCCTTGAACTAGTCAAGGGTCCTCTGCGTAGTGATAGTCTGCTGCTCCAAATCAGCAGTGTGCTTTGACCCTAGGTCATGTAATTGCCCTGATGGCATGTTCCCACAATCCTCCATATGATGTGATGAAATGATAGGAAGTGGAAATGTTTGCATACCTTGGTTAAGTTGATCCTTGGGAACATCTTGTACATCTACAAGGGTTCCTCCTACCGGTGTAATGACTCCTCCAACTGTTGGTGATGATGATGGCTGCTCCTCTACTGCTGCACCAACGCTGGTATAAGTCTCCTCCTCCTCATGCATCTCCTGAATAATGCATGGGACTCTAAATGTCAAGATATCAAGACCACTTTGCAAGGATGCAAGTGCTCCTTCTCTCAATGCAAGTACTTTTGCAGAAAGTGGTGGTGGAAGTTATTCTTCTTCCAATTTTCTTCTATCAAACTTCTTGATCAACCTTTAAGTAAAATCTACATAAGTAGTCACTCTTTCATGTTTCAAATGGATGAACTACCAAATGTTTGCTTCACCCTCAAGGTGCAATGCTGCAATCTCAACAACTTCTCCTTCTACTACCGGATGTAGCAGGAAAGATGCATCTAACTTCCTTCTCCAAGCCCTTGTTGTGCGTGTGGATGAACCATCAAATGTAGAAAATATAAATATGTTGTGTCTTTTCCTTCTATTGCTGCAAGGTCTCCTCTCTTCCTTGATATGAATAAAATTCTGGAGAGTTAGATTCTCCTTGAAAGCCCTTGATTGAGACTTGTACTCTGCAATATAAGCACTTGAATCTCATGATCTAAGTTTCCTCCACCTCCATGTCTTTCACCTTCCTCTTCAAAGAAAGTGGACATAGTGGACTTATTTGGAGCTCAATGCAATACCGGTTTATTCTCCTAATGATAGGAAGTGCCTGGGCCTTCCTCATCTTGAAACCCTCTTGAGGTCTCATTGCATCTCTCCTCTCTCATCTGCTTGACCTCCTTGGAGAGGTTCTTCATAGATCTTAAAAGATATGAGGCAAAGCTAATTCCTTCCATCATTTTATATCTCTTCTTCTTCTTCTTATTCTTCTGATGGCATATTGGTTGAAACTCATAGGCTAAGCCAAGATTATGCTCCGATACCACTGTAATATTCCGAAATGGAAAAGACAAGAATATAGAACAAAATACTGGAAAATAGCAGTGAATATAAATACACCAATATATGAGACAAATGTAGAGCCATGTTATTAAACATATCAACAATATTGAGAACAATATCTTGAGGATCAAGTCACTCAAGCAATACAACGCAAGCCTCCAATAAGAAAATATGCCAATACATGAATTATAATTGCTATACAAATGCCATGAGCCAATACAACACAATTTTAGAGGATATACTGCTACTGGATGTGTAAAATGATATGTATATGCTATTATATAGCTCAAATAGTGTCAGGGATAGAGATCTAAGCTCCCAAGCACATTTCCAAGACAACACAAAAGGGGTTTCCTGAAATACCCAAAATACAAAAATGCCAGAATGCAGCCCTAGGGTTGAATAACAACTGCAATTGAATAACTGAAAGGAGGTGGCTGAAACTAATATAGAAATTTATGGAGCTCCTCCAATAGATCCTCCAAGTGAAAGGTTGATCCCTTCCTTGAAGATCTCACCCTCCAACTGAAACACTGAAACCTCCACTACAAATTCTCAATAAAATAATGCAGTCCTTGAGGGAAAATGCACTGTAGGAGGTGGAAATCACTGGGCCTGATGCCAAACAATGCAATAAAGCTCTAGGACCTTCCTTGCTCGCCTCCCAATGGAAAGGCTACCTCTCCATTGAAAAACAAACACTGAAAGTGGCCATCAAAATCCTCCATTGCTTCTACCCTGCAACATAACACAACTCTGCAAGAAAATGTGTTGTAGCTGAACACTGAAGCTTTGCTTGATGCCGGAATGTGGACTGTGAAGCTCAATAATACCTCTCCTGAGTAGGCACTCGAATTCCCTCAAGGATGAGTGTGGGATTCCCGCTTGGGAACACCCTTGTGCTAAACAACACAACAAACTCCACTAAATAGCTGAAGAGTGAAAACAGTCATACAAGACCACAAAATCAATAATCAATAACATATCCTTCTATGGCCGCCTTACCCTCCTTATATGAAATGTGAGCCTTCTCACCTTGGGTCCCACTCATTAAAGCCACTACTATCATGGAGACTTCCTCCCATTAACACTGTGTTGTCTCTCATTGATGATCCACTCTCTCCATATCAGCGTTGTTGATTTGGTCAACATTGACCTTGTCCACATGCTTTAGCCCCTGTTCATACATGAGGGTGCTTTATCCAGCTATTAAGATGATCCATATTCACAATAAGAGGGATTTTATTCCTATTAAAGAGGTTTATGGGTCTCCCTACCCACTTATTCATCTATCTAATTGAAAAAAGCAAAAATTAATATTCCAATTAGACGCATGCTAAATTTAGAATATTACAAAGGAGAATTCCAGCAGAAAATTTAGTGCATCTTGCAATGGAAACAACTCATGCTCTAGAACCGAGCAATCACGCAGGTTAAAGTGCAGTGGAATCACTTTGGGCTTGATGAAGCTACATGGCAGATGGTTGATCAAATGTTGCCTTTGTACACTTCATTGTTTATCGGTGGAGGCAAATGATTTTTTTGTATTTGTACATGTTTATGTATGGTTTCATTGTAGATACTTCCATGAGCTTATTATAAATCTCTAATAAGCGGTATGGTTTTCATGTTATCATGTTTGTCATGATGGTTTTTCTTTTGAGCATGTTGTAATTGTAAATACTGCAACAAGTTGGGTCATAAATATCCAAAGGCCATATGTTTTTCTTTCAACATTTTTGCTGGTTATAGGTTTCATAGAACACCGAGGACGATTTTCCCCTAAGGGGGAGGGGTTTATAACAACCCGAGGTTAAAATTTCATGTAATAAAGTTAATAAAGGAAAAATAATACCAAGGTCATGGGAAACATATTCTAAGGTGACTGTTGGGAAAAATATCCTAGTGGGCATCACGTGATGCATTTATGGCTAAGGGAAATTGGAAATGGCAATAACAAAGGCTTTAAAATGGAAAAAGAAAATTTTTGGCACTTTATTTATGAAAATAAAGGAAATTAGGAGAAAAGGAAGGTAAAAGGTCACAGGTTGCATGTGAGGGGGAAATTAAAAGAAAATCAAATGAAAATGAAGAAATTAGAGGCATCAACAATAAAAAGACATCAGAGCATCAGTTCAGGGCCTTTTGTTAGTTTAGTTTTGGAATTGGTCTCAGAGAGAAGAAGAGCACCAAGAGGGGAAGGAAATCAAGCAAGAAAAGGAAGAACAAGGAAAGCAAGGAAAAGGTGGATCAAGTAGCTTTAACAAGAATACTTGTAGGTAACGGGTTGCATGTATGATTTCATAGCTAGTTTTGACATACATGGTATGTTTATGTTGGTATTTGGGTTCTTTTGTTGTTAGTGTCCTGGATTTTGTTGGGTTTTGACAGTGGTTTTAGCTTTGCCTTGAAGTTTCCAGATATCCATGCTGTGATGGGATTCTTTCTCGGTTGAGCTTTGGACTCCTGAAAAGTTTTGGATCCAAGTGATGTGATATCAGGAGAATCCCAAGGGTTGGGGGTGGAGACAACTTTATTTTTGAAGCTCTCAACAGGTGGTTGGAGATAAGAAAATTCCTCAAGGGATGGTGAAGGAATTCTGAGGCATCCAAGATTGGTTTGGTTTTGTGATCTCGACACCAGTTTAGGTGTGAGATCACTGTATGGTGAGGGTGGACGTGGTTTAACCTATGGATTCCCTTAGGTGTTCATGGATTGGTTTTATCCCGTGATATCTCACATTCATGCTTGGAATATGGCATGGGGGTGATTGGATGAAAGAACGATTTGGTTCAACCCAATCTATGGTCGGGTGGTACATGGAAGTCCCAAACCTGGTTAGCTTTTGCCTATTTTTAATAAGAGCTAAGTTTCCCTTGCTTTTGATGAGTAAATATAATTTTTTTATGTGGCTTTAATGGTTGTTCTATCATTGTTATTTATCTAGTTATATGTTGGTTATAAGCATGGTTTTATGACATATCTTCGTCATGGCTCTCATCATGTTTTTACTTGTAACTAAATGAACAATGAATGCAAAGCCTAATTGGTGTTATGACAACTATTGTGAGAAGGCATTGGTCCTTCTTGTTAAACCTCAAATAAGTTTCTAGATACTTATGTTCACATTTGCATTCATCACCTATAGGTTGCATGATTACCAAGTGTTTGATGGAATGTTAGTCCAGGTTGGGAGAGGTCAGGTCAAGTTCTAGTTCAATTTTTGGTTTATAAGCCTTGTTTCAATGTCATTCATCATTTCTAGAGGTTTCACTGAGTTCTGGGCAGAGTCTTGAGTCCTAGCCTTGAAAAAGTGTACTCAGAAATTGGGGTTGTTGGCATAGAAATGACTGGAAAAGTCCACAGTTAATCTGAAATTGAACGATTAACTTCTTAACTCTATTACAGAGATTGACTGTAGGGGCATTTACTGGAGATGTCACCTTTGATAAAAGGATGAGGTCCAGAGGCTTCCTGGCCCTATATAGACTCTGTCTTTAGAAATAATAGAAGTTAATACTCATGTTCTGAAAATACGGAAATTGATCGAATAAAGTGCTGAGGTAGTTTGATTAGTTTGTCCTTTAGATTGACTGTTAACTGAAGTATGCTTTAATGAAACATAACATAAAAAAGCAGCATAAATTAATTAAATAACAACAATAATCAGAGAGAAGAAGAGGCAAACAATTTGATGACAGAGTTCATCCCCCTTGGACTACCTCTCCGGGTTCACTTTTAAGTGGATGTTCATTTTTATTAGGATTGATCTTGAAAAATATTTACACTGAAATGGATCAGAAATACTGTGCTCACAGGAATTTCTGAACCCTGTAAACAGAAAGTACTCTTCCTCACCTTTTCGACGCCTGTCTCCGTGCTCAATTCCGACCACCGATGGCTGAGCAATGCTGCAAACAAAATCACCTCTCAACTTCTGAAACTGCACTATGTCTTCACAAAAACCAAAGATCCAAGTTGAAATTCATGAGAAAATTCCCTATTTTAATTAGGCTGCATTTGAACCTTCATTTAGCAATTTGTTGAGAAGAATTTGTGATAAGGGGTCGAATCCCTCTCCATTCATGAACCTAGGGATTAATATCCCCAAACCTTAGCGCTGGCATTAATTTTGAAAACCCACAAATAAACCATATAATAAAAATTTAGCCCTGATAGCTAACTAACCGGGCGGAGGTCCTAACCGTTGGCATGTGATCAACGCCGAATTCCGACTATTGCGGTGGCTTCGGCGGTCACGGTCCATTTGGCGGTCAAAATAGTTGTCAACTAACAACTCTGCCGTGGTTTACAACTGTGGTCACATGATATTCCAACTTTCGACGCAGTCATTGTAACTCTGTGGGAGTTTATTAATAAAGTTTATTTACAACGCCACTCGAACCCTTTACATAGTTCGAAACTTTATAATAAAGTTTTGATATATGTTAAAAACCCAACTTCCGAACCTTTAGAATAAAGGTTTTTGGTTTAGTTTTAATGTTTTTTAACATAGGATTTAATATCCCGAACCTTAGTTTTATACAAGGTTTATGGTATAGGACTTAGGGAATTTATGACATAGTTTTTTAATATGGTTTTGCATTTGTGCTAGGGATTTTAGACTTAGGATATTAATGCATAGGACTCTTTTATATGGCTTAGAGTTTTAGGAATAGGATTTTAGTTATTAGGGTTTTGAGGTATTTAGGAATAGGACTTACATTTCATAAGGTATTTCACCATAGAAAACCTTAGATCTAGGTCCATAAATACTATGTCCCCTTTTACACCTTTTTCATCCAAATTCGAAACACATGACGACCATAACATTTGAAGAACCTTTCACTAGCGATTTGACAATTTTGAAGACTGAACTGGACATCAAACTGCTGGAGTTGACTTGGAACTCTGCCGATCTTGTACTGATCAAGATCCTCCTGAATCAATCCTCTCCACTTAAAAAGCTTTTAGACCACAAAAGCTTGATTTTAAACTGACAATAAGTAAGAATACAACTCTCTCACTTTCATCTTGTCTTTGATGATGTACCAATACATTCGATCAATCAGCTTCAAGTGATGACCTTGATGCTGACCATGGCACTTTTTGAACTGGTGACCTGTTCCACATTGCTGCAGTATGTAAAACTTGCGATAATGGTGAAACAACCTGTTATAAACATAGCAATTGACTTCTTTCCACAAGATACCATGAGTTAGTGATTCACAATCTTTGAAAACAATCTCTATAGGATATTGTTCAATACTATTGACTTGTATTAACAATCTATTTTGTGGAATGACAAAGACTATTAAAGACATTTTTGACATCACTATTTGATGTTTCCATTGATTAGCACTTTCCCCTGACGCATAAGCTGAATACTTTGACACTGCTTTTAGAAAGGCTTTGATATGAAAATAAAAATGCTTCCTCTCCACTTGAAAAGAGGCTTCTAATGGTGACACAATACAAGAGAAATCAAACATTGAATTTCCCCAATACTAACCTGTATCCCTGCATCTGTTAAGTTTCAAACTTAAACTTATTTGATTCATTCTGACATTAGGAAGAAGAGATCTAGGCATCATCTGTAATGCATGTTGTATTCCCTACTTGTGAGTAAGATGTTTGTTTCCTTTAATCAAACTATCTTTAAACTGGGACTCATAACTTGAACTAACATATGGTCGACTCTTATGTTGTTCCTTTACACACATGATTACAAATCTTTTTAATTGTTGTATTTCTTTATGCTCTACAATTGACTTGTGACACATTCCATTATTAGAGGCATCAGGCATCAACTGCATCTCATGTGATATTTCCTTATTATGAAGTTGATGTTTTGGTTCCTTAACTAGATCTTGTAATGAATCTAACCTTTTAACCAAATTACCTTCATTCTGAAATTCACAACTTGAACAAGTATCCTTAAGATCCTTATGTTGTTCTTTTATCGACATGAGTATGTACCTTTTACTTGAACTAATTAAGCGCTTCATCTGATTAGCATTAATTAAATTAAAGTGATTTTGAGTTTTATGTGCCTGAATGATGTACTTAATCCGATCTTTTATGAGATGATACATATGTTCCTTTCTATAAAATACTGCATCACGGTCATATAGATAAGGGCTACATAAGACAATTCCACAAATGTCTAATGGTATCACATCCAGATCTACTTCATCAATATAGTTAGATGTGATTGCAAATTTTAACCGATACTGTTTGGTAACATGAATTTGAGATTTTTCCTTTAACCACCCTAAAGGATACGACTTTGGATGATTATTTGTTTTCAAACCCAATTGTTTAACCAATGACTCAGAAATAAAATTTTCCTGTGATCCCATATCGAACAATGTATCTATCTTAGTATGCTTTGAAGTTACCCTTATATGAAATAACTCAATCATTTTTCCTTCATTCAACTGTGTGATATTAGGAGAAGCAAAAGTACTAGCTTCAGAAACCTTACTTGTTGTAATCATAACATTGATTTTACCTTCATCCCCTGAATCGGATCACAAATCCAAGCGTTGTTGGATTGTTGTTTCAGCCTTCTTTTCACCCTTTCTCGTTTGGAACTTCTTTGGCTTTAGTTCTGGATGAAGTTTCAAACACCTCACTTCATCGTGGCCGATCTTTTGGCAATGTGTACAAGTAGGTCTATCATCTCCCTTTTGAGCTGTGGCAGTCTTCTTTCCCTTTGACTTGCCCTTTTTTTTGCTATCTTCAGTTTCCGTTTGTGCGGATGTATTTGGTGTAAACTTGAAAGGTCTACCACCTGACTCAACATGAATAGCTTGAACACAAACTTCATCAAAATCATTAGGATTAAACATTAATAATGTATGATGCAAATATGAATGCAAACTTCCTATATACTTCAACAAAGTTTCTCTTGTGTCCAAAGAAATACCAAGTGCTAATGCCTTATTTCAGAATTCCTGTGTGAACTTTTGAACACTCTGTCCCTTACCTTGTCGCAAGCGCTGCCAATCCATTACAGCTTGTTGTGTGTGACCCAAGGGATAGAATTGTTTCTTTAGAGCCCTTATAAACTTAGTCCATGAGGTGATACCTTTTCCCTTACACTTTAAATCTATTTATGTCTTACTCTCCCACCAGATTAAAGCAGTACCCCCCATTATAAGAGTAGCTAATTGGATATTTGTCTTATCATCAGTAATATTTTGAATATGAAAATTGAATTCTAATTGTTTTACCCAATTATCTAGTTTCTCAGGGTTCATTTCTCCGTCATACATAGGTAATTCGAACTTAACATCAAGTTTCAAAAGTGGACTCTTTAGTTTCTTTTCTTTATCTGATTCAGAACTAGACGTAGAAGAAGAAGAAGAAGATGATGGAGATGAAGGAGGAGATTTATCTGCCTTGCCTTTACCCTTCTTGATGCCTTTGACGCTGAGGCTTCATCTCTCTTCTTTTTGTCTTCATATAATTCTGCCAACATTTGCTGCATGTTCATAAATGTCTGCTGGATTTGAGTCTCATCCATGGGCTTCGTTTCAGTAGCTTCAGGAGTCTCAACGTTCTCAGTCCCTATCATCGTTGATTGATGAACGAATTTCTGTTTTCCGATCTCTGGATCAAATTCCTCAAGCTTTCCTTTTCCACATTGCAATCCCAACCTGGTTAACATCCACTGACAAACAAACTACAAAGCACAACCGCTCTGATACTAATATGATATGAAATTGAACGATTAAATTCTTAACTCTATTACAAAGATTGAATGTAGGGGAATTTACTGGAGATGTCACCTTTGATAAAAGGACGAGGTCCAGAGGCTTCCTGGCCCTTTACAGACTCTGTCTTTAGAATTAATATAAGTTAATACTCATGTTCTGAAAATACGGAAATTGATCGAATAAAGTGCTGAGGTAGTTTGATTAGTTTTTCCTTTAGATTGACTGTTAACTAAAGTATGCTTTAATGAAACATAACATAAACCAGCAACATAAATGAATTAATAACAACAATAATCAGAGAGAAGAAGAGGCAAACAATTTGATGACGAAGTTCGTCCCCCCTGGACTACATCTCTGGGTCCGCTTCTAAGTGGGCGTCCGTTTTTATTAGGATTGATCTTGAAGAATATTTACACTGAAATGGATCAAAAAGACTGTGCTCGTAGGCACTTCTAAACCCTGTAAATAGAAAGTACTCTTCCTCACCTTTCCGACGCCTATCTTCGTGCTCAATTCCAACCATCGACGGCTGAACAATGCTGCAAACAAAATCGCCTCTCAACTTCTGAAACTGTACTATGTCTTCACAAAAACCAAAGATCCAAGTTGAACTTCATGAGAAAATTCCTTGTTTTAAATAGGCTGCATTCGAACCTTCATTTAGCAATTTGTTGAGAAGCATTTGTGATAAGGGGTCGAATCCCTCTCCATTCATGAACCTAGGGATTAATATCCCCAAACCTTAGCGCTAGCATTAATTTTGAAAACCCACAAATAAATGATATAATAAAATTTTAGCCCTGATGGCTAACTAACTGGGCGGAGGTCCTAACCTTCGGCATGTGATCAGCGCCAAATTCCGACTGTTGCAGTGGCTCCAGTGGTCACGGTCCATCTGGCGGTCAAAACAGTTTGCAACTAACAACTCTGCCACAATTTACAACTGTGGTCACATGATATTCCAACTTCCGACGCAGTCATTGTAACTCCGTGGGAGTTTATTAATAAAGTTTATTTACAATGCCACCCGAACCCTTTACATAGTTTGAAACTTTATACTAAAGTTTTGATATATGTTAAAAACCCGACTTCTGAACCTTTAGAATAAAGGTTTTTGGTTTATTTTTAATGTTTTTTAACATAGGATTTAATGTCTCGAACCTTAGTTTTATACAAGGTTTATGGTATAGGACTTAGGAAATTTATGACATAGTTTTTTAATATGGTTTTGCATTTGCGCTAGGGATTTTAGACTGAGGATATTAATGCATAGGAATTTTTCATATGGTTAGAGTTTTAGGAATAGGATTTTAGGTATTAGGGTTTTGAGGTATTTAGGAATAGGACTTACATTTCATAAGGTATTTCACCATAGGAAACCTTAGATCTAGGTCCATAAATACTATGTCCCCTTTTACACCTTTTTCATCCAAATTCGAAACACATGACAACCATAACATTTGAAGAACCTTTCACTGGAAATTTGACAATTCTGAAGACTGAACTGGACATCAAACTATTGGATGACTTGGAACTCTGCCGATCTTGTACTAATAAAGATCCTCCTGGATCAACAGTTGTTGGTAGGCAGGCCTATGGGAGTGAATGGAGGATTATAATCACATGCATGCCTTGGTGAGGGAGCGGTTGAGGCTCTAATTCAGTGAAAAAGAGAGTTATATTAGGGGTTGGACACCTAGAGGGGTTGAGTTGCTCTTGGAGGTCCTATAACACCTGAGGGAAGTCAATAAAGTCTCAAGTTCTCAACTCCATTTCCTTAAGGTTATATAGGAGGTTGAGTCTTATCATAGTGACCCTCAGATCATGTTTACCCTGGGAAAGCCTGTCAAAGCAAGTAAATGTGGGAGGAGGTGGGTTACATGTGAATTGTCATTTCTAGTGATAAAAGGCATTCCAAGTTTTTCCTCTAAGTTCCCTAGACCGTTTGTGAAGAAAACTTAAGTGTCGTCTTTTGGTAAGGGAAGTGTCACACATTGTGAAAGGGAGTTATAATGCACCTTTAAGAGGAAATTTTGGTACTAATGGGTCCTATCTATCATGAATATATGTACTAAACTCTTTCCCAATTTTTTATGCATTGTTTTGTTGGTATCGTCACATCATGTGTCGCAAGGTGTATCTTAAGTGTTGCACTTGGAGGTAAGTGTTGTTTTGTTGTCGTTTCAATGGGTTCATGTTGTTTTTAGGTATTGAGTGTTCATTTTCATGTCATAAGTTGTTATGAATGTGTGATCATGTTGAATTCCTATCCTAGTTTCATCTATGCCTCACTGATCCCACACTTAGTCAAATTCCGGAGAATTCCTTGCTTGACCAACCCTGCTTCACTCTACCTCCTTGAATTGCACATTGCTCAGTTGCAAGCCTTATTTAGCATCCCCCACCTCCTGGAACTACACACTGCACAATTAATTCCTCCAAGGATTGCGCATTGCACAGTCACATTGCTCAAGAACTACCTCCTACTACCCAAAATTGTACAATCTTGCCTCTGAATCAACCTATCACTATGCACTGTGCAGTTTCAACTAGAAACCTGTCTCCTTGGATCTTTGAAATGTGTAACTACGCAATGAAATGGACTAATATCTCTCTTAAACTATGTACTATGCAGTCACAAGGAGCAAGCCTGCCTCATTTTGTCATTTTTCTTCTATACTGCGCAGTCTTGCTTCTCAGGCCTCCAACCACTGCGCATTGCATGGTAACAGTCATTAGTCCCTCACTCATATCTCCTGGAAATGCACACTATGAAACTCATGAGACATCTCTTATGTCTAGTACTCAGTTTCAGGTTGATTAGTGAATTTCATAACGAAGGTAAGACTATGATATTTTTTGGAATGATGTCATCTGGTCATGAGTGAACTTCATATGCAGGTATTGTATCTTGCATACTGCGCAGTGAAAATGAGAAATCCTGCCTCATTGTGTCATTGTTCTTCTCAAATGTGTAGTCTTGCTTCTCAGGCCTCCATCTACTGTGCATTTCATGGTCATAGTTATTAGTCCCTCACTCCTATCTCATGGAGCTACACACTGCGCAACTCTTGAGACATCTCCTTTGTCAAGTACTCAGTTTTGGGCTGATTAGTGAATTGCATAAATAAGGTTAGACTGAGATATTTTTGGACTAATTTCATCTTTTCATGAGTGAATTTCATCTTCAGGTATTGTATCTTTCCATGAAAAAATTATGTCTAAGGAGGATGACAAGGAGATTATGCAAGAAGACATTCATGAAGTTGCGAAGACAAGATGATCACTAAACGAGAAGATTAAGGGACACTAGATCGTGATAGAAGTTGGAAGATTCAGATCACATAGAAGACTCCATATCTTCAAGCCTTTTGAGGAGGAATAGGAAGGACACGTGACATCTATCATGAAGATACAAATATAGAAACAAGAGGATATTCTTGACATTAACACATCATCAGAAAGTCCATGTCATCAGTGCTAAGTCATGTCTTGACAAAGTTTTATCTCAAGAGTCATATGAGTCATCATATTGCCACATTATTTGTAGATGTAATTATGTATGTTTCAAAAAATGAGAAATGTAAAGTGTGTGGAAGTCCAAAGATCACCCAAAGGATGTGAAAAGTCATTTAGAAAATGAAAGGTCTCTTAGGAGTTTGAAAAGTCATGTGGAATCTCAAGAGTGATGAGGGGAACTCAGGAGCCATAAGGGAGATGAAGAGTCACCTCATTTGTTATATATACACCCTCATAGCTCAAGTAAAGCAATTTTCACCTTAGATTCTCAAGCTAGGCGTAGGAGAGAATAACATGCTTTTGAGAAGCAAGTAGTGGCTTAAAGCTCCACTATTGGAACAAGTGTTGTAACATTGTAATGGTGTATCTTGGAACTTTCATTTCATAATTCAAATATCTTAGAGCCGACACACTTTTTTCACACATATTTCGTAAATAACTGTGAGACTATTGTTTCGTTGTTTATGGTGTATGCTTATGTTAATTCACACTAATGAAAATGAACAATTTCGTTGACTTTAGAATGCTTGTTTGAAATGTGTGTCTAATGATTTCATGATTGTAGTTTCTTGGTGACCTATTTCGCAATATTACTAATTATTCTTTCAAATTTATGCATGTGTTTTTGTTAGGATAGTACTATTAATTTTCTTTCAAACACTCAAATTTTTTTTTTCATGAAAGATCCATCATACACTCTACAATTGAATACATCACAAGTATAACATACTTGTTTATCTCAGAAGTACATGTGTTTCTCTTTATGTCATTTATTGCAGCCAAGGAAAATCTATAGATAATGGCAGCCAACCATACTTTCTAGTTCAGGCTCCTACTCCAAATGACATGAGGCCTAATTGGGATTTCCTACCAGTTGACCCCCTTACTATTGGTGAAATCCAACAACATCAATAGTTTCTGGCGCTAGCAGGAGGGCAACCTTTTAATGGTTGATAACTCACCACGTCTTAACAAACAATCTTTCGGGCAAGGCAGTAACGCTATGATTTCAATTCCAACCCACAATCCTAAGAGAGGAGAGTCCTCTCATCTTGGTCTGGAGTAAGCTTTTGAAGTCACTTACAATAAACTCTAGACATCTTGTCATATTACTCGTCAGTTTTCAAGAGCTCTTGGATTTCTTCATGTCGCTGATATCCTTCCCCACAAGCCTATAAAGAAAGAAACAACTCACAGTGGTGTATTGGTTTCTTCAGTGGAATATTTGGTTATTGCAACCCTTGAAGAGTTAGTTGATCCTACTAAAATAAGACATCAATAAGGGGACTTGCCACCTATTAAGGAAGATTTAGATGGAGATGGGGAGTATTTTTCATTCTCTAATGAAGAACAACCGAGACAAGAACAACAACTTGATTACAATGAGAATTTGAATGGTGAAGGAGAAGACTCTTCAAAATTGGAAAGTGAGGAGAAGGAGGAGAACGAAGACATGGTTGGCGAACAATTGGATTGGATGGACCAAGGGCCTCTTACTCTTCCGGTAAATATTCATTGCATGTCTAAGCACCTAAATTTTTTTCTCTCAAAGTATGATCCTGATAAGAAAGCGAAGGTTGAGGACCACATCGATGATTTCTTCTTACATCTATGGATACTAGAGGTATGCTTTGATGATGTTGCATGTATATTATTTTTGCATACTCTAGAAGGTAGAGCTTCGATTTTGTACCATAATCTTCCACCTGATTCAATCCATAATTGGATGGATTTTAAACAATTATTCTTAGAAAAGTTTGTTGATGATAAAATTCCAACCTTATTATTAAAAAGAACTCATAAATATTAAGACAGGGGAAAAGGAAAAGGTTAAATATTCAATCAAAGGTTTACACATATCTTGAATAAATTCCCCACAAATGTTCAACCACATGATTCCATTACAAAATATTATTATATTGTTGCCTTGCCTACTAATATTTCAATTTTTGTCAAGCGCGTTCCAAAAGAAACTTTGGCTCTAATCTTTGCAGAAGCAATTTCCGTTGAAAAGTACTTAAGGTCTATTGGGGTCATCGTTCATCAGGAGGATTCTAAATACTCCAAAGAAACTTCTAAGAAGTCCCAAGCCTCTTCTTCCAAAGCTAAAGCGAAAGATCCTTTCGATATGGACAACTTGACTAAATATTTAAGTATTTAACCAACAAAGTATTGGAACTGAAGCAGAAGTCAAGTGAGGATTATAGAAATAATAAGTCTTTCAAGTCGTACATTAATAAGAATTTCAACCAACCAGCTAAGTCTACACAAAGCCCCAATGTTGTGTTTAATGTTAAGAACCTAGGCATGGATAATTATTGTACCTTTCACCAGGAGGATCATTCAAAAAAAAAAAAAAAACCATGCCTTCAATGGAAGCACAACATGAATGTTGTGGTTATAAATCTTATTGAAATTTTGACAACATAATGTGAAAATTCCTAGATCTAACAATCTCAGGAATCCTACTGCAACCAACTAAATTTACTTCTCCTATTTTGTAAATTACATTACAGAATTAATTCAAATTTCTTCATGAATTATTACAGTAAATTACTAAAGCAACCTACACTTAATACTTTATGATTATGAAAAAATGTGTTGTTTCTCCTAGAGAGAGCCTCGAGTTGCAAAATACCAGTGCCTAGGACATCTTAAAATCAAAGGTTAAAAGTGGGCAACGGTATAAATACCTCTGACAGGATATAGTTCAAGAGAATAATGGTTTTGGTGGTTCGTGGATTGAGAAGACCTTGGAGTCGATTCATGTGAATTCCTTATATTGTGATAGGGCTCAAGAGGCTATGAGGCTTGGTGGATTTTAAATGGGCCAAGTATAAAAAAATGAACGTAAATCTTAAAATGTGGAGAGGTGTTGAGAGAGAACGGAGGAGGAACCGATAAGAGACAGGCTTAAGATATTTAAGAATTTGTCCCCTATGAACTCAGAGAAAAAGAATATGAATCAGATATGGAAAAATATAGAGGTTCGTGGAGTGTGAATTAAGGGAGTGCATCAAGCTTAATACATAAGCGTTAACACCTAAGCATTATACAAATATTAATTCATGAATAAAACTGCAGATCACCGACAACTACATTACATGAACCATCAAAGCAGAATAGCATGAAAGTTGATTCCACATGAAGAGGAGATTACTGATAACAAAATAAAACAAATACATACTGCTCATTACTCCATCTGGAATCCAAATAATAGCTCTGTATTATATTGAGTTCAAACAGCTCTCCCAAATATGTATCTTAGAGAACAGGGAGCATAGTCATACAAAACTACAACAAAATTCTTCAAAATTCCAGAACCCTTCTTTCATCTTAGAACTTACTATATATAGAGTTTACCTGGAGGGCCTACGGTACTTAATAATTTATGATCAACCCATATCCATGAAATAAAAACATCCTACCTAACTTCCAGAGTGTACATTGAGCAATTACTTATGTACTGAGAGAATTAAAACAGGAATGGGGTGAAATTGAGATTTCACTAGCAAAATCATCAAAATTAAAGAGGAAAAAGAAAGGACATGGTCACCCATTGAGGCCAATTATGGGGGCCTTTATAATGGGACGGTGAGGAGAATTTGTAGGTGGACAGGCATAGATGTCATCATAAGGCTCCACCTGTTACTTGAAATTTTCCACTCCCTCATTCCTCTGATATCCACTCAATCCATTGTGAAGTGCCAGTTGTACTGCGCGCACCTGGATCTTCAGCAAAGAACTCCTGAGCTACCTAAATATATCACCCTTTCATGTTCCATGCATAAGCCCGTGTTGTATTTGAATTGCAAGCCGAAAACAAATTTCGGAGGGGGGCAAGAGTGTTTTGCGGTATTGGATGGGGGGGGGTGCGAAATGAAACGAGGACCGTCGAATGTATGGCGGGCATGCAAAGATGAACGAAATATGGAGGGTGATGAGGGGAAGGAAATGATGTGGAGGGTGAGTGGGACTGGGACGCAACGCTCATCGAAGGTTTTAGCTTTTAGTTATACATTCCGAGGGTTAAGTTTCAGGATTTGCAGTTGTGAGGAGAGGGACCCACTAACTATCGACATAATATTATGAATTGGTGAAGGTTTGAGTGGTATGTATTATAAAGCTTATATGGTATATGTATTGCAATGGCTTATAAAGCAGAGGCAGAGCTACGGAGGTGGGGCCGGCCTATCACATTGCAAACTAAATAAAATAGATTATGAGCACTCACAAGGTAAGTTAAGGTATATGTGATGCGATATCGCAAATTGGCCATCGCAGAATTTAAGGTTTAGTCTGCATGCCAAATACGTAAATTTTGCGAAATGCGATGAGGGCCCACTTTTGATCGTAATCAGGAATTGGGAAGTGGAGAAAGGGAAAAGTAATGAAAAGGTAAAGTGTTATGTTTTTCCAAAGGAAAAATGAAATGGAAAGGGAAGGGCGGTAGGGATTGGGTCCCACATCATATAGCATCGACGATTTTATGAGTTTTTTCATTTGATTTTTATAAGAAAAATGTGGCGACGACGATATGCGATGAGGCATATGGGGTCCCACCAAAGTTAAACTGGTTTTTATCTATATATGATATAATGATAATGCTTAATATAACACGACTGTTCATGGAATGCTTGCCCCTTTCAAAAAATTTCTCACCTTCACGACTTGACCTGCATGCGTGCACGATTCGACCCGAACGTGTTCAAGACTTTTCCATTTGCTGTTGTTTCGATCTAACTACTTCTCTGCCTCTGCCCTATGATTTCCTTATAGGGAACGATGTTCCATGTCATGTGCAGTCATAGGCTAACATTGGCTCCATCTGGGGACAACGTGTTGTTCCCAGTGCGTTGGGAACTTGTATACCTTGAATGCTTGTGCATTATTGGGCTCCTAGAGTCACAAATGCATACTATAAGCCTGAATTGAAACTACCACTGAGTTGTGCACTACAAACTATATAAAACAGAAATCCATGCCATACGTTGAAAATCTTAAATGCTGAAATCTAAACTATGCTGAAATTGGAAAATGAAACACACTTGAACTGAAAACTGCAAAGCGATCCGAAAATAAATGGGAAATATGCTCATAGTAATGAGCTTATTGGCACTCCTACCTACACCTAGTCTGATAAAAAATTACCCCATTAAATAATAATCAGAATTACAATGTAACCAGTCAAGTAGATGAGTGCTTAACTGAAATTGGCATCCCATTTCTGTAGGTAGAGAAATGGGTTCAAAACGTGGCAACTTATCTCTTCCATTGAATTCATAGCTCCATTGATGAACCTAGAAAATTCCTCCTTCACTGATGACTGCAACATACTAACCAAAGGATTATGGTAAATATGAAACATGAGTTTTTTCTGGAGTATTTGTAACAATAAAAAAAACCTCATTCCAAACTACTGCTTTGCTTGTGCGTTGCCATTGATTGTCTTCAAGCTGCAAGGATGACTCTTGTTTCTTCTCCTTTTCCATTATAATCAACTGCTTTGTGTGCTCTTCATCTTTTCCTTTGTCATACAGAGGCTTGTAGGGGAGATGCAAACTCTCGATCATATTATGTAAAGGATCTTGGCTAATAACAATATAATATGTTTCCCTAACATCCCACGAAGAACTTAATGATGCAGAACTTTTATGATATTCTTCAAAGTCTGCACACTCAGAAAGAATATTTGAGTGATCTTCACTCAGCAAGCTTGATTGGTATTTAATCTCTGAAGGAAACATTTCTTGTTGAGGATGTTCTTGTGCATCTAGACAATTAAACTCTGTTGTCCCTGCTTCCAGATCACCATACTATTGTTTATTTTTAGTGTTGTCCTCTGGGAAATACTCCAACTCTTCTCCTTCTTCATGGAGGGTAAGCTCAACTCTCTCTTCTTCAGAATAGGCAAGGGACTGGTTTTCCACATGCAACCCAAGAACCACCATGGGTCGTTCTTCTTGGAGATTAAAGGGAGTGGGCCCTTTATCTGTAATGGATTCTTTGAACTGCTCTTCAGGAGGGTCGGGCGGTTTCAAGGGTATAGATGTGGGATTCTTATGTTTGGGAGGATCAACTTCTTGCTTTGTGGAAGAGGATACAATGGACTTATGAGGGGCTGATTCTTCTAAATGCTTATTTCCTTCGCTAGCAGGACTAGGAATGATTTGTTCTTTTGATATTAACTCTTCATTTTTTTCTTACCCTCGGGTTCTCTTTCTGGAGGACCTGAGTTCATACTTCTTGTGAAGTTGAGCCTTCATGAAATTCACAAGCTGTTTGCAGTAATTGTTAATATCTTGATCTTCTAGAGGGATTTCCCTCTCCTTTTTCTCCCCTTGCAGGATGAGTTCACCCTCCTCATCATCAGAGTAGGCGAGGAGTTGATCTTCTTGGTTGTATGTGACTTCCTCGGCCTGTTGCAACAACTGCAGAGGGGGCCTCCTATTTTGAGGATTAAATCCCTAGTTAGGAATCATTTGGTTGGAACGAGGAGTGGAATTATTAGTCTCCAATTCAAGCTTCACCAACTTATTTGAGAGGTTCTTGTTCAACTTATCCATCTCTTCAAGTCTATACTCCTGTGATTCCCTCTCCTAATTTGAGGTAGAAGCCTCCTCCCCCTTATTTCTTCTAGCTTCATGTTCTGTCTTCCCCTTGAACTTACCGGTAGAAGCAAAGTTTGCTTCTAACTCCAACACATTAGTCTAGATTTGATCCAGAGATGTGGATCTTCTTTCTCTCAAGGTGAACCCAAAATCTGGCTCGAAAGCTCCGACGAAAACCACCTTAGAAACTGCTTGGGGAGGTTTTATTTCAGGAGGAAGATCATTATAAAGCTTATTGAACCTCTTTATAAATTCTGTTACATCCTCATTATGTCTCTTTTTAAGAGCGTTGAACTATGTGAGGACATATCCATGGTCCCTCTTTTCTCCCCATTTTAGTTTGAATAAATTCTCCATTTCTTCCGAAGTGGTGATTGCATTATTAGCAAGAGATTTGAACCACTTTCGAGCCTCTCCGGCTAAGGATTGGACAAAAAGCCTCAACACCACATCTAGGTGCTCCACATTCACATTCTTAGCAAAGGCACAAAAGTCTTCAATACGTTTATGCGCAGAAGTGCTATCTTCCTCAGTGAACTGAGGCAAGAGCTTTAGGTAATCTTGATGCATGTCATGCAATACTTGAGGTAAAGCTAATGGAGCATATTTGTTGAGGAGGAAGCCAAGTAAAACCATGAGATTTAGATGTGCGTATAGATGATGGATCTGAATCTAGTGTGAGGCCTAGTGAAAGCCAAGACTACTTCTGATTAGGGCTATTTTACAGTGGAGTCGCCAAGGCGAGGAATATGCAACTCTCAACCCTTCTTGCTCACCTAATTGAAGGGTGAAGATAATGTCATATCCCAGGGAAAATATCTCTTCATTTGTATCCCCAGAAACGATGCCAGAAATATGTTGTTGCTCCTAGAGACAACCTCAGGTTGCAAAAGACCAGTGCCTAGGACATCTTAAAATCAAAGGTTAAAAGTGGGTAACGGTATAAATACCTCTGACAGGATATAGTTTAAGAGAATAATGGTTTTGGTGGTTCATGGATTGAGAAGACCTTGTATTCGGTTCATGTGAATTCCTTATACTGTGAGAGGGCTCAAGAGGCTACGAGGCTTGGTGGCTTTTAAATGGTCCAAGTATAAAACAATGAACATAAATCTTAGAATGTGCAGAGGTGTTGAGAGAGAACGGAGGAGGAACTGATGAGAGGCAAACTTAAGATATTTAAGAATTTGTCCCCTATGAACTCAGAGGAAATGAATATGAATGAGATATGGAAAATATTAGATGTTTGTGGAGCATGAATTAAGGGAGTGCAACAAGCTTAATACATGAGTGTTAACACCTAAGCGTTCTACATATACGAGTTCATGAATAAAATTGCAGATCACTGACAACTACATTACACGAACCATCAAAGCAGAATAGCATGAAAGATGATTACACATGAAGAGGAGATTATTGATAACAAAAGAAAACAAATATATACTTCTCATTACTCCATCTGGAATCCAAATATCAGCTCTGTATTATATCGAGTTGAAACAGCTCTCCAGAGCATAGGGAGCATAGGGAGCACAGTCATACAAAACTACAACAAAATTCTTCAAAATTCTAGAACCCTTCTTTCATCTTAGAACTTACTATATATATAGTTTCCCTGGAGGGTCTACGGTACTTAATAATTTATGATCGACCCATATCTATGAAATCAAAATATCCTACCTAACTTGTAGAGCGTACATTGAGCAATTACTTATGTACTGAGATAATTAAAATAGGAATGGGGTGAAATTGAGATTTCACTAGCAAAATCATCAAAATTAGACCAGAAACAGAAAGGATATGGTCACCCATTGAGGCCAATTATGGGGGCCTTTATAATGGGATGGCGAGGAGTAATTGTAGGTGGGTAGGTATGGCTATAATCATACAACTCCACTTGTTACTTGAAAGTTTCCACTCCCTCAATCCTCTGATTTCCACTCAATCCGTTGTGAAGTGGTAGTTGTACTGCGCGCACTTGGCTCTTCAACAGAGAACTCCTAAGCTACTTGAATAGATCACCCCTACATGTTCAATGCAAAAGCTCGTGCTGTATTTGAATTGCAAACTAGAAACTAAATTTTGGAGGGGGGTGAGAGTGGTTTGCGGTATTGGATGGGGAGGTGTGAAATGAAACGAGGACCGTCAGATGTATGGTGGGCATGCAGAGATGAAGGAAAGATGGAGGGTGATGAGGGGAATGAAATGACGTGGAGGGTAAGTGGGACTAGACCGCGGTGCTAATCGTAGGTTTTAGGTTTTAGTTATACGCTACGGGGGTTAAGTTTCATGATTTTCAATGTGCGGGGAGAGGGACCCACTGACTATCGACGAAATGTTATGAATTGGTGAAGGTTTGAGCGGAAGGTATTATAAAGCTTATATGTTATGTGTATTGCAATGGCTTATAAAGTGGAGGCGGAGCTGCGGAGGTGGGGCCGACCTATCGCATCGCAAACTGAAAAAAATAGATTGCAAGTACTCACAAGGTAAGTGAAAGTATATGTGATGCAATATTGCAAATCTGGCATCGCAAAATTTAAGGTTTAGTCTCCATGCCAAATACGTAAAGTTTGTGAAATGCGATGAGGGCCCACTTTTGATCGTGATCGGGAATTGGGAAGCAGAGCAAGGGAAAAGAAATGAAAAGGTAAATTTTATGTTTTTCCAACGGAAAAATGAAATGGAAAGGAAAGGGTGGTGGGGATTAGGTCCCACATCATATTAGATCAGCGATTTTATGAGTTTTGGAATTTTATTGTTATAACAAAAATGTTGCGACAATGATATGCGATGAGGCATATCGGGTCCCACCAAAGGTTTAAATTGGTTTTGTTATATATATGATATAAAGATAAGGCTTAATATAACACTAATGTTCGTGGAATAATTGCCCCTTTCAAAGTTTTTCCCACCTTCATGACTTGACCTGCACGCGTGCACGACTCGACCCGAACACGTTCAAGACTCTGCCATTTGATGTTGTTTTGATTTAACTTCTTCTCTGCCTCTACTATGTGATTTCCTTATAGGGAATGATGTTCCATGTCATGTGCACTCATAGGCTAACACAAGGAAATTGAGAAAATAACAAATCACACATAGGACACGTTTATTTTGGTCTAATTCCCCGGAAAAACCCAATGCGGGAAAACCAGTGCAACAAATATGAGGGTTTGTATTATTAAGAAATAGCAATTTCTGAAATCCTCATTGAATACCTCAAGGGTTATTCAATTACAGAGAGAGAAATACTAGTAGAAATAAAGTGAGTTTTACCTCACTCAATCACTGGAAAATCCGACTGATCTAGGCAATGGAAGAGCTGCCCCTAGAGGTACCTACATTGCCTCTATGTAGGCACAACATCACCTCCTCTTGGCACTGTGTCGCCCCAGCTATAGATTGAGTTGACTCCTGAAATCACAAATCTTAGCCTCCCAGTCTCACATCTCGACTCTCGGCTTCTTAAACTGATCTGACACTAAAATATTGGAAACCCTCTTATCCACTACGTAGCCTCTACATAGCCCTATATGTCTCTATGGTGAATCTGCGTCATCTTGTGTAGCTCTATGCTGGCTATGCTGGATGTCTCTCTTCCTCTCTCTACTAGTGATTCTCCGATTGAGAAAATATTCTCTCCAAAAGCTATCTCTTCCCCTCTCTACACTAGAATCACTTAGATTTGATGTTCGTTAGAGCACTTTCTCTGTAAGAATAATTCAATCACTAGATTCACTCGGTGTGTCTTTCCAAATGACCCTCAAGTCTTCCTTTATAGTCTTCTCGTTGAAACATCAATGGCCGAGATTAGATATCTAATCAATGATTAAGATTATAAATTGACTTGATCTTCACTTTTTCTAGAACATTCACACTCTGTTCTATTGATACCCTTTAATTATTTAATTTCCCCAGGTTTAGACTTAGGGTACCCATTAAAATATTTTTTTTTACAATAAAACATATTTCGAGTGGAATTTTCACAAACGGTTTGTGGGTTCTTTGGAATACCAGTTTATAAGTCTCTCCACAAAATTTGAGACTTAGAACACTTCCGATGCTATAAAAAATCAACACATAAGAGCATTCCAAGTGGACACTAGAAACATACAAACCTGCCTCAGTAGTGGAAAAATCCAATGTTGGTGATGCAATTTTACTCTAGATCTGGTTCTTAATAATGGTCGACAAAGTAGTTATCAGCCTCCAGTGGGTGATGCTCCTCCTCCATAACCATCTAAAAAATATAACTTGAGGAGCAAAGGACCAATGCTTGAGTAAGATGTGAGAAATCAATTATTAAGGAAAATCTTACCTCCTAGTAATCCTGCTCAAGGCACTTAGAATAAGTCCAAGATTACACAGTCACAGAAAGGTGCTTCCAAGAACAATAGGAATAATTCCACCACCCTTGAGGTGTCAAAAAAATTTACACCACCTACCACATCGATAGACCTTGCTCATAATGAAGATATTCATTACAACGTCATTGAAGACATGAAAAAGGCTTGTGCAAATATATCCTTTTATGAACTATCCAAGATAATAGGGCAACAATAATTGTTCATTCAATCATTCGTATCTAATCCTTTCTCAGGTAGAACAATTTCTACTTCTCTAGATTCATCTGGTAAGTCTCCAACCATTCTTGAATTGGTTGTTAATGCAACAAATGTAAATACTAGGTCTACTTTCCCTCCATTTCTTCTAACTTTTGAGATCTTTAATTATAATGTCCATAACTTCCTAGTTGATTTCAGTGCATCTGCAAATGTCATGCCCCTATCTATTGCCAAGAAAATCAATGTTAAATGGGAAAAGAGTGATGCCAGAATCATTAAGTTAAAAATATCTTTAGTATAGGAAATTCGTGAATTTAATAATGTTATAATTCGTTTATCATCATATCATAGAGTTCACTAGTTTATTGAGATAGTCATTGTGGACATCTGATAATCTTATGGTTTGTTGTTGAGTAGATACTGGTATACTAAGTTGCATGTATACTTTGCTAATGAATGGTCACATTTATCATGCTTCCGAACAAGGGGAAGAACAATCTGATTTGAGTCGAGAGTGAGCCATTTATGAAGCATACCATCATGGTGCTCGAAGCACCTAATGAGCCCATCAATTACGTGCAGATAATCTTGGGAATTTTTTTTTTAGAGGTTGACCACAAATGTTATCTAATGCAACCTCCACCTGTGCCACCAAATACATGATGTAACTCCTTCCTTGTAATCCAACTGGTGCAAATGGCTCTTGTATTACAGATGTAAATAGTACTACTATAGGAACTAACCCTAGTATTGCTAAAATTTGGACATTGTATTTTGATGGTTCAAAGACGCGGGAGGGTTCTAGAGTTGATTGTGTTTTAATAGACCCACACCAGAACAAACATCTAATCTCATGTTTCTTGGAATTTGAGTGCACTAATAATGTTTTTGAATATGAAGCACTCATCTCAGGTTTAAGTAAATCCTTTGACCTCAAAGTTGAAGCAATTAAAAGCAATAGGTGACTAATAAATTGTCACATGTCACGTACGAAATAAAATCCATTGTGCGTCACCCAATCTCATAAATTATCAATAAGAGGTATGGAGTGTCATCTCACATTTCCAAGATTTTAATATTAATTATGTTCCTCAAATTCATAATGTTGCTACAGATACATTAACACTACTGCTAAGTTATTTCCATTAAAGGATGGCTTTTCAATTGAAATTATTTATAGGTCATCTATGCTCAATAACATTACTAATTTTCATGTTTTTAATGATGGCCAACAAATACTTGACTTCATGTAAAATTTGGATGTGTTCAAGGGTGCGACTTTCGATGAAGATGAGCATGGGAAAGCCTTGCAGCAAGGGTTAGCCTAGACAAATAAAGGAACCCCCAGGACTAAAGGCATGGTATCTTTGGAAAATTTGTATGACCTACAAAATCATTTTAAAAGACCAATAAATGCGAAGTCGGCCCACAATTATACTCTTTCACACGAACAAGTGAATCTTGGTATGGAATAAGACTTGAAGTATGTGAAACTCAGTACATTTTTCACACATCAAGGGTGATAAGCTTTAATCCACCTCTTTAAGTAGTGTTGAGATGTGTTTGCATGGTCATATGATGATTTAAAAACTTATGACACACAAATAATCCAACATGTGATTCCCATCAAAGAAGGGGTAAAGCCTTTTTAGCAGACATTGATAAAATTTCATTCTACATGTGAACCCCTCATTTAGAAAGAACTAAAGAAATCCTTGGATGATAGGATCATGTTCAAAGTTTGTCATTCTACGTGGGTCTGTAATCTGGTACCTGTAAGAAAGAAGTTCAGAGAGATACACCTGCGCGTTTATTTCCACAATTTGAACCGGGCTTTGGACAAATATAACTATGACATATCGTCTATGGAATATATCCTTCAAACAATATTGAGGTCACAGATGTTCTCATTATTAGATGGTTTTTTTGGTTACAACCAAATTCTAGTAGTAGAACCTGACAGACACACAACTACTTTCAAGACCAAGTGGGGTACCTTTGCATTTAAGTGAACACCTTTTGGACTCTTTAATGCAAGAGTTTCCAATGGGCTATGGACATCACATTCCACATTTTAATGGGACAAAGTGTAGTAGCCTACTCATATGAAGTGACAATATTTTCAAAGAAGAGATCTCATCACTTGTGTCATCTGAGGCAGATTTTTGAGTGATGTTGCAAATAAGGACATATTTGATTCCTATGAAGAGCATCTTCAGAGTGTTCAAGGGGAACCTCTTGGGGCGATATTATTGCAAAGAGTGAGATCAAAGTGGACATAAAGAGGGTCAAAACTATCGCTCACATTCCCTTCCTAGTGAATAAAAAATCCATGCAATCCTTCTTAGGAAAGATCAACGTCCTTTGCAAGTTCATCTTAGATTATGCACAAATAGTAAATCCATTACAAGGGATGATCAAGAAGTATGTATTTTATAAGTGGGATAAAATGGAAAATGAAACCTTCACCCATATCAAGCAAGAAGTCATTGAATCTCCAACATTTTACAATCCAGATTTTGACAAAGATTTCTTATTCTATACTTTTTCTTCTAACACTTCTCTTTCAGTCATTCTCACATAGAAGGATGACCAAGGAGATGAGAAACCCATATCATCCACAAGTGTTGGATTATAGGGACCTAAATTAAATTGCTCCACCATAGATAAAAAATCTTATGCAATATACAAAGCTGTAGAGCACTTTAGGTCGCACCTTCTGAAAAGTCACACCATTATCATTGTGCCTCACCCAACGGTTAGATTACTTTTTGTACAACAAGAGTTGGGTGAGAGAAGGGTGAATTGGATGACAAGTTTGAAAGAGTATGATATTTAATTTAAGCCAATTCACACGATAAAAGGCCATGGTATTTTATAGCTTGCAGCATAAGCGGCTAATACACACGATGGGGAATCTTCTGGGTGGGAACAAGAAATCGAAATGTATAAGATTGAACAAGCTACCCCCACTAATGTAGCCACGTCTTGGTACATGGATTTGCAAAAATATCTTAAGCATGGTACCTTGTCCTCAACCTTATTAACATGACAAAAGAGGGCTATTCGACTCAAATATTTGTAATATCAATTGATACATTGAGTGATTTTTTGGAAGCACCACAATGGGATCCTACTCAAGCGTATGGAAGCACCAGATTCAGAAAGGGTACTAAAGGATATTCACAAAATACTAACTAGAGGACACTACACGGGCGATACTATTGCGCACAAAGTCATGTGGGTTGGTTACTATTGTCCCACATTATTCAAGGACACACATGCTATGCCTGCAAGTGTTCATTTTGCCAAAGATGTGTTGGTCGTGATAGAAATTTAGTCACCCCATTCCAGCTCATTTCTATAAAAGAAGCTTTTCAATAATGGGGATTGGATGTTATTGGTGAATTTTTTTCACATTCATTGAAGCAACACAAATATATTTCAACTTCTTTACTTGGTGGACAAAATCAGTTCCTTTAAAACAAGTGAACGAGCAAGAGGTTATCAACTTCCTCAAACAGGATATCATCACCAAGTTTGGTGTTCCTACGTCACTTGTTCTTGACAATGCAACTTATTTATCATTTTTTAAACTTTATCATTTTCCATTATAAAATGGCATTGTTTTGAAACATTCATCAAACTATTACCCCAGGGAAACGACTTAGCTGAGTCGAATAATAAGAATCTAAATTGTATCATTAAGAAATTTTTTTACTTTGAACAAAGGAACTAGCATAATGCCTTCGTGAATGTTTTGTAGGATGACCATGTTACGCCTAAACCCTCTCTGAGAACCTCCCCTTACTTCCTTGTGTATGGGAAAGAAGCCATCATACCTCGGAACATATACCTCCCAACCCTTCATAAGCCATGTATTGTGGCTCATAGTTGGATAAACACTCTCTTGAAGTTATAGGAAGAAAGGAGGGAAGCGAAAGAAATTTTTTCTATCCAAAAAATTCGAATTGAGAGATGGTTTGACAAGAAGTCAGTGGGGAACAAGGAGTTCGGTGTGGGAGACATGGTATTGAAGTGGGATAAAGCCCACAAAGAGAAAGGTAACCACATTAAATTCTAGTCCCTTTGGATCGGACCCTATGTTGTTCACGACAAGATTGGCTACCATAATTTTCATCTCCAATCTTTGGATGGGAAGATGGACTCTCTTCCTATCAATGGCCAAAATCTCAAGAAATATTTTCATAGCAGTCTAGGGTTGTGTCCCTACCCTATGTACATATCTCTTTTCTTATATTTAGTTTGTCTTTTTGTTTATGTCATGTTGTGTCCTTTTTGTTGTATTATGTGTTATCATCTTGTGAATGAAACCTTGAGTGAAAGTGTGTTGTCTAGTTCTAATGTATGTGGAAAAAGTGGAAAGGGGTCACAAATTTGGAGAGGTCTTTCTTCATTTAATCTAAATTCTCCTTTATGAAGAAGGCATCCTTTGTTGGCCACGGATTCTGATTCACTGTTCGAATTTCTAAGGATGTGGAAGAATTGATAGGAGGTGAGGTCAAGTAGTAGTGTCTTTAGTCTCCACAATATCTTGTTGAGGACTGCATTGTTAAACTGGTCCTTCGAGTTGAGCTTTTTGATGCCTCCGTCTCGTAGTATTTGACAAGCTTTTAGGAGGCCTAGATTCTCTGCCTGATTTTTTGTTCGCTTCCCAAGTCCCCAGCATAAGCCATCCCTCTTTGTTCTATCCGGGGAGTAGATAACACCACATGCACCTGATGCCCCGGGGTTTCCCTTGGATGCACCATCAAAGAAGATCGTGGTTTTGTTTTGAATCCTCCACCAATATTGAAAAATGTTGTCAGGGTCTCTTAATCGCCATTATGGATTTATGAAGGGGGAGGCCAATGATTTCTTCCTGGGGTGAGGGGCAAGCGGTTTCAGCCAGGTATTTTCTTCGGGGAGGAGGGAGGTGTCTTCTTTGTAATAGTGCTGCTGGACTGATTCTAAGAGAAAAGATTTGGCTTTTGCTATAACTTTTGAAAGGGGACAAGATATATCATTGAAGATTTGCTCATTTCGAGCCAACCAAATTTTCCAAAAGACATATTTAGGAATGGAAAGCCATACTTTAAGCCAAATGGAGTTGCTAGGGATGCTATGAGGGTAGCACTGGTGCCATGATGAATAGAGCTCCAGGGCAGTGCTGTGGCAAGGGGCAGGAACTTGGAGGTTAGTGAGGATGAAAACCCACAGCTCCTTTGCATATGCGCATCCAATGAAGAGGTGGGACGAAGTCTCACTGTTGTTTATGCAAAATGCACACCAATGAGGCCCTGCTATATTCCTTTTAAAAAGGTTATCTCCTGTCAACGCTTTATTGTGCATGAGGAGCCAGAAAAAAATATTGACTTTAGGGAGGCCAATGAGATCCCAAAATTGCTTCTAGAAAGAGGGAGTTTGATTGCTGTCTTTTGGAGGAAGAAGTGCTCTGTAGCATAAGGCAGTGTTGTGGATGCCGGTTTGTCCCCGTCCCCAACTGTCAACCATTTCTTTGTGGATAGGAGCAGTGTTTGTCAGCAAATTTGCGAGGGGCGAAACTATGGGCTGAGGCAATTAGGTACGTCGTGGAGATCCCAACCAACCGAGGTCCCATGCCTATCCCAACAAGAAAGATCGTGGAGACTGCTGATGCCCGTGTGGAGCAACCAAGCACGCAAAGCAGAGATGTCATTGATTTTGTTGAGAGGGGCTCGATCCATGATTCGGTCCTCCCAAACTAGTGTCTGTCTTCCATTACCTAGGATGCGATAAATTTTTTGTTGGAAGAAATTGATGCTCTTTCTACAGAGATTCCAAACATGAGTTCCATTTATAGTTTTTTTAGCTTGCAGATTCCTGAGGGAGGCTCCCTACGTGTATTTTTCTCTTAGAATTTTGCTGACAGGGTGTCTAGGATCTGTGTACATTTTCCAGAGAATTTTTCATCCCAACGCAATGTTTTAGATGGCTGGATCTCTAATCTGTAAACCTCCCTCCACTGTTGGATGTTTGAGGAGCTCCCAGTTGGCTAGAAGGATTTTTCGTTGGTTTCCTTTGCCTCCCTGCCAAAGAAAATCATGCAAGAGTTTTCAGACATGTTCCATGATATTTTTTGGTGCCAAGAGGAATGAGGCTTGATAGACAGGGAGAGAAGACAAGACATATTTAATGAGGACCAGTTTTCCTCCTTTGGTGAGCCAGTGACTGCCCTAGGAGGCAATTTTTGACTTGATTTTGCTAATGATTCCTGTCCACAAGGATATTTTATTGACCTTGGATATTATAGGCATACCCAAGTATTTTATTTTCTCCTAGTGGGCATGTCCTTCAAACCTAAGGAGCTGTGAAATTCGATTGAGTTCACATTGCTCCACGTTCCAACCATAGACTGCACATTTAATTTCATTAACGATAACTCTGGTGACCCTACAGTAGCTTTTGAGGACAGTGTCAAAGGCCTTTGCAATTCTATGAGAGGAACCACCAAGGAGAAGAGAGTCATCAGCAAAGAGGGCGTGGTTCGAGGGTCCAAGCCACTTGCTGTTCTTAAACCAGGCAGAGCCCCAACGTTCCTTTCTACAATGAGCTTTCTGCTGAGAGTGTCCGCCATCGGGATGTATAGAAAGGGTGAGAGCGGACATCCTTGCCTCAGTCCTCTATGCGCTTGGAAATAAGAATCCGGACACCCGTTGACCAAAGGGGCAATCCAGGGCTTTTCAGTGCATGCCTTTATGAGGTTGAAAAAATGAGGGGAGAATCCAAAGGAGAGGAGGACTTTGAGGAGGAAGGAGAGATTGACCCTATCAAATGCATTTGCCATGTCTATCTTGATCAACATCCCTTTTTATTTTCGCTGCTTGCGAGAGTGGATTGTTTCTTGCACTTGAATTACATTATCCAGGATGTGCCTGCCTTCTACAAACCCTCCTTGGGAGTTAGAGATAAGTCTTCCAAGCAGGGGTTTGATTCTGTTTGGTAGAAGTTTAGCTAGAATTTTGTAAGAGGCGTTATAGAGGGAGATGGGTCTGAATCTGTTGAAGGTCTCCGGATTGACTTCTTTCGGGATTAAAGCAAGAAAGGTTGAGTTGAAGCCACCCCCAACCTTTGATTTGTTCAGGAAGCCTTTTATCATTTTCAGCAAGTCATTTTTGATGATTTCCTAGCATGTTTTGTATAAATGGATAGTGAATCCGTCAGGGCCTGGGGCCTTATCGAGTTCCATAGACCAAATAAATTTAGTAATCTCTTCTTCAGAGAAGGGTTTAGTGAGGGCAAGGTTGTCTTCAGGGCTGACAAGGTGGGGGATATTTGAAATAAAGTCAGTTGTATCCTCTTCACTGCCATCTATCCTAGCACTACAAATATTTTTGAAGTGGCTTTTAGCTGCTTCTTTTATTTGGTTGAACCCTTTGCAGATCTGTCCCTCAGCTGTTGTGATTTCAGAGATGTGATTGCGGGAGAGTTGTGCTCTATATTGATGGTGGAAGAAGGAGGTGTAACGGTCCACTGCCTTCAACCATAGACTGCGAGATTTGATCCTCCAGTATTCTTCTTCCATGCGAAAATAGTGATAGGAGGAGCTTGGGTTTTCACCTCCTTGTCAAGTAGCTCAGGAGTGATGTTTTTACATTCCATATCCATTTGCAGGGTCTCCAATGACTTAACAACTTCTTTTCTCTGGATTGTTGGAGTGTTTGCTGGTTTTCTAATCCATTCTTTTAGAGCATGTTTGGTAGCCTTTAGTTTTCTCCCACACATAGCTTGGGGAACAGGAGATAGATTTGGCCCAGGATGCTCAGAAAATATCGGTGAATCCCTATCTTTCTATCCAGAGGGGGCTGAACTAGAAGGGGATAGGGCCCAAATCTTCCTCCTCTTCCACAAGAAGCTGGATGGGCTTGTGGTCCGAGGTGATTTTTGGAAGGATTTTTGTTGAGATTATCTTTTGTTCCATCAGCAGTGAGCTTTGGACTAAGAATCTGTCCAAGTGGGCAGAAATGTGGTCTTCCCCAATTCTGTTGTTAGACCATGTGAAGAGGCCTCTCACTGGGTTGTAGTCAAGAAGATCCCATTGCTGAATGAGGTCTTTTGCCATGGGAAGCATTTGGTCTCTGCTGATATTACCTCCCCTCTTTTCTCTAGGTTTCAAAATTAAATTTAGGTTTCCAACCAGAATGATGTTATTGGGGGAGTGTTTCTCTAGGAAGGCAGAAAGGAAGCTCCAACACTCCCCTTTTTCTTGATATAGAATAGGAACATAAATATTGAATAAAGCAAAGGTCAAATTATTTGTGCGATGCTTCAGTTCAATGAAGATCCAGTGCTGAGTCTCGGCAGATTTATTCAGGTGGAAGAGTTCATCGGACAATAGAGTTGCTAGTCCGCCTGAAGAGCCCCTTGCGCTTACTGCTTTGCCTACATTTTTATTCCACTTCTTCTTGCTAATATCAATAAGGGTAGGCCCTTTGATTTTAGTCTCTTGGAGCATGAGGATGTCAGGGGGGTCTATTTTCATAAGGTCTTTGATAGCTTCGGGTTTCGAAGGGTTCCCCAAGCCTCTACAATTCCAAGAGGCTAGGCGCATTATTTACTAGGGGAGGGGTTGATAAGTCCTCCCTTGGGAGGCCTTGCTCTAGTATTTATTTCGATGGAAATCTCTATGTGGGTTTGCTTCCTTGTGTTTTTAGCCTTTCTACCTCCTCTTCCCTGACTTCTTTGTGGGATTCCCTTCTTGCTCTTTTTGACGGTCTCTCGAAGGTCTCATCCTATGAGGAGGATGAGCTATCTGCCTGCTTCTTCTTAGTGATTTATTCATATGAAGGGATGGATAGAGGATCTTAAGAGGCTTTAGGAGGGACAAAGTATTCTCCTTCATTGTTGGGGGTGGGAGACTCATTCTGAACCACACTGTTCGGGGCTGTTGCAGGAGAGTTAGCAGGGGTGCTTTCCTTTTCTTTGGGGGTTGAGGCCCCATTCTGATTGAGGGTGGAGTTCTGATATTTTGTGGAGGAGGTTCCATTTGTGGATCCTTTTCCATTTCCTTTTTTTTGGGCTGTTTTCTGGACAAGGGTCCATTGATCACCCTTAGTTTTCTCATTCTGCTCCTCCGCTTTTTTCTTGCAGTATCTTTCAAAGTGTCCGTATCCGTGGCAATGTCTGCATTTGAAGGGGAGCTGTTCATAATCCAACTCTTGGACATGGGACAAACCAACGACCGTGAGCTTGATTGCTTCCGACAACCCTTCCTCCAGATCTACTTCTACGCAGATGTGGGCACAAGAATATTGATCTTTTCGTATAGCTTGATCGATGTATTTTACTAGGGCGTTTCCAATAATCTGGAGGGACTTCTAGTTCCTACAGTGTAGGGGGAGGTGGGGGAGACGAACCCAAACAAGAACTGCTGAGGGCACGTCTTGGGAAGGATCAAAATCAGGTCACCACTTATT
Source organism: Pinus albicaulis (assembly GCA_034641835.2). Classification (NCBI taxonomy): domain Eukaryota; kingdom Viridiplantae; phylum Streptophyta; class Pinopsida; order Pinales; family Pinaceae; genus Pinus; species Pinus albicaulis. Next base: position 707,429,411 of record CM076584.1, read on the forward strand.
TAGGTAAAGGCCTTGCGGCCCCATGAAGTAAGGGTCATTCCTAAAGATGAGACTTCTATCTTCCGCGCTTTCGAAAACAAAAACAAAGAAGCCTTTGCCAACAAAATAGATTTTTATACCTTCTTTGGTTAAGGGCTCCAGTTCCTCTGGGTCCAGTCTTCAACCACTTTGGGAGAGGGCCAGAGGCTCGTAAACTGCCCGATGAGGCCTCTCTCTGCGAGATTCAGGGTAGATCTGCAACTTTCTTCCTCTGGGAGGGCCACGGTGGGGATGATGTCCAATTTCTTGATGAATTTTTGTTGCTGATCAGATGAAGGACGCTTGTTGTAGGAGGCCACCAGCGTTTTGAAAGAACTTACCTCCACAGGGAGAGGGGGGGCATCGAGGCCCCCTTCAGCAAAGGCCATGGCAGAAGGAGAGAAGCTGCAGGGGCATCGCGGATTTGCTGAGCGCAGTTACCACAGGAACGTGTGCGCAGGGGAGTTCTCTAAATAAAAACAATTCTTAATTAAATAATATAAATTTTAATTAATAGCATATAATATAATTAAGAATTTATAAATTTATATTTATATTTTATTTTAAGTTATTTAAGTACAAAGGACAAATGCATTAGTTGTTCAATAATAATGATTTTTTCTTGAAAATCTCATTCTTATTTATAGTCACATCAATACAATTTTTTTATTAATTTTATTTTGGTACAAATTTTGAATTAAATTTAACTATGGTTACATGGATTGTGGTGCAAAAAGTGAATTGAAAATTCATAAATATTATTTTATTGGTTTAGCTATTATTTTATTATTTCCTTAGGAGGCCCATTTTAGACCTCAAAATTCCCCTAATGACGTAGTCTGTGAGGTGCCATCTGCTTATATCTACTCTGTTGGAAGAGATCTTCCTCTCCCTGCTTCTCTACTGAAGCTCGAATCTAGGGTCCTTGGTGAAAAATGCACCCTCTGCTCCCTCTGACAACTGATTTCCTCTCTTGGAAATCCGCCAACCAACAACGAAACAGATCTCTTTGATCCTCTGATCGATCCGTAGATTTATTTGGCTAGAAACCCTATGAGAAGATAATCTCCTCCTACTCTTTGTCACCTAGTTCTTAGGCTAAATTTTGAACCTTCATAAATTTAACCCCACCAGCAACTTCTGAATTTATGCAACACTTTCTGACACTTTATGAAATTCCATATTTTTGAACCATCATTCTCCTTGCATGGGTAATTTTGCTGCTTCTGCAATGAAAGCTTCTGTAATGGTGAATTTAACATCTCCTATTTTGACTTTTGCTCCATTGAAGGACCGTGCAAATGTTTTAGTTACCTCTTTATGAAAACCATTGAATTTTTTCCAAAAATTGTAACCACCCAGCTTGCTGTAGCATTTCTCTAATTTGTGGGTAACCCTCCAAGTATTTGGTTCCGACTGGTTTGGACCTTACTATGAGACCCATGGCTTCTCTTCTCAACCTTCAATTTACTGCTCTTCTATCCACGGTGAAAATGGCTGTTAAAGATTTGTTTTTACCCCAAAGGTGCTTTCTCTGTTTATGCAGTAGGAATTAGCTACGGAAGGATGATATGAAGAGGTTATAGAATGAGTGAAATGTAGCGAGGGTGATTTACACAAATTAATGAGTTTGAGAGCCATCATGGGAGAAAATACTGCGTAAATATTTTGTGAGAAATTCAAAATCATCACTGAATACTTCGGCCTAGTGACGTGACTGATTAGGTCACTTCAGTACTTAACCGTTAAGTTTTAAATGATGATTTGATATGGCAGAGTGGAGGGGATTTTGTCCAAAGTTTTTATGATAGGTTTTAATAGGCATGATCAACACAAATAATTAAAACAAATTTTTGAATCATACATGACTTAACTATACTATAACTTTCATGTTCTGTCATCATAATAATTTTACAACTTTACCTTTACCTTTCCTTTAATTTTTGTGGTTTTGATATGCTTTGTCCTCCTTTGAAAATCATTGATTCTTCAATATTCATAATTCCTTTGATTTTGCTTGTTGACATAGGTGTGCAGGGTCAATTTGCTGCTGAACAAGTGTTGCTGGATAATTGCCTTTAGGATATCTGGCTGCAGAATGTACCTGTAGGAACTTTGAAACATGGAATGGAATGTTGTATGAAATGGATCATGAAATATGGTGGAATGGCTCAGGAGTGAAGTGAAATGTAATGGAATGAAATGAATCACAATTGTGAAGTGGAATGAACCATAAAAAGTGGTCTGCAACTCGTGATTTGTAATACTCAATCTGCATAAAGAGATCAAATTTAGAAATCTGAGATGGAAATGAAATGGACCATGAAATGGAGTGAATGAATTATGGATAAATGGAGTGAATGAAATATGGATGAATGGAGTGAATAAAATATGAATCAATGGATACATGATGGAGTGAGACTTATGATTTTGTGATAGCTGCTTGCAGAAAAAGAACAAATTTAAGCTAAAGTGTCAGAAAGATTCTGATTTTCACTTTATATTTTCTATATAAACATGCTAATCAGTGATTAGTTTTCATGTTTATACTTTATTTATTTATTTTTACATTTGAATTCAGAAAATTCAACTAAGTTGATGAAGAAGAAAAATTCTTCTTCATTAACTTCACATTACTGTTTTCCTGGAATCTCTTGACAAATTCTTCTCTTGAAAGTGGCTTATGATATAGCTTCAATCTATGACCATTTACAAGAAAAGTGACATTCTCTTCATCTATTGTCCTGATTTTTATTGCTCCATTGTCAAAAATTCTCATAATTTCATATGGCCCAAGCCAATGTGTTTGGAATTTACCTTGAAAATCTTTGAACTTTGAATCAAAAAAGAGAGCCCAGTCACCTTCTTTGAACTTCTTTTCCTTGATGTACTTATCATGCCATCTAGTCCTTTGCTGTTGGACTATACTTGTTTTCTGGACTGCATCCTGTCTGATCTCATCCAATTCATTAATCTGCTCCAATCTATGCTTTTGTGCCTCTGTTAGATCAAGTCCTAGCTGAACTGCCATTTTAAAAGTTTGAATATGAAACTCTATGGGAAACAAAACTTTTTTTCCATAAACAAGTTCATAGGGAGTATGACATGTTGTGCTTCTCCATGTAGTTCTATAGGCCCACAAGGCTTCAGGAAGCCTGTGTGCCCAATCTCTTCTATGTAAATGAACAGTCTTTGTTAGGATTCCTTCAATGAATTTATTGGTAGATTCCACTTGATCATTTGCTTGTGGATGATAGGGAGTAGATTTTCTGTGTCTGATTTTGTACCTCTCCATCATTTGTTCCACTAGCCTTGATGTGAATTGAGCTCCTTGATCTGTAAAAATTTCCCTTGGGACACCAAAATGAGTAAAAATATCCTCAAAAAGAAAATTAACTACAGATGCTTCAGTAGCAGAAAGTAATGGCTTATCTTCTACCCATTTGGTAACATAATCAGTGCAAACTAATATATATTTCTTTTGTCTTGATGGAGGACTAATAGGTCCTACAAAATCTAAAGCCCATTTTTCAAAAGGTTCAATATGTACTTGAGGCTGCAATGGCATCTCACCTGAAGGAGAAGGTTTCCCTACCCTTTGGCAATTGTCACACCTTTTGACATACTCTTTAGCATATTTAAAAAGGGATGGCCAATAGTATCCTAAATGAAGGACCTTATAAGCTGTCCTCTTATCAGCAAAGTGTCCGCCACAAGGTTCATCATGACATGCCTTGAGGATCTCAGGCATCTCATCTTCCCGAACACATCTTCTAATGATAAAATCTGGACCTGTTTTGTATAACTCATTAGCAACCCATGAATATTTTGCACTGTCATAAATGATCTTTCTTTTGTTTCTTGCATTCATTATTGAAGGAAATTTCCCTGAAACTAAATAATTAGCAATGTCAGCAAACCAAGGAGTTTGAGTAGAAATTGCAAAAAGATATTCATCAGGGAATTGATCTTCAACTGGAGTATTGTCTTTGATTTTTTGGAGTCTAGATAGGAAATCAACTACTATGTTTTGTTTTCCAGGCCTATCTAGAATGGTAATGTTGAATTCTTGTAAAAGCAATAACCATCTTATGACTCTGCCATTAGTAATTGATTTGTTCATTAGATATCTAATTGTAGAGTGATCTGTGTGAACAAAAGTTTCATAGCCTGTTATATAGTGTCTGAATTTATTTATGGAATGAACAACAGCTAAAAACTCTTTTTCAGTTACAGTATAATTTAACTTTGAAGGAGTCAAATTTTTACTTGTATAATAGATGGCATAAGGAATCAGGTCTTTTTGTCCCATTACTGCTCCTAAAGCTGCATCTGAGGCATCTGTTGAAATATGAAAAGGTAACTTCTAGTTAGGTCCCCTTAAAATAGGTGCTTCATAGATTTTTGTTTTCAGGGTCTCAAAGGTTAACTGGCAATCAGGATTCCACTTGAATTCATAGTCCTTGGTAAGTAATTTGAAAAGTGGAGATGCTATATTGGTGAAGTTTTCTATAAACCTTCGATAATATCCTGTAAATCCGAGAAAACTCCTAACATATTTTTGACAACCTGGAATAGATAAGTTAGAGATGACTTCAACTTTTGACTCATCAACTCTAATCCCATCCCCTGAAATGTGATGTCCCAAAACAATTCCTTTAGTAAACATCATAAAACACTTCTCATGACTTAGTGAAAGATTTGCTTCTTTACATCTCTTTAAAACTTTTTCCAAGTTTGCTAAAGCTTCTTCAAATGTGTTTCCATAAACTGTGAAATCATCCATATATACCTCTACACAATCATGTATTAGATCTAAAAAAATTCCTAGTACTGCCCTTTGAAATGTTGCAGGTGCATTGCATAGTCCAAATGGCAATACTCGGTAAGCATAGGTACCCCAAGGACAGGTAAATGTGGTTTTATCTTGATCTTCAAGTGCTACTTGAATTTGGTTATAACCACTAAACCCATCTAAAAATGAGAAGTACTTTTTGCCAGCTAATGTATCTAACACATGATCTATGAAAGGTAGGGGAAAATGATCTTTAAGAGTAGCTTTGTTTAATTCTCGATAGTCAATACATACCCTCCATTTACCATTTTTCTTTGGCACAATTACCAAAGGAGAAACCCACTAACTATCTGAAATGGGATAGATAAAGTTGACATTTAACAATTTCTGTAATTCTTCTTTAACAATTTCCCTAAGATTTGGATTCATCTGTCTTTGAGGTTGTCTAATTGGTTTACAATTTTCCTCTATGTAGATGTGATGAGTGCAAGTCTTGGGGCTTATCCCTTTCATATCAGTGTACTCCCATGCATATGCATAAGAATGTCTATGTAAGATCTTGACTAGCTCTTGTTGTTGAGATTTCTCTAGGTTCTTGTTTATGTTTAAAGTTTTTCCTGGAAATATCTCAATTGTAGAGCTGCCAAATTTATCCATGGAATAAAGAGACATCTGTATTGATGATAAAAACTCAATGTTGGATTCTTCTTGAAATTGTTCATGTTTGTATTCCGAAGAGGATTCAAAGTTCTCTAAGGTATTCAGAATCTGGCTATCTTCACTAATTTCTAAAATTGTGAAGAGAGGTTGTAAGTCTTCTTCATCCTATATCCATTGAGTATCATCTAATTCTGTAATTGTTTTTGCTGGAGGATACAAGGTAAATTTCTTGGTTGAACTACCATTAGAGATGTACATATCACCGAATCTATAACTAATAAAAGCATCAGCTGTAGCTAACCAAGGTCTTCCTAATATAATAGGATGCCCTCCTAGATTGCTCTTAGGAGTTAGGATCATAAAATCCACAGGATACTCCCAAGAATCTAGGGACACTGGAATGTCTTCTATTACCCCATCAGGTTTGATCACATATCTGTCTGCTAATTGTAATAATGTGGGTGTAAAAAGAAGATTAGGAAGTTTCAGTTTATTCATGATTTGTCTACTCATGATATTGATTGCTGCTCCTAAATCAATAAGTGTGTTTTGGATCTCAGTTCCATTGATGTGTATTTTGACAACTGGATTTCCTGGGTCTAGATACTTTGGAATAGCAATCTTACCCATCATGATATCTGCTATTTTTCCTGCCAGTTGAATTTTCTTTGTCTCTCTTATTCTTTTTCCTGTTTTCTTCATGCTAAACTCCTTTATTGTCTTTGCTAAGATTGGAATTCCCTTGATAGCTTGCAATAATGGGATCTTAATACAAACATTTCTCAGCTCATCTTGGAAATCATAATTAGGCACCATAATTTGTTTTTCTACACCTCTATCAATTTGTAATCTTTCTGGAAAGGGAGGTGTAGAAGTGGATGTTGATGGTTGTTCTAATATAGGAGTTGAAATTATTGGTTCTTTTTGTTTTGATTTTTCAATATTTGGGTCTTGAAAATATGTGTCTTCTTCAAGACTTTTATTTACCCGTAGAGAATCTTCCTCAGAGTTGTTTTACTCTTGTATGATAACAGAAGGTTTCCTCTTTTCAAGTATTCTTCCAGACCTAAGTTGAACATCACTAAGGTCTAAAGGAGTGATCAAATAAGTTGGAAACTGTTGGCCTTCTATCATGTATGTGTTCTAAGGATTTTTATTGTTGGGGTTTGGTATGGGTTGGGCAGGCAACTGATTTGTTTTCTGAGGAAATGGTAATGGAAGTGGTGGATTTTGAGGATTTTGTTGAAAATTCTGTTGAGGAGGGAAATGTGGATATGGTGGATATTGATAGTACTGAGAGTATCTTCCATAGGGATTTTGTGCTCCTTGTGCCCAATTTTGAGATTTATTTTGGAATTTGGGCCAAAGTTGCTGCCAAGAATTCCAATTTGGTGGGGGTTGATTATACATCTGATCATGGAATCCTTGTGTTTGAGGTCCTTTCCACGACCTTCTAGAGACAAAATTGAGAGATTCTGTGGAATTTGTAGAGGTTTCTTCTTGAAAGACAACTTTAAGACCAGGAAGTGAAGGACAACTCTTGGTCTCATGTTTTTTCTGAAAAAATTACACAGGTCTCTACTACTTTTTCATCCAAAGGGCACTCTCTCAAGGCATGCTTCTTTCTACATTTGGGACAAAAGATTGCTAGGGCATTAGATTCAGTTTTCTGCTTGTTTTGTAACTTAAGGGTGTCTATTTGTTCACTAAGACTCCCTAAAATATCAGATTTGAATTCATCAAGCATATGTCCTATTTCTGCCCTACTTACTGTCCCAGAAGCAGACTTACTTGCCCTTGCAAGAGCAGGGTCTCTTGGTCCTTTTATAGTTTTAGATTTCCCTCTTGAAAGGTTGATACATAATTCAGCTATTTCGGGTAATGTGAGCTGAGATATATCCCCTTTTCCCATCATGTTAAGTATATCTAACCATTCATCCCTAATTGTCTTCAATAAGAGATCTTTCAAAGTGTCTTGATCTAAGTTTTCCATTTTTTCCCTCTTGATGTTATAGTTAAACCTCTCCAACAAATCTTCCAAATTTTCATCCTCTTTTTGTAACATTTTAAACACTTCCTCCTTATGGTTGACTGGCATACAGTAATCCAAATGCCTCTCTAGAAATGCTTGTTTCATGTCTTCCCATGTCCTAATAGAACTGTTGATCAAACTCATAAACCATTTTAATGCTGCTCCTTTCAATGTTGAAGGGAATAGTTTAAGTTTTTGAGCATCTTGTAAGCAGTCATAGGTTCTACATAGGACTTCAAATTCAAATAGGAAGGTTTCAGGGTCTTCGGTTTTGAGTCCATAAAAGTTTGGAAGGACAAAGGGTGAAATTTTTTTCATAGTTGCATTGGTTTCTTCATCTACTATAGGAAACCCAAAAGAGCTTCCCATTTCTCTTCAACCTCTTCCTCTACCTCCTTCTCCTTCTGCACCTCTACCTCCTTCTCCTCTACCTCTACCTCTACCCCCTCCAAATTGTGTGTGTTCTCCATTAAAAACTACTCCTCCCCCTTCTTCTGCTATAGTTGATTCTTCTGTGGAAGTTGAAAAGTTTATGTCCCCAACAGGGGTCTCAGGATTTTCTTCTAAGACAGGTTCAGTGGATAAAGTGGAAGGTCTTTCTAATGGAATATCTGATCTTAAGTTCTCTGGAAGTCTAGGATCAGTAAAGGATGGAATGTGGGTTTGAGTTGGAGGTGTGTTGGCTCTTGGTCTTGGTGAAACAAGTGGTGTTATAGGAGTCAAGCTTCTGCTTCTTATGAATCTACCCCTTGAGTCTCTTTCTCTACGCATGTCATTTTTTTTGGGAGGTAAGAAACAAGGCTACCTAGTTACACTTCCCCGACAATATTACTAATTATTCTTTCAAATTTATGCATGTGTTTTTGTCAGGATAGTACTATTAATTTTCTTTCAAACACTCACTTTTTTTTTTCATGAAAGATCCATCATACACTCTACAATTGAATACATCACAAGTATAATGTACTTGTTTATCTCAGAAGTACATGTGTTTCTCTTTGTGTCATTTATTGCAGCCAAGGAAAATCTATAGATAATGGCAGCCAACCATACTTTCCAGTTCAGGCTCCGACTCCAAATGATATGAGGCCTAATTGGGATTTCCTACCAGTTGACCCCCTTACTGTTGGTGAAATCCAACACCATCAACAGTTTCTGGCGCTAGCAGGAGGGAAACCTTTTAATGGTTGATAACTCACCACGTCTTAACAAACAATCTTTCGGGCAAGGCAGTAACGCTATGATTTCAATTCCAACCCACACTCCTAAGAGAGGAGAGTCCTCTCATCTTGGTCTGGAGTAAGCTTTTGAAGTCACTTACAATCAACTCTAGACATCTTGTCATATTACTCGTCAGTTTTCAAGAGCTCTTGGATTTCTTCATGTCGCTGATATCCTTCCCCACAAGCCTATAAAGAAAGAAACAACTCACAGTGGTGTATTGGTTTCTTTAGTGGAAGATTTGGTTATTGCAACCCTTGAAGAGTTAGTTGATCCTACTAAAATAAGACATCAATAAGGGGACTTGCCACCTATTAAGGAAGATTTAGATGGAGATGGTGAGTATTTTTCATTCTCTAATGAAGAACAACCGAGATAAGAACAACAACTTGATTACAATGAGAATTTGAATGGTGAAGTAGAAGACTCTTCAAAATTGGAAAGTGAGGAGAAGGAGGAGAACGAAGACATGGTTGGCGAACAATTGGATTGGATGGACCAAGGGCCTCTTACTCTTCCGGTAAATCTTCATTGCATGTCTAAGCACCTAAATTTTTTCTCTCAAAGTATGATCCTGATAAGAAAGCGAAGGTTGAGGACCACATCGATGATTTCTTCTTACATCTATGGATACTAGAGGTATGCTTTGATGATGTTGCATGTATCTTATTTTTGCATACTCTAGAAGGTAGAGCTTCGGTTTTGTACCATAATATTCCACCTGATTCAATCCATAATTGGATGGATTTTAAACAATTATTCTTAGAAAAGTTTGTTGATGATAAAATTCCAACCTTGTTATTAAAAAGAACTCATAAATATTAAGACAGGGGAAAAGGAAAAGGTTAAATATTCAATCAAAGGTTTACACATATCTTGAATAAATTCCCCACAAATGTTCAACCACATGATTCCATTACAAAATATTATTATATTGTTGCCTTGCCTACTAATATTTCAATTTTTGTCAAGTGCGTTCCAAAAGAAAATTTGGCTCTAATCTTTGCAGAAGCAATTTCCGTTGAAAAGTACTTAAGGTCTATTGGGGTCATCGTTCATCAGGAGGATTCTAAATACTCCAAGGAAACTTCTAAGAAGTCCCAAGCCTCTTCTTCCAAAGCTAAAGTGAAAGATCCTTTCGATATGGACAACTTGACTAAATATTTAAAGTATTTAACCAACAAAGTATTGGAACTGAAGCGGAAGTCAAGTGAGGATTATAGAAATAATAAGTCTTTCAAGTCGTACATTAATAAGAATTTCAACCAACCAGCTAAGTCTACACAAAGCTCCAATGCTGTGTTTAATGTTAAAAACCTAGGCATGGATAATTATTGTACCTTTCACCAGGAGGATCATTAAGAAGAAAAAAAAAAAAAACAAACAAACAAACAAACATGCCTTCAATGGAAGCACAACATGAATGTTGTGGTTAATCTTATTGAAATTTTGAGAACATAATGTGAAAATTCCTAGATCTAACAATCTCAGGAATCCTACTACAACCAACTAAATTTACTTCTCCTATTTTGTAAATTACATTACAGAATTAATTCAAATTTCTTCATGAATTATTACAGTAAATTACTAAAGCAACCTACACTTAATACTTTATGATTATGAAAAAATGTGTTGTTTCTCCTAGAGAGAGCCTCGAGTTGCAAAATACCAGTGCCTAGGACATCTTAAAATCAAAGGTTAAAAGGTGGCAACGGTATAAATACCTATGACAGGATATAGTTCAAGAGAATAATGGTTTTGGTGGTTCGTGGATTGAGAAGACCTTGGAGTCGATTCATGTGAATTCCTTATATTGTGATAGGGCTCAAGAGGCTATGAGGCTTGGTGGATTTTAAATGGGCCAAGTATAAAAAAATGAACATAAATCTTAAAATGTGGAGAGGTGTTGAGAGAGAACAGAGGAGGAACCGATGAGAGACAGGCTTAAGATATTTAAGAATCTGTCCCCTATGAACTCAGAGAAAACGAATATGAATCAGATATGGAAAAATATAGAGGTTCGTGGAGCGTGAATTAAGGGAGTGCATCAAGCTTAATATATGAGCGTTAACACCTAAGCATTATACAAATATGAATTCATGAATAAAACTGCAGATCACCAACAACTACATTACACGAACCATCAAAGCAGAATAGCATGAAAGTTGATTCCACATGAAGAGGAGATTACTGATAACAAAATAAAACAAATACATACTGCTCATTACTCCATCTGGAATCCAAATAATAGCTCTGTATTATATTGAGTTCAAACATCTCTCCCAAATATGTATCTTAGAGAACAGGGAGCATAGTCATACAAAACTACAACAAAATTCTTCAAAATTCCAGAACCCTTCTTTCATCTTAGAACTTACTATATATAGAGTTTCCCTGGAGGGCCTACGGTACTTAATAATTTATGATCAACCCATATCCATGAAATAAAAACATCCTACCTAACTTCCAGAGTGTACATTGAGAAATTACTTATGTACTGAGAGAATTAAAACAGGAATGGGGTGAAATTGAGATTTCACTAGCAAAATCATCAAGGAAAAAGAAAGGACATGGTCACCCATTGAGGCCAATTATGGGGGCCTTTATAATGGGATGGTGAGGAGAATTTGTAGGTGGACAGGCATAGATGTCATCATAAGGCTCCACCTGTTACTTGAAATTTTCCACTCCCTCATTCCTCTGATATCCACTCAATCCATTGTGAAGTGCCAGTCGTACTGCGCGTACCTAGATCTTTAGCAAAGAACTCCTGAGCTACCTAAATATATCACCCTTGCATGTTCCATGCATAAGCCAGTGTTGTATTTGAATTGCAAGCTGAAAACCATATTTCGGAGGGGGGCAAGAGTGTTTTGCGGTATTGGATGGGGGGGGGGGTGCGAAATGAAACGAGGACCGTCGAATGTATGGCGGGCATGCGAAGATGAACGAAAGATGGAGGGTGATGAGGGGAAGGAAATGATGTGGAGGGTGAGTGGGACTGGGCCGCAACGGTGATCGAAGGTTTTAGCTTTTAGTTATACATTGCGAGGGTTAAGTTTCAGGATTTACAGTTGCGAGGAGAGGGACCCACTAACTATCGACATAATCTTATGAATTGGTGAAGGTTTGAGTTGTATGTATTATAAAGCTTATATGGTATATGTATTGCAATGGCTTATAAAGCAGAGGCAGAGCTACGGAGGTGGGGCCGGCCTATCACATTGCAAACTAAATAAAATAGATTATGAGCACTCACAAGGTAAGTTAAGGTATATGTGATGCGATATCGCAAATTGGCCATCGCAGAATTTAAGGTTCAGTCTGCATGCCAAATACGTAAAGTTTGCGAAATGCGATGAGGGCCCACTTTTGATCGCAATCAGGAATTGGGAAGCGGAGAAAGGGAAAAGTAATGAAAAGGTAAAGTGTTATGTTTTTCCAAAGGAAAAATTAAATGGAAAGGGAAGGGCGGTAGGGATTGGGTCCCACATCATATAGCATCGGCGATTTTATGAGTTTTTTCATTTGATTTTTATAACAAAAATGTGGCGACGACGATATGTGATGAGGCATATGGGGTCCCACCAAAGGTTTAAACTGGTTTTTTATATATATATGATATAATGATAATGCTTAATATAACACGACTGTTCATGGAATGCTTGCCCCTTTCAAAAAATTTCTCACCTTCACGACTTGACCTGCATGTGTGCACGACTCGACCCGAACGTGTTCAAGACTTTTCCATTTGCTGTTGTTTCGATCTAGCTGCTTCTCTGCCTCTGCCTTATGATTTCCTTATAGGGAACGATGTTCCATGTCATGTGAAGTCATAGGCTAACATTGGCTCCATCTGGGGACAACGTGTTGTTCCCAGTGCGTTGGGAGCTTGTATACCTTGAATGCTTGTGCATTATTGGGCTCCTGGAGTCACAAATGCATACTATAAGCCTGAATTGAAACTACCACTGAGTTGTGCATTGCAAACTATATAAAACAGAAATACATGCCATACGTTGAAAATCTTAAATGCTGAAATCTAAACTGTGCTGAAATTGGAAAATGAAACACACTTGAATTGAAAACTGCAAAGCGATCCGAAAATAAATGGGAAATATGCTCATAGTACTAAGCTTATTGGCACTCCTACCTACACCTAGTCTGATAAAAAATTACCCCATTAAATAATAATCAGACTTCCAATGTAACCAGTCAAGTAGATGAGTGCTTAACTGAAATTGGCATCCCATTTCTGTAGGTAGAGAAATGGGTTCAAAACGTGGCAACTTATCTTTTCCATTGAATTCATAGCTCCATTGATGAACCTAGAAAATTCCTCCTTCACCGATGACTGCAACATACTAACCAAAGGATTATGGTAAATATGAAACATGAGTTTTTTCTGGAGGATTTGTAACAATAAAACAAACCTCATTCCAAACTACTGCTTTGCTTGTGCGTTGCCATTGATTGTCTTCAAGCTGCAAGGATGACTCTTGTTTCTTCTCCTTTTCCATTATAATCAACTGCTTTGTGTGCTTTTCATCTTTTCCTTTGTCATACAGAGGCTTGTAGGGGAGATGTAAACTCTCGATCATATTATGTAAAGGATCTTGGCTAATAACAATATAATATGTTTCCCTAACATCCCATGAAGAACTTAATGATGCAGAACTTTTATGATCTTCTTCAAAGTCTGCACAGTCAGAAAGAATATTTGAGTGGTCTTCACTCAGCAAGCCTGATTGGTATTTAATCTCTGAAGGAAACATTGCTTGCTGAGGATGTTCTTGTGCATCTAGACAATTAAACTCTGTTGTCCCTGCTTCCAGATCACCAGACTATTGTTTCTTTTTAGTGTTGTCCTCTGGGAAATACTCCAGCTCTTCTCCTTCTTCATGGAGGGTAAGCTCAACTCTCTCTTCTTCAGAATAGGCGAGGGACTGGTTTTCCACATGCAACCCAAGAACCACCATGGGTCGTTCTTCTTGGAGATTAAAGGGAGTGGGCCCTTTATCTGTAATGGATTCTTTGAACTGCTCTTTAGGAGGGTCGGGCGGTTTCAAGGGTATAGATGTGGGATTCTTATGTTTGGGAGGATCAAATTCTTGCTTTGTGGAAGAGGATACAATGGACTTATGAGGGGCTGATTCTTCTAAATGTTTATTTCCTTCGCTAGCAGGACTAGGAATGATTTGTTCTCTTGATATTAACTCTTCATTTTTTTCTTGCCCTCGGGTTCTCTTTCTGGAGGACCTGAGTTCATACTTCTTGTGAAGTTGAGCCTTCATGAAATTGACAAGCTGTTTGCAGTAATTTTTAATATCTTGATCTTCTGGAGGGATTTCCCTCTCCTCTTTCTCCCCTTGCAGGATGAGTTCACCCTCCTCATCATCAGAGTAGGCGAGGAATTGATCTTCTTGATTGTCTGTCACTTCCTCGGCCTGTTGCAACAACTGCAGAGGGGGCCTCCTATTTTGAGGATTAAATCCTTGTTAGGAATCATTTGGTTGGAACGAGGAGTGGAATTATTAGTCTCCAATTCAAGCTTCACCAACTTATTTGAGAGGTTCTTGTTCAACTTATCCATCTCTTCAAGTCTATACTCCTGTGATTCCCTCTCCTAATTTGAGGTAGAAGCCTCCTCCCCCTTATTTCTTCTAGCTTCATGTTCTGTCTTCCCCTTGAACTTACCGGTAGAAGCAAAGTTTGCTTCTAACTCCAACACATTAGTCTAGATTTGATCCAGAGATGTGGATCTTCTTTCTCTCAAGGTGAACCCAAAATCTGGCTCGAAAGCTCCGACGAAAACCACCTTAGAAACTGCTTGGGGAGGTTTTATTTCAGGAGGAAGATCATTATAAAGCTTATTGAACCTCTTTATAAATTCTGTTACATCCTCATTATGTCTCTTTTTAAGAGCGTTGAACTATGTGAGGACATATCCATGGTCCCTCTTTTCTCCCCATTTTAGTTTGAATAAATTCTCCATTTCTTCCGAAGTGGTGATTGCATTATTAGCAAGAGATTTGAACCACTTTCGAGCCTCTCCGGCTAAGGATTGGACAAAAAGCCTCAACACCACATCTAGGTGCTCCACATTCACATTCTTAGCAAAGGCACAAAAGTCTTCAATACGTTTATGCGCAGAAGTGCTATCTTCCTCAGTGAACTGAGGCAAGAGCTTTAGGTAATCTTGATGCATGTCATGCAATACTTGAGGTAAAGCTAATGGAGCATATTTGTTGAGGAGGAAGCCAAGTAAAACCATGAGATTTAGATGTGCGTATAGATGATGGATCTGAATCTAGTGTGAGGCCTAGTGAAAGCCAAGACTACTTCTGATTAGGGCTATTTTACAGTGGAGTCGCCAAGGCGAGGAATATGCAACTCTCAACCCTTCTTGCTCACCTAATTGAAGGGTGAAGATAATGTCATATCCCAGGGAAAATATCTCTTCATTTGTATCCCCAGAAACGATGCCAGAAATATGTTGTTGCTCCTAGAGACAACCTCAGGTTGCAAAAGACCAGTGCCTAGGACATCTTAAAATCAAAGGTTAAAAGTGGGTAACGGTATAAATACCTCTGACAGGATATAGTTTAAGAGAATAATGGTTTTGGTGGTTCATGGATTGAGAAGACCTTGTATTCGGTTCATGTGAATTCCTTATACTGTGAGAGGGCTCAAGAGGCTACGAGGCTTGGTGGCTTTTAAATGGTCCAAGTATAAAACAATGAACATAAATCTTAGAATGTGCAGAGGTGTTGAGAGAGAACGGAGGGGGAACTGACGAGAGGCAAACTTAAGATATTTAAGAATTTGTCCCCTATGAACTTAGAGGAAATGAATATGAATGAGATATGGAAAACATTAGATGTTTTTGGAGCACGAATTAAGAGAGTGCAACAAGCTTAATACGTGAGTGTTAACACCTAAGCGTTCTACATATACAAGTTCATGAATAAAATTGCAGATCACTGACAACTACATTACACGAACCATCAAAGCAGAATAGCATGAAAGATGATTACACATGAAGAGGAGATTATTGATAACAAAAGAAAACAAATATATACTTCTCATTACTCCATCTGGAATCCAAATATCAGCTCTGTATTATATCGAGTTGAAACAGCTCTCCAGAGCATAGGGAGCATAGGGAGCACAGTCATACAAAACTACAACAAAATTCTTCAAAATTCTAGAACGCTTCTTTCATCTTAGAACTTACTATATATATAGTTTCCCTGGAGGGTCTACGGTACTTAATCATTTATGATCGACCCATATCTATGAAATCAAAATATCCTACCTAACTTGTAGAGTGTACATTGAGCAATTACTTATGTACTGAGATAATTAAAACATGAATGGGGTGAAATTGAGATTTCACTAGCAAAATCATCAAAATTAGACCAGAAACAGAAAGGATATGGTCACCCATTGAGGCCAATTATGGGGGCCTTTATAATGGGATGGCGAGGAGTAATTGTAGGTGGGTAGGTATGGCTATAATCATACAACTCCACTTGTTACTTGAAAGTTTCCACTCCCTCAATCCTCTGATTTCCACTCAATCCGTTGTGAAGTGGTAGTTGTACTACGCGCACTTGGCTCTTCAGCAGAGAACTCCTGAGCTACTTGACTAGATCACCCCTACATGTTCAATGCAGAAGCTCGTGCTGTATTTGAATTGCAAACTGGAAACTAAATTTTGGAGGGGGGTGAGAGTGGTTTGCGGTATTGGATGGGGGGGTGTGAAATGAAACGAGGACCTTCAGATGTATGGCGGGCATGCAGAGATGAAGGAAAGATGGAGGGTGATGAGGGAAGGAAATGACGTGGAGGGTAAGTGGGACTAGACCGCGGTGCTAATCGTAGGTTTTAGGTTTTAGTTATACGCTACGGGGGTTAAGTTTCATGATTTTCAATGTGCGGGGAGAGGGACCCACTGATTATCGACGAAATGTTATGAATTGGTGAAGGTTTGAGCGGAAGGTATTATAAAGCTTATATGTTATATGTATTGCAATGGCTTATAAAGTGGAGGTGGAGCTGTGGAGGTGGGGCCGACTTATCGCATCGCAAACTAAAAAAAATAGATTGCAAGCACTCACAAGGTAAGTGAAAGTATATGTGATGCAATATTGCAAATCTGGCATCGCAAAATTTAAGGTTTAGTCTCCATGCCAAATACGTAAAGTTTGTGAAATGCGATGAGGGCCCACTTTTGATCGTGATCGGGAATTGGGAAGCAGAGCAAGGGAAAAGAAATGAAAAGGTAAATTTTATGTTTTTCCAACGGAAAAATGAAATGGAAAGGAAAGGGTGGTGGGGATTAGGTCCCACATCATATTAGATCAGCGATTTTATGAGTTTTGGAATTTTATTGTTATAACAAAAATGTTGCGACAATGATATGCGATGAGGCATATCGGGTCCCACCAAAGGTTTAAATTGGTTTTGTTATATATATGATATAAAGATAAGGCTTAATATAACACTAATGTTCATGGAATAATTTCCCCTTTCAAAGTTTTTCCCACCTTCATGACTTGACCTGCATGCGTGCACGACTCGACCCGAACACGTTCAAGACTCTGCCATTTGCTGTTGTTTCAATTTAACTTCTTCTCTGCCTCTACTGTGTGATTTCCTTATAGGGAATGATGTTCCATGTCATGTGCAGTCACATGCTAACACAAGGAAATTGAGAAAATAACAAATCACACATAGGACACGTTTTTTTTGGTCTAATTCCCCGGAAAAACCCAATGCGGGAAAACCAGTGCAAAAAATCTGAGGGTTTGTATTATTAAGCAATAACAATTTCTGAAATCCTCATTGAATACCTCAAGGGTTATTCAATTACAGAGAGAGAAATACTAGCAGAAATAAAGTGAATTTTACCTCACTCAATCACTGGAAAATCCGACTGATCTAGGCAATGGAAGAGCTGCCCCTAGAGGTACCTACATTTCCTCTATGTAGGTACAACATCACCTCCTCTTGGCACTGTGTCGCCCCAGCTATAGATTGATTTGACTCCCGAAATCACAAATCTTAGCCTCCCGGTCTCACATCTCGGCTCTCAGCTTCTTAAATTGATCTAACACTAAAATATTGGAAACCCTCTTAGCCACTACGTAGCCTCTACATAGCCCTATATGTCTCTACGGTGAATCTGCGTCATCTTGTGTAGCTCTATGCTGGCTATGCTGGATGTCTCTCTTCCTCTCTCTACTAGTGATTCTCCGATTGAGAAAATATTCTCTCCAAAAGCTATCTCTTCCCCTCTCTACACTAGAATCACTTAGATTTGATGTTCGTTAGAGCACTTTCTCTGTAAGAATAATTCAATCACTAGATTCACTCGGTGTGTCTTTCCAAATGACCCTCAAGTCTTCCTTTATAGTCTTCTCGTTGAAACATCAATGGCCGAGATTAGATATCTAATCAATGATTAAGATTATAAATTGACTTGATCTTCACTTTTTCTAGAACATTCACACTCTGTTCTATTGATACCCTTTAATTATTTAATTTCCCCAGGTTTAGACTTAGGGTACCCATTAAAATATTTTTTTTTACAATAAAACATATTTCGAGTGGAATTTTCACAAACGGTTTGTGGGTTCTTTGGAATACCAGTTTATAAGTCTCTCCACAAAATTTGAGACTTAGAACACTTCCGATGCTATAAAAAATCAACACATAAGAGCATTCCAAGTGGACACTAGAAACATACAAACCTGCCTCAGTAGTGGAAAAATCCAATGTTGGTGATGCAATTTTACTCTAGATCTGGTTCTTAATAATGGTCGACAAAGTAGTTATCAGCCTCCAGTGGGTGATGCTCCTCCTCCATAACCATCTAAAAAATATAACTTGAGGAGCAAAGGACCAATGCTTGAGTAAGATGTGAGAAATCAATTATTAAGGAAAATCTTACCTCCTAGTAATCCTGCTCAAGGCACTCAGAATAAGTCCAAGATTACACAGTCACAGAAAGGTGCTTCCAAGAACAATAGGAATAATTCCACCACCCTTGAGGTGTCAAACAAAGTTACACCACCTACCACATCGATAGACCTTGCTCATAATGAAGATATTCATTACAACGTCATTGAAGACATGAAAAAGGATTGTGTAAATATATCCTTTTATGAACTATCCAAGATAATAGGGCAACAATAATTGTTCATTCAATCATTCGTATCTAATCCTTTCTCAGGTAGAACAATTTCTACTTCTCTAGATTCATCTGGTAAGTCTCCAACCATTCTTGAATTGGTTGTTAATGCAACAAATGTAAATACTAGGTCTAATTTCCCTCCATTTCTTCTAACTTTTGAGATCTTTAATTATAATGTCCATAACTTCCTAGTTGATTTTAGTGCATCTGCAAATGTCATGCCCCTATCTATTGCCAAGAAAATCAATGTTAAATGGGAAAAGAGCGATGCCAGAATCATTAAGTTAAAAATATCTTTAGTATAGGAAATTCGTGAATTTAATAATGTTATAATTCGTTTATCATCATATCATAGAGTTCACTAGTTTATTGAGATAGTCATTGTGGACATCTGATAATCTTATGGTTTGTTGTTGAGTAGATACTGGTATACTAAGTTGCATGTATACTTTGCTAATGAATGGTCACATTTATCATGCTTCCGAACAAGGGGAAGAACAATCTGATTTGAGTCGAGAGTGAGCCATTTATGAAGCATACCATCATGGTGCTCGAAGCACCTAATGAGCCCATCAATTACGTGCAGATAATCTTGGGAATTTTTTTTTTAGAGGTTGACCACAAATGTTATCTAATGCAACCTCCACCTGTGCCACCAAATACATGATGTAACTCCTTCCTTGTAATCCAACTGGTGCAAATGGCTCTTGTATTACAGATGTAAATAGTACTACTATAGGAACTAACCCTAGTATTGCTAAAATTTGGACATTGTATTTTGATGGTTCAAAGACGCGGGAGGGTTCTAGAGTTGATTGTGTTTTAATAGACCCACACCAGAACAAACATCTAATCTCATGTTGCTTGGAATTTGAGTGCACTAATAATGTTTTTGAATATGAAGCACTCATCTCAGGTTTAAGTAAATCCTTTGACCTCAAAGTTGAAGCAATTAAAAGCAATAGGTGACTAATAAATTGTCACATGTCACGTACGAAATAAAATCCATTGTGCGTCACCCAATCTCATAAATTATCAATAAGAGGTATGGAGTGTCATCTCACATTTCCAAGATTTTAATATTAATTATGTTCCTCAAATTCATAATGTTGCTACAGATACATTAACACTACTGCTAAGTTATTTCCATTAAAGGATGGCTTTTCAATTGAAATTATTTATAGGTCATCTATGCTCAATAACATTACTAATTTTCATGTTTTTAATGATGGCCAACAAATACTTGACTTCATGTAAAATTTGGATGTGTTCAAGGGTGCGACTTTCGATGAAGATGAGCATGGGAAAGCCTTGCAGCAAGGGTTAGCCTAGACAAATAAAGGAACCCCCAGGACTAAAGGCATGGTATCTTTGGAAAATTTGTATGACCTACAAAATCATTTTAAAAGACCAATAAATGCGAAGTCGGCCCACAATTATACTCTTTCACACGAACAAGTGAATCTTGGTATGGAATAAGACTTGAAGTATGTGAAACTCAGTACATTTTTCACACATCAAGGGTGATAAGCTTTAATCCACCTCTTTAAGTAGTGTTGAGATGTGTTTGCATGGTCATATGATGATTTAAAAACTTATGACACACAAATAATCCAACATTTGATTCCCATCAAAGAAGGGGTAAAGCCTTTTTAGCAGACATTGATAAAATTTCATTCTACATGTGAATCGCTCATTTAGAAAGAACTAAAGAAATCCTTGGATGATAGGATCACGTTCAAAGTTTGTCATTCTACGTGGGTCTATAATCTGGTACCTGTAAGAAAGAAGTTCAGAGAGATACACCTGTGCGTTTATTTCCACAATTTGAACCGGGCTTTGGACAAAGATAACTATGACATATCGTCTATGGAATATATCCTTCAAAAAATATTGAGGTCATAGATGTTCTCATTATTAGATGGTTTTTTTGGTTACAACCAAATTCTAGTAGTAGAACCTGACAGACACACAACTACTTTCAAGACCAAGTGGGGTACCTTTGCATTTAAGTGAGCACCTTTTGGACTCTTTAATGCAAGAGTTTCCAATGGGCTATGGACATCACATTCCACATTTTAATGGGACAAAGTGTAGTAGCCTACTCATATGAAGTGACAATATTTTCAAAGAAGAGATCTGATCACTTGTGTCATCTGAGGCAGATTTTTGAGTGATGTTGCAAATAAGGACATATTTGATTCCTATGAAGAGCATCTTCAGAGTGTTCAAGGGGAACCTCTTGGGGCGATATTATTGCAAAGAGTGAGATCAAAGTGGACATAAAGAGGGTCAAAACTATCGCTCACATTCCCTTCCTAGTGAATAAAAAATCCATGCAATCCTTCTTAGGAAAGATCAACGTCCTTTGCAAGTTCATCTTAGATTATGCACAAATAGTAAATCCATTACAAGGGATGATCAAGAAGTATGTATTTTATAAGTGGGATAAAATGGAAAATGAAACCTTCACCCATATCAAGCAAGAAGTCATTGAATCTCCAACATTTTACAATCCAGATTTTGACAAAGATTTCTTATTCTATACTTTTTCTTCTAACACTTCTCTTGCAGTCATTCTCACATAGAAGGATGACCAAGGAGATGAGAAACCCATATCATCCACAAGTGTTGGATTATAGGGACCTAAATTAAGTTACTCCACCATAGATAAAAAATCTTATGCAATATACAAAGCTGTAGAGCACTTTAGGTCACACCTTCTGAAAAGTCACGCCATTATCATTGTGCCTCACCCAACGGTTAGATTACTTTTTGTACAACAAGAGTTGGGTGAGAGAAGGGTGAATTGGATGACAAGTTTGAAAGATTATGATATTTAATTTAAGCCAATTCACAGGATAAAAGGCCATGGTATTTTATAGCTTGCAGCATAAGCGGCTAATACACACGATGGGGAATCTTCTGGGTGGGAACAAGAAATCGAAATGTATAAGATTGAACAAGCTACCCCCACTATTGTAGCCACATCTTGGTACATGGATTTGCAAAAATATCTTAAGCATGGTACCTTGTCCTCAACCTTATTAACATGACAAAAGAGGGCTATTCGACTCAAATATTTGTAATATCAATTGATACATTGAGTGATTTTTTGAAAGCACCACAATGGGATCCTACTCAAGTGCATGGAAGCACCAGATTCAGAAAGGGTACTAAAGGATATTCAAAACATACTAACTGGAGGACACTACACGGGCGATACTATTGCGCACAAAGTCATGTGGGTTGGTTACTATTGTCCCACATTATTCAAGGACACACATGCTATGCCTGCAAGTGTTCATTTTGCCGAAGATGTGTTGGTCGTGATAGAAATTTAGTCACCCCATTCCAGCTCATTTCTATAAAAGAAGATTTTCAATAATGGGGATTGGATGTTATTGGTGATTTTTTTTCACATTCATTGAAGCAACACAAATATATTTCAACTTCTTTACTTGGTGGAAAAAATTAGTTCCTTTAAAACAAGTGAACGAGCAAGAGGTTATCAACTTCCTCAAACAGGATATCATCACCAGGTTTGGTGTTCCTACATCACTTGTTCTTGACAATGCAACTTATTTATCATTTTTTAAACTTTATCATTTTCCATTATAAAATGGCATTGTTTTGAAACATTCATCAAACTATTACCCCAGGGAAACGACTTAGCTGAGTCGAATAATAAGAATCTAAATTGTATCATTAAGAAAATTTTTTACTTTGAACAAAGGAACTAGCATAATGCCTTCATGAATGTTTTGTAGGATGACCATGTTACGCCTAAACCCTCTCTGAGAACCTCCCCTTACTTCCTTGTGTATGGGAAAGAAGCCATCATACCTCAGAACATATACCTCCCAACCCTTCATAAGCTATGTATTGTGGCTCATAGTAGGATAGACACTCTCTTGAAGTTATAGGAAGAAAGGAGGGAAGCGAAAGAAAATTTTTCTATCCAAAAAATTCGAATTGAGAGATGGTTTGACAAGAAGTCAGTGGGGAACAAGGAGTTCGGTGTGGGAGACATGGTATTGAAGTGGGATAAAGCCCACAAAGAGAAAGGTAACCACATTAAATTCTAGTCCCTTTGGATCAGACCCTATGTTGTTCACGACAAGATTGGCTACCATACTTTTCATCTCCAATCTTTGGATGGGAAGATGGACTCTCTTCCTATCAATGGCCAAAATCTCAAGAAATATTTTCATAGCAGTCTAGGGTTGTGTCCCTACCCTATGTACATATCTCTTTTCTTATATTTAGTTTGTCTTTTTGTTTATGTCATGTTGTGTCCTTTTTGTTGTATTATGTGTTATCATCTTGTGAATGAAACCTTGAGTGAAAGTGTGTTGTCTAGTTCTAATGTATGTGGAAAAAGTGGAAAGGGGCCTTGTGACACACAACAACGTTTAGATAAACTTCAGTCCTTCTTTTTTTATCTTGGTCTATACCCTTATGTTCAATGATGTTTCAATGGAAAATACGATCCATTCGCAAGAAAATATTTGTGTAGAACCATGACACTCACTTTTATTCTAGGAACCTCATTCCTTATCTTTATTTTATAATTATTTTGTGTTTTGCATGCTAATCCAACCAAGTAGAGAAGGGAAAGGGGAAAATCTATAACAGGTGTAGCAATATCAGAGGTATATATAATTGTCTCAAAAGGAACAACCTCTTATGCTCTCAATAAGTCAGGATCCCTCTTCTACTGTGTCGATATAAACACTGATAAAATGCTAATGTGCATAGAGTTTAAAATAAATGATATGTGAAAGAATAAAAAGGATTCATGTGCAGAGAGGTGAATAAAGTTACTTCATCAGGGTACTAAACAGGTATGTTGGAAGCAAAGTGATGCTTGTGTTCCTGTAGCTGCTCTTTTGAGGTATTGAACAGGCTCGTGGATAGTGGAGCAACACCTGTGGAGATGAAAACTAATACTTTGGTCATCCTAAACTTGCAACTATATTGCCCTTCTCCTGAATCGAAACAATTTTGATATAGTAAGATTTGTGAATGTGTTTAACTGATAAAGAGAATCGCGGGGACTACATCTATAATTGGGTTAAGTGCGAAGGCAATAGTAATCAACACAATGAATCAATACTTCCTAAAAAATTAGACCATGTGCGTAACGTTGAATCAAAGCAGAGAAGTTGGAGTTTTGCTAGTGTGTCGCCAAGTGTTGTCATTGCTATAACACCCTCTAAATTTTGACCTATATCCAAACTTTAGAGCTTACTTTTGTTGGGTATGTGTTATATTCTTTCCACGATTAGTCCCACACATGGACCCACCCATGGTTTTGTGCATGGGTTTGCACATGGTTTTGGGGGACGATGGTTTTCGGCCCCTGGTATTTTGTAGATCCGGTCAAGGGAACTATGGTTATGTTCTAATCCAGGGTTAATGGATTGGGGTTTATGAATGCTTCGACATGTATATACATGCGCTTTAACACTAAAAGGAATATAATGAAAAATCAAGCTAGTAGTCTCGATTTGGGATCCAGGGGAAAATCTCTGTGTATATCTATTTTATGTTTTATGTTCTCGCTATTGTTTATTTTCTATCTTTAATGTTCATTTGCAGACAATTTCTATACTAGGTTAAAATCTACAACTTTAACCTTGTGAGCTATCGTTTCTAGTGTTAAAAGACATTCCAAGTTTGTCCTTTAAGTTTCCTAGTCCCTTTGTGAAGAAAACTTAATTATCATATTTTGTTAAGGTAAGTGTCGCACATTGTGAAAGGGATTTATAACACATATTTAAGATGAAACTTTGGTACTAATGAGTCCTATCTATCATGAATACATGTAATAAACTCATTCCCAAATTTTTATGCACTGTTTTGTTGGTGTTGTCACATATGTTACAAAGTGTATCATAAGTGTTACACTTGGAGTTAAGTGTCATTTTGTTGTCATTTCAATGGGCTCACATTTATTTTGGGTATTGAGTGTGCAATGTTGTGTCATCAGTCATTATGAGTGTGTGATCATGTTCAAGTATATCCTAGTTTCATCTCAGCCTCATTGATCCCACACTTAGTCAAATTCCATAGGATTCCTTGCTTGACCAAACCTGCTTTACTTTGCCTCCCTGAACTGCGCATTACACAGTTGCAAGCCTCATTCAGCATCCCCTGCATCCTGGAACTATGCACAACCTCTAAGGAATACACATTGTGCAGTTACTATGCTCAAGAAATGCCTCCTGCTCCCCATATCTGCGCAATCTTACCTCCCAGTTAGCCTCCCACTACGTATTGCATGGTTTAGTCAACAATCTATCTCCCTATCTTTCTGAACTGCAAAATTGTGTAGTCTAGTGGCCTAGTCTCTCTCTTGAACTGCGCACTATGCAGTCATAGTGGGAAAGCCTGCCTCACTATGTCACTGTTCTCTGCAAATATGCAGTATTGCTTCACAGGCCTCCAATCACCGCGCATTACATAGTCACATTCATCAGCCCCTCATTCCCATCTCATGGAACTATGCACAACATAATTCATGATCCATCTCCTTTGTCAAGGACTCAGTTTCATGCCGATCAATGAATTTCATAATGAAGGTTATACTAGGATATTTTGGGACTGATGTCGTCTTGTCATGAGTGAACTTCATCTGCAGGTACTATATTTTGACATGAAAGGATGATTTCCAAGAAGGATGACAAGGATATTATGCAAGAAGACATTCATGAAGCTACGAAGGCAAGATGATCATTGAACATGAAGATGAAGGGACACTAGATTGAGATATAAGTTGGAAGATACATATCACATAGAAGACTCCATATCTTCAAACATTTTGATGAGGAAGAGGAAGGGCATGCGACATATATCATGAAGATACAAAGATAGCAACAAGAGGATAAGATTGACATTGACACATCATCATAAAGTCCATGTAATTAGTGCTAAGTCATGTCTTGGAAAAGTGTTATCTCAAGAGTCATATGAGTCATCATATTGCCACATCTTTTATAGATGCAATTATGTAATTTTCAAAAATTGAAAAATGTAAAGTGTGTGGAAGTCCAAAGGTCACCCAAAGGATGTGAAAAGTCATTTATAAGTCTAAAGGTCTCTTAGGAGTTTGAAAATTCACGTGGAAGCTCAAGGGTCATGAAGGGAACTCAAGAGTCACAAGGGAGGCGAAAAGTCACCTCATTTGTTATATATACACCCTCATATCTCAAGCAAAGCACTTTTCACCTTGGCTTCTCAAGCTGGGCATAGGATAGAAGAATAGGCTTTTGAGAGGCAAGTATTGGCTTAAAGTTCCACTATTGGAACAAGTATTGTATCGTTGTAATGGTGTATCTTGGGACTTTCACTTCATAATTTGAAGCTCTTGGAGCTGACACACTTTTCACAGATATGTCGTAAATGATTGTGAGACTATTCTTTCATTGTTTATTGTGTATGCTTATGTTAATTCATAATAATGAAAATGAACTATTTCAGTGGCTTTAGTATGCTTATTTGAAATGTGTGTTTAATTATTTCTTGATCATAGTTTCATGGTGAACTATTTCACAAGATTATTAATGATTCTTTCATATTTATGAACGTATATTTTCTAGGATAGTACTATTACTTTTATTTCAAAGACTCACTTTATTTTCCATTTCATGAAAGAATTGTTATACACTCTACAATTGAATACATCACAAGGCTAACATACTTGTTTATATTAGAAGTACAAGCATTTCTCTTGTGTTGATTATTGTAGCCAAGGAAAATCTTTAAGATAATGGCAATCGACCATACTTTCTGGTTGGGGCTCCTACTCCAACGGCATGAGGTCTAATTGGGATTTCATACCAAGGATACACCCTTACTGTTGGTAGCATCCAACACCGTAAACACTTGGAAACATTGATCGTAACCTTGGAAACATCGATCTTAACCTTGGCAGCTTCAGATGTCAACTATGTTCATGTGTTAGGAGACCTAAACCCCAAAATTTAATGAGATATGTAGTTATAAGTTATCTTTCTCTACTGAGTAAGTTATTATTTCATGGAAAATTAGTGTTATTGCAATATAAATTCCTATTTTTCACATGATTTTTCTATGTCCCTTGACTTCCAATACTTATTTATCTCTTTGATTGAAGGAAAATTTTAAGTATTTATGTGTATCTTGTAAGTGTAGAAACCATGGACTTGTTTTATATATTACTTTTATAAAATAATAGATATCAAATCATTAATTTCACACTTGCTTATAATTCATAGATATCTTAGGTATAGTAATGTGTTGGGCATTTTAGAAGGATTTAGGGGAAAATGAGAGGAAAGAAAACTTTGGGATAGTATTTAAAATAAAACCATGGAAGATGGAAGATGGATGTAGCATATTACCTCTCAATTCCTCAGATTATGGAACACACTCCATTATGGTTTGGATTCTATTATGCTTAATCACCGTTATCCCAACTATGAAATCTTATCTTGAAGAACCACAAGACATATCTAGGAGAATGTTATTTAACATGTTGCATTTGATTTCCCCAAGAAACCTTATAGTGATGAATGCATGGGAAAAATGCCTATTGAGGCTACAAAGAAAATATCTAACTAAAAGTATAAACCAAAGATGATAATACCTAGAGCTAAGAAACATGTTAAACTTTTATCTAAGTAGACTAACATGGTTCTACTTGGAGAGTATATTTTTATGGGTCAACTTACTTTCTTAGGAAGTTAGTGCTAGTTGGAAAGTCCTATGGGCATCCGATTGTTGAGAAAAATATCTTCAATTAGATCAAGGAAGCATGGTTTCCTTTGCATGGATATCTACCAAGAACTATTACATGTCCGAGGGATGACTTGCCTTCATGTTTTAAAAATATGTAGGTGCCCTTCAAATTCACCAAGGAACCTAAATTTGGAAAAATGTTATTCTAGTTCTAAAGCCATATTCCCCACATTCAATTCAAGAAGGGAATGATTCGACCAACCCTCATAATTATAAGGAATACCCTTGACATGTTAATTTTCCTTCGTAAGAGGTTAAATAAATAAATCAAATGAAATTGGCTCAAAAATAAATCTGTATAAAGGCTCTTCACCTATGTATGAGGGAGGCAATAATATTCATTAGGGAAAGTAGACATGTTAAAAAAAGAATAGGAGAGATAATCACCCTCTCAAGGTTTCATCCTTGTTGTAAGCCTCACCAAACTCAAATGAAATTTGGGGTGAGGTCCCTAACTTTATGGACACTCTAATGAAGGGAAATTATTTTGAGAATAAACAGATGGAGAGTGGCATTAATTTTACCGTAGTACCAAAACCTATGGAAAATGATCTATTTTTTAATGATGGGTATGTCTTATTCCCCATGCTTTGGACTTCGATCTCCCTCAATAAAGAAGTCTTCATGTACTCCACTTGCTCTAATTTTTCCTCTAGGTGATAGTGGTATAGGATCTTATCATGAACTATTCCCCCCCCCCTTCTATATTATTCACTTCAAATCCCACCCCCTCCCTCTTTGCCTCTCGAGTTATGGAGATTGAAATTGTTTTTATGAGGGCTCCCTTTGTTCCACGATGCCAAAGGTTGTGATAATCTCATGATTATCCAAAGTGACATCACATTCTTTCCTTTTCTTTAAATATAGGAAAAATTGCGAGGGAGGCTTAGCTATTGATTCTCATCATTCTCTAAATAATACCACACATGGTCAGAAATATCTCCTCTCCATAACTTAGCAAAAAGTAGGAAGATAAGTTCTTAGAGGGAAACGAAAACACAATTTATGGGACCCTTAGAACAAGGTCAAACCCTATTAAGGTTAAACCATGATACAATGTCCCTAGATATCAAGGGGCCGGGGGCTCCCCCCCCAAAAAAATTCCCTAAATACATTGGTTAGGTTTAATGGTTTAGACAGATTTTTGTTCAATAAACTATTTTTGAAAATTAAAAGGCTCAAAATTATTTAAGCTCGGTTCTAAAAGGTTGATTTTTCTAGTAGGTAGGTCTAAGGTGTTGATAATTGCACATAGCCAACCTCTCCAGCTGAAAGGATGCTCAATTACCATTCTAATTGTAGACTTGGGTGTTGGAGCATCCTTTAAGCTGACTGCTGATAAAACCAGGGCATTGGGGCATCCTTCCATTGGGAGCTAGAGAAGAATGATTTTCTAGAGTTCTGGGAAGTTATAACTTTACTTTCAGTTGGGGTTGAATATTAAAGAACTTATTAGAAAAGCGTTAGGTGGTTTTTTACTGAGAGGGGGTTTTCCACTTAAAAATATTGTGCCTACTATCTCTATTTTTGCATTATTGTTTACTACACTTACTGAACAATAATAATAACAACTGAAGATTAACTAATGCTCTAAAAAATATCAATAAAGTGCTAATTGCTAAGAAATACTGATTCACACCCCCCCTCCCAAGTATTTCCAACAATTGGTATCAGAGCTTGGTTCCTTCAGTAGCAGTTTAACAACTGGAAGGAGATCATGGAGTACACGGAGAATAGAGTTCCTCTATTTAATGGAGATAATTATGCGTTGTGGAGTGGAATGATGGAGGTTCATTTACTTGCACAAGGATATGAAGTTTAGGAAATAGTCGAACAGGTCTATAAAGAAACAACAAATGAACATGGTAAGAAAAATGTCGTAAATGACAGAAAAGGAAAGGATATTATTATAAGTGGAATCACTCAATATGTCTATGTTAAGGTATTGGGTTGTAAACCAGCTAAGGAGCTATGGGACAAGCTTCAAAATATATATGCAGGAGACTCGAAGGTTAAGGAAGCAAGACTTAAAATTTACAGATCTCAATTTGAACAATTAATGATGAAAGAAGACAAGAACATTACAACTTACTTTCAATGTGTAGATGAAATTAAAAATGCCTTGGAAGGATTAAGAGAACCAGCTGTCAAAAAGGTCATTATTCAGAAATTCCTCAGAACTCTTCCATCATGATTTAATTCTAAGGTTTTTGTCTTAGAAGATAGATCAAATTTGAGTATGGACGAACTACATGGGATACTTACAACTTATGAAATGAGGATTGAAGAAGAAGATGGTTCATGTAATATAGAAACAACATTCACAACATCCAAGAATATCAGGAAGGGAAAACATATATCCAAACCTAGATCTAGTTGTTGCAAAGAGGAAGAAGAAGAAGAAGAAGTAGAATTTTCAGATGAAGAATTTGTGTACATTACGAGGAAGATGAAAACATGAACATGTAAGTACAAAGCCAAACTTCCATAGTATGTTTTGAATGTGGTGAGATAGGTCATTTTTCTACTAAGTGCCCTCATAAGAGTAAAGCATTTACAAAAGGAAATAAGGGTCAAATAATTTTCAACAACCAAGGTAAGAAGAAAGGGTTTAAGAAAAACTTCCTCTCCAAGGAAGATAATTCCTAATTTGTAGAAGAAAGTGATAGTGATGAAGAAAACAAAGAAATAATATTATTTATGGCTAAGCATAACAAGATAGTCTGAAAATTTATGAATATTACTTTATGCAGAAACTCTACAATTAATTCTGGTTATACTTATCTTAAACAAGTTATTAATGTTGAAATATTCAGATTAACATCGAAGTAAACGCATAACATATTTTCACCGATTCAGATCTAAAACAGAAATACATGCACACAGACAAAGTGACACACAATATTTTCTGGACAACTGTCCCCGAAAAAACCCAATGCGGGAAAACCAGTCTTCTAGATGTTGGAGAGTTCATATTATTAAGTAGTTCCTGGATACAAAAAATCTAGGCACCTTACTGGTTGACCCGACAAAGAAGAATAATAGATCTGCAGCTAACCTGCTATTTTGAGACCAAAAACTTGACTGATCCACACCCTCAAACGATATTTAAAAGACTCATCTAATTTCTGGCCCTAGAAACCCCAGCGCTGCCCCTGAAGCCCCTGTGTTAGCCCTGTTAGCCTTTGTGTGCCTCTGCACTGGCCTGGATAGGGTTGCGTAACCGCAGAATGGATGATGCAAACCCTACGCTACCCTAGAAAGGTCTTTGCGTAACCCTGGAGGGTCTCCTGCTGCCCAACGCTACCCTTTCTGGGCCTGTGTAGCAGTTGAATCTCTCTGCGTTGCGCAGCTGCTGCTGCTTCTGGTTGCTGCTGCTTCTGGTTGCTGCCTCTCTTCCTCTTGCTGATTCTTGGCATTGAAATTAGATCATCCCCTTAGCCAATACTACCCCTCTCCGCAGCTGAAACACTTCTAAAAATTCTTAGCAAAACTGCCCTAGAATTTCAGCTTAGTCTCAGTGCTCTGCCTGTGTGTGTGTGTACTCCAACTGACCCCAAGCCTTTCCTTTATAATTTCTCATTGGGAAACCAACGACCATGATATAATCTTGAATCAATGGCTAAGATTAAAATAAAGCTTGATTTGTGTGACTTAAGTCATTTCCATCACATGCTTAAACTAATTACCTTTAATATTTAATTTTCCTAAGTTAGACTTAGGGTCCTTAATTAAAAATATTAATTAGTTAATTATCTCCCAAACTCAATGGAATTTCCCAAATCCCTTCTGGGTCTTAGACATCTCATGTACTCTACTTCCTCCACAAATTTTGGGAGCTAGAGCACATCCTATGCTACCCCAACACTCAAGAAAACTCAACACTCCCTCTTAGCAAGGAATGTGCTCTAGTACAACTCTGCTTCACCCCGAAGCTCTGCACTGATCTCTTGTGTGGGTATCTAGACTGATGCTAGACCTGCTTCCCTTCATCACTGTGCTACTACTGCCATTTTGTACTGCTGCTCATGACGCTGCCACCGCCACTACTACATTTGTACTGCATCTCCCTCTCAATTTTCTGCATCATGCTGCCAACTGCTGCACTGCATGTTCAGTTGCTGAGAGAAAAAACTGAAACTCCTGCACAATATTTAACAAACAAGGGAGTTGGGTTGCAACCTCATCACTGAATATACATAGGTTGCTGATATCTGGAGACAACTGCACATCTACAGCTCTGAACTATGTAAGCATACCTCCACTGTGTTGTTGAAGTCACATCAACCACTACACTGAAATCTCCCATGCTACTAATGTGTTGCATTGTCCTCATGAAGCCTCTATGCTGCTACAAATCTACTCTGCATAAGAAGCTCTGCTTTGTGCTGCTGAAGTCACATCAACCCCTACGCTGCTGCTGCTGCATTTACACTGCACTGCTCCCTTCAGCCTTCAACTTTGCCTCTGCTTCATTCGTGATTCTCTGTACCCATTGCTCCACTTGTCTCGCTACTGTCTTAAGTTTCCTGTAGCACGTATGTGATCCAAGAGTTGGGCTACTCAAGGATCCTGCCACCACTTTGTAGCTACTCTATAGATCCATGTCACCCCACTTTCGTGGTTCATGAGCACTCATGGCTATGTAATCTTTTGAACTATCGTCTGCCACAACATCCTTGGAAGTAGAAGCTTCCTCGTCCTTCTTCTTCTATGGAAAATTGCTGGCGAAATGTCCTAGTTCACCGCACTCGAAACAATTTATATTAGATAGATCACTCTTCGTATTCCCTTGCTGCCTTTTTTATGCCAAGGTTGCATATTCTTCCTCTTCCTTCTTCAGCTTACTTGAACCCGTGATGTATTGCCTCTTGGTGAATTGGTGAAGTTCTTCTTGACGAAGGATTTCCCACATATTGTCCCAATCGGGAAGGTCCGCTCTACCCAAGACACTTTGGAAAAATGTTTCCCACTCTTTTGTGACCGCATTGAGTGTAGTCCTTACCATCACATCATCCTCCACCTTTGCTCCCATGGAAGACAACTAATCTCTAATCGTCTGTAATCTGAAAAGGAAGGGATCTATTTCTTCTCCCTTGGTCAACATGAATGACCGCAGCTGATTCTCCAGAAGCATTTTCCTTTGGACGAACTTCCCCTCATATAGGGGTTTTAAGGCTTTCCACATCTCATTAGCTATTTTCTTTTCAATTATATATGGAACTATATGGTCCTTAACCCCATCCATTATGAAAGGTTTGGCATGTGCTGCAACTTCCTCATGCTTCTTCAGGAGATCTGCATTGGTGCGTGGCCATGACCTTTTCTACATGGTCCCTTAAACCGTATGCCTCCATGACTATTAGGATTCTGGCCTTCTAGACTGCAAATTTGGATAGGTCGTCCAACCTATCTTGATCCATTAGGGGAATTTTGAGGTCTAAAATGGGCCTCCTAAGGAAAATGTACAATCAAAATTAACTTTATGAGAACCAATCACATTTTAAGGGATGACATCATCCCTAATGGTTGAGGTGGCATTGCTTGAGTTAAAGGTACTTACTTGTCACATTCTCAATGGTGATAAAAACTCATGGTTAACTATGGTAGTGCTTTAAGTACTTTTAAAGTCAAAGTAAAGTACACATAATAAATGTCATTTCACACTTTTTGAATAAAAATATAATATTGTCATTCATTTTCTTGAAAGAAACAATGCCTATACCTATACATTTATTATATTATATTATATTATTTTTATATAGTATATTAATTACATGTTATTATACAATTTAAATAATATATATTTTTTTATTAATTGAGACAGTTGTGTTTTATTTATTTAGAAAGGTTTGGTTGGGCCAAGATCAAAACAACCAATGGTACATTACAGCTAACCACTTATTTGCACATAAAATTTGGTTTCCACTTCCCTCTTTTCACGGAATACAAATTTGGAGAGGTCTTTCTTCATTTAATCTAAATTCTCCTTTATGAAGAAGGCATCCTTTGTTGGCCATGGATTCTGATTCGTTGTTCGAATTTCTGAGGATGTGGAAGAATTGATAGGAGGTGAGGTCAAGTAGTAGTGTCTTTAGTCTCCACAATATCTTGTTGAGGACTGCATTGTTAAACTGGTCCTTCGAGTTGAGCTTTTTGATGCCTCTGTCTCGTAGTATTTGACAAGCTTTTAGGAGGCCTAGATTCTCTGCCTGATTTTTGGTTCGCTTCCCAAGTCCCCAGCATAAGCCATCCCTTTTTGTTCTATCCGGGGAGTAGATAACACCACATGCACCTAATGCCCCGGGGTTTCCCTTGGATGCACCATCAAAGAAGATCGTGGTTTTGTTTTGAATCCTCCACCAATATTGAAAAATGTTGTTAGGGTCTCTTAATCGCCATTATGGATTTATGAAGGGGGAGGCCAATGATTTCTTCCTGGGGTGAGGGGCAAGTGGTTTCATCCAGGTATTTTCTTTGGGGAGGTGGGAGGTGTCTTCTTTGTAATAGTGCTGCTGGACTGATTCTAAGAGAAAATATTTGGATTTTGCTGTAACTTTTGAAAGGGGACAAGATATATCATTGAAGATTTGCTCATTTCGAGCCAACCAAATTTTCCAAAAGACATATTTAGGAATGGAAAGCCATACTTTAAGCCAAATGGAGTTGCTAGGGATGCTATGAGGGTAGCACTGGTGCCATGATGAATAGAGCTCCAGGGCAGTGCTGTGGCAAGGGGCAGGAACTTGGAGGTTAGTGAGGATGAAAACCCACAGCTCCTTTGCATATGCGCATCCAATGAAGAGGTGGGACGAAGTCTCACTGTTGTTTATGCAAAATGCACACCAATGAGGCCCTACTATATTCCTTTTAACAAGGTTATCTCCTGTCAACGCTTTATTGTGCATGAGGAGCCAGAGAAAAATATTGACTTTAGGGAGGCCAATGAGATCCCAAAATTTCTTCTAGAAAGAGGGAGTTTGATTGCTGTCTTTTGGAGGAAGAAGTGCTTTGTAGCATAAGGCAGTGTTGTGGATGCCGGTTTGTCCCCATCCCCAACTGTCAACCATTTCTTTGTGGATAGGAGCAGTGTTTGTCAGCAAATCTGCGAGGGGCGAAACTATGGGCTGAGGCAATTAGGTACGTCGTGGAGATCCCAACCAACCGAGGTCCCATGCCTATCCCAGCAAGAAAGACCGTGGAGACTGCTGATGCCTGTGTGGAGCAACCAAGCACGCAGAGCAGAGATGTCATCGATTTTGTTGAGAGGGGCTCGATCCATGATTCGGTCCTCCCAAACTAGTGTCCGTCTTCCATTACCTAGGATGCGATAAATTTTTTGTTGGAAGAAATTGATGCTCTTTCTACAGAGATTCCAAACATGAGTTCCATTTATAGTTTTTTTAGCTTGCAGATTCCTGAGGGAGGCTCCCTACGTGTATTTTTCTCTTAGAATTTTGCTGACAGGGTGTCTAGGATCTGTGTACATTTTCCAGAGAATTTTTCATCCCAACGCAATGTTTTAGATGGCTGGATCTCTAATCTGTAAACCTCCCTCCACTGTTGGATGTTTGAGGAGCTCCCAGTTGGCTAGAAGGATTTTTCGTTGGTTTCCTTTGCCTCCCTGCCAAAGAAAATCATGCAAGAGTTTTCAGACATGTTCCATGATATTTTTTGGTGCCAAGAGGAATGAGGCTTGATAGACAGGGAGAGAAGAAAAGACAGATTTAATGAGGACCAGTTTTCCTCCTTTGGTGAGCCAGTGACTACCCTAGGAGGCAATTTTTGACTTGATTTTGCTAATGATTTCTGTCCACAAGGATATTTTATTGACCTCAGATATTATAGGCATACCCAAGTATTTTATTTTCTCCCAGTGGGCATGTCCTTCAAACCCAAGGAGCTGTGAAATTCGATTGAGTTCAAATTGCTCCACGTTCCAACCATAGACTGCACATTTACTTTCATTAACGAGAACTCCGGTGACCCTACAGTAGCTTTTGAGGACAGTGTCAAAGGCCTTTGCAATTCTAGGAGAGGAACCACCAAGGAGAAGAGAGTCATCAGCAAAGAGGGCGTGGTTCGAGGGTCCAAGCCACTTGCTGTTCTTAAACCAGGCAGAGCCCCAACGTTCCTTTCTACAATGAGCTTTCTGCTGAGAGTGTCCGCCATCGAGATGTATAGAAAGGGTGAGAGAGGACATCCTTGCCTCAGTCCTCTATGCGCTTGGAAGTAAGAATCTGGACACCCGTTGACCAAAGGGGCAATCCAGGGCTTTTCAGTGCATGCCTTTATGAGGTTGACAAATTGAGGGGAGAATCCAAAGGAGAGGAGGACTTTGAGGAGGAAGGAGAGATTGACCCTATCAAATGCATTTTCCATGTCTATCTTGATCAAAATCCCTTTATATTTTCGTTGCTTGCGAGAGTGGATTGTTTCTTGCACTTGAATTACATTATCCAGGATGTGCCTGCCTTCTACAAACCCTCCTTGGGAGTTAGAGATAAGTCTTCCAAGCAGGGGTTTGATTCTGTTTGGTAGAAGTTTAGCTAGACTTTTGTAGGAGGCGTTATAGAGGGAGATGGGTCTAAATTATTTGAAGGTCTCTGGATTGACTTCTTTCGGGATTAAAGCAAGAAAGGTTGAGTTGAAGCCACCCCCAACCTTTGATTTGTTCAGGAAGCCTTTTATCATTTTCAGCAAGTCATTTTTGATGATTTCCTAGCATGTTTTGTAGAAATGGATAGTGAATCCGTCAGGGCCTAGGGCCTTATCAAGTTCCATAGACCAAATGAATTTAGTAATCTCTTCTTCAGAGAAGGGTTTAGTGAGGGCAAGGTTGTCTTCAGGGCTGACAAGGTGGGGGATATTTGAAAGAAAGTCAGTTGTATCCTCTTCACTGCCATCTATCCTAGCACTGAAAATATTTTTGAAGTGGCTTTTAGCTGCTGCTTTTATTTGGTTGAACCCTTTGCAGATCTGTCCCTCAGCTGTTGTGATTTCAGAGATGTGATTGCGGGAGAGTTGTGCTCTGTATTGATGGTGGAAGAAGGAGGTGTTACGGTCCACTGCCTTCAACCACAGACTGCGGGATTTTATCCTCCAGTATTCTTCTTCCATGCGAAAATAGTGATAGGAGGAGCTTTGGGTTTTCACCTCCTTGTCAAGCAGCTCAGGAGTGATGTTTTTACATTCCATATCCATTTGCAGGGTCTCCAATGACTTAACAACTTCTTTTCTCTGGATTGTTGGAGTGTTTGCTGGTTTTCTAATCCATTCTTTTAGAGCATGTTTGGTAGCCTTTAGTTTGATCCCACACATAGCTTGGGGAACAGGAGATAGATTTGGCCCAGGCTGCTCAGACAATATCGATGAATCCCTATCTTTCTATCCAGAGGGGGCTAAACTGGAAGGGGATAGGGCCCAAATCTTCCTCCTCTTCCACAAGAAGCTGGATGGGCTTGTGGTCCGAGGTGAGTTTTGGAAGGATTTTTGTTGAGATTATCTTTTGTTCCATCAGCAGTGAGCTTTGGACTAAGAATCTGTCCAAGTGGGCAGAAATGTGGTCTTCCCCAATTCTGTTGTTAGACCATGTGAAGAGGCCTCTCACTGGGTTGTAGTCAAGAAGATCCCATTGCTGAATGAGGTCTTTTGCCATGGGAAGCATTTGGTCTCTGCTGATATTACCTCCCCTCTTTTCTCTAGGTTTCAAAACTAAATTTAGGTTTCCGACCAGAATGATGTTATTGGGGGAGTGTTTCTCTAGGAAGGCAGAAAGGAAGCTCCAACACTCCCCTTTTTCTTGATATAGAATAGGAACATAAAGATTGAATAAAGCAAAGGTCAAATTATTTGTGCGATGCTTCAGTTCAATGAAGATCCAGTGCTGAGTCTCGGCAGATTTATTCAGGTGGAAGAGTTCATTGGACAATAGAGTTGCTAGTCCGCCTGAAGAGCCCCTTGCGCTTACTGCTTTACCTACATTTTTATTCCACTTCTTCTTGCTAATATCAATAAGGGCGGGCCCTTTGATTTTAGTCTCTTGGAGCATGAGGATGTCAGGGGGGTCTATTTTCAGAAGGTCTTTGACAGCTTCGGGTTTCGAAGGGTTCCCCAAGCCTCTACAATTCCAAGAGGCTAGGCGCATTATTTACCAGGGGAGGGGTTTATAAGTCCTCCCTTGGGAGGCCTTGCTCTGGTATTTATTTCGATGGAAATCTCTATGTGGGTTTGCTTCCTTGTGTTTTTAGCCTTTCTACCTCCTCTTCCCTGACTTCTTTGTGGGATTCCCTTCTTGCTCTTTTTGACGGTCTCTCGAAGGTCTCATCCTATGAGGAGGATGAGCTATCTTCCTGCTTCTTCTTAGTGATTTATGCATATGAAGGGATGGATAGAGGATCTTAAGAGGCTTTAGGAGGGACAAAGTATTCTCCTTCATTGTTGGGGGTGGGAGACTCATTCTGAACCACACTGTTCGGGGCTGTTGCAGGAGAGTTAGCATGGGTGCTTTCCTTTTCTTTGGGGGTTGAGGCCCCATCCTGATTGAGGGTGGAGTTCTGATCTTTTGTGGAGGAGGTTCCATTTGTGGATCCTTTCCCATTTTTTTTTTGTTGGGCTGTTTTCTGGATAATGGTCCATTGATCACCCTTATTTTTCTCATTATGCTCCTCCGCCTTTTTCTTGTAGTATCTTTCAAAGTGTCTGTATCCGTGGCAATGTCTGCATTTGAAGGGGAGTTGTTCATAATCCAACTCTTGGACATGGGACAAATCAACGACCGTGAGCTTGATTGCTTCCGACAACCCTTCCTCCAGATCTACTTCTACGCAGATGTGGGCATAAGAATATTGATCTTTTCGTATAGCTTGATCGATGTATTTTACTAGGGCGTTTCCAATAATCTGGAGGGACTTCTAGTTCCAACAGTGTAGGGGGAGGTGGGGGAGACAAACCCAAACAAGAACTGCTGAGGGCATGTCTTGGGAAGGATCAAAATCAGGTGACCACTTATTTAGGTAAAGGCCTTGCGGCCCCATGAGGTAAGGGTCGTTCCTAAAGATGAGACTTCTATCTTCCGCGCTTTCAAAAACAAAAACAAAGAAGCCTTTGCCGACAAAATAGATTTTTATACCTTCTTTGGTTAAAGGGCTCCAGTTCCTCTGGGTCCAGTATTCAACCACTTTGGGAGAGGGCTAGAGGCCCGTAAACTGCTTGATGAGGCCTCTCTTTGCGAGATTCAGGGCAGATCTGCAACTTTCTTCCTCTGGGAGGGCCACGGTGGGGATGCTGTCCAATTTCTTGATGAATTTTTGTTGCTGATCAGATGAAGGACGCTTGTTGTAGGAGGCCACCAACGTTTTGAAAGAACTTACCTCCATAGGGAGAGGGGGGGCATCGGGGCCCCCTTCAGCAAAGGCCATGGCGGAAGGAGAGAAGATGCAGGGGCATCGCGGATCTGCTGAGCGCAGTTACCACAGGAACGCGTGCGCAGGGGAGTTCTCTAAATAAAAACAATTCTTAATTAAATAATATAAATTTTAATTAATAGCATATAATATAATTAAGAATTTATAAATTTATATTTATATTTTATTTTAAGTTATTTAAGTACAAAGGACAAATGCATTAGTTGTTCAATAATAATGATTTTTTCTTGAAAATATCGTTCTTATTTATAATCACATCAATACAATTTTTTTATTAATTTTATTTTGGTGCAACTTTTGAATTAAATTTAACTATGGTTACATGGATTGTGGTGCAAAAAGTGAATTGAAAATTCATAAATATTATTTTATTGGTTTAGCTATTATTTTATTATTTCCTTAGGAGGCCCATTTTAGACCTCAAAATTCCCCTAATGACATAGTCTATGAGGTGCCATCTGCTTATATCTACTCTGCTGGAAGAGATCTTCCTCTCCTTGCTTCTCTACTGAAGCTCAAATCTAGGGTCCTTGGTGAAAAATGCACCCTCTGCTCCCTCTGACAACTGATTTCCTCTCTTGGAAATCCGCCAACCAACAACGAAACAGATCTCTTTGATCCTCTGATCGATTCGTAGATTTATTTGGCTAGAAACCCTGTGAGAAGATAATCTCCTCCTACTCTTTGTCACCTAGTTCTTAGGCTAAATTTAGAACCTTCATAAATTTAACCCCACCGGTAACTTCTGAATTTATGCAACACTTTCTGACACTTTTGAATCAACATGACTTCAGATATGCATCACCCTAGCCGGACTCTGCGTGAGTAGATAGTCCCAGTGCTGCCTCTGCATAGTAAATACGTGGGCCTGCATGGAGACTGTGTAGGACTGCGTCACTCTGGCCTCTGCGTGGCTCTGCTCCCTCTGATGCTGCGTTGTCCCTTCAAACCTGCCTTTCTGCGGCTGCTACTGCTCTCTCTGCTACTTTCTGTAGCAAGGATTATTCAGTATTTTGCTAGTGACCTTGCTAGATCTGCAATAACTCTTATACCATGTGAAAATATCTGAATATTACTTTAAGTAGAAACCCTACTGTTAATTCTGGTTATACTTCTCCTACTTAAGCAAGTTATTAATGATGAAATATTCAAATTAACATTGAAGTAAACACATAACATACTTTCATTGATTTAGATCTAAAACATAAATACAAGCACACAGACAAAGTGACACACAATATTTTCTAGACAATTGTCCTCGGAAAAACTGAATGCGGGAAAACCGGTCTTCTAGCTGCTGGAGGGTTTATATTATTAAGTAGTTTCTAAATACAACAAATCTGGGCACCTTACTTGTTGACCCAACAGAGAAAAATATTAGATCTGCAACTGACCTGCTATTATGAGACCAAAAACTTGACTGATCCACACCCTCAAATGGGATTTACAAGACTTAGCCAATTTCTGGCCCTATAAACCCCAGCGCTGCCCCTGAAGCCCTTTCGTCAGCCCTGTCAGCCTCTACGTTGGCCTGGAGAGGGCTGTGAAACCCCATAATGGGTGACGCAGACTCTATTCTGCCCTAGAAGGGTCTCCACGTAACCCTGGAGAGTCTCCCGCTGCCCAGCGCTGCCCTTTCTAGGCCTGCGTAGCGGCTGAATCCCTTTGCACTGCGCAACTGCTGCTACTACCCCTGCTTCTCTGTGATTCTCCTGATTTATGCCTCTGTGCCTCTTGCTGATTCTTGGCATTGGGATCAAATCATCCCCTTAGCCAATACTACCCATCTCCGCAGCTGAAACACTTCTAAAAATTCTTAGCAAACCCGCCCTAGAATTTCAGCTTAGTCTCAGTGCTCTGCCTCCGTGTGTGTGTACTCCAACTCACTCGAAGCCTTTCCTTTATACTTTCTCATTGGGAAACCAACAACCATGATATAATCTTGAATCAATGGCTAAGATTAAAGAAATCTTGATCCACGTGAATTAAGTCATTTCCATCACATCTTTAAATTAATTACCTTTAATATTTTGATTTTCTTAAGTTAGACTTAGGGTCCTTAATTAAAAATATTAATTAATTAATTATCTCCCAAACTAGATGGAATTTCCTAAATCCATTTTTGTGTCTTGGAGATCTCATGTACTCTAGTCCCTCCACAAATTTTGGGAGCTAGAGCACATCCGATGCTAACCCAACACTCAAGAAAACTCAACAGATGGAAGCACTTGACAAAGAATAAGACTATGAAGAAGAAATCACTCAAATTGAATTTCAAAACGAATTTCTCAGAGTTATAAAATAACTCAAAGCAGAAAGGACAAAATGTCAATTCTTTGGAATCCAAATTGAAAGAGGTAAAGAATCTCAACAAAAGGAACGAAGAAGAAATTATCAACCTTAGAGTAAAGATAGAAGAAGCCAAAATAATTGAAGAATCACTCAGGAATGTGTTAAAAGGAAGAAACGAGGCAAGGGAAGAAATAGAAGCCCACATAGTCTCTCTTCGAAAGGAACTAAAAAGGGGAAAAGTTCTGCAAAATTTTGCTAACAATTCTAAAACTTTGGATGAGCTCATCAACAACCAAAGGTTATACGATGACAAGACTCATCTAGGCTACAAATAAATCTTTGAAAAGGGTTCAAACTCCTTTATGACTGAAAGGGAAAATGCACAGAAAACCTATGCTGAAATTGTTAAAGGATATACCAAGCAAGGATGTTTCCCAACCGAATAAAAGGCTCAAGATATACAAGAAGGCTCTTGGAAAATGATTCCAAAAAGAAGGTTTCCTCCTAGGTATCAACCCACTTTTTATGGCTTTTGTTATTCATGTAGAAATTTTGGGCAAAAATTTATAGATTTTCGTACTTATGAAAGCAACTTTGGAAGATATTTATGAATGTCTATTCCAAAAATCCACAAGAAAACTTTAGAAAAAATTACAACAAATTTGATTGTTTAAGAAATGAAGTAGAATTATATAAATGCAACGAATTTGGACATTTGGATAACGATTGCAGGTTTGTGCTCCCCTCAAGGCAATCACAACAGAATCAGAATGAACAAATATAGAAGAAGAAAACTGAAAGGTTGGCTCTTGCCTTAAAGGCTTAAAGTAAAAGGAATGTTTGGTATGTCGATAGTGGTTGTTCAACATATATGACTGGATATAGGAATACATTTATATCTTTAAAGGAAGGAAAATATGAAACAATATCCTTTGGAAATGGTGAATCTTCAAATGTTGTAGGAACATGTACTATCAAGCTTGGAAGAAAGGATGCTATAACAAAAGATGTGCTTCTTGTTGGATATATGAATCACAATTTTCTAAGTGTAGGTCAAATGTGTGATCAAGGACACAAAATGTTTTTCAACTCAAAGAAATGTGAAATAAGAGAAGAAAAATTCGGTCAACTTGTGGCTACTGCAAGTAAAGCTCCAAATGACATATACACCTTGGATGAGTTTGTTAAAGGATGCTTCTTGGAAAAAAATGATGAGAGTTGGATATGGCATAGATGAATGGGACATATAAACTTTGACAACCTTGTTAGAATTAGCAAAAAGGAAATTGTAAAATAGATGCCAATAATTTCAAAACCAACCACTGTTGTATGTGAACATTATCGACATGGAAAGCAGACAAAGTCGAATTCAAGACAAAAGAACACTTCACATCACAACCATTGGAATTAATACATACTGATCTATGTGGACCAATGAGGACTAAGGGATTGGACAATGAATTATATTCTATGTTAATGATACATGATTATATCGGGATGACGACTGTTAGTTTCTTGAAGAAAAATTTTGAGGCATTTGAATGTTTCAAGATCTACAAGGAAATGGTTGATAATGAAATCAATTGTAAGATTAAATGTTTGAGATCTGATAATGATGACGAATTTGCCTCAAAACAATTTAAACATTTTTGTGAAGGAAATGGAATAAAAGGCAGTTCTCAACAGCCAGAACACCACAAAAAAATGGAGTCGTTGAAAGGAAGAATAGAATTGTACAAGAAATGGCCAGAACAATGCTAAATAATTCAAAATTAGATGAAATTTTTTAGGTTCAGGCAGTTGATACATCTGTATTTATTTTGAACATAAGTTTTCTTAGAAATAATTGTGATATGACCCCTTAAACTTTGGAAGGTAAGACTAGCAAATGTCGAATATTTTTTTGGTATTTGGAAGCAAATGGTACATTAAAAGAGAAGAATAGAAAACAAAAAGTTTTATTCTTGAGTAGAAAAAGGTATTTTTTTTGGTTATTCACACAAAAGAAAAGCTTATACATGCTACAATTAGAGACTTAAACGAATAGTTGAAAGAATCAATGTAACATTTAATGAATATTATGGATCAAAGGTTAATGGGGAAAGCTCCTCTTCAAGTAAATCAAAGGTACACGAGTTAGAACCAGAAAAGGTCAAAGAAGAAGTCCCAGAACAAGCACAATTGAATAAGGAAATAACTACCAACCAGGAAGAGAGAAGAGACGAATAAGAGGTTGAACAAGAAGCACTCACAAAGGCCACCAAAGAATGGTATCAAAAGAATCATCCATCAAATAAAATCATTAGGGATCTCAATGAAGGAATAGGAACTAGAATAAATCGGTAGCTTTGTGTACCACAAAAAGCAAATCTTTCTCTCTTAACTACATTTGAGCCAAACAATTTTGAAGAAGCCAGTCAATATGAACATTG
Source organism: Pinus albicaulis (assembly GCA_034641835.2). NCBI lineage: Eukaryota > Viridiplantae > Streptophyta > Pinopsida > Pinales > Pinaceae > Pinus > Pinus albicaulis. The sequence continues at coordinate 707,473,272 of CM076584.1, forward strand.
GGTAGCTGCTATGAATGAAGAATTGGATCCAATTGAGAAGAATGACACTTGGGAATTGGTTCCATGACCAAAAGATAAAAATTTCATTGGGACAAAATGGGTTTTCAAGAACAAGTTAATTGAGGATGGACAGGTTACCAGGAAAAAGGCAAGGTTGGTTTGCAAAGGATATATATAGGTTGAAGGAATTGATTTTGAAGAAACATTTTCTCCCATTACTAGAATGGAAGCTATCAGGATATTCTTGGCTATGCATGTTCCATAAAGATCAAAATTTATCAAATGAACATGAAATCAACATGTCTAAATGGAGAATTATAAGAAGAAGTATATATAGAACAACCTGAGGGATTTTTTCTCACTGACAAGAAATATTGTGTTTGTAGGTTAAAGAAGGCGTTGTATGGTCTCAAACAGGCACCAAGAGCATGGTATGCATGTTTGACATGTTTTTGCAACAACAAGGATTGAAGAAGGGAAGTGCGGATAATAACCTTTATGTAAGGATTGAACATGATAGTATGGAGATTATTGAAGTGTATGTGGATGATATAATCTTTGTGAATGATGATGACATGTTAAGTAAAAATTTTGCTGCAAATATGTAGAGTGAGTTTGAGATGTCACTACTTGGTGAGTTGACATATTTTTTGGGACTTCAAATATCTCAACAAGACAAGGGAATATTTATCTGTCAAACCAAATATATCAAGAAAATGTTGAAGAGATTTCAAATGCAATATTGCAAGCCAGTTCTCACCCCAATGGTGACAGGTTGTAAGTTGAGCATATATGACTCATCCAAAGATGTGGATCATAGGATGTATAGATATATGATTGGTAGTATTTTGTATGTAACAACTTCTAGGCCATATGTGATGCAGACAGTTGGGCAAGTTGCAAGATTCCAAGAAACACCAAAGGAATCCCATGTCATTGCGGTAAAAATGATTTTTCGATATCTTAAGGGAACAAAAAAATATGGACTACGGTATCCTAAAGGAAATGAGATAGCCATAAAAGCTTATACCAATCCAGATTGGGTAAGAAGTGTTGATGATCGTAAGAGCACTAGTGGAGTAGGCTTATATCTAGGTGGTTGTCTTGTATCGGAAGTAGAATACATAGCAGTAACAACTTGTTGTACCCAAGTCCTCTTGATGAAACAAGCCTTGCATGATCTTCAAGTGAAGTTTGATGAGCCCATTCCCATATTATGCAATAACACCGACGCCATCAATATCTCCAAGAATCCTGTGATGCATTAAAAAACGAAACACATTCTAATCAAGTACCATTTTGTTAGAGAATATGTTGCCGAGAAAAAAATCAAGGTTGAATATACTGGGATGAAAGTTGAAATCACTGATATATTTACCAAATATTTACCACATGGGGCATTTAATTATCTTCGCAAAAATCTTGGGATTCTCCCAAGTTCCCATTAGACTATTTTTTTATCTAATCAAGTAGAAAGGGGGAGTTAAGGCAGGTTATAGGTCTGCATGAGAGGCAGGTTGTCAGGGGGAGTTACCCTTTGCCATTGATGTCAAAGGGGGAGATAAAGTGTTAGGAAGGTTAGAAGCATGGTTTCAGGGGGAGTTATGATCGCATCGGGAGTACTTGTGTTGTCATGAATGCCAAACGGGGAGATTGTTGATAGGTGGTTGTCATTGATGTCAACCCAAGCAGCACCAGGGGTTACCCCAATCTTTATCGTCAAATTTGGCATCAAAATTCATGGTTTCTGGTATCCTAACCAACCTTGTTAGATTATCCTTAAAAACATGTTTATGATGATATGTGGCACCCCATGCAGTTCTTTACAGTTTGAAAGATATTTGCATTTTAATTTGAATACCCAGTTTTGTGGGCTAATACCCCAAGGAGTAGTGACATGGCACCTTATCATTTATTCATCTACCGTTGTCAATATATGAAATTAATTCTCACTGCAATCTCATTGTGTATAAGTTAAATATCTTCAAGAACCAAAGGTTGTAACCCAATAATTCACTTCACAACCTTAGTAAGACCATATGCACTAAACCAATCATTGATTTCAAATTTTAAATGATTAGTAATGGTTAGTTATTATTTTTATTTAAAAGATATGATTATGATAATTTTTTTTTTTTTTTTTTTTTGTATCCTTTAGCTTTTCTACGTCGAATAATAATTTTTCCGTAAAGGCCAACGACCTTTACTTTTTCTCAAAGTACAAACCACATATTATTAGAAGTATAATTAACCTAACGTTCTTCATGAAGCCCCTTCCTAAACCTTAATGGTCATTCGTAGAGACCATCATTTTTCTATAAAAACAAATCTTTATCACCACTTAAGGTAAACTTGAACGATCAATAAGGAAGAAACTTTTTAAAATATTTTTGACCACTCGAAGGATCTTCTAAAGCCGGTATCTGATTGAGTAAGGGTGAGGTTTAGAAGGCCGCGTTATTACAAATTCAAAGCATAAAGGATTATGAGTATGTTGAAGCCTAGAAAATCTCTGCTTCAAACATTGGGGAAAACCACCCAGTCGGGACCTTAGGACAACTCCTTTTCCATTTGGTATGGTGGCTCCGACTGGATTTAAAGGACCAGTTTCCTTATAACTAAATGGGTTGGTGATGGGTTGATTTGGATGAGTGGAAATGGGACTAAATTGACTGAAATAAAACTATCTAATTAAACTAAATGCTGATAAAGAAATTCTAACACTAACCCGGGTAATTATAAGTGAATACAACTTAAGATTGTTCCAATTTAACAATAATCATGAAAATGTATTATTATTTAAATTGAAATGTGCAGAAACGAATAAAGATAACTCTGTTTAAGAAATTAAAAAGAGTTATATTAGCATATTGCATTCATCATTGTATACCATCTATATATGCTTATGAAAGATAACATTTCAATTATACTCAGAAATGATATATAAAAGGAAACATTATGAAAACCAAATATATATAAATGATAGCAAATTTTCAAGCGAATATCATATAACAAAGGAAATCAACAGTGAACAGATAGAAATACCTCATTCATCTTGAAGACTGTCAAATGAAATCTGATACTCTAATCCAGTAACTCTGATGTAAAATCAAATCCAAAGTTACAGAAATGCAACACTTCAAAGATAATTTCAGCACAAAATCACCAGATGTGATCCTTTATAAAATATAAGAGGGAATGGAGTACAGAAATGTAAGCTCCAAGTCCAAAAAATATTACAACTCTGGATCCTTCTCTAAATGCATGAGAGGGATTTAAATAAGAAATTACATAAACAGAATCCTACTACTACTGCTACAATCTATCAAATTAAAAACATAAATACTATCTTAAATGAAACTGATTCATTGCTTTTCTTTCTCGCTTGATGTAGCCAAGTTGCAAATATTCAGCATATCTTGGAGCCTAGGTGGATGACTCATCTCGGAATGTAGCTGTCCAGCATAGGTGGCATCGGAAAATTATGGAATTAAACAATCGACAACATTTGAAAGGAATTTAATAGCCATTTGTTGATTGTTTGGCTTAATTAAATAAGTCCACATATTTTCCCAAGATATTGCTTGAAGTTTGTTGATTTGTTGACTTTTATTCATCATTTCTTCTTTCCATCTGTTTTCATTTTCTTTCACTTTAGGCAAACTGCCAGGAACACAGTCTGAAATGAGATTGATTGAATACAAGCTGTCATTGATAAATTGCGTGATATTACTCATCATGCTCCTAGCTCTTGATATTGCTCTCTCAGCTTTCATTATCTGATGTTCCCATTCTGTAAACAAGATTTCTTTATGTCTTTCTTCTATCCTAGGAAGATTAGATTCTCTTCCTTTTTCTGTATCTTGCCAAGTAAGAAATTCAGAAATCTTTTCATCAGCATCATCAATTTCTTGTCTGAGAGTAATAATGTTCTGGATCAAGGATGAGGTAATATCACAAAATGGTTCTGCCCGTGATAATTTTGCACAAAATTCATTCAATTGCTGAGACAGCAGTTTATTAGCTTCAAGAGCTTCCGATTTGAATTCACTTAATTTAGGGAAATCTTTGAACCTATCTAAAGCTGCTTGAAATTCCTTTTCTTGTACAATCTTCGCATTCTTCTCATTTTGCAACAAATCCTGTAACTTGGAAATTTTTTGATTCAATTGTTGTTGTTTGCCTAAAACTTTCTCATCAACTTTCTTCTTTTCAGTGGCAAGCTATTCTTCTAACTCTTTAGACCTGAGTTCTTGATCCTATAATCGTTGTTCCAATTGAGAAATTTTTTGCTGACTTTCATTGGCTTGTTCTTCAAGAAAAGCTATATGGAGGTCTTTTTGTGTCATCAACTGAGAGACTTCTGCAGCTTTATCTATTGTTGCAGCACTATATGCTCCTGCATATTGGGACAACTTAGTGAGATCCTCAGATGGATTCACTTCAGTATTCTTGTAAACAATATTCATGAACTCCTCCTGTGGAGTGGAAAACATGTCCTGATCCATCTTCCTTCTTTTTCTCTGTTTTCTAACAACAGCCTTATGTTTAGGGCTATAAAATACATCCAAAGGAGGAATCTCCTCAATCTTCAATAAAATCTTCCCTGTAGGATGTTCAGGAATGATTTCGACGTCCTGATCTTCTTACTCTTTATCTTTATCCTGCAGTCCTAATTGCTGAGCGAATTGATCATATTGTTTCAACAATTGAGAGGAAAGATTAAGATCAGCAGAGTCTATAATTTTCTCAGTATTTTCTTTTCCTTCCAATTGTGTATCTGTTTTCTCTGTATTTGTTCCCTGCTCAATGGTTTTGCTATCTGATTCTCCTTTTTGATTATGCACATTAGTATCAGTACTTGTGCATTTTTCTGTTGTTTGAGTTGTGGACTGCTGATCAGTATTTCGATCGGATTTGCCATCAGTATTCCCTTTCTGAGCATCAGGTTTGCCATCAGTGCTCACCTTTTCAGTATGTACAGTTGGATGGTTAATAACCGATTGTGTAATGACTTTACCGGCAGATGTTTCTCCTGGTGTTTTTTCAGATGTACCCTCTGTCTCTGACCCTTGTATAGGAATTCTCAGTTGGTCTAGAGGAACTCTCAACAATATTTGACTTCTGAATAACAAAAATTTATTCATTTCTTCCTTCTGGAATTTAGACTTGGCTAAATCATAAACTTGAGGAAAATCATTGAACGAAACAAACAAATCATCAAACTCATCTGGTTCATGCTCAAATCGAGCAATTGAAACTGAAGCAGTAACATTAAAAGCTATCTGTCGTGGATCATACTGTCTCCCTGGAATGGTTGCAAATTTACAACCCTTTATTTTGGCGACTTCCTTTTCTGCATGTTTGAATTCATTTAAAGTAAATTGACCACAATTGAATGGGAATGGAGGCCACATTCTCTTCTTACTATTGTTTAAAGCTCTGGATATTCCTTCAACTGTTAATTGATAGGAGATTTCCTGGGCGAGAAGTTTGTCTGGAACAATAAGAGGAAGAACATGGGGTTCCACAATACTCCCAAAAATCCTGATGTATGTGAACTTTTCTTCTCCAAACCAATCTCCTATTGAGCATAAGTCAGCTTTAGCTTTGTCTGAGAATCTAGGAGGGAAGCGATCGAAAATGGTTTGAAAGACAGGGATAAGGAAACCATGACATATTCTATACACATTATCTTGGAAATGAACTTTCCAAAGAAGTTTATGATATACATGAATCGGGGTGGGATATTTGGGAGTCCATTTCCATCCCAACAAGGGAAACTCAGAATTAAAACAAAGACCATCTAGAATATAGGCACAAAAGAAAAAAGGAGTGGAATTTCCAGCGGTTTTATCTTGTCTGTACTCGAGTATTCTATTAGCCATTCTATCAGAGAGAATAACAGCCCAGTCCATAATGTCGGAATTGACAAAGAAATGCAGATTAATGGGACCATTTTCATGGGAAAACCTAGCGGAATTTTCATTACCAAATAATCTACATCATGGTGATAGCAATACGGAGTGGGTAAGAGGGAATCTGCGTAATACACACTGATACGTTTACTGCGTTTCTCAGATTTTTCCTCCACCCGATAAGAGATCGTATTTTAAATTTATTATTATCACAAAATCTTTGATAAATTATTTGTTATACACCTTCATGGACAAAGAAGATGATACATTGCCTTAATTTCTTCTACTTTAAACGACCCAAAAGACACTCCAAGTCAAACAAACGTTCATTCCTTTATTTTCACACTATCGATGACCCATCAATTACATCATAATAAGGCATGATGCTTGCTCTGGCTGCAATTCGATGCAAAAATGAATTTGCAAGTGATTTTTCAGTAATCTCAGAGTCGCAATCTGAGCTATCTTCATCTGGAACTAATGCCTTTTCTACTGTGAATTTAGGGTTTTCTTTCTCCAATAGATTGTAAACTCCTTCGCACGTCATTCTTCCGAGCCCTTGGCATGATGTATCTATAACTAATCTCAGTTTTTTTGGATTCTCTTTTGAGACTGTAGGAGTCTCAACAAACTTAACAGGAACAATAGTCTTGGCTCTCCTCACTCTCTTCGACATTTCTGTGTTTGATACTATTTCCCTTTGTCTGTGAACGAAAGGGTTTAGTGTTCCTTGGCTCTACAAGACAATAAACGTTCAGTCGTGACAAACAAGAAACTTGAACGGAATGATTATGAACTCATGATTCATTATTTATTGGTCTCGGATAACACTTAAATGTTATTTTTGGGTCACACTCATGTATTTAAAACCGAATCATCAACCAATATTCATTTGATTTGCTATTGAATACCAACGTACAATTGGAGATTTGACGCTTTGTGAAATATTATAATATTTACCTTTCTTGAATTCTTCGAACGTAATAAATATCATGTATCAATCGCATCGAAAGTTTTCAAATGGTGTATAATTATCATAATATAGATTTCTTCGATTGGCTGATTGCGATTGTAAACTTTTCCGATTTTCGATTAGATGGTTTTAGATCGCAATCGGAGAATTTCAATCGAAAATAATTGTTAATATCTTTCTCTGATTTCCGATGGTGGGGTCCACCATATAAAATTTTTTGTCATTTAAACGAACAAATGTTTGTTTTCTTTTAAAAAGCGTTTATTATAATAACGCGCATCGCATCGTAGAATTTGAAATTGACCGCAAAGAGCTTATTAAAGAGTATCCTGATCATGCGATTGCGAATGGTCACATCGCATCGGAAGTATGTGAATGGATAACTTAAACTCTTTTCGATTGAAGTTTTGTGATCGAACTAATCGCATCGGAGGATTTGGGTTTGTATGTCAAATTTCCTCTAAGGGTTTTCTCCGATCTCCGATTGCGATTATTATTCATTGGACTTTTATACTTGACTTGTTTTTTATGATAAGGTATTTTATATTTGATCGGGTCGGAAGTTTTGAATGTTGCATTTGGTTTGTATATAAACAAAGATGAGCCTTTTCAAAACAATGAATATTTATTTCTAATTCTTTTATTTCTATAAAAAGAAAAAGGGACCCTATTTCTAAGTGAATTTTAATCTAAAATTTAAGAAAAAGGGAGGGTTGTTGTATAGTACAACAATTGGCGATTCACCGGAAGAAATCAGCTTATCTTTGAAAAAATAAATGAATACTATATTTAGTAAGTGAAGATTTTTAAAGATAATGAAAACTATCCTAGGATAATCAAAAATAAAATCTAACTTATGAAAAAGAATAAAAAATATTACGCTTTTTTCTAGTTTCTTGAGAATAAAAAACATTTTTGGGTTATCTCAAGCTTTGATTGGTATTAATAATGGAAGTAAGGTGGATTTATCCAAGTTTGGTTTTAGTAATATACTCTATTTTCATAGGTATTGCCTCTGCTGCCCGCAAACGTTCATAGTTTTGACAGGGTTACCTTTTAACCATTAACTATTCATTGTCCCATCCAACTAAGATTATGACTTTTTAAAAGATAAATTCATAAGACATATTATCTCATGTTTTTTTTGTATTTTATTTATTTTTCATTTTTAAGAGCCATTGTTCTGGTTTGGTAGCCAGTTAATAACAATGCCATTCACTAGTGGTAATTAAACTGAACAAGTTGGCTCGTGATGAGACCCCTTGTCATATATTTATAAGCCATTACCCTGTTTTGATGTGCAGTATTGGTAATGTCAGTTTTATTACTTCTTATGAATATGGTAAGTCGGCTCATGATGAGACCTCTTATCTCTTAAAATTTTACATAATTTCTTAGAATTACATTCTAAAAAATCACAACCTAAATGGATGGGGTGAAATATTTTTTTCCTTAAGAATCAATGGATGACAATTTTCAGAGTTTTTTGAGTACCAAGACTTGAATAATCTTTACCTTTATAGATAACTTTTCTCTGCTTAATAAACTTATAATGATTTACATTTCCCTCAAGTTTTTCAAAAGATCATGCAATTAATTGGAATAATCTTTCAAAGTTTAACATTTTATTTAAAACTATCAAAAGACTATGATCATTTCTTTAAAAATTCTTATTTACATAAAATAAGTATTTATAACATTCTTTCCAAGACAATTTTATAATAGTAAAAAGTCAATTAAAGACTATTAACAACCTTTATTTACAAAATAAATAAAAATTTCAGAAAGGAATATGTACAAGTAAGAAGGGGTTACCTCCTTATGAGAAGAATGTCTTTTAGACAAGCCCATTTACAGGAAGAGATTCTCTCTTTCATGTTAAATCTTGAAGTATGAATGTATATGAGCATATCTTTTCAAAAATCTGAAATGGTCCAAGCCACATTTTATAAAATTTGGTATGCTTACCTTTTTCTTCATGTGTTTTATCCCATTTCAGAACAAGATCACAAATTGAAAAAAATTTCGAGCCAGTGGAACTTGAATCAAAAGAATATTTTACAAGTTGCTGATGTTTTTCATGAATATCTTTTTCTTTTTCTCTATCTTCTTCTAATTTAAGGATTTGATCAAATCTTAACTGAATGGATGAGGAAGGATTTTCTTCAATAAATTACACCAGGGCTAATGATGGAAGAGCTAGATTTGATGGTATCACAGGTTCTTTACCATAAACTAAATTGAAAGGAGAAGTTCATATAGAAGCTTTAAGAGTAATACAATCAGCCCATAATGCAAATATTAAAGATTTGTGCCAATTCTTTTGATTTTGATCAATAGTCCTTTTAATTATTTTGATGAGATTTTTGTTAGTGGATTCAGATAAACCATTACCTTGTGGATAATAATTTGTTGAATATTTTAATTTAAAACTCCTTGACCGCAAATTCTATATTAAACATTTTAAAATAAGATGAATTATCAAAGACAAGAGCTTGAGGTACACCAAATCTGCTATGATGAATTGATCTATGAAATCAATAATTGCATCAGATCAAGCTACCTTCAAAGGGATTGTCTCTACCCATTTTGTAAATTAATTAGTTGCAGTAAGGATGTACTTATATTGTTTGGAAGAATGAGGTACTATCTCACCAATAATGTCAAGTCTTAGTGTTCAAATGGTTGCTCATCATCATCAGGTTGCAAAGGAAAAGTCAAGCTTCTTTGTCTTCCACTTGCAGTTTTTGGGTGGCTCCATTTCCTCATAGTCGTGTATCTTGGTTGTAGGCCGTATAGCAACCAGCACGACTATTTTGTGAGTCGGTATCACCTCCAAAATGACCTCCTCGTCATCCACTGCACCCCTGAAACTTTTTTTACCAAGTTTTTTTCAAGATATCTTAATAGGATTGAATCATAATTCTTTCTGAATAACACATTATCAATGATCTCATATTTAATAGCCTTCAATCTTAAAGCACGTTTGTTCTTATAGCTGAGATTAGAAGGAGCATACCCATTTTTCAAGTAATAGATGAGATCAACATACTGAGATTCAGAGTCTGTAACACTTATCTGACTTACTTGAATATCTTGATTTGAATCTTGACTTTCTGGTATGTTATGAGCTCCTGCCAATAATCTGCAAAAACCTTGTCCTCTAACAATCTTAGCAGGTTTAATATCAATATCATATTCTTGCAAGGCTGTTACCCAGTTAGCTCTCTTTTCTCCTACTTCTCTTTGAATTAATAATTGCCTCACTGCAGAGAATGGGACAATGATTTTTGTATGTGTTTTCAAGAGAAAAGGTCTGAAATGTTTGATTGATTTAAACACGGCAAAGGCTTGTTTTTCAACATCAGAATAATTAAGCTCAACTCCTTGTAGATTTGAGTTAAAAAAAGAAATTGGTGCTTCAATTTTCTGATCATTGAGCTGTGTTAAAACAACAGCATAAGATGTTTCGGTGGCCAAAGTATACAAAATAAAATCTTTAGAAAAATCAGGGGTATTCAATGCTGGTGCATTAATAATCGCTTGTTTGATTGCCTCAAAGGCTTCTTTCTCTTTATGCCCCCATTTGAATACTGAATTCTTCTTGATCATATTTTGCATAGGTAAAACAATTAAAGAAAAATTAGGAATGAATCTTTTTACAAAATTGATCTGTCCAAGAAATGATTGCATGGATTTTTTATTATGAGGTAAAGAAATATCAGAAATTTCCTTTACTCTCTCTGGATCAATGTATATACCATCTTTTGACACAACAAATCCTAATAGTTTTCCTTCATCCAAAGCAAAGAAATATTTCTTTGGATTTAAGGAAATACCAAACCTTCTACATCTTTCAAATATTTGCTTTAAATCATGTAGATGATTGGCTCTCTTTTTTGAAAATACTATTATGTCATCAAGATAAACAACAACTGACTTATTGATCAGACCTTTAAACGATATGTCCATGGCTCTTTGGAAAGTTGCTCCTGCATTTATTAGACCAAAAGGCATTTTTTGATAAGCATAAGTTCCCCATTTTGTTCTGAAAGTTGTTTTCAATCTGTCATCTGGATGAACTAAGACTTGATTATAGCCTGAAAATCCATCAAGAAAGGACATAAGTTCAGAACCAGCTACCTTTTGAAGTATCTGTTCCATGGTTGGCAATGGGAAATTGTCTTTTAAACATGCCTTGTTTAAATTTTTGAAATCAATACAGATTCTTATATCACCATTCTTCTTCTTTACATGTACCATATTGGAAACCCAATTGGAGTGCCTGACAGGAAAAATGATTTTGGCTTTTAAAAGTTTATTAAGTTCTGATTTGATTTGTCCTTCGAGATTTGGATGAACCTTCCTTAGCTTTTGTTGAACATGTTTAATATCAGGAAGCATTGGAATTGTGTGTTGAATAACCGAAGTATCATATGTTTTTAAATCATCATAATTCCAAGCAAAAACGTTTTTATATTTGTTCAAGAGTTTAATGAAAGCATTCCTTTCCTCTAGTGTTAAATTGAGTCCTAAATTAACGTTTTGAGGTTTGGAATCAGAACCAAGATTTACTAATTCAAACTTCAAAGTGGAACTTTGAAGCTTGGCATTAGTGACTTTCTTGAATCTGTCTTTAATATCATATAAGTCCTCCAATTTAACAACATATTTCGGAATGGGATTTTCATTACCTTTTGAAGCAATTTGTAAATCATGATCATTTTCATCAATAATTTTCTCATCATATGATTTCTCTGAAGTCATGAAATTTAAAATATATTGATCATGATATACAACTTTCCAATTGGCGATATTATCGGGGACAGATGGACGAAAAATCAATTCTACGGAAAACCTATCAGGACTACAATCTTCAGCAGGAAGGAGTTTAGATGCAACATTAGCTAACAAGTCAGTTGATGTATTTTGATTCCTAGGAATGGGAGAAATATTGAATGCTAAAAAATGAGTGGTAAGATCTTGTACTAGGTTTTGATAGTGTTTAAGATGTCCTGAAAGGCAATGAATAGTATTCCTAACTTGTTTTATGACAATTTCGGAATCACCAAAGACTTTCAAGTATTTAACATCTAACCTTATAGCTTTATAAAGTCCTTGAACCAAGGCTTCATATTCTGCGGTATTGTTTGTACACTCAAATTCTAACCTACATGACAGCATGGTTTTCTCTCCATATGGATCAATTAAGATGCATCCTGCTCCAGCTCCATCACTAGACTTTGATCCATCAAAATATAACGACCAAAATAAATATTTATCTATTGACTTATCTACAATTACATCAGAAGTATTTACAATTCTGGAAGAATCGGATTGTGAAAAATTTTCTATTTGAGAAACAAAATTATTTACAGAAAAAGGTGATTGGGGTGCTTCGAAGTTTCCAAGAAATGATTCAGCAGAATAACCTCCAAGAATATTGTTGTTGAATGCCACAGGTTCATTAGGTTGTTCAAATTCAGTGACAGTGTGGGTCATATGTTTTTCTCGTTCAACTTTGATTTGATTTGGTTTCTCTTTGTAGGGAAGCCACATATGTGAATAATCAGTCGAGATATAACCATTAAGTTTCGCAGACCAGTCCCTGCTTAAAATTAATCCATAGAATTAAGGAATATCAGCAATCAAAATATCAATTCTTTGGACAATTCTAGGATCGGAAGCTAATCTGATAGTAACTGAATTGATTTCTCCTACAACTCGAACTTTAGAGCGATCCAATTGAACAATATGAACTGCCGATTTCTGTGGTTCGATATTCAATTTGGCACAAACAGAAGTAGGCATTATATTAGAGGAAGCTCCAGAATCAATCAAACAATTATGCAGATTCTTATTGTACATTTCATAATTCAGAAGAAAAGGAGGAGTTTGAGAATTGGACTTTTCTCCAATGAGCACGGTTTCAGTAGCATATACCTTATCTGGTGGCTTACCAGCTCCCCTAGCTGCTTTTGCAACTACACCACTTGGTAAAGGAGCAATTGGTGTAGCGTTTAATTCTTTCAATAGCAACTTATGTTGGTGTTTTAGTTTGCTGAGTTCATGTAAGGAAATGTTGGCTTTAATCTTTTTCATGTCTTCAACAATGTTATACTCCATAGGATCTGACACCACTAAAGTCTTTGTTGTCGATGAAGGAGGATTAGAAGACGATGGCTGATTTTGGGTAGGTAATGGAGAAGCTTTCTTTGCAGGGGATTTGTCTTTGGTACTTGGAGTTGTGATTTTCTTTTTAGGAGCTGTTTGTATAGGCTCTGCTGTAGATTTACTCCTAATACTTACAGGCATAGCTTCTTCACCATCAGAATTAGGGAGAATAAAATCCCACATTCCATGTAAGTCAGCGATTTCTTCATTCTCATCTTCCTCATTTGATATTAAATATGTATCCTCTTTTTCTTCTTCTTCCTCTGATTCTGCATTAGAGATTGTATTAGGAGGTCTAGATTCAACTTGGTTTCTTTTGAAATTTCGGAATGGTTTTTTAGTAGAAGTTTCAGCTACTTGTTTTTTAATTTCAACCATTTCATTTGACATGGTTTTAAGAACTTTCTGTAAACCTTCCATGTCGTATGGGTCTTTGGCCTTTTTCTTTGAATCATCTTTGAAGCTGACTTTCTTTGATTTCCTTTCCTCAATATCATTTTTCTTTTCTAGAGAAATAATTCGTTTTTCTACTGCAATAGCCTCTTTCATATTCTTGGCTAATGTAGGTTTTGCAGCTCTATCTACAAAAATTGCTATGTTTGAGGGTAAGGCAGTTATGTACCATTCAATTCTGACTTGTTCACTAGGCCTTGAATCTGTGTGAATTTTGTTCAAGAGTTTGTTGAATCTAGCGTTGAATTCTTTAATGGGTTCCTTGGGTTCTGCTTTTAAATTTGAGAGATCATTGATTAAAGTAGCTATTGATCTGTCATCTCCAAATTTGGTTAAAAAATGATCTGCAAAAATGGCCCAACTTGTTATGGATCCCGAAGGTAATGAAAAGTACCATGATCCTGCTGCTCCTTGAAGAGTATAAGGGAATAGTCTGACTACAACATCTTCATGTGTGACTCTATTCAAATTTATAGCCAGCATAAAGTTATTAATATGTTCTTCAGCTTGAATGTTAAGATCTGGACTAAATTTTGGAAGCCATTTTCCAGGATTGTCTGGTAAATCATGTAAAGGTGCAGCCATGTTGACTGCCCCTGGAGTAGCCCATGTTCTAGCCATTATTGGAACAACTACTGGAGGAGTAGTAGAGACAACTGGTGTTGGAACAGAAATTTTTGGAATGTGTGATGTTGAGATTAATGATGATTGAGGGGAAGATGATTGAGCAGATGATGTGGAAACAACTGCACTTTGTTGAGTTGTGGTTTCGGAAACAGGTGATTGAATATGAGATGATGAACTTGTATCACTTTCTTATTCCGATTGAATTCTTTTTGTCTTGCCCTTACTAGGTAAAGGAAATTCTTTCGGAGGAATACCAAGTTTTTCACTTTGCAGCCTAGTAAGAGGTTTTGAAGGAACAAATTTTGAGCTTACACTACCTTCAGATATTTCAGACTCTTCAAGAGATAATGAGAATCCTTTCAATTTATGGATTAAATATTGTACTTCAGGAGACTCAGGAGATTGCTTGTCTGAATGTTTTGAGATTTTGGTAGTGGGTGTCTGAATATTTTTCTCAATTTCTTCTCTAGGATTTTGAATTTCAGAAGAAATTGAAGAAGTTGATGAGGGTGTTTTGCTCTCAGAATGGCCTGTGGATAAATATTTACTTGCCATTCATAGCTCATGCCCTCCTTCTAGCACCAAAAATGTTGAAGCCTAGAAAATATCTGCTTCAAACATTGGGGAAAACCACCCGGTCGGGACCTTAGGACAGCTCCTTTTCCGTTTGGTATGGTGGCTCCGACTAGATTTAAAGGACCAGTTTCCTTATAACTAAATGGGTTGGTGATGGGTTGATTTGGATGAGTGGAAATGGGACTAAATTGACTGAAATAAAACTATCTAATTAAACTAAATGCTGATAAAGAAATTCTAACACTAACCCGGGTAATTATATGTAAATACAACTTAAGATTATTCCAATTTAACAATAACCATGAAAATGTATTATTATTTAAATTGAAATGTGCATAAACGAATAAAGATAACTCTATTTAAGAAATTAAACAGAGTTATATTAACATATTGCATTCATCATTGTATACCATCTATATATGCTTATGAAAGATAACATTTCAATTATACTCAAAAATGATATATAAAAAGAAACGTTATGAAAACAAAATATATATAAATGATAGCAAATTTTAAAGCGAATATCATATGACAAAGGAAATCAACAGTGAACAGATAGAAATACCTCATTCATCTTGAAGAATTTCAAATGAAATCTAATACTCTAATCCAGTAACTCTGATGTAAAGTCAAATCCAAAGGTACAAAAATGCAACACTTCAAAGATAATTTCAGCACAAAATCACCAGATGTGATCCTTTATAAAATATAAGAGGCAATGGAGTACAGAAATGTAAGCTCCCTGTCAAAAATATTACAACTCCAGATCCCTTCTCTAAATGCATGAGAGGGATTTAAATAAGAAATTACATAAAAACAGAATCCTACTACTACTGCTACAATCTATCAAATTAAAAACAGAAATACTATCTTAGAATGAAACTGATTCATTGCTTTTCTTTCTCGCTTGATGTAGCCAAGTTGCAAATTTTCAGCATATCTTGGAGCCTCGGTGGATGACTCATCTCGGAATGTAATTGTCCAGCATATGTGGCATCGGAAAATTCTGGAATTAAACAATAAACAACATTTGAAAGGAATTTAATAGCCATTTGTTGATTGTTTGGCTTAATTAAATAAGTCCACATATTGTCCCAAGATATTGCTTGAAGTTTGTTGATCTGTTGACTTTTATTCATCATTTCTTCTTTCCATCTGCAATCGGTTTCTTTGACCTTAGGCAAACTGCCTGGAACACAATCTGAAATGAGATTAATTGAATACAAGCTGTCATTGATAAATTGCGTTATATTACTCATCATTCTTCTAGCTCTTGATATTGCTCTCTTGGCTTTCATTAACTGATGTTCCCATTCTGTAAACAAGATTTCTTTGCCTTTCTTCTATCCTAGGAAGATTAGCTTCTCTTCCTTTTTCTGTATCTTGCCAAGTAAGAAATTCAGAAATATTTTCATCAGCATCATCAATTTCTTGCCTGAGAGTAATAATGTTCTGGATCAAGGATGATGTGATATCACAAAATGGTTCTGTTTGTGATAATTTTGCACAAAATTCATTCAATTGCTGAGACAATAGTTTATTAACTTCAAGAGCTTCCAATTTGAATTCACTTAATTTAGGGAAATCTTTGAACCTATCTAAAGCTGCTTGAAATTCTTTTTCCTGTACGATCTTCGCATTCTTCTCATTTTGCAACAAATCTTGTAACTTGGAAATTTCTTGATTCAATTGTTGTTGTTTGCCTAAGACCAGCTCATCAACTTTCTTCTTTTCTGTGGCAAGTTGTTCTTCTAACTCTTTAGACCTGAGCTCTTGATCTTGTAATTTTTGTTCCAATTGAGCAATCTTTTGTTGATTTTCATTAGCTTGTTCTTCAAGTAGAGCTATATGGAGATCTTTTTGTGTCATCAAATGAGAAACTTATGCAGCTTTATCTATTGTTGTGGCACTATATGCTCCTGCATATTGGGACAAATTAGTGAGATCCTCAGATGGATTCACTTCAGTATTCTTGTAAACAATATTCATGAACTCCTCCTGTGGAGTGGAAAACATGTTCTGATCCATCTTCCTTCTTTTTCTCTGTTTTCTAACAACAGCCTTATGTTTAGGGCTATAAAATACATCCAAAGGGGGGATCTCCTCAATCTTCAATACAATCTGCCTTGTAGGATGTTCAGGAATGATTTCAACGTCCTGATCTTATTGCTCTTTATATTTATCCTGCAGTCCTAATTGCTGAGAAAATTGATCATATTGTTTCAACAATTGAGAAGAAACATTAAGATCCGCAGAGTCTATAATTTTCTCAGTATTTTCTTTCCCTTCCAATTGTGTATCTGTTTTCTCTGTATTTGTTCCCTGCTCAATGGTTTTTCTATCTGATCCTCCTTTTTGATTATGCACATTAGTATCAGTACTTGTGCATTTTTCTTTTGTTTGAGCTGTGGACTGCTGATCAGTATTTACATCGGATTTTCCATCAGTATTCCCTTTCTGAACATCAGGTTTGCCATCAGTGCTCACCTTTTTAGTATGTACAGTGGGCTGGTTAATAGCCGATTGTGTAATGACTTTACTGGCAGATGTTTCTCCTGGTGTTTTGCCAGATGTACCCTCTGTTTCTGACCCTTGTATAGGAATTCTCAGTTGGTCTAGAGGAACTTTCAACAATCTTTGACTTCTAAATAACAAAAATTTATTCATTTCTTCCTTCTGGAATTTAGACTTGGCTAAATCATAAAACTGAGGAAAATCATTCAACGAAACAAACAAATCATCAAACTCATCTGGTTCATGCTCAAATCGAGCAATCGAAACTGAAGCAATAACATTGAAAGTTATCTGTCGTGGATCATACTGTCTCCTCGGAATGGTCGCAAATTTAAAACCCTTTATTTTGGCAACTTCATTTTCTGCATGTTTGAAGTCATTCAAAGTAAAATGACCACAATTGAATGGGAATGGAGGCCACAATATTTTCTTAATATTGTTTAGAGCTCTGGATATTCCTTCAACTGTTAATTGATAGGAGATTTCCTGGGTGAGAAGTTTGTCTGGAACAATAAGAGGGAGAACATGGGGTTCCACAATACTCCCAAAAATCCTGATGTATGTGAATTTTTCTTCTCCAAACCAATCTCCTATTGAGGATAAGTCAGCTTTAGCTTTGTTGGAGAATCTAGGAGGAAAGCGATTGAAAATGGTTTGAAAGACAGGGATAAGGAAACCATGGCATATTCTATACACATTATCTTGGAAATGAACTTTCCAAAGAAGTTTATGATATATATGAATTGGAGTAGGATCTTTGGGAGTCCATTTCCATCCTAACAAGGGAAACTCGGAATTAAAACAAAGAGCGTCTAGAATATAAGCACAAAAGAAAAAATGAGTGGAATTTCCAGCGGTTTTATCTTGTCTGTACTCGAGTATTCTATTAGCCATTCTATCAGAGAGAATAACAGCCCAGTCCATAATGTCGGAATTGACAACAGCTAAGATTAATGGGACCATTTGTATAGAAAACCTAGCAGAATTTTCATTACCAAATAATCTACACATCATGGCAGTGGCATAGCAATACGGGGGTAAGAGGGAATCTACTGAATACATACCGGATGATTCATTTCTATGCTTCTCAGGATTTTTCCTCCAATCTTTGATAGGATCATATTGAACCTTATTATTATCAGCAAAATCTTTGATAAATTCTTTGTTATAAACCTTCTGCGGATCAAGAAGATGATACATTGCCTTAATGTCTTCTGCTTTAAACGACCCAAAAGACACTCCAGAAGCTGAAACAAACATTCTGTCCTTTATTTTCACACTATCGATGACCCATCGAATCACATCATAATTAGGCATGATGCTTGCTCTGGCTTCAATTCGATGTAGAAATGTATTTGAAAGTGATTTTTCAGTAATCTCACAGTCGAAATCTGAGCTATATTCATCTGGAACTGATGCCTTTTCTACTCTGAATTTGGGGTTTTCTTTCTCCAATAGATTATAAAATCCTTCCCACGTCATTCTTCCGAGCCCTTGGCATGATGTATCTGTAACTAGTCTCAGTTTTGCTGGCCTTTCTTTTGAAACTGTAGGAGTCTCAACAAAATTAACGGGAACAGCAGTCTTGGTTCTCCTTGCTCTCTTCAACATTTCTGTGTTTGATACTATTTCCCTTTGTCTGTGAATGAAAGGGTTCAGTGTTCCTTGATTCTGCAAGACAATAAACTTTCAGTCGTGACAAACAATCAACTTGAAAGGAACGATTATGAATTCATGATTCATTATTTATTGGTCTCGTATAGCGCGTAAATGTTCTCTTTGGGTCACACTCATGTATTTAAAACCGAATCATAAACCAATATTCATTTGATTTGCTATTGAATACCAACGTACAATTGAAGATTTGACGCTTATGAAATATTATAATATTTACCTATCTTGAATTCTTTGAATGTAATAATTGTCATGTATCAATCGCATCGAAAGTTTTCAAATGGTACATAAATATCATAATATAGATTTCTCAATTTGCCGATTGGGATTGCAAGCTTTTCCGATTTCCGATTCGATGGTTATAGATCGCAATCGGGGAGTCTCAATCGAAAAGAATTGTTAATGGCTTTCTCCGATTTCCGATGGTGGGGTATACCATATAAAGGTTTTTCTCATTTAAACGAACGAATGTTTGTTTTCCTTTTGAAAAGTGTTTTTTATAATAACGTGCGTCGCATCGGAGAATTTTAAATTGTCCGCAAAGAATTCATTAAAAAGTGTTCCGATCATGCGATTTCGATTAGGCGCATCGCATCAGAGGTATGTAAAATGAATAATTTAAACCCTTTGTGATTGAACTAATCGCATCGGAGAATTTGGGCTTCTATGTTAAATTTTCCTCTAAGGATTTCTCCGATCTCCGATTGCGATTATTATTCATGAGACTTTTTACACTTGAATTGTTTTTATATGATAAGGTCTTTCATATTTGATCGGGTCAGAAGTTTTGAATGTTGTATTTTGTTTGTAAAAAAACAAAGATGAGTTTTTTCAAAACAACGAATCTTTATTTCTAATTCTTTTATTTCTATAAAAAGAAAAAGGGACCCTATTTGTAAATGAATTTTATTCTAAAATTAAGAAAAAGGGAGGGTTGTTGTATAGTAAAACAATTGGTGATTCACTAAAAGAACCAGTTATCTCTGAAAAAATAAAATGAATACTATATTTTTAGTAAGTAAAGATTTTTAAAGATAATGAAAACTATCCTAGGATAATCAAAAATAAGATCTAACTTATGAAAAAGAATAAAAATTATTTACAATTTCTTTCTAGTTTCTTGAGAATAAAAACATTTTTGGGTTATCTCGAGCTTTGATTGGTATTAATAATGAAGTAAGTGGATTTATCCAAGTTTGGTTTTATAATATACTCTATTGTCATAGGTATTGCATCTGCTGCCCGCAAACGTTCATAGTTTCGACAGGGTTACCTTTTAACCATTAACTTTTCATTGTCCCATCCAACTAAGATTATGACTTTTTAAAAGATAAATTCATAAGACATATTATCTCATGTTTTTTGTCTTTTACTTATTTTTTTATTTTTAAGAGCCATTGTTCTGGTTTGGTAGCCAGTTAATAACAATGCCATTCACTAGTTGTAATTAAACTGAACAAGCTGGCTCGTGATGAGACCCCTTGTCTTATATTTATAAGCCATTACCCTGTTTTGATGTGCAGTATTGGTAATGTCAGTTTCATTACTTCTTATGAATATGGTAAGTCGGCTCATGATGAGACCTCTTATCTCTTAAAATTTTTTAACATAATTTCTTAGAATTACCTTCTAAAAAATCACAACCTAAATGGATGGGGTGAAATAGTTATATCCTTAAGAATCAATGGATGACAATTTTCAGAGTTTTTTGAGTACCAAGACTTGAATAATCTTTACTTTTATAGATAACCTTTCTCTGCTTAATAAACTTTAAAATGATTTACATTTTCCTCAAGTTTTCAAAAGATCATGCAAATAATTGGAATAATCTTTCAAAGTTTAACATCTTATTTAAAACTATCGAAAGACTATGATCATTTCTTTAAAAATTCTTATTTACATAAAATAAATATTTATAATATTCTTCCTAAGAAATTTTCTAACAAGTAAACAGTGAATTAGAGACTCATTAACAACCTTTATTTGCAAAAACAATTAAAAACTTTGCAGAAAGGAATATGTACAGTTTAAGAAGTGGTTACCTCCTTATGAAAAGAATTTCTTCAAGATAAGCCCATTTACAGGAAGAGATTCTCTCTTACCTGTTAGATCTTGGAGTATGAATGTATTTGAGCGTATCTTTTCAACGATCTGAAATGGTCCAAGCCACATTTTCTGAAACTTGGTATGCTTACCTTTTTCTTCATGTGCTTTATCCCATTTCAGAACAAGACCACCAATTGAAATTTTTTTTGAGCTGGTAGAACTTGCATCAAAAGAAGATTTTACAAGCTGTTGATGTTTTTCATGAATAATTTTAGCTTTATCTCTATCTTCTTCTAGTTTAAGGATTTGATCATATCTCAATTGAATGGATGAAGAAGGATTTTCTTCAATAAATTGCACTAGGGCTAATGATGGAAGAGTTAAATTTGATGGTATCACAACTTCTTTTCCATAAACTAAATTGAAAGGTGAAGTTCCTATTGAAGTTTTTTCAGTGATACGATCAACCCATAATGCAAAGATTAAAGACTTGTGCCAATTCTTTTGATTTTGATCAATGGTCCTTTTAATGATTTTGATAAGATTTTTGTTAGTGGATTCAGCCAAACCATTACCTTGTGGATAATAATTTGCTGAATATTTCAGTTTAAAACCTCTTTTGACTGCAAATTCTATTAAACTATTTTCGGAAAAATAAGATGCATTATCAAAGACAAGAGCTTGAGGTACACCAAACCTGGTTATGATGAATTGATCTATGAAATCAATAATTGCATCAGAATTGGCTACCTTCAAAGGGATTGCTTCTACCCATTTCGTAAAGTAATCAGTTGCAGTAAGGATGTATTTGTGTTGTTTGGAAGAATGAGGTACTATCTCACCAATAATGTCAAACCCCCATTGTTCAAATGGTTTCTCAATACTCACTGGTTGCAAAGGAAAATATGGTTTCCTTTGTCTTCCACTTGCAGTTTGGAAAATTCTGCACTTCCTTACGTAGTCATGTGTATCTTTAAAAAGGGTAGGCCAGTAATAACCAGCACGAATTATTTTGTGAGCTGTGGTATCACCTGCAAAATGACCTCCTGCTGATCCATCATGCAATTCCTGCAAAACCTTTTCGGCATCAGTCTTTTCAAGACATCTTAATAAGATTGAATCATAATTTTTTCTGAATAACACATTATCAATGATCCCATATTTAATAGCCTTTAACCTTAAAGCATGTTTTCTCTTATAGCTGAGATTATAAGGAGCATACCCATTTTTCAAGTAATAGATGAGATCAGCATACTGAGATTCAGAATCTGTAACACTTATCTGACTTACTTGAATATCTTGATTTGAATTTTGACTTTCTGGTATGTTATGAGCTCCTGCTAATAATCAGAAAAAACTTTGTCCTCTAACAATATTAGCTGGTTTAATATCAACATCATATTCTTGCAAAGTTGTTACCCAGTTAGCTCATTTTTCTCCTACTTCTCTTTGAATTAATAATTGCCTCACTGTAGAGAATGGGACAATGATTTTAGTATGAGTTTTCAAGAGAAAAGGTCTGAAATGTTTGATTGATTTAAACACGGCAAAGGCTTGTTTTTCAACATCGGAATAATTAAGCTCAGCTCCTTGCAGATTTGAGCTAAAGAAAGAAATTGGTGCTTCAATTTTCTGATCATTGAGCTGTGTTAGAACAGCTGCATAGGATGTCTCGGTGGCTAACGTATACAAAATAAAATCTTTAGAAAAATCCGGGGTATTCAATGCTGGTGCATTAATGATCGCTTGTTTGATCGCCTTAAAGGCTTCTTTATATTTATGCCCCCATTTGAATACTGAATTCTTCTTGATCATATTTTGCATAGGTAAAACAATTAAAGAAAAATCAGGAATGAATCTTTTTACAAAATTGATCTGTCCAAGAAATGATTGCATGGATTTTTTATTATGAAGTAAAAAAATATCAGAAATTTCTTTTACTCTCTCTGGATCAATGTATATACCATCTTTTGACACAACAAGTCCTAAGAGTTTTCCTTCATCCAAAGCAAAGAAATATTTCTTTGGATTTAAGGAAATACCAAACCTTCTACATATTTCAAATATTTTCTTTAAATCATGTAGATGATTGGCTCTCTTTTTTGAAAATACTGTTATGTCATCAAGATAAACAACAACTGACTTATTGATCAGACCTTTAAACGCTATGTCCATGGCTCTTTGGAAAGTTGCTCCTGCATTTATTAGACCAAAAGACATTTTTTGATAAGCATAAGTTCCCCATTTTGTTCTGAAAGTTGTTTTCAATCTGTCATATGGATGAACTAAGACTTGATTATAGCTTGAAAATCCATCAAGAAAGGACATAAGTTCAGAACCAGCTACCTTTTGAAGTATCTGTTCCATGGTTGGCAATGAGAAATTGTCTTTTAAACATGCCTTGTTTAAATTTTTGAAATCAATACAGATTCTTATATCACCATTCTTCTTCCTTACAGGTACCATATTGGAAACCCAATTGGAGTGCCTGACAGGAAAAATGATTTTGGCTTTTAAAATTTTATTAAGTTCTGATTTGATTTGTCCTTCGAGATTTGGATGAACCTTCCTTAGCTTTTGTTGAACAGATTTAATATCAGGAAGCATTGGAATTGTGTGTTGAATAACCGAAGTATCATATGTTTTTAAATCATCATAATTCCAAGCAAAAACGTTTTTATATTTGTTCAAGAGTTTAATGAAAGCATTCCTTTCCTCTGGTGTTAAATTGAGTCCTAAATTAATGTTTTGAGGTTTGGAATCAGAACCAAGATTTACTAATTCAAACTTCAAAGTGGAACTTTGAAGCTTGGCATTAGTGACTTTCTTGAATCTGTCTTTAATATCATATAGGTCCTCCAATTTAACAACAGATTTCGGAATGAGATTTTCAATACCTTTTGAAGAAATTTGTAAATCATGATCATTTTCATGAATAATTTGCTCATCATATGATTTCTCTGAAGTCATGAAATTTAAAATATCTTGATCATGATATAAAACTTTCCAATTTGTGATATTATCGGGGACAGATGGGCGAAAAATCAATTCTACGAAAAACCTATCAGGACTACAATCTTCAGCAGGAAGGAGTTTAGATGCAACATTAGCTAACAAGTGAGCTGCTGTATTTTGATTCCTAGGAATGGGAGAAATATTGAATGCTAAAAAATGAGTGGTAAGATCTTGTACTAGGTTTTGATAGTGTTTAAGATGTCCTGAAAGGCAATGAATAGTATTCCTAACTTGTTTTATGACAATTTCGGAAGCACCAAATACTTTCAAGTATTTAACATCTAACCCTATAGCTTTATAAAGTCCTTGAACCAAGGCTTCATATTCTGCGGTATTGTTAGTACACTCAAATTCTAGCCTACATGACAGCATGGTTTTCTCTCCATCTTGATCAATTAAAATGCATCCTGCTCCAGCTCCATCACTAGACTTTGATCCATCAAAATATAACAACCAAAATAAAGATTTATCTATTGGCTTATCGGAAATATTTACAATTCTAGAAAGATCAGATTGTGAAAAATTTTCTATTTGAGAAACAATTTTTTTTACAGAAAAGGGTTATTGGGGTGCTTCGAAGTTTCCAAGAAATGATTCAGCAGAATAACCTCCAAGAATATTGTTGTTGAATACCACAGGTTCATTAGGTTGTTCAAATTCAGTGACAATGTGGGTCATATGTTTTTCTCATTCAACTTTGATTTGATTTGGTTTCCCTTTGTAGGGAAGCCACATATGTGAATAATCAGTCGAGATATAAGCATTAAGTTTCGCACACCAGTCCCTGCTTAAAATTAATCCATAAAATTCAGGAATATCAGCAATCAAAATATCAATTCTTTGGAAAATTCTAGGATCGGAAGCGAATCTGATAGTAACTGAATTGATTTCTCATACAACTTGAACTTTAGAGCGATCCAATTGAACAATATGAACTGCCAATTTCTGTGGTTCGATATTCAATTTGGTACAAACAGAAGTAGGCATTATATTAGAGGAAGCTCCAGAATCAATCAAACAATTATGCAGATTCTTATTGTACATTTCATAATTCAGAAGAAAAGGAGGAGTTTGAGAATTGGACTTTTCTCCAATGAGCACGGTTTCAGTAGCATATACCTTATCTGGTGGCTTACCAGCTCCCCTAGCTGCTTTTGCAACTACACCACTTGGTAAAGGAGCAATTGGTGTAGCGTTTAATTCTTTCAATAGCAACTTATGTTGGTGTTTTAGTTTGCTGAGTTCATGTAAGGAAATGTTGGCTTTAATCTTTTTCATGTCTTCAACAATGTTATACTCCATAGGATCTGACACCACTAAAGTCTTTGTTGTCGATGAAGGAGGATTAGAAGACGATGGCTGATTTTGGGTAGGTAATGGAGAAGCTTTCGTTGCAGGGGATTTGTCTTTGGTACTTGGAGTTGCGATTTTCTTTTTAGGAGCTGTTTGTATAGGCTCTGCTGTAGATTTACTCTTAGTACTTACAGGCATAGCTTCTTTTTCTACCTCACTATCAGAATTAGGGAGAATAAAATCCCACATTCCATGTAATTCAGCTATTTCTTCATTCTCATCTTCCTCATCTGATACTAAAGATGTATCTTCTTCTTCTTCTTCTTCCTCTGATTCTGCATTAGAGATTGCATTAGGAGGTCTAGATTCAACTTGGTTTCTTTTGAAATTTCGGAATGATTTTTTAGTAGAAGTTTCAGCTGCTTGTTTTTTAATTTCAACCATTTCATTTGACATGGTCTTAAGAACTTTCTGTAAACCTTCCATGTCATATGGATCTTTGGCCTTTTTCTTTGAATCATCTTTGAAGCTGACTTTCTTCAATTTCCTTTCCTCAATAGCATTTTTATTTTCTAGAGAAATAATTCGTTTTTCTACTACAATAGCCTCTTTCATATTCTCGGCCAATGTAGGCTTTGCAGCTCTATCTACAAAAAATGATATGTTTGAGGGTAAAGCAGTTATGTACCATTCACTTCTGACTTGTTCACTAGGCTTTGAATCTGTGTGAATTTTGTTCAAGAGTTTGTTGAATCTAGCGTTGAATTCTTTAATGGGTTCCTTGGGTTCTGCTTTCAAATTTGAGAGATCGTTGATTAAAGTAGCTATTGATCTATCATCTCCAAATTTGGTTAAAAAATGATCTGCAAAAATGGCCCAACTTGTTATGGATCCCGAAGGTAATGAAAAGTACCATGATCCTGCTGCTCCTTGAAGAGTATAAGGGAATAGTCTGACTACAACATCTTCATGTGTGACTCCATTCAAATTTACAGCTAGCATAAAGTTATTGATATGTTCTTCAGCTTGAATGTTAAGATTTGGACTAAATTTTGGAAGCCATTTTCTAGGATTGTCTGGTAAATCATGTAAAGGTGCAGCCATGTTGAATGCCCCTGGAGTAGCCCATGGTCTAGCCATTATTGGAACAACTACTGGAGGAGTAGTAGAGACAACTGGTGTTGGAACAGAAATTGTTGGAATGTGTGATGTTGAGATTAAAGATGATTGAGGGGAAGATGATTGAGCAGATGATGTGGAAACAACTGCACTTTGTTGAGTTGTGGTTTCAGAAACAGGTGATTGAATATGAGATGATGAACTTGTATCACTTTCTGATTCTGATTGAATTATTTTTGTCTTGCCCTTACTAGGTAAAGGAAATTATTTCGGAGGAATACCAAGTTTTTCACTTTACAGCCTAGTAAGAGGTTTTGAAGGAACAAATTTTGAGCTTACACTACCTTCAGATATTTCAGACTCTTCAAGAGATAATGAGAATCCTTTCAATTTATGGATTAAATCTTGTACTTCAAGAGACTCAGGAGATTGCTTGTCTGAATGTTTTGAGATTTTGGTAGTGGGTGTCTGAATATTTTTCTCAATTTCTTCTCTAGGATTTTGAATTTCAGAAGAAATTGAAGAAGTTGATGAGGGTGTTTTGCTCTCAGAATGGCCTGTGGATAAATATTTACTTGCCATTCATAGCTCAGGCCCTCCTTCTAGCGCCAAAAATGTTGAAGCCTAGAAAATCTCTGCTTCAAACATTGGGGAAAACCACCCGGTCGGGACGTTAGGACAACTCCTTTTCCGTTTGGTATAGTGGCTCTGACTGGATTTAAAGGACCAGTTTCCTTATAACTAAATGGGTTGGTGATGGGTTGATTTGGATGAGTGGAAATGGGACTAAATTGACTGAAATAAAACTATTTAATTTAAACTAAATACTGATAAAGAAATTCTAACACTAACCCGGGTAAATATATGTGAATACAACTTAAGATTGTTCCAATTTTACAATAACCATGAAAATGTATTATTATTTAAATTGAAATGTGCATAAACAAATAAATATAAATCTGTTTAAGAAATTAAACAGAGTTGTATTAGCATATTGCATTCATCATCGTATACCATCTATATATGCTTATGAAAGATAACATTTCAATTATACTCAGAAATGATATATAAAAAGAAACGTTATGAAAACCAAATATATATAAATGATAGCAAATTTTAAAGAAAATATCATATGACAAAGGAAATCAACAGTGAACAGATAGAAATACCTCATTCATCTTGAAGACATTCAAATGAAATCTGATACTCTAATCCAGTAATTCTGATGTAAAATCAAATCCAAAGGTACAGAAATGCAACACTTCAAAGATAATTTCAGCACAAAATCACCAGATGTGATCTTTTATAAAATATAAGAGGCAATGGAGTACAGAAATGTAATCTCCAAGTCAAAAATATTACAACTCTGGATCCCTTATCTAAATGCATGAGAGGGATTTAAATAAGAAATTACATAAAAACAGAATCCTACTACTACTGCTACAATCTATCAAATTAAAAACAGAAATACTATCTTAAAATGAAACTGATTCATTGCTTTTCTTTCTCGTTTGATGTAGCCAAGTTGCAAATTTTCAGCATATCTTGGAGCCTCGGTGGATGAATCATCTCGGAATGTAACTGTCCAGCGTATGTGGCATCGAAAAATTCTGGAATTAAACAATCAACAACATTTGAAAGGAATTTAATAGCCATTTGTTGATTGTATGGCTTAATTAAATAAGTCCACATATTGTCCCAAGATATTGCTTGAAGTTTGTTGATCTGTTGACTTTTATTCATCATTTCTTCTTTCCATCTGCAATCGGTTTCTTTAACTTTAGGCAAACTGCCAGGAACACAATCGGAAATGAGATTAATTGAATACAAGCTGTCATTGATAAATTGTGTTATATTACTCATCATGCTCCTAGCTCTTGATATTGCTCTCTCGGCTTTCATTAACTGATGTTCCCATTCTGTAAACAATATTTCTTTATGTATTTCTTCTATCTTAGGAAGATTAGCTTCTCTTCCCTTTTCTGTATCTTGCCAAGTAAGAAATTCAGAAATCTTTTCATCAACATCATCAATTTCTTGCCTGAGAGTAATAATGTTCTGGATCAAGGATGATGTGATATCACAAAATGGTTCTGCTTGTGATAATTTTGTACAAAGTTCATTTAATTGTTGAGACAGAAGTTTATTAACTTCAAGAGCTTCCGATTTGAATTCACTTAATTTAGGGAAATATTTGAACCTCTCTAAAGCTGCTTGAAATTCTTTTTCCTGCACGATCTTTGCATTCTTCTCATTTTGCAACAAATCTTGTAACTTGGAAATTTCTTGATTCAATTGTTGTTGTTTGCCTAAAACCTGCTCATCAACTTTCTTATTTTTTGTGGCAAGCTGTTCTTCTAACTCTTTAGACCTGAGCTCTTGATCTTGTAATTGTTGTTCCAATTGAGCAATCTTTTGCTGATTTTCATTAGCTTGTTCTTCAAGTAAAGCTATATGGAGATCTTTTTGAGTCATTAACTAAGAAACTTCTGCAGCTTTATCTATTTTTGCAGCAGTATATGCTCCTGCATATTGGGACAACTTAGTGAGATCTTCAGATGGATTCACTTCAGTATCTTGTAAACAATATTCATGAACTCCTCCTGTGGAGTGGAAAACATGTCCTGATCCATCTTCCTTCTTTTTCTCTGTTTTCTAACAACAGCCTTATGTTTAGGGCTATAAAATACATCCAAAGGAGGGATCTCCTCAATCTTCAATACAATCTGCCCTGTAGGATGTTCAAGAATGATTTCGACATCTTGATCTTCTTGCTCTTTATCTTTATCCTGTAGTCCTAATTGCTGAGCGAATTGATCATATTGTTTCAAAAATTGAGAGGAAACATTAAGATCAACAGATTTTATATTTTTCTCAGTATTTTCTTTTCCTTCTAATTGTGTATCTATTTTCTCTGTATTTGTTCCCTGCTCAATGGTTTTTCTATCTGATCCTTCTTTTTGAATATGCACATTAGTATCAGTACTTGTGCATTTTTCCTTTGTTTGAGCTATGGACTGCTGATCAATATTTACATCATATTTGCCATCAGTATTCCCTTTCTGAACATCAGGTTTTCCATCAGTGCTCACCTTTTCAGTATGTACAGTAGGCTGGTTAGTAGCCGATTGTGTAGTGACTTTACCGGCAGATGTTTCTCCTGGTGTTTTTCCAGATGTACCCTCTGTTTCTGACCCTTGTATAGGAATTCTCAGTTGGTCTAGAGGAACTTTCAACAATCTTTGACTTCTAAATAAAAAAAAATTATTCATTTCTTCCTTCTGGAATTTAGACTTGGCCAAATCATAAACTTGAGGAAAATCATTCAACGAAACAAACAAATCATCAAACTCATCTGGTTCATGCTCAAATCGAGAAATCGAAACTGAAGCAGTAACATTAAAAGTTATCTGTCATGGATCATACTGTCTCCCCGGAATGGTCGCAAATTTAAAACCCTTTATTTTTGCGACTTCCTTTTCTGCATGTTTGAAGTCATTCAAAGTAAAATGACCACAATTGAATGGGAATGGAGGCCACATTCTTTTCTTACTATTGTTTAGAGCTTTGGATATTCCTTCAACTGTTAATTGATAGGAGATTTCCTGGGTGAGAAGTTTGTCTGGAACAAAAAGAGGGAGAACATGGGGTTCCACAATACTCCCAAAAATACTAATGTATGTGAATTTTTCTTCTCCAAACCAATCTCCTATTGAGGATAAGTCAGCTTTAGCTTTTTCGGAGAATCTAGGAGGGAAGCGATTGAAAATGGTTTGAAAGATAGGGATAAGGAAACCATGACATATTCTATACACATGATCTTCGAAGTGAACTTTCCAAAGAAGTTTATGATATATATGAATCGGGGTGGGATCTTTGGGAGTCCATTTCCATCCTAACAAGGGAAACTCAGAATTAAAACAAAGAGCATCTAGAATATAAGCACAAAAGAAAAAAGGAGTGGAATTTCCAGCGGTTTTATCTTGTCTGTACTCGAGTATTCTATTAGTCATTCTATCAGAGAGAATAATAGCCCAGTCCATAATGTCGGAATTGACAGCAGCTAAGATTAATGGGACCATTTGTATAGAAAGCCTAGCAGAATTGTCATTACCAAATAATCTACACATCATGGCAGCGACATAGAAATACGGGGGTAAGAGGGAATCTACTGAATACATACCAGATGATTCATTTCTGTGCTTCTCAGGATTTTTCCTCCAATATTTGATAGGATCAGATTGAACCTTATTATTATCAGCAAACTCTTTAATAAATTCTTTGTTATAAACCTTCTACGGATCAGGAAGATGATACATTGCCTTAATGTCTTCTGCTTTGAATGACCCAAAAGACACTCCAGAAGCTGAAACAAAAATTCTTTGCTTTATTTTCACACTATCGATGACCCATCGAATCACATCACAATAAGGCATGATTCTTGCTCTGGCTGCAATTCGATGTAGAAATGAATTTGCAAGTGATTTTTCAGTAATCTCAGAGTCATAATCTGAGCTATCTTCATCTGGAACTGATGCTTTTTCTACTGTGACTTTGGGGTTTTCTTTCTCCAATAGATTATAAACTCCTTCCCAAGTCATTCTTCCGAGCCCTTGGCCTGATGTATCAATAACTAGTCTCAGTTTTGCTGGCCTTTCTTTTGAGACTGTAGGAGTCTCAAAAAACTTAACGGGAACAACAGTCTTGGTTCTCCTTGCTCTCTTTGACATTTCTGTGTTTGATACTATTTCCCTTTGTCTGTGAATGAAAGGGTTCAGTGTTCCTTGATTCTGCAAGACAATAAACTTTCAGTTGTGACAAACAAGCAACTTGAAAGGAACGATTATGAACTCATGATTCATTATTTATTGGTCTCGTATAGTGCGTAAATGTTCTCTTTGGGTCACACTCATGTATTTAAAACCGAATCATAAACCAATATTCATTTGATTTGCTATTGAATACCAACGTACAATTGGAGATTTGACGCTTATGAAATATTATAATATTTACCTATCTTGAATTCTTCGAATGTAATAATTGTCATGTATCAATCGCATCAAAATTTTTCAAATGGTACATAAATATCATAATATAGATTTCTCGATTTGCCGATTGCGATTGCAAGCTTTTCCGATTTCCGATTCGATGGTTATAGATCGCAATCGAGGAGTCTCAATCAAAAAGAATTGTTAATGGATTTCTCCGATTTCCGATGGTTGGGTCTACCATATAAAGGTTTTTCTCATTTAAACGAACGAATGTTTGTTTTCCTTTTGAAAAGTGTTTTTTATAATAACGCGTGTTGCATCGGAGAATTTTAAATTGTCCGCAAAGAATTCATTAAAAAGTGTTCCGATCATGCGATTGCGATTAGGTGCATCGCATCGGAGGTATGTAAAATGAATAATTTAAACCCTTTGCGATTGAACTAATCGCATCGGAAAATTTGGGCTTCTATGTTAAATTTTCCTCTAAGGATTTCTCCGATCTCCGATTGCGATTATTATTCATGAGACTTTTTACACTTGAATTGTTTTTATATGATAAGGTCTTTTATATTTGATCGGGTCGGAAGTTTTGAATGTTGTATTTTGTTTGTAAACAAACAAAGATGAGCTTTTTCAAAAGAATGAATCTTTATTTCTAATTCTTTTATTTCTATAAAAAGAAAAAGGGACCCTATTTCTAAATGAATTTTATTCTAAAATTAAGAAAAAGGGAGGGTTGTTGTATAGTACAACAAAACCATCCAAAACTTTAAGTTTTAAAACCCTTTTGATTATATATTGTGCAACATTAAAACATTAAACATTTAAAGTTCATTAAATATCACATGCAAAATGTAGATTGAAACCATCCAAAACTTGAGTTTTAAAAACTTCACATGCCATGCCAATTATATTTCAACTATCCAACAAAAACATTTAACATTAAATATCACATGCCAAATGTAGTTCATATGACAACATTACTTCACATTCACATGCCAAAAGTACTAAAACCATCCAAAAATTAAATAAAACAAATTATATATATTAACAATGTAATAAAATATGTCCAAAAATTGTAAATCTCACAAGTATCAAACTGTATCAAGTTTAACAAATTTTAAAACCATCTAAATTTTGAAATCAATTCTACTGTAAATCATGTCCATCAAATGGAGGATCTAGCGTCTTCCCTACTAGGGTCTCAGTCCGCGCCCTATCCTGTAAATAGGAAACCTACATACACAATGCACATGTACTTGAACATTAAAATTTGAAGTTTTAAATATGAATGAGAATATATATATCTAGAACTTCATGTAAAAAAAAAAATATAACAAAAAAATCATGCAATACCTCGTAAGGTTCCCTCTCCATTTGATGAACAAGTTCTCCCATAGAAACATCTGCAGTGGTAAACTGTACAATATACATGTACGTAGTTATATATATATATATATATATATATATATATATATATATATATATAAATTAAAAACTTTCAAATGAAAATGCACGTGTACATATATAAACTTATTTTCAATAATATTAAAAAAAGGAACTAAAGACAACTTGTTCAAATGCTATGGATGTTCCTATCTCCATCGCTAGAGTCCTCGAATTAAGGAAATTTTCTATAGGAACCTAAATTCAAAATTTTTTAAATAACTCAAAATATAGATGTATATATATATATATCTCAATTTTTAATGGATCTTTTTGAGGTAGAATGTATATATATATATAACTTTTAAACATAAATTTTAAACTTGTAAAAAATTGTCCATACTTGTGGCTCATCTCCCAATGAAGTAGAAGGTATATCTCCTAAAGAAGAAGAAGGTACCTCCATCCCAAAAATATCAGACGAAATCGGTACATGTTAAAACATTTTATCAAATTATATATATACATACATGTACATGTACATGTGTGGCAACAATTATTTATTTTAGAGTCACTTAAAAAACACTAACATACATGTGCCAACATATCATGATGGCCAGACCCATCTGCATCATTTGAACCAGAGGTCCTGAACGTAATATTAACATTTTCATCACGCATCAGTGCCCGAGAACCGCAAATGGTGTTTTAACATATAATCATACATTTTTTTTTAGATTAATGTACACATACAAATAAATGTATACATGTACATACACATGTATTTATTACAAATTGTACACATGTATATGTAAAAACACTCACAATCGAGGTCACTAACACATACCGTTCGGTGTGGTTGGTTAGTACAACGACATGTGCGAATTATCATGACAATTTATTGCATATGTTTGGAGATCTTCAACATTCATGTTGTAAATCTCCTCATCTGTACGATAAAAAAAATTGGCACGTGCATTTTCACTTGCTCTTTGTCGATTTAAACAAAGATCGACTCCACTCAATTCACTATGAACATTGTCGATCATAACATCTCTTGCTTCTCGACTTATTTGAGAAGTCACATCCATCTCTGCTCGCAGAGTTTCGACTCAAAACGGTCGACTCACCAATGGCGGCTCAGGGCGAGGCAACTCCACATCTCTTAGCGCCCTTACGTTGATATAATCAACTTCTCCGCGGGCCAAAAAATTCTGAAGGAAGGTCATTGTAGTCGGGTTTCATACCCAAAAAAAATTCTGCATAAAAAATTTGTGCAAAATAAACATGAACCTCATCGTTCCATGGAAGCCTTCCAAAGGCCACAAGATGTCGATCATACAAATAACTAGCTTTGTCTAGGTGCTTGAAATACTGCACCTTCAACATTTTTCTTTTTGGCCCTTGCTTATAATTAAACATTGACTTGGCCTCTGCTCTTGTAACTTTTTGTTTTATGTCCTACCATTTATCGGGACCTATCACAGTTTCTTTTCTCTTTCTCATCAGTTCTACAAACGAATCAGTCGTTGGCCCCAAATTTTTGTATACATTTAGCATTTCACTCAATGAATGTGTAGCTATTTCAAGGCTTTGTCTACTCTCAGCAAGTAGAGACAAAGCCATGAGATCTCTTTGCAATTTTGCATGAAGGCTTTCACAACTTTGTAAGCTGCATTCTGCTATGTTAGTTTCCCATAGTATATCAGTAATCTCATCCGGATAAGTTGTGCTAGGTTGACAGCCTTCTTCTTGAATGTAGCGAGCTGCCCTGCGTCTATTTTGACCACTAGCTCGAACATTTTCGGCTTCTGCATCAATATATATAAAATTTTGTATATTAGGAAAAAACACGGGTAAAAAAAGCAGGCAAATTTAATGAAAAAATATTGAAATTGATGGCAACCTCGATGTTGTTGGTTACCATCTTCTCCTTCTTCTCCACTTCAGACCCCCCCGAGAACCAACCCCCAATGACACCGCCGAGAACCAGGATCTACGTTGACGCTGCTGAGAACCAGCAGCGGTTGATTGGCCTTTAGGGGAATAAATATCACCCCCTTCCCGCAACCTGCTACCACTCATACCTCGACAAGTTGAACCTTGGCCATGCTCCATGGATGGAGTTGAAACCCTTCTCCTCTTACCTTCTAAAAATTAAAATATGAAACTTATTAACAACTAAATTAACTCACAAAGTTAATAAAAAAATCAATTCCATATGTACACACATGTATGGAGATTTAAGTTTATATTTAAATATCATGAACATTCCCCAACCCCTGAACCTCCATATGGGATTCAACTGATCTTCGTTGTTCATCCTCCATGATATATATCTATTGGTCGACATTTACAAAAAATAGATTTCAAAAAATCAATTTGTAATTTAGTGTACACAAATTATGTAGGACACAACTTTCAAAGCAATAATTGATCATGTGTGAAATGAAATTTAATCGAAAAAGATATTATAAAAATGATAAGTTCACCAAATTGCGCTTTACATGGTGGGAGCACACTTGGTATAAAATTTACTACTTATACACTTTAGTTTGTGGGAGAAATGACACATGTGCATAGTTTACCTTAAAGTTGTTGTGTTTTACGGATATTAAAATGAAGAACTTCTATTTAGATCCATTCCAGAGATCGACCTAGGGGCATTTACTAGATATGTCACCATAAAAGATGAGATCCAGAGGCTACCTGGCCCTTTACAAACTCTGCCTATAGAACTTGTAGAAGTAAACACTAGAGGTATTAAAAATATCAAAGAACGTTTTCATGCTTATACA
The DNA here is from genome assembly GCA_034641835.2 of Pinus albicaulis. Classification (NCBI taxonomy): domain Eukaryota; kingdom Viridiplantae; phylum Streptophyta; class Pinopsida; order Pinales; family Pinaceae; genus Pinus; species Pinus albicaulis. Next base: position 707,508,829 of record CM076584.1, read on the forward strand.
TGGGAATGTGTCTCTTTCCCTATGCAAAAAAATAGTTCAAGGTAGTTAATCTTCATAGACACGTCATCAAGCAGGTCAATGTGATCATCCCCAACTTACTTTTCATGAAATTAGCCTTGGAATCTTCATTTAGAGCTCAAATTTTTAGGAAGGATTTAAGTATCCACCTTTCAAGAATCACTAGAAGAGGTTGATAAAGAATATAGGAAGACAAAAAACTAACCAATGAATAAATGTATTTTCGAGTGTAGAGTATATGGACTTTTCGTAGCTGTGAAATTTTTCTAACAGATGGTTAGATTTCTTATCCAATTAAGGCCTTGCATGTATTTTGATGTTTCATGAATTTCTTTGCATTTACTCAAAGTATGGTGCATGTTGCATGAAGCAAGATGTTGAAAGTAGAGTTATGTTGACACACTCAAATGCAACAAATATGGATATTTGTACATGAGCTCTATTATTTGACTTGAGAGTTAGTTGTTTGAACATGCATGTTTGTCGACTTGTGTTTGGTTGATGGTTTTGTATGTCACCAATATGTAAGAGTACATGGAGATATTCACATGATGTGAATTTTTTTTCTTTGAAGGATAAAAATGATATGTCAGCGAGCTATGTTTCTTGCATGATGTGTTTTCAGTTTGATGGTTTTGATTGTGACAAGACGTCACAATATTTTGGGAAGGTCAACTCTTGATCGAGAGCCTCATGATTACAACCTAATCATGAGAATCAAATGGGAGTGCATCATTATTTTGAAAAAAAATAGGATTCTGAGCTACCTAGGACTCGAACCATTATTTTTAAATTTGAAATATCATGGTGTGTTGTTTCAATCCCTGAATCCACAATCCTAACATAAATTGTTTTATTCTTTTTTTGCAGGATTTAGTTGGTTATATTAAAATTCAGTTGAATTTAAAATTCTTGTCTTAGTGGCATGAACCAAACATATTGTACATATTAAATTCAAGGAATTTCGCTCTCCCAATCATTTCTAAATCACCCATATCACCAAGAAAACATGTTTTAAAATAACATACTTTGGTATGGGAAAGACCTTTGATTTAAAATATTATAAGAAGGTTTTTGATATGGTTGAGAGAATGTGGAAAATAGAATCCATAAACAAATTATTTTTCAAAAGGTATTACTTTCAAAGTATCAACAAGGAACATGTACAAGGGTGTTCAATGAATCAACACTATTTATTTAAATTCCATGATGTATATCTTACTCATAATTTTAACAAATTATTAAATAATGATCTAGATTGGATAATTATATTATTTTTCATATATTTTGATGCATATAGAGTGAAAAAACTTAAAGAATCAACTTGTAGGGTCATTTTAATGGTGGGTGGAGAATTGGGGTCTAAAACCTTTTGGAGTCATTTTGAGGCATTAAATGACATTTCTGGGGGTCAAACGATTATCCCTTGTGCCGAAATCTTGACCGTTATTCTACACTTTAAGACATATCCAATGGTGCAAGAAAAACATCGAACGAAGTTCATTCAAAATTTATGCCTTTAGTAAGTTGACCTATCATGTTGACCACCATGGTACGAGAGAATGACATCTTAGCCCCATTACTCATGCATGGCAAGCTAGCTACATGTGGAATTTTAACAAGACTCGAAAAGGTCTAAAATCACAAACCTCGTTAATGGTTGAAAGAGTCAAATCTTACACCTAGTTGGCTATCACACTATGTTAAATACTTGGCCACTAGGAGGAATAAGAGTTCCATTTTGTGTTATTGTATTTTGTTCCATAGTTGAAAATACAACTAGGAGTGTGAAGTTAGAGAGAAAAATGTATGAAGTTAAGTTTTTATAGCAACCTTACACGCTAAAAGTCTTAGCTAACTCTAGAGAAATTACCTCTATCTTTGTACTGACATATTTTCCATACCAGAAAAGAGAGAGTAGAGCATGTTTACATTTTAGTGTTGTTTTTCTCCCATAAGGATTTCCTAGGGAAAAAGGAGTCTAGAGCATCATTACTTTTTAGGGTTGCTTGTCTCCCATATAAGGATTTCCTAGGAAAATAATTGTGTTGATTGTCTAAAGATATTGATGTGTGTGTTTCATTATGTTCTCTATTTCTTACGTTGTGTTTCATTATGTTTTATATTTCTTACATTTCTTACATTTCACATAAGATATATAGAATAACTTGCACATGTTCCTTTTGTGGTTTGAATAATCATAATGTTTATAAATGTTGGAAGAACATATCCATGCACATTGAAACTTTCTAAATAAATGAGGTAAAAAGTCAAAGGCCCATTGGACAAGGAAAATGATGTTGAAAATAACATGCAATTGTTTATTACTCATTGCCATAAGAAAGGTCACCTTGTGGACAAGTGTTTGACTTTGTATCCAACAAGTCATCCACAACATTTGAAGAAGGTGGAAAGAGATAACGACAAGAATGGAAAAGATGATTCCATAATCGATGAGGGTCAAGATGATTCACATGATGAAGTGCAGCTAAAAGAAGCGCCATTGAAATGGTTTGCTAACAGATGGTTAGATTTCTTATCCAATTAAGGCCTTGCATGTATTTTGATGTTTCATGAATTTCTTTGCATTTACTCAAAGTATGGTGCATGTTGCATGAAGCAATATGTTGAAAGTAGAGTTATGCTGACACACTTAAATGCAACAAATATGGAAATTTGTACATGAGCTCTATTATTTGACTTGAGAGTCAGTTGTTTGAAGAGGCATGTTTTGTCGACTTGTGTTTGGTTGATGGTTTGGTATGTCACCAATATGTAAGAGTACATGGAGATATTCACATGATGTGAATTTTTTTTCTTTGAAGGAGAAAAATGATATGTCAGCGAGCTATTTTTCTTGCATGATGTGTTTTCATTTTGATGGTTTTGTTTGTGACAAGACGTCACAAGATTTTGGGAAGGTCCACTCTTGAGCGAGAGCCTCATGATTACAACCTAATCATGAGAATCAAATGGGAGTGCATCCTTATTTTGAAAACAAATAGGATTCTGAGCTACCTAGGACTCGAACCATTATTTTTAAATTTGAAATATCATCGTGTGTTGTTTCAATCCCTGAATCCACAATCCTAACATAAATTGTTTTATTCTTTTTTTGCAGGATTTAGTTGGTTATATTAAAAGTCAGTTGAATTTAAAATTCTTGGCTTAGTGGCATGAACCAAACATATTGGACATATTAAATTCAAGGAATTTCACTCTCCCAATCATTTCTAAATCACCCATATCACCAAGAAAACATGTTTTAAAAGAACATACTTTGGTATGGGAAAGACCTTCAATTTCAAATATTATAAGAAGGTTTTTGATATGGTTGAGAGAATGTGGAAAATAGAATTCATAAACAAATTATTTTTCAAAAAGTATTACTTTCAAAGTATCAACAAGGAACATGTACAAGGGTGTTCAATGAATTAACGCTATTTATTTAAATTCCATTATGTATATCTTACTCATAATTTTAACAAATTATTAAATAATGATCTAGATTGGATAATTATATTATTTTTCATATATTTTGATGCTTATAGAGTGAAAAACTTAAAGAATCAACTTGTAGGGTCATTTTAATGGTGGGTGGAGAATTGGGGTCTAAAACCTTTTGGAGTCATTTTGAGGCATTAAATGACATTTCTGGGGGTCAAACGATTATCCCTTGTGCCGAAATCTTGACCATTATTCCACACATTAAGACATATCCAATGTTGCAAGAAAAACATCAAATGAAGTTAATTCAAAATTTATGCCTTTAGTAAGTTGACCTATCATGTTGACCACCATGGTACGAGAGAATGACATCTTAGCCCCATTACTCATGCATGGCAAGCTAGCTACATGTGGAATTTTAACAAGAATCTAAAAGGTCTAAAATCACAAACCTCGTTAATGGTTGACAGAGTCAAATCTTACACCTAGTTGGCTATCACACTAGGTTAAATACTTGGCCACTAGGAGGAATAAGAGTTCCATTTTGTGTTATTGTATTTTGTTACATAGTTGAAAACACAGCTAGGAGTATTAATTTAGAGAGAAAAATGTATGAAGTTAAGTTTTTATAGCAACCTTACATGCTAAAAGTCTTATCTAACTCTAGAGAGATTACCTCTTTCTTTGTACTGACATATTTTCCATACCAGAAAAGAGATAGTAGAGCATGTTTACATTTTAGTGTTGTTTTTCTCCCATAAGGATTTCCTAGGGAAAAAGGAGTCTAGAGCATCATTACTTTTTAGGGTTGCTTGTCTCCCATATAAGTATTTCCTAGGAAAATAATTGTGTTGATTGTCTAGAGATATTTACGTGTGTGTTTCATTATGTTCTCTATTTCTTACGTTGTGTTTCATTATGTTTTATATTTCTTTAAGATTTTTACATTTCACATAAGATAGATATATAAAAGAACTTGCACATGTTCCTTTTGTGGTTTGAATAATCATAATGTTCATAGATGTTGGAAGAAGATATCCATACACATTGAAACTTTCTAATTAAATGAGGCAAAAATTCAAAGGCCCATTGGACAAGGAAAATGATGTTGAAAATAAGATGCAATTGTTTATTACTCATTTCCATAAGAAAGGTCACCTTGTGGACAAGTGTTTGACTTTGTATCCAACAAGTCATCCACAACATTTGAAGAAGGTGGAAAGAGATAACGACAAGAATGAAAAAGAGGATTCCATAATCGATGAGGGTCAAGATGATTCACATGATGAAGTGCAGCTAAAAGATGTGCCATTGAAATGGTTTGCTAACGGATGGTTATATTTCTTATCTAATTAAGGCCTTGCATGTATTTTGATTTTTCATGAATTTCTTTGCATTTACTCTGAAGTATGGTGCAACATGCATGAAGCAAGATATTGAAAGTAGAGTTATGTTGACACACTTAAATGCAACAAATATGGAAATTTGTACATGAGCTCTTATTATTTGACTTGAGAGCTTCATTGTTTGAAGAGTGTGTTTTGTCGACTGTGTTTGGTCGATAATTTTGTATGTCACCACATGTAAGATTAAATGAGATATTCACAGATGTGAATTTTTTTCTTTGAAGTAGAAAAATGATATGTCAGCGAGCTATGTTTCTTGCATGATGTGTTTTCAGTTTGATGGTTTTGTTTGTGACAAGACATCACAAGATTTTGGGAAGGTCCACTCTTGAGCGAGAGCCTCATGATTACAACCTAATCATGAGAATCAAATGGGAGTGCATCATTATTTTGAAAAGAAATAGGATTATGAGCTACCTAGGACTCGAACCATTATTTTTAACTTTGAAATATGATGGTGTGTTGTTTCAATCCCTGAATCCACAATCCTAACATAAATTGTTTTATTCTTTTTTTTGCAGGATTTAGTTGGTTATATTAAAATTCAGTTGAATTTAAAATTCTTGGCTTAGTGGCATGAAATATTGACCATTATTCTACACTTAAAGACATATCCAATGGTGCAAGAAAAACATCAAATGAAGCTCATTCAAAATTTATGCCTTTAGTAAGTTGACCTATCATGTTGACCACCATGGTACGAGAGAATGACATTTTAGCCCCATTACTCATGCATGGCAAGCTAGCTACATGTGGAATTTTAACAAGACTCTAAAAGGTCTAAAATCACAAACCTCGTTAATGGTTGACAGAGTCAAATCTTACACCTAGTTGGCTATCACACTAGGTTAAATACTTGGCCACTAGGAGGAATAAGAGTTCCATTTGTGTTATTGTATTTTGTTCCATAGTTGAAAATACAACTAGGAGTGTGAAGTTAGAGAGAAAAATGTATGAAGTTAAGTTTTTATAGCAACATTACACGCTAAAAGTCTTAGCTAACTCTAGAGAGATTACCTCTTTCTTTGTACTGACATATTTTCCAAAAGAGAGAGTAGAGCATGTTTACATTTTAGTGTTGTTTTTCTCCCATAAGGATTTCCTAGGGAAAAAGGAGTCTAGAGCATCATTTTTTTTGTTAAGTCCCTATATTAATAGAATAGCCCCTTATTGTTGTTATTGTAACCCCCTTATTGTTATTATTGTACCCTTGTAACCCCCATATTGTTATTATTGTGCCCTTAAATTATTATTGTTAGGTCGGCTAGGATTACATTGCAGCCCCACTAGGATTACATTATGGCCCCATGGACTCCTATATATAGAAAGGAGGTTTTGTAAATTGTATCATCCAAGAATTGTTCATTCATGTAAGCTATTGGAGGTGTCCCCATCGAAGTGGCTTATTTTTAAAGCATTGATATCTCTTTTTCTTCTATTTTTGGAGCTAGTTACACAACATTTGGTATCAGAGGTTTGGATTATAGGGTTTCGCTGCTCCAAACAGGTCATCGTGGCATTTTCGCTATAACTTTTTTTCTACGAAGTTTCAGAAGCTGAAATTTTTAGGGTGCGAAGCTGAAATCCTGAGGAATATTGTCTAAAAATTTCAGAGCTTGGTTCGCAATATTTTCGGAGATATCATCTGTGGAAGTTAGGTATTTTTTCAAGCTCCTAAACAGGTCATCGTGGAATTTTCGCTATAAATTTGTTTCTACGAAGGTTCAAAATCTGAAATTCATATGGTGCGAAGCTGAAATCCTGAGGAAAGTCTTCAAACAATTTCAGAGCTTGGTTCACAATATTTTTGGAGATATGATCTGTAGAAGGTAGTCCTTTTTCAGGCTCCTGAATTGCATCTCAAAGAGGTGATCGTGGGAAAAGTTCAATAACTCTCTCTCTGGGTAGTGGATTTGAGTGCCGTAAAAAGTGGTCACAAGTAAATGGACTGTAGTTTCTTGGTTATCAATTTCAGAGACAAAGGACGAAACAGTGACACGTGGCAAGTCCTACAAGGTTGCTATATTGAACTAGTCCATAATTAGGTCATTGTGAGCGATTGGACACAACTTTGTCTTGGAGAATCCAAATCAGGTCAGACCTGTGGCATTTTAAATAAGCTTCAGAGGGCTACTACAGGGCTGAATTTCAGATATCGAAGATTTTCAATTACAGAGATAATTCAATTTCAATATCGAGCTCCTTAAGATATCAATATTGGATTCTAAAATGGCCCCTAAAAAGAATTCAACACCCATTAATCCTTCAAAAAGCTATACTATGACGCATGAAGAGGAAGAGTTTCAGTATGAGATATCAAAATTACGGTACCAAGTGCAACAAGTTTCGATCTTACGAAGAGAAATTGAAGATGAAATAGATGGTTTAAAAGCAGAAATGGAGGCTAAGTTGGATGGTTTGAAGGATCAAATAATAGCTAATATGGATGATAAATTAGTGGAAGATCATAGCGAGCATCAACAACAAGTTCTCCAACTCTCAAAGGATAACCCAACTTTGGTGCAGAATCTAATGAAACAACAAGAAGATCAACATCACATCGAAAGAAGTTATGAAGCAGTCATAGAAACAAGAACTCGACAAGTACGATCAATTTCGGAGTATCTCAGCAAGTGGAAGAACTTTCCTGTAAAATATTTCACATGGGAGGATGAGAATTTTATACAGAAGCATCAAGAAATAATCAAGCGTTGAGGACAACACTTGTTTGAAGGAGAGGGGCATGTTAAGTCCCTATATTAATAGGATAGCCCCTTATTATGTTAGTGTAGCCCCCCTTATTGTTATTATTGTACCCTTGTAACCCCCATTTTGTTATTATTGTGCCCTTAAATTATTATTGTTAGGTCGGCTAGGATTACATTGTGGCCCACTAGGATTACATTATGGCCCCATGGACTCCTATATATAGAAAGGAGGTTTTGTAAATTGTATCATCCAAGAATTGTTCATTTATGTAATGTATTGGAGGTTGCCCCATCAAAGTGGCTTATTTCTAAGGCGTTCATATCTCTTTTCTTCTATTTTTGGAGCTGGTTACACAACAAATTTTTAGGGTTGCTTGTCTCCCATATAAGGATTTCCTAGGAAAATAATTGTGTTGATTGTCTAGAGATATTTATGTGTGTGTTTCATTATGTTCTCTATTTCTTACGTTGTGTTTCATTATGTTTTATATTTCTTACATTTCTTACATTTCACATAAAATATATAAAATAACTTGCACTTGTTCCTTTTTTGGTTTGAATAATCATAATGTTTATAAATGTTGGAAGAAGATATCCATGCACATTGAAACTTTCTAAATAAATGAGGCAAAAAGTCAAAGGCCCATTGGACAAGGAAAATGGTGTTGAAAATAACATGCAATTGTTTATTACTCATTGCCATAAGAAAGGTCACCTTGTGGACAAGTGTTGGACTTTGTATCCAACAAGTCATCCACAACATTTGAAGAAGGTGGAAAGAGATAACGACAAGAATGGAAAAGAGGATTCCATAATTGATGAGGGTAAAGATGGTTCACATGATGAAGTGCAGCTAAAAGAAGTGCCATTGAAATGGTTTGCTAACAGATGGTTAGATTTCTTATCCAATTAAGGCCTTGCATGTATTTTGATGTTTCACGAATTTCTTGTCATTTACTCAAAGTATGGTGCATGTTGCATGAAGCAAGATGTTGAAAGTAGAGTTATGTTGACACACTTAAATGCAACAAATATGGAAATTTGTACATGAGCTCTATTATTTGACTTGAGAGTCAGTTGTTTGAAAAGGCATGTTTTGTCGACTTGTGTTTGGTTGATGGTTTTGTATGTCACCAATATGTAAGAGTACATGCAGATATTCACATGATGTGATTTTTTTTCTTTGAAGGAGAAAAATGATATGTCAACGAGCTATGTTTCTTGCATGATGTGTTTTCAGTTTGATGGTTTTTTTTGTGACAAGACGTCATAAGATTTTGGGAAGGTCAACTCTTGAGCGAGAGCCTCATGATTACAACCTAATCATGAGAATCAAATGGGAGTGCATCGTTATTTTGAAAACAAATAGGATTCTAAGCTACCTAGGACTCAAACCATTATTTTTAAATTTGAAATATCATGGTGTGTTGTTTCAATCCCTGAATCCACAATCCTAACATAAATTGTTTTATTCTCTTTTTGCAGGATATAGTTGGTTATATTAAAATTCAGTTGAATTTAAAATTCTTGACTTAGTGGCATGAAATATTGACCATTATTCTACACTTAAAGACATATCCAATGGTGCAAGAAAAACATCAAATGAAGTTCATTCTAAATTTATGCCTTTAGTAAGTTGACCTATCATGTTGACCACCATGGTACGAGATAATGACATTTTAGCCCCATTACTCATGCATGGCAAGCTAGCTACATGTGGAATTTTAACAATACTCTAAAATGTCTAAAATCACAAACCTCGTTAATGGTTGACAAAGTCAAATCTTACACCTAGTTGGCTATCACGCTAGGTTAAATACTTGGCCACTAGGAGGAATAAGAGTTCCATTTTGTGTTATTGTATTTTGTTCCATAGTTGAAAATACAACTAGGAGTGTGAAGTTAAAGAGAAAAATGTATGAAGTTAAGTTTTTATAGCAACCTTACATGCTAAAAGTCTTAGCTAACTCTAGAGAGATTACCTCTTTCTTTGTACTCACATATTTTCCATACTATAAAAGAGAGAGTAGAGCATGTCTAAATTTTAGTGTTTTTTTTCTCCCATAAGGATTTCCTAGGGAAAAAGGAGTCTAGAGCATCATTACTTTTTAGGGTTGCTTGTCTCCCATATAAGGATTTCCTAGGAAAATAATTGTGTTGATTGTCTAGAGATATGTATGTGTGTGTTTCATTATGTTCTCTATTTCATACGTTGTGTTTCATTATGTTTTATATTTATTACATTTCTGCCCGACCCTATTTTTCTTTCCAATCAAGGCTTATAAAATAACATGAGAAGCAACATGAGACTTGAAACAATCATTTTCATTATCTATATGGAAGGCAAGAAGGATTATATCCCCTTAAGCTTAAGCTTATGTAGTTTTTCAATTTTTATCATATATTTTTTGGTAAGGGTAAATGTTTTTTTTATCTATAGTACAAGTCATGAGTTCCCCAATTTTACCTCATGTAAAGCATGATTCTAGGATTACTACAATTTGTACTTGGTTTTTTATTGTGATGATGCCCTGTCTCAATCACTTGGTTCAAGAGAAAGATTATATGGATACTCATGTCAAAATCAACATTCCTAGTTATTAGACCCAGGGTTGACTGGATCATGAAAACGAATAAATATACTACTATTCAGCCATGGCAGGGACTTGCTGCTTTGCAGATCGTCTTGTTAAATTACATCTCTTTAACCAAATTTTGTTGTCTTCCGTATTAATTTTTATTAAAGCAAATAAACTTTAGGCCCAAATTTCATGTTAATGTTAAAAAGTGTCACACAACCAGTATTGCATGTTTTCCGTCTGTTGTGGTACATTTTTTCCATGTTCCATTGTTCACCGTGGTCTTATGTTTGCCCCCCCTCCCTGGTTCAGAAGGGCTGGGAGCACCATTAAATGAAAAGAAATGCAGTCGATGACATGGAAGCCTAATCTATAACAACAAACAGATTAAATGCACACAGATACAGAAGTGAGGGGTAATTGATGTTAGTGCTCCCGGAAATGGGGCTACTTGTACCTTCTACTAGAGCTTCTGAATCACCCTTGGTATGGGGACATCAATCCTTACGGTGCCCCTCACATCACTCATTGGTAGCAGTCAAAATTTTGAAGGGAGACATTCACAGGTTAGAAACACCTCACTCAACAAGCAACAGAATCAGTTAAAAAAAGTACTTTCTGTTGGGAAATGCCAAAGCTAGGTAGTATGAATATGAATAGAACATACTTGATACATTTCCATGGCAATGAATGTCTTTATTCTCACTAGTTTTCTGTATTAAAAAAAATACCATCCCATTACAATACCCAAAAACTTGCAAGGGGAAAGAAACTTATTGGTTAATAATGTGTGTATGCCTCCAAAAGAAGATGGAGCAAACACAGTATGTGCAGTGGATGATCCAATGCATAATATTGTAGATGTTAAACAATGTGCTAATTATTCCTATTATCCAATTGGAAAATCTTAAACAATGTGCTAATTATTCCTATTGTCCAAAGAAATCTGCCAGTCTTGTAAAATTCTACACTGTAACCTTAAACAATGCCCTAATTAGTCCTATTGTCCAAAGAAATCTATCAATATTTTAAAATTCTACACTGTAATATTGTCCACTATTTCTGGATGCCTATTGCCCAAAGCAATCTGCCAATCTTGTAAAATTTTTGTACACTCTAATGTTGAACCATTTCCGGATTGTGGATAACCCTTTCTAGATTATGAATAACCTGGGAACGAGGTTCTTAACATTTAGCATTTTCAAGAAAACACGAGATTCTTAACATTCAACATTTCCAAGAAAAAACAAAATAACTATTGAATGGTTGGTATTGCAGTAGCAGGGTTGTTAACTGTTACAATATGAGGGTTGTTAATTTCTACGAGTTTTTATTTTGGATAATCTCATATGCAGAGATAAACGTCATAATTTTAACAAACAATTTTTTTTATTTTATATTTTAGCATTATTTTTCCAGAAATGAAAAAACGTTGTTTACTACTATACATAGTCTATACAGAAAATCACTGGCATCATTCAGGTAGCCCCACACACACAACATTTTTCGAAAGAGACGAGAATTTTGGTGACATACCCAAGTTCTCCTGGATGCAAAGAATTTGATGGCTGATGCATCACGTTGACTGTCGTAACACACATCACTCTCTATCTTTGCTCGACAAGAAGAATTGTAAAATCTGATCTACATTACTTGACTTGTCTTCTGTTGATCTATTATTATGTTCTATCATAATTTTACTTTCGTGTTTATGTGATTTCTAAATTCAATTGGGATTATAAGGAAGATTAAAGTAAAACCACATTATGTATATAACATACCATGGTTATCTAAAATTAACAATGAATTTATTTGACAAAATTTATACCAAGGAAAAAATAATCAAGAAGAATCATATACCCAAAGCTCCATATATTCAAGAAGAAATAAAGAATTTAATGGAAAGTTCCAAAGACGTATTTGCAAATAATATCGAGCAGAAAATGGAGGAGATTTTCAAAACTCACTAAAATAGAGTCGTGAATAGAATAACACTTATTCTAGTAAGCATAATGGTACTTCTTCCAACAATATGAATGGAAACACTTAGAATTATACTTAAGATCAAATGGAGTAGGTTACCAACAAATAGACTAATAAATCAACTGATATTGGTCTAACAGATGAGACTCATGTCAATTATGTGACTCGTATTGTAGAAGAAAATAATCAGTTACAAAAGAATCAGTCAGAGCAAACTCATTCGAAACAAAATTAGTCGAAGCAGATTAAGTCATAAAAAAACCAGTCGCAATAAAACCATTTAGACCAACAAGATAATTATGAAGTAAAATCGCAAGAGAATTCATCTAATTACACACACTCTGACAAAAAAATCAAATATCGCAATCCACAAATGAATCAGTTGTCAAATGATAAGCATCAGACTCAGAACATATAAAGTACCAGTTACATAAAATTATGCCAACATAAAATTGCCGAGTGATAATCATTTTTTTTAGATTTTATAACAATTTGTTAAAGATAATAAGGAGTTTGTCAAAGAGGAAGAAGGACACCAACAAGCTTCAACATTAATAGGAACGAGGAAGGGAGACTTGGCGAGCGGGGAAGAGCCAAGCACCAGAAAAGCATAAAATCTTCACATTGCCATATTATAGTTGTTGCAGTATTTAATCGACTACAAAGAATAACTTTATGCATAGGTTATAGACTTTTAAGACTGACCTAGAGTTGCTAGAAATATAAATTTTATATAGATTTTGCAAAAGGCACACGATGAATTTTTAAATACTAAACAAACTTTGGAGCAGACACTCGACACGCTGAATTTTTTTATATTTTAACATTATTTTTCCAGAAATGAAAAAACGTTGTTTACTACTATACATATTCTATAAAAAAAATCACTGGCATCATTCAAGTAGCCTCACACAGACAACATTTTTCGAAAGAGATGAGAATTTTGGTGACATACCCGAGTTCTCCTAGATGCAAAGTAACTCGACGAGCGGGGACGGCAGGAGCACCACGGCGGTCGGGAGAAGAAACAACGCAGCCAGAGTGAAAAAAAATGCGCGTACAATGAAAAATGTAAACCATAAAACTTCACGGGTGACTTATTTATAAAAAATAGTTCGGCCGAACTATTTTTTTAAAAAAAGTTTAGCCGAACTTTTGATGCCGGTTTTCCAATTCCTGGCAAAAATTTTGTTTGCCCGCACTGTCAGTGTGCCATCAATCTAAACGAAATCACGAGTTCGGCCGAACTTTATAAAAAATTTCGGCCGAACTATTACAAATTTCGGCCAAACTATTGTTCAAAAAAAATTTCGGCCCCCGATTCTCACAAAAGTGTAACCTAGCTTCACGTTTCCGCCCCTTGATGACATAACTGTTTTCTCAAAAACTGATGAAGAGCATTTGATTCACCTAAGAAAGGTTTTTGAGAAGTGTAAGGAATTTGGCTTATCACTGAATCCCAAGAAGACCCTCTTTGGTCTCCAATAAGGGAAACTTCTTGGTCATATAATTTCAGAAGAGGGAATCAAAATAGACCCTACAAGGATAGATGGCATATTGCAAATTAGCCATCCTAGAAGCCTCAAAGAATTGCAATCTTTCATTGGGAAGATTAATTTTTTGAGAAGGTTTATTCCCAACCTTGCCGAGCTATTAAAAAACATTACAAACATGCTGAAGAAAAACGTGGGTGTAAAATGGACTTTACCAGCTAAACAATCATTTGAACTTGTCAAACAAGCTCTTACCCAAACACCGGTCCTGATTAGTCTTAATTTTACCAAAGACTTTTACATTTTTTATTTTGCATCTGAACATACAATAGATGCAGTTTTTCTTCAGAAGAATGATTTAGGGCAAGAACAACCAATATCCTTCTTTAGTAGGGCCTTAAGAGATGCTCCTCTCAATTATAACATCATGGAGAAGCAAGCCTTAGCATTAGTGAAAACTTTAAAGGACTTTAGGGTATACATTTTACACTCTCACATAATTGCTTTTGTTCCACATACTGTTGTCAAGGACATTATAAGTCAAGACCCTGATGGTAAAAGGGGAAAATGGATTGCAGCTATTCTTGAATATGACCTAGAAATTAGGCCCACCAAACTAGTAAAAGGACAAGGATTAGCAAAACTTATGGCTGAGTCTAACTTCCAAGCATTAGACATGAATATGGTAGATGTGTTGGAAGAAGTAGAAGAAGCTACTGCTCCTTTCATTGAATAAACATTTCTGAATTCTCCTTAGTATGCTGACATTATTTATGTGCTTTTATATCTAAATGCCCCTCCTTCTTTGTCTAAAACTAAAGCTAGATTTTTGAAACATAAAGCTTTGAGTTTTTGTATATTAGATGGGGTGTTATATTGGAAAAATGCTGTTGGAATTTTGCTTAAATTTTTACTTGAAGATGATGCAGGAAAAATCATGCATGAGTTGCACGATGGTGAATGTGGAGGGCACCTCTACTGGAAGGCCACAGCAAACAAAATTATTAAATCAGGTTACTATTGGCCTACCCTTTTTCAAGACACTCAGAAGTTGGTCATGTCTTGCCATAAGTGTCAAATCTTTGATGGCAAGAGAAAAATCCTTCCCTTACCTTTACATCCTATCAGAGTTGAGGCACCTTTTCAACAATGGGGGCTGGACTTCATTGGGGAAATTCATCCATCCTCCTTAGCTCAACATAAGTGGATCCTCATAGCCACTGACTTCTTCACCAAATGGATAGAAGCTATACCTACTAGGAATGCTAATGACTCCGTCATTATCAAGTTTCTTGAAACCCATATCCTATCCAGATTTGGTTGTCCCAGAAAAATCATAACAGACAATGCTGCTGCTTTCAAATCTAAGAAAATGGTTGATTTCTGTCACAAATACCATATAACCTTGGGCCATTCCACTGCTTACTATCCCCAAGGAAATGGATTAGCTGAATCCTCCAACAAGAGTCTCATCAATATCATTAAAAAGCTGTTGGAACAGAATCAAAAATCATGGCACAGTAAGCTTGTTCATACCTTATGGGCTGATAGACTAACTACAAAGAAATCAATAAATATGTCCCCCTATCAGTTGGTTTATGTCATGGATGCAATTTTTCCTACCTCATTGGGAGTTCCAGTCATGAAGCTCCTTCAAGAAGTACACGTTGAAGAAAATGATATGCAGAGGAGGATCAACCAAACAATCCATTTACAACAGACCAGGGAAGAAGTTTCTGAAAGAACACAGTTGGTCCAAGAAAAAATGAAGAAACTATTTGATAAGAGGACCAAGGCAAACAATTTCCAGGTTGGAAGTGTTGTTCTCAAATGGGATTCAAAAAGAGAATAAAAGGGGAAACATGGCAAGTTTGAGAACTTGTGGAAGGGGCCCTATATTATTCATGCTGAGAGGGGTCATAATGCATTTTTCTTGAAAGAATTGACTGGAGAATACCTATATGGAGGTCCTGTCAATGGCAGGACTCTCAAAAATTACTTCTGCCAAGAATCTTAAGTTTCAAAACATTTTTTCTTTTCCATTGTAAATATCATAGTCCAACCATTGCATTCAAAGATATGAAAAATCAAAAATACAAAAACAAAGAAAAGAAATAAAAGAGGGCAAATTGTCAAAACAAGAAAGGTATAGCCCCATACCAAAAAAGAGAAATAAGTCTGAAAGTGTGCAAGCTTAAATGCCACTCCTACAAAACACACTTCTAGTTAGTCAAACAATTTAATATTGACTAATTAGTTTTAAATTTTTCTGCTGATAGGATAGTGAATTCGATTTGCCAAACTGTTGAATCTTGGCTTATCAGTAGATAGATTAGGATAGAAATTGAAGGTTCAAACAAACTCAAAATCTGAAGCAAAGTTTCCAAAAGAAGATGACTCAAATCTATGGTAAAATTCAGAGTCAAAGAAATGTAAAGATCTGGTTCTAATCAGCTTAAAACCTGAACCAGAAGAAAAGCAAAAATAGCTCAAAACAAAGCAAAAACAAAGCTGTGAAGAAAGGAGAAGGCCATGATGAAAAATTTTCAGATCTTAAGCCTTCCATTTTTTATTTTTTATTTTCTGCAAATAATAATCTATGTGCAGTTTTTTTTTATGCCATAGATCACAACAAGTCAAAAAACTTAATCTTGACTTGGCTGTTTTTAAATTTATGTTGTAGAATTTAGAGAATGAAAGTCTGTTGGATAGCCTAATCCCAACAGACAGTAGATTAGGTAGAGAAATATCTGAGCTCAACTGTTTAATCTGAGTTCAGGGAGAAATAAGGAATAGAATCAGATTAGTTTTTATGCTTTCAAAAGAATAAAATGTTGTAAGAGAGTTTGCCAATCTAAGTGCACTCAGATGAAGAAAAAATGTTAGATCAGTAGGATTGGGTAGGTAGAAAGTTTGTTGATGAAAGTTCCATTGTTTTTCAATGATTGATAACTTGTTTCCAGAGCAAAAGAAGATCATTCAAGCAGAAGAGAACAACCCAATGGATGAGGCAACTGATCAGCTTCCCAGAGAATACAAGTCTGCAGTTCTTGATGCCTTCAAAAAGGCACCATCCCGAAGTGGAACCATTGTTAGCCATCCATAAATATATGTCATATTAGATGGTGGCTAAATGATGTTGGATAGCCTTCAAGAAACAATTTCATTACTAAAATTGCTGATACTTGAAGACTTTTGATAATATCCTATCCTTGGGTAATATTCACTACTGTTTCCCTTCAGAACTTAGAATCCTGCTGATTTCCAAAGCCAAAATAATGCTGCAAACCCCATTTTTCCCTTTTTCTCCTTCCCATACTAACCTCATTTTCTATTTTCCCATTCCTCATGAAAATCCCATAATTTCATGTTTTCTTCCCTTCCTATTTCATAAAATCCATTTCATAAGGTCTAAGACCCCTTCTTAGCCTTATCAGAACCTCCTTTTCCTTTGAAAAAATATTAAAAAACCATAGAAAATATATATTTTCTATGTTCTGGGCTTAAATTCCCCTCGAACTAAGTCCCTAACCCTTTTCGCCCATGCGCCCGAGTGCCAGAACCAACTGCTAAACCCATCGGGCGCTTATTCTTTCGAATTAATTTTTCTCCGCCAAACCGCGAAAAACCTTTGTTATTTGTGTTTTTTGGGTTTTAATTTATTCCCGAAGGTTCCACCCATATAAATGATGGATCAATCTCCACCATCGATCTACTCCATAGATCGGACGGTGCAGAACACGCCATTACTGTGGACCCCCCCCCCCAATCCTTGCGCTGTTTTCCAAACCTACGTGGTTTCTTTCGCACCGCTCTTCAGCAGAGGGCGGTTTTTCCCCGATGGCCAGCGATTCCATACGATGGTCGACGCATGTCCCTTGTATGATTTGAAAACCATCGTGCAACCATCGTCCATCGCACATTATAGTTCGTACGAGGATGCCCAGCGAAATTTATCTCCGTCGTCCGATCTGGGCCCACTCATCCAGCGGCTATCGCTCTTCGAAAGTGTCTGATGGTTAACAAAAGTGCCCACGCAATAAACAGGCCCTCGTATAGTATCAAATCAATCCTCACCATTAACCTGATCTATAGATCGACGGCCCATATTGTGCCACCCGATTTCGTTGCCCAATCAACGTTTCTCCACCGCTGACTTTCCATTGCCCGCTCCCGACCGTCGATCATGCACGATCAACGGCTCATATTTGATCCTCTTACACCTATTATATTATCTCCCCCGATCAATCCTGACCGTTAGATGATGCCATCCGACGACCACGCTCCTCCACACACCTTCCGATGCAGTAAAACCAATAAAAGTAGGATTTTATAACGTTTTGTTTGTATTTTGCAAGTTTTCGAAGGTTTTCACTATGAACGAAGAAAATTCGAAAGAAGAGGGTGACGACTCTCTTGCTTTCGATTTACCAAAGGAAATCAATCACCGGGTTTAAAAATTTCATATTTATCAATGTTTCGTGAACCATTGATGCATTCCAGACCCTATGCAGCCCTGCGCAACAGCAAGAAAACATGGATCAAGCACAGGAAAAGAGTATCAGCGCTGAATACTAGGAAATTATCAGAGAAAAGGATTAATGGAATGTTTATGAGGATTATGTCCCAAAATGATCATTATAAACCTAATCCCTGGGTTAAAACAGAGTTCAAAGCAAATCCAAAAGGTTTCACCAACAGGGAACCTCCACCGCCACAAATTGAGGCAAATTTATCCCTCTAAGCTACCACGGCGCCACCTGTGCCTCAAAGTATTCAATCAGGAGCTGAATTTATTGATCAGGATTATATTTTTCCTCGACACAGCTGAAGAAGTTATTTCTGCCAGGAACTTCAATGCAAAGAATATCTACAGAGTTACTTCGACACCACACAAATGCCTCAAAAGTCAACAAAACTCCTACCAAGCTTGAAATCATTATGAAAATCATTTAACACAGAGGATATGTATGTAAATTTCCTCATTGAACCCGTCAAAGGCCAATGAGCCATTTAATTTTGTATTAATTGAAGTTGAGATCTTTTGTCAGATCTCACCTCCTCATCCTTCTATATATACTACAACAGAAGATGAGTGAGTGTTGGTTGTTGTTTGATCACAAGTTGTAACTTTGAAACTCTCTGAAATAAATATACAAGTCTATTGAAGTTGAAAAGAAAATTGAAGTCTAGGATGTCTTGATAATGTTGTTGCATATCTGTTCCTGAGAAGGCTCTATCATTGGATCCATGAGCTTGGCTGTTGGTGAAGTATTCTGAATTTGTTCTATATTTTTTCCCTATTTTCATTATGTTTCATAAATTCTTACTACAGTAGGTTGAAAGTTTTAGAATAAGAAATGACTCCTGGAAGCACCTTAGATCTGTTCATCCTTCACTATTTTATGTTTTCTTCTGCTGAAGTATTTTAGAGGCTTTAAACTTTATCTTTAGTCTTCATTCTTGTTTATTTCTATAATATCTCAAATAGTTGGTTTCAGCATGATTTATGGTTTTCCCTGCTTGTCTGCCATCACTTGAAAGCCGTTATTGAAGTCTCCCTTTGAAGTACCATTGTTTTAAGTTAATCAGAGAGGTCGGTTTTGATCTTGCCCTTTGCCATTGCTTGAACAGTTGTTTCGAAGGTATTTATAGTTGTAAACATAGATGTTATTTAGGTGTCCCCTCTTCTATGACTGCAATTATCAGTGAATCTTTTATGTTTTCTAAGTCCTTTAAAATAAAATCTTTGAGGAAATAGGGTGTTCCCCGAATCTTAGATTTCATTTTAAAAGTTGTCTCGAAGTCATTATTTGCTTAAATAATGTTTGTAGAATTTATGGTTAGCCCTGTCTATCAAATATTTCTTTATTGTTAAGTTTTGTTCTTCAAGTTCCCTTTGTTGAGAATTAAACTTCTCTTTCCAAATCATTAATGTTCATTTCATTCTAAAAACAAAAGGATCCTATGGCCAAGTTAGATTTTCTCTTTGATATCCCATATCTCTTGAAGAGTTTGTCAGGACCTTATTTTGACTCCATTGCCCAATGAACCAGATATTTCCTCTTTCTGTCTATATTTCTTAGACCTTTCATGTTCTGCTGTATCAACTCAATCCAACCAAACAAACGTCTGCACTTTATAACTAGTCTAAAATCCATACTCAAAGCACACAAGATAAACCTTTGCAAACAAATATTTGAGAGATCACTCTCTGAGAACAAGAGGACTAGATCCTGGAACTCTAAATATTGGTTCTGATGTTGCCTTGTCTTTTTATTTTCCAAACTATCAAAACACGGGACACCAACATTGACAGACACTTAAGAAAAACATAAAAGCAATCCAGGATCTGGTAAGTACTTCGAAACTAGCCAGCCTTTGATACACTTTCAATAGAAAACATTTAAAATACAAAGGGAAACAAAAATGATAACAAAGAATGGTCTAAGATCTAGTAAGTACTTTGAAACTAGCCAAATTTCAACACATTCCAAGGGAAACTTTCAGTCAGTATTTTGGGATAAAACTAGGACCAGGGCTCACCATATCTTCCTTAGTTCATCTCCAGTTAACATGAAATGAAAATAAATTTCAAGAATAAAAATTAGCTAAGACAGGAGGATGAGGGAACGCTAGCATTCCAACTGCTTAAACTGAAATAAGTCATTCCTAAATAACACAATTTGGAAGAAAACATATAGATACAAATTTTCAGTCAGAGAAGGGTACTAATATACAATAAATCCTAAATCTATGCATGCTGTTCTTTCTAAGAGAAGATGAAAAAGGTGGAAACAGAAATAAAATAACAATTCACAATAAGAAATAACATCACCGTCGACATAGGCCAGGATCCCATAAATCAACTTGTATTGATGCTTCAAACCAGTTACAGCTTTAAGTCCAGTGTTTCAGGTTAGAAATCATCTTCACTGCTCAACCTAACTATTCTATCACAAGCAGAGCCTCAAGAGCCTTTGAACACTATTTACAATAAGAATTCTCGAGAACAAATATATTTCAAAGTTCTGCAAAAAACCTTTTCTCATCTTCTACAGGAGTATTTATAGAAGGAATGAGGAGGTGGGAGAGGCTAAAAGATCTCCCAGGCTCAATTAATACAGAGTTAATACTTCTCGGCCTTTGAGGGGCTCGATGAAGAAGCTTAAATATGTTTCCTCTGTATTAAATTTTTTACATTAAGAATTAAGCTCAGTGGGAGCTTTTGTTGACCTTTACGCTCTGTTTCAGGATATAATTAACTCTGCTGATATTTTACATTAAGTTCATTTGGAAGAATTAATTCTTCGACTGCGTTGAGGCAAATATTTGATTTTATAATCAATAACTTCGGCCTCTGTTGAATGCTTGTGGCTACAGGTGGCACTGTGGTAGCTGAGAGGAATCAATTTGCCTCTGATGTGGTGGTGGAGGCCTTTCTGTCTGATAAACACTTATGATTTTCTTTTAACTGTGTTTTAATTTGGAGGATTAGGATTTTGATAATCAATCTTAGCTGTAATCCCCCAAAATAGTCTTCAATCCTCTATTCTGCTGTGTTTTGTCTTCGACACTGATACTCTTTTAATTTGTTTTAAATAACACTGTGTCTTGTTGATGTGCAGGGCCGCACAGGGTTCATATGGCATCAATGCCCATGAAGCATTGATGAAACATGGCATAGAACCCTTTGGAATGATCTTACCTTTAAATAAACAAAGCTCTGAGGATCGTCACTCTCGGCTTTATCTTTTCTCTTTTAAAATATTTTGAAATTCATTTGAACCTGCATAAAACACACAAATATTATGAAATCCTGCATTTATTGGGTTTTACTGCTTCAGAGGGTGTGGGGAGGAGCGTGGCCATTGGATAGCATCATCCAATGGTGGGGATTCGTTAGAGGAGGTCAAAAGGAGAGCATAGGGAGAAAATAAGTTAGATCCGTTGATCGCGCAGAGATCAACGGTGGGGATTGAATGGGAGAAAATAAAGCGAGGGAGTCATTTTATAAAGAAATGGCGAAAATTTGATGAAATGAGGTTAAAAAACCTTTGTTAGGAGGAAAATAGGGTTAAAAATGGAGTTTGGGGTTCGGGATCATCGTGGGCCATCTGATGAGATCGGCACACGAGATCAACGACAGAGATTATATGTAAAAAACCCTTGCTAAGGGTGGAGGGCGATATGCAAATGGAGGTTTAGATCCAAACCGTTGATCTGCAGAGATCAACGGTGGAGGGCGCGCATGATAACACATAAATGGAAAGAGGGAAAGCAGTTTTGGGTTGAAAAATAATGGTTTTCGCGCGGAAAAAGGGCGGGTAGAAATTTTTGCCTTTTGGAACGCGATATGCATCCCCGCCCGACGCGTGGCCTCAGAAAACCACCTATATCGCGCAATTTCTGAAAATTATCTTCCGTGCTTAAATTTACGCGACTTATGAGGTTGGCCATCGGATCAAGGGTCTCAAATTGGACGATGGGAGAGTGAACATGATACAAGGTAGATGTGCGGGCGGTAGCAGGATGGGCGGTTTCATTCTGGGCCGTCGGATCCAAGATTTGAACAGCAGAGATTAATTATGGAGGGAGGCAGGACCCACAGGGGTCAGGCTCAGTGGAGTTAATATGAGCCACTGGATGAGGAGAATTAATGGCTAGGATTAAATCTGGGGCTAACGTGAAAGAATATAAGGGCGGAGGAAGGATGAAGAAGAACCGTTGATCTGCAAAGATCAATGGTCTGGATTGGTTGAATAAACATTTGGTGCAGAGCGTATAGAATATAACCAAAGTCGGAGGATCTATTTGGACCGTCCAATCTGGACACGTGGACGGCCCAAATGCAATCGGGGCTCGATGATCGACGGGGAGAAGAACTCGAGAGGCACCGATGCGATTAATTGCGGACCGTCAATCTACAGATTGGATCGACGACAGAGAACTCATCGGAGGTTGACCAATTGGGGGTGGGGAAATATTTGATGCGCTCGATGAAAACTTTTGCGAAGTGATTATGTGCTGATCATTTACCAGCTTTAGATCAACAGTCGATATCGTTTCAGGACTTGCATTGGCGGAAACCCTTTATAACATGAAAAATCCCAAAATTTAATATAAACAAAGGTTTTATGTGTCGGGGCGGGTTTATATATATGACATGGATAGGTGCCCGACTGTGGGGCCTTTGACTATATGGAAACAAAAAGGGCCTGGGGCTTATGTATAAGGGCCAATCGGGATCGGAGGTCGATCCTTTGGGCTTTTCAATCTACCCATTCAAATTTTGCGATGCGATTGGTGCTTGGGATTTTAACTCTTGGTCCCGACCGAAGTTATATGGGGTAAAAAGTGGAGGGGGCAGAGTTTTAGCAAAGGGACTCAATCGCATCGGAATTTTTTATGCAGGTCTTTTAATCGACCCATTTTTACATTAGAAACATCGCTCCAGCGGGTTTTAGAGAAAAACTTTAGGTAAGTGGGTTTTTTGATTTACAAAGGAAAATACCAATCAAAGATGAAATATACACTATTTTTAGCACCCGACTGCGGGCACTTGGGTTATATAAAACAATAATAGGATCCGGGGCTGTGTATAAAGGCTTAATCGCATCAGAACTTTTGGACATGGCAAATAGAATTATGCACTTGTATTTTTGCGATGCGATTAAGTGCCCAAATGGCTTAGCGCCTGGTTCTAGCACTAGGGAATATAATGGGGAAGTGGTTAGGACTTAGCCCAAGGGGGCTTAAACCCTGTGGTAAACAAACTTATTTTTTATGTAAATTTTCCAAGTTTTTTAATGGATTTGGGGGTTTCAGCAGAGTCCAAAAAGGAGTTTTAAACTCTATAAAGGAGATTTCATGAAGGGGAAAATGGGGAAGACCGAAAAATAGAGGAAATTCATGGGAATAAAAAAGGGGTAAAATGGAGGTTAGTTTTGAAGTGGAAGGAGGGGAAAATGGTGTTTGCAGCAGTATTTTCTCTTATGGAATCAACAGAATTTGAAATGGAAACAGCAATGACAATAAAAAAGGGCATGATGACTTCCAGAGTCTTCAAGAGATAAAAATTTTTATAGTAAAACTTGTTCCTTGAAGGCTCCAAAAAAAATTTAGCCACCATTTGTTATGACAAATTTTATTGGTGGCTAACACACAGTTGAATCCAAAAAATGATATCTTATATATCTGATAAATCTTAGCATTCCCATACTCATGCTGGAAAATTTCTATATAGCACGCACCTTTGGAAGGATCTAATGGAACAACAACTTGAGTACCATTATGTTCAAAGATCATCTGCCTCTTCCTTAGGTTTATTATAGAGTCGATGTCATAAGCTGAGTAAAACCCCAACATCGCAGGATACATATTACTATCATTAACGATCTCAATCACTTCGAAGTTGACCAACATGCTAGCTCCATCAATATCTATGCTAATCCCCTATAATCACCCCATAGGGATGATATTCAGTTGATTTTCCATCCACAACTGAATCAACAACCATTGCAACTTAGGCCTTCCCATCCACTCCCATGTCTATTTTTGAAGAACATTGGCAACTAATCCTAAATCCAGAATGACTTGATCCATCTCATAATCTCCAATCTGTGCAGTCAACCGCATCTCCCAGCCAGTTCTCTTCTTGTTCTTGTACACTTTATTTACTGCGTGTTGCACTAGTTTCAAATTTTTCCTTCTAGCGCAATTATCTATCAGTTCCTACAACCCTTCCACAACCCTCTGGTCCCTCAGCAATTTCATTCATGTATGCAAGAAGGACAACAAAATAGACTGATCAAATTCCTTTACTTTAGCATCCTCCCCAGGCTTATTGTTCACTGGAAACAATTCTCTCTATGCAGTAGGTGGAAAAGCTTTAGGAGTCATAAATGTATTCCTTTATTACATGAATGTATCTTTCTCACGTTGCACATTGAAGCCAACATTTTTATCTTTAGCTTTCCTAACCCATGTCTTCGTCACAACCATTCTTCCTTTTGTGAGGTCTCCTCTAGTATTCACACCACTATGAGTTACTACATTAACACTTGGATCTGCATGGCACGGTTCATCCCTCATCATTTGTATATTCTGCGCTGGCTACTAGTTGCACTTCTCCTGCATTTTAGATAACAATATGGGACAATATTCGACTTCATGACAAAATTCTTGACAATACTTACAGGAAACTACGGTGGGATTCCAACAATCCCTGGAAAAATGTCCACTATGTCCGAAGTTGTAGAATATGATATGCCCTCACCCATGACCAACACCTACTCCTTGGCCATGCCCTCAGCCTAGGAAACCTCATTGCATGGTCAGTGAACCTGAAGCTTCTTGCTCTTCTACCTATGTATGATACGCACCAGGATTTTTCTACATCATCAGGTCATAGCTCTTACAATGTTGTTCATCATGCCCTACCGAACTGCAAAATTTATAGAACAACTGCTTTGGAAATCTGAAAAATTTCTACAACATATGAAAAAATTTCGTGAAATGTTGGCATGAAAATTGATATAAGCTACATCATGCACTAGGCCCTACACTTAGCCTTACGCTCGATCTAGGATTCAATGGACTCGGCATCCCAGTGTTCAAATAGTCTCTAT
The DNA here is from genome assembly GCA_034641835.2 of Pinus albicaulis. Classification (NCBI taxonomy): domain Eukaryota; kingdom Viridiplantae; phylum Streptophyta; class Pinopsida; order Pinales; family Pinaceae; genus Pinus; species Pinus albicaulis. The sequence continues at coordinate 707,534,093 of CM076584.1, forward strand.
AAACAAAGCATCGTTGTTTATAGTGACACTCTGCTTTGCATTTGATACACCAGACCTTCGTTCTTATCTCCAGGTGAACCTCATTTCCCTTCTTTAGATCCTGGAGCTCCATATGCAAGCTCGCTAACTGATTTTAAATCTGTTGCACTCTTATACTTGTATCAACTACGAGTGATGCTTCAAGCTTCATCGTGATCTCCATTTCTTCAGCCTAAGTCACAATATTCTGTTTTGAGAATGGTAGTCTGAGATGAGGCAACATCAACAATGAAAAATTCTCTATTCTTTTCATTTGGGATCTTGAAATTAATTGGCTCAACAATGATTTAAATCTCTGATCTACCTCCTATAGAAACTCAGTAGTCAACTGCTTAATTTCTTTGATCTCTGTGATACGCTAGGAATGTGACTTTGGTTTCTTGAATTCAACACTTAGCATGGCCTTTGTATCATCCAAAGAAGCATTTTCATTCATCGTAACATATTCCATGTATCAGGACAATGCCCTATCTTGTAGCGCTGTAATCAACCGCGCTTTCATCATGTTTTCATATGTAACATTCTGAAAACTCCATATTGCTTCTACCACAAACAAGAATTGTTCAGGACCATTTATTCCCTTAAATACAAGCATCTTTGGTGGTTGGGCCATTGGTGGAGGTGGAGGTGGAGGAACAAAATGGGGTGGAGTAATGATGGGGGTGGAAGGTTGGTGAATTTCCTTAGCACTTTGTTGACTTTCAAATACCAACGACAAACTTCGCGGAGTAGCGGGGTTTCTTTCACCTTTTTAAGATTCAAATAGTGGTTTATATTCAGTTTCAACATAAGTACCCTAACCTGTTCTGAATCGCTTACGTCTTCGCATAGCACTAGGTTCTATTTCTTCAAACATCAATTTGAGTGCATCCATAGTATACCATTTTCACATAATAGCATTTTAATCCAGAACTTCAGTGAATTCATGTACTTACCTCTATGGTTTCCGAAGAACTTGCACTTTTCTTCACTATAAGACACAAAGGTCTTGATCACGAACTAAGTAATGACCCCTCCAAGGATATTGTCTATCCAATAATAAAAAACCCTCGCGATCTCGTTATTAGTATTTTTCAACTTCTCAATCAACCCTAAGGTCCACACAGTGGGCTTATTATTGAAATAACCCGCTTGCACTGCTAGTCTTGAAATCCACTCGTATAGCTCGCTAGCAAACAATGCGAAAAAAATATCATACCGATATATATATATATATATATATAGCCAAAGTTCAGTAGAGATGTGCGGAATTATGTTTTCTTGCACAAAAAATTCATGTCTTTTTTATCAATCCACCTTTCAAAATTTTCATTAAACAGGTTCCACATCTAGCTATCCCTCAGTCGGATCCCGATCCTAGAAACGAAACCATTTTTTGGGTTGATGGGTTCTAGAGCTAGCTTCAATGTGACTTCGAAGTCCAACAAAACCCATTATTACCATACCTTTCGGCAATGACCTGCTTGCGGAGATCGAAGTATCACTCGAGGAAATATAGGGGGATGCTAGAAAAAGATTTTTTCATCCAATGGAACATTGGACTATGGATTTAGGGCTTTTCCTACTTAACAATGCTTTACAGTAACTATCTATTAGTAATACCAACGTTGTTCAACACATTTGTTGAACTGAATAATAAACTGTGCGATCTTCCTTATTCATGAATTAAACAAAGTAAATAAACAAAAACAAGACTGCATTATTCAATTACAGATATAAACCCTTATTCATAATATATATTCAAAACAATAAGTAAAAAAGAAAACATATCAATATAACTCAGATCTTTCTCAATAGTCTTTCATTAACAGTCATATATTCTCTTTACATCCACTTTCCACCCTGTGCAGACATCTGCAAGGCCCTATGCACACAACTGTTAGGGTATGCACACACATCTGCAAACTTCCTAACATATCTGTGCACACAACTGTAGGATCCTTTCCCTCTAGCCCAAATACAACCTTTGAATCAAAACAATATTACATCCAAATGCATCACTCAATCCTTTTCTCCATTCCCTTTTGACTTCTATCTATACTCCTTATATTGATTTGGCCTTTACAACACCATGGCCCAAAACCATGGGCAGATTCCAATGTTCACAAAATATACCATCTCATTACACAATAAGTGGCTTTGACCCACCCGAAAGTCCCTATGACTCAAAATAGACTTTGCGTTGTGCGCTTTGCTTCTCGATCTGCAGAGTCTTTCCTTCATTGCTTACTTTGCAGGGATCCCAAATCCAACAATTTCATATCATATGTTAAGTGATGTGTTCACCAAATACATGAGAAAACCCACCAGCTGCCTATAAATAGTAGCATCCACTACTTCACCCAAAGTAACATCCTCATTCCTCCATTTTTCTACTAGAGGAGTGTCCATGGGTTTGTTTCCCTCTGTGTGAAACTTCCTCAGAATCTCCTTGGCATACTTTCCCTGATATGAAAATAGCTCCTCATCTCTTTTCCATATTTCAAATCCAAGGAAATAGTGAAAGAGCCCTATGTCCTTCATCTCAAATTATCTTGCAAGATCCTCTTTGCAAGACTTTATGAGTTGCTCAACAACTTTCAGTATCAGATCATTGACATAAAGTAAAATAATCAAAATCTTACCATCAACCACAATATGATATAGATTTGCATCTACTTCACTCTTGGTGAAGTCCAACCCAGTAAAATAGCTTTCAATCCTGGTGTACCAAGCACGAGGTGCTTGCTTCAGCCCATACAATGCTCTCTTGATTATGCACACATTTGAATCTCTGTCTAAGGTCTTAAAACCTTCCGGCTTCTCAATGTACACTTCTTCCTCAATAAATCCGTTGAGAAATGTTGTATTTACATCCATATGATGTATCTTCCATCGCATCTTCACTGAGAGTGCAAGGATATATCTAATAAATGAGTACCTTGTGATTGGTGAAAAACTCTCATCATAGTCAATCCCCTCTACCAGAGAGAACCCTATGCCAAAAATCTAGCCTTGTGCTTCTGCATACTCCCATTTGATGCCTGCTTCACCTTGTAGACCCACCTGGATCCTACAACTGACTTCCCCGCTGATCTTAGGACAACTTCCCATGCACTGTTTCTGATGATGTGTTCATACTCCTCAACCATGGCATCAACCCACACTAGCTACTGCACTAATTTCTCAAAAGGGAATGGTTTTATCTCAATACCTTCACTCATAAGAGCCATAGTGTACTTCTTTTGGGACCTTCTCTTCTTGTGCTGTGATTTGGGTGCTCCCAAATTCTCTCTCGTGTCCAAAAATAATTTGTCAACCTCTCTGGTGTACTTCCTTACATCTTTTGTAGATGGCTCTTCATGAGTAGTTTCTACCACTCTATGTTCCTCTACTTGTGGCTGCTACACATCCTGAGGTTCATCCTTTTGAGCCAACAGCTACACAACTACATGCAACTCGAGCTCCCTCTTAAAGGACAATCACATGGCTTTATCTTCATCTAATTTCATATCTCTTTTAACCACTTTCATCATGTGTGCCAGCAAGTACACTCGATAGTTGTGAGGTGTATCAATGTACACCACAAATATACCCAACTCTGTTGTTGGCTCTAACTTCTTCCTGGCATCTTTGGTCACATGACACATCTAGTCTCTTACCTAAAAAAGCATCCTCTGGTGTACTCATCCCAAGTATCTGATGAGGAATTCTTTTCTGCATAAATAATTTTGTATTGCATGCTTTCGGCCACAGATGTAATAGTAGGCCCTAATAATGCAACATAGCTCATGCTTCTTCCATAATCATTCTATTCTTCCATTATGCAACCCCATTCTGTTGTGGGTTACGAGGTGCAATTAATTCTCTTCGAATTCCTTCTGAGGCATAGAAGTTCTTGAATTAGTTATAGATGTATTCTCTGCCATTTTTTCTCCTCAGAGCCTTCGCCTTCTTCCCTATATATTTCTCGAAAAGTACCTTGAACTCACAAAATTTGGATAATGTATGATATTTCTTCTGCATGAAAAAAATCAAACATTTTCTTGACAAATCATCAACAAAAATAACATAATATATGTGCTTTGTTTTGGAAGTTGTTGAGAATGGTCCACACATGTCTGAGTGAATTATCTCAAGTATCACCTTGGCTTGGCTTTCTTTATCATGAAAGATGGCTTTTTTATACTTCCTTAATGTACACCCTTTGCATGTGTCTCTCTCAGAAAGTGCACCCTTTGGAAGTCTTGTAGAAATTTTTTGCATGATCTTCAAATCACTGTGGTGTAGATGGCCCAACCTCTTGTACCATAACTCATCGATGTCTCAGCTCTCCACGTTCTCTACTTTAGTGCTTAGTGTTGCATAGTCTTCTACATCTAGTTTGTAGATATTATTTACTCGAAACCCAATATTTTTCACCTGTCCCATGGCTTTGTGATGAAGGAATTCCTTTCCTTCACTCAAGATCAAATCATATCCACGATATTCCATCATAGAAAAAAAACCAAATTCTTGTTTAAACCAGGAACATACATGACATATTTTAATCTAATTGGATTACCTGAATCCCTCTAAAAGGTAATTTTACTTACACTGGTAGCATTATAACTCCAGTCGTCACCCATCTCAATGTGCATCTGGATATCCTTCTCATCCAAGATACTGAAGAATTATTTGTTTCTGATCATATGGAATGAAGCTCCACTATCCAAGTACCACATAGAACCCATCATCGATGACACCATGCATGAGATGAGGGTTAAGTCTAACTCAAATTGTGAAAAAAATGCTTTACCTACTCTTCCTCCTAAGGCCTTCTTGTTCTTCTTATTTTTTGGACAATGTGTGGCATAATGTACATGCTCATGAAAGTTGAAACATTTTACCTTTGACAAGTCTCGCTTCTTGCCTTCTTTTATGGACTCAGATTTGGAATGGGATAGCTTCCATTCTCCTTTCTTTACCTTTCCATCCAAGGCATAGTTCTCCTCATCATCAGTATTTGATGAGAATCCATCTCTGGTGCTCTGCTAAATTTATTATTGTACCAGATCAGACCATAGTCACTCTTAATCTGGTAGCTTTTCCCTCCCATTCACAGAGTCTTGATTGCTATGAAAACTCTTGTGAAGGCCTACAAGAGATAGGCTCACCAAACCATCTGAGGCAATAGTTATCCCAAAACTTCCAAGCTCATCTCGACGCTGAGTGAACTTCATCAAGTATTTTTGGATCATGTCACCCTTCTCCATTTTTATCTTCCTGAGCTTGTCTTTCAACGCTAACTTCATGTGGTTGCTGTTATTCTGATACAAATATTTCAAGGCCTTTCACATAGAATATGGATTCACCTTCCCATGGAGACTTGAGACAATATGATATCGAACTCCCTCTAACAAGATCCTTCTTGCCTTTAGTACATTTTTCTTCCATGCATCAAGAAGATGAGCATTTGTTGTTGCGGGTTGAGGGATATTAGTATCTATGAAAGACTCAAGTCTGTTATCCTTGAGCACTGCCTCAATCCTGTCATTCCATTCTATGTAATTTGAATTTCCCTTGAGTTCATATTCGATTCTTAAGCCATTGAAAGACATATTGATATGTTGTTGGATCCTGAAGAATAAATCTACAAATTCAAACTTGATCAAAACAAACATTATTCTTCTCTTCTTATTGTGATTCTTGGCACTATGATACCATGTAGAAAATATAACAACGAGATTCAATATGATATTATAATGTACAAAAACATGATACTGAATCCTTCTACAATTTGCGGAAACAAAACATGACTGCACCATCACATAACAAGTAAGAGAAAGAAACAATCGATTGCACGACACAAGATGTATCTAGGGAAAGCACACTACCTAAAACCCTGCTATATGTATATTTTATAAATTAAAGGTCATGAAACAATACAATTCTTTCTCTCTTAGAGAAATTCCTACAGTCTTCCAAATGTCTCACTCTGATCTAGGAAAATTCAGTCAATTACTTAACCAATTCTCATCCTCTGATCAACCTACCTTGTGTTGGTAGAAGTATATGTATTCTAATTCCAATATTTAACTATAAATATGAGAGCACAAGACTTAGATATGAAAGCATATGAAATGCGATATTAGAGCCTATTCTAGCCTATGCTATTAATTGACACTAAAAAGAACCAATCAATAAGGATAATCACTTGTCACTAGATTGTGGGACTCTAATTCTTATCAAGTTTTGAAACAAAATCTTTCGTTGCCGATAAACAATGTTCATGTGGTTTTATTTATGTAGTTGTTTCATTCTTGAGACTTCAGTGGTTTTAATCCTATAATGTTGCATATAAAAACTCATTAAACATGTTGGAGAAAAACAAAATGCAGAAAAGTAAATTCTGGAAACTACAAAAAAAAACGTGCAACCAAATTAAAGGAAATAAAGTAACAAACTAAAAAAGAGAAACAACAAGAAATGTATTAGTGGGACATCAAAAATAAATGCCAAGAAGGATTTTAGTTACAATATTTCATACAATGATGTTCATGTAACTTCTTTTGATAGTTCATTTCTGTTTTAGTCCTTCAATGAATATTTCCTATATTGTTGTAAAGTAAATCATAAGCATTCAAGTAATGAACTTACAAATAGTGCAATCAGACTTTAAAATCATTACTGAATGAAATAAGGTTTTAGACTCACTGAATACACTAAAATAAATGTAATAAGAAGTGAAACACGTGAGAAATAGTGAACTTACAGTTGATAAGAAATTACACAAATGGATGAAAAGAGGAGTTCACTTCCTTTATGTTTTAAAGCACTGTGGATAATGAGATATATTCTCATGAACAAACAATCTTTGAAGGTAGGAAACAACAAGGAAAATGAGTGGAGAATATTACAAAGAGTATAGTGTAACAATTTATGCAATTTGTTGAGTCTAATTAGTAATCAAAATTGAAAAAATATAATTGAAATGTTGCAAATTGAACATAAATTGAATGAAAATCAAGCACACATGATGACAATTAAACTAAGAAAATGAAGAAAAACACATACCAGTGGATGGGGGCCCTGCCAACCTTGGCATATGTTATGAAAATGCCTACAAAACTAAGTAATGGTCTACATCATGTATAGGAACATCAACTCTTCTTATTGACTGGAAACACAAAAAAAAATACTTGCTAAGGTTTTGCAAATGGGGTAGCAAGCTAAGTGGGCTTGATTGTGGGGGAAATGCAAGAGTTAAGCGCGATTGAGCTAGAGGAGTTTTGGGATGGGTGACCACTCGAGAAGTGTTGGTTACCAGGTGAAAGCCCCGGAAGTGATGATTGATACTATTTGAATTTCACAAGTTTCAATCCCACTTCTTCACCCCTGTGAGCATCACCCGATGTAATGAGTGCTAAGTGGATTATTCAAAAATCATGAAAAATTAGTCAATTACGACTACCTCTAATGGAAATGGTCATAGTTGAATGACTTTCTTAACGCAGTTGAATCCCAAAAATGATATCTAATATAATGCACTGCAGAAACCCCTCAATACTTGAATAAAAGAGTAAAGGGAGCTCTACTTGAATGGTTCATGAGGCAAAATACTTGCTAAGGTTTTGCAAATGGGGTAGCAAGCTAAGTGAGCTTGATTGTGGGAGAAAAGCCATAGTTAAGCGCACTTGAGCTAGAGGAGTTCTGGGATGGGTGACCACCCGGGAAGTCCTGGTTACCGAGTGAAAGCCCCAGAAGTGATGATTAACACTATGTGAATTTCACTAGTTTCAATCCCACTTCTTCACCCTTCTGAGCATCACCCGATGCAATGAGCGCTAAGTGGATTATTCAAAAATCACGAGATATTAGTCAATTATGACTACCTCTCATGGAAATTCTCGTAGTTGAATGACTTTCTTAACACAGTTGAATCCCAAAACTGATATCTAATATAATGCACTGCGGAAACCCCTCAATACTTGAATAAAAGAGTAAAGGGAGCTCTACTTGAATGGTTCATGAGGCACAATACTTGCTAAGGTTTTGAAAATGGGGTAGCAAGCTAAGTGGGCTTGATTGTGGGGGAAATGCCACAGTTAAGCGCGCTTGAGCCAGAGGAATTATGGGATGGGTGACCACCCAAGAAGTCCTAGTTACCAAGTGAAAACCCCAGAAATGATGATTGACGCTATGTGAATTTCACTAGTTTCAATCCCACTTCTTCACCCCTGTGAGCATCACCCGATGCAATGAGTGCTAAGTGGATTATTCAAAAATCATGAGAAATTAGTCATTTATGACTACCTCTCATGGAAATGGTCATAGTTGAATGAATTTATTAACGTAGTTGAATCCCAAAAACGATATCAATGAGTGCTAAGTGGATTATTCAAAAATCATGAGAAATTAGTCAGTTACGACTACCTCTCATGGAAATGGTCATAGTTAAATGACTTTCTTAATGTAGTTGAATCCAAAAAATGATATCTAATATAATGCACTGCGGAAACCCCTCAATACTTGAATAAAAGAGTAAAGGGAGCTCTACTTGAATGGTTCATGAGGCACAATAATTGCTAAGGTTTTGTAAATGGCATATCAAGCTGAGTGGGCTTGATTGTGGGGGAAACGCCACAGTTAAGCGCGCTTGAGCAAGAGGAGTTCTAGGATGGGTGACCACCTGCGAAGTCCTGTTTACCGGGTGAAACCCCCAGAAATGATCATTGACGCTATGTGAATTTCACTAGTTTCAGTCCCACTTCTTCACCCCTGTGAGCATCACCCGATGCAATGAGTGCTAAGTGGATTATTCAAAAATCATGAGAAATTACTCAGTTACGACTACCTCTCATGGAAATGGTCATAGTTGAATGAATTTCTTAACGCAGTTGAATCCAAAAAATGATATCTAATACAATGCACTACAGAAACCCCTCAATACTTGAATACACAAGAGTAAAGGGAGCTCTACTTGAATCGTTCATGAGACACAATACTTGCTAAGGTTTTGCAAATGGGGTAGCAAGCTAACTAGGCTTGATTGTGGGGGAAACGCCACAGTTAAGCGTGCTTGAGCTAGAGGAGTTCTAGGATGGGTGACCACCCGAGAAGTCCTGGTTACCGCGTGAAAGCCCCAGAAGTGATGATTGATGCTATGTGAATTTCACTAGTTTCAATCCACTTCTTCACCCCTATGAGCATCACCCGATGAAATGAGTGCTAAGTGGATTATTCAAAAATCATGAGAAATTAGTCAGTTATGACTACCTCTCATGGAAATGGTCATAGTTGAATGAATTTCTTAAGGAAGTTGAATCCCAAAAATGATATCTAATATAATGCACTACAGAAACCCCTCAATATTTGACTACTAATGCTTCAACATAGTTTCAAATTTTCATAAGAGGAATAGATCTCCTCTGTTACAATAATGAAAAAAATCCCTTCCTATTCCATTTCAAGATTTATTTATAAATAAAATCCTTTGAGGAAGGATAAGATCCAATCCCCTAAATTTAGAAAATGAATTTACAATTTTAGAGGAAAATCTCATAATTCTATTTTTTTTTGCAATTTTATACAAATTGGTGTTAAAAAATTAACTGTCTTCTCTACCATGATGCATTTTAGGGAGATATTTTTATGGAGCCTAACTGGTTATATTATAAACAATAACCTCTCTTGGATTTCCCTGATTCGATTCCATGTCCTTGTAAATCGTTCCCAAAGATGATTGTTTATATTTTTTTCCAATCTCGTTTTTGCAGAAATTTTATACAAAATTGCTTCGAAGAACCTGAAGTAACTTTGCAACCCTATTTAATTTTTGGAAATAGTTTGAGATCCAAGTAAAATACAATATTTTTCACAAACGTATTACTCGAATTCTTGATATTCACCACCATATGCACAGAAATTGAGGTGGAACATGGAAGTTTCAAAACTATTACATATCTTTTTTTGTAGCTTAAGTCATAAGCTAGGATCCCATGTATGAGATGGGCATATTAGAAGGCTTTCACCAGAATATTAGGTCCATGTGGTATCTAATTTACCATGCTAGATAAAATAAAAACATATTTTATAATTTTGAATTTTTTTCCTCCATAAGTGCAGAACTAAGTACAAGACTACTCGTCTGGTACCTGTAACATGGTTCTAGAACATTTTGGTACCACGACTATTGGAGATCCCGTATATATTGTTGTGGAGATATATCGTTCATATGATTTCCTCAACAGTGAAACATGCTCCTTAGCCACATAACCACATTAGTAAACCTTCATTGATAAAACCATGTTAAAAACACATTTAACTAGTAAAAAGATAAGAAGTCCATCATAATAAACCACAAGGTGAAAGGTACATTTAGAAGAATTTGATGATATAATGCTATGAAAATTATCTTAAATGTGGGAACACGCCTCATGAATAGAGACTTTATAGTATAAATGATATGACATATTGAGGGCCCAACATCTCCCCCATGCCTAAGACTTTGCATGCCCTGATGCAAACAAAATACTCACCTATGACATTGTTTCTTAGTGCTGGCAATTAAAGCTAAATTTTCATATCATCATAGACTTGATATATTTCTCAACAAGGTAGTGAAAATTGAGGACAAACAAATATGGACTAGGAAGGGATGGTGAATGATATAAGGTAAGGATGAGGAGGATAAGGGTTGGAAACTATATAAGACCGTTATTCAGATGATGATTTTGCAAATTATTTATGATGTATAAGGATAAGACGCTTTAGATATTTCTTCGTATTCATGTAACAATACTTTTGTTTTCATTCTTATGGTATTATTATAATATGCATAGATGGATTTAGAAAAAGGGGTTTTAATGGTGGTTTACAAAAGGTGAATATTTATGCAATGGGAAGTGGTTAATCATAAAGATTCCTTAAATTTTAATGAGTTAAAGAGCCTTTAAACATGTTTTACCTCAAGTATAAATTTTTAATTTTGATTTGTACCAAAGGCTAAAATGGAAGTGGTGTGAAGATGAAGATGAGGAAAAGTAAGTCCGAGAGTCTGGAGTGATTTGGAAGAGCTGGAGTTGATGAGTGCCAATTTGATCTATTGAAGGAAGCTGAAGCGAATGAACTGAAGATGCCAAAAAGGTCCCAAAAAACACTCCCCACATGCCTGTGGTTTTGCATGTCCTCATGCAAACAAGGTGAGGTACTGAAGAAATGAGGAGGGTTGCTGAGATGTCTCTAGTACAAAGTGTTAGAAAATTATATATTACAAAGCAATGGAACACATAAAATATGCATAAATACAAACACAAAAAACATATAAAACAAGAGAGACACATATATACACAGTTCACCCAATTTGGGATACGTCCACCCCAAAAAACCAGTCCTTCCTTTATATTATCCAACAAGATGAAGACACAACCTACAGAATATCCACTGTAATATCCTCCACTCTCTCTCACAGTCCCCCCTTTATATTTCTCTCTCATAATACACATAAAATACACAACTGCAATACACTACCCTCATACAAAATGAGGGGTTGCCTTCTAGGGAAAAAAACCCTACATTAAACATAACTTCTACCATCAGATCATCTACCTAATGAATGGCCCAGATTGACTACGAAATTACAATATTTTACAAGGAAATTTTACATATGTTTTTAGCTTCAGGGGCACTACCCCCGAAACCCTTGATGGGGGACCGTTGGCCCTCGTACCCCCTAGCCGAGAGGGGTCAGCCCCCTTGGACCGTGGAGGGGTGTACGATCTTCTTGGTGTATACATCCGACTGAAACAAAGACCTCTGAATCAGGATGAAAATCAGGCTCCACACCCAACACAAAGGAACCTAGAAAAAAAAACAACGAAACTAATGAGATGGATAATAAAAAAAAATAAGCCATCTTATATTTTATTAAAATGACGCAAAGCTAAAATGAAGCATAGAATAAATTTCAAATAACTCATTACATATGGTTTCATCAATCTTTAATAGTTTTATGCTCAAGAAAAAGAAACCTTTTATAAATTTAAGGGGCCCTCCTTATTTGTATAAAAGGACGATTTTTATGAACACAACAAATGATGAAACTAATGAAAAAATAGTCATTACTAACCAAGTCCCAAAGTCTTATAGGTATCCAAGTATTAAAGATAAGCTTTGTAGTCAAGTTTTATTAATTCTCTATGATCATATGTCCTAATTATAAGGTAATTAAATCTAAGAGATAGTATGAAAAATCAATGATAGAGGAATCAAGTTTACCTTAAAGACATTATTTAGTAGCAGATTTATGGATTTAGTTTCTACCCTTGACTTCATCCACACATGCTTCCTTTTTATTGTAGCACTATAGAGTAACCATCGTACGCGTAGACAAAATCCTTGGTTTGGTTGACACTTCTTTAAGAAGAATTCCCCATTTCCCGTGAGCGTCCATAGCCCTAATGTGTTTTCCTATTGGTATCACAAGTCAGTACCTGCTACCAGCAGGCATCCATAGCCTCGACAGGCTAACCTCTGAAACTTGTTTTATACTGAAGTATCTAGTCCCACATTTCCTACCATTTTAGGTTTATATTATGAACATTGATTTTGTAATTGGTATATGGGGGAGTAGCTTGAGAAAGCCCCTTAAAGGCATATGATGATACCTTTCAGAGTGACCTATATTATCTGCATAGTGTCTTGGACACGTAAGGTACTCATAGGTATTCAAAGGAAATAACATGAATGAGCCATTTTTAATGTGAGATGGATGAATCTACCAAAGAATAACCAAAAGACACCTAAAGTCCTACTAATCATAGCTTCCATGTATGTTTTTACTCTTAAAGTAGTGTTTCACCATGAACGGAGACTTCATCAACTCTCTTTTAAATCTTAATAAATATGCTTCATATATCATGATTTGGTGTTATGGTTATAGTATTCTAGCTTATTTTTCATCGATATCATTGTATGGACCTCTTAACTTTGTTTTAATCCCCTTATTATGCATTGGTAACTATATTTTGAGAAATTGATTTGTATTGATAATCAGAAATCTATAAGAATAAGGGAATGAAATTCCAAAAAAGAAAAGGTATATCAGCTATCAATAGTTTGGAATTATCATTTAATTCAAACTTTATGAAAATGATTGTTTATTCAATCATCTTCATGAAATAGATGTCTTAATGATAAAGCATGAATACAACTTTTTTAACAACATAAGGAAAAATATAAATATATCATCAAATACTCCCCTAATTTTTGATGACGATGTTTTTTCCACTTTTGAAAATATTATTCATGTATTTAAGCATCCCAAATGAAAAATACCCTTGAATCCTATTTTTTCTTGAAAAATAGAAAATTGGTACAAGAATTCTAGATATTGGTTAGATGAAATATGTTACTAAACAATTGGTATGAAATACTAGACAATGTTGTAATGAAATCATTTCCAACTTCTTATAAGATTCCAAACATAATGATCATAACTTACTTTATTGAAAAGAAAAACTAGAAACAAATCTAGCTATCATAAAGAAATAATAAGTGGGAAAGAGAAGTAATAGTTGAACCATGCTGCTCTTTGAAATAAGACTAAGTGACAATCTTCAATAGAGAAATATGCAGTTGAAAGGGACCCCAACAAAAATATGCAATAGGAACATATATCTCTCATTTTCAACTAATTTCTTTTTAGTCGTTAACATCCCCACTTATACAAAACAAATGAGAAAGATGCTGCACTATATTTTAAAACTAAACTCATTACTATATGTAGCATTTATTTATTTATTTAGTATCCTACTTTACTTGAGAAAAATAATTTCCTCTCCTCAAGTATATGAGTATTTCCAATGTAACCATGTATGTAACAAGTATAAAAATGAATTCATACTCAAGTTTAAAATATAATCTTCAATGCATACCTGAGTATGAAGAACCAGTTGTTTTCATGATGATATAAATAGGTAAGGATGAATGAAGGAGTGGTATTTCCTTATAATTTCTTGAAACCAAATTTCAATAAATTAAAATTCTCTTCGTTTATCTCTTTATTTTAATAATTTGGCATATAACCCTTTACCATGCCATGCAAATCTTCTAGCATTAGATGATTATCCTCTTGTGTGCTTAGAGGATCTGTAGATAGGCATATAAAAAATTCTTGAATCTTAGGTTCTAATGCTTGCTTTCCATCATATGTAGCCCATGATTCTTCAATTTTCTCAACAAGTTTGCAAGAGTAAAGATATTCATGTGGATGTGGTTCATGTAGTTGGTGTTCTTTTATCATTTTTGGGAAGGAAGATAATTTCTTGGCCACTATCAAGATTTGTTCTTCTTGAGAAGAAGAGATCCCACTTGATACTAGGATTTGAGAGAGTTCTTCCAAACTTTTGTTCATCCTTGAATATTTTTTTCTGGTTGCTAATCCCTATCATGGACAAGGATTAGTGTATAAAATTATTATTAAAAATCCTAAAGAAATAAGAAGGAAACACACTTAAAACAAATGCAATCAAACCAATCATGTACTCAAGGCGCCACCATGCTACTATGACCCTGTTGTCACCAAGTCGTGTTTTCACACAAGTTAGGCTTCTCTTATTTTCATGAATAAATATAAAGGAAAACACACTTGCAAAGAAAAATAAGGAAAAATGAGGCTTTGGATCCTACCTTTAATTCTACGCATATGAAAAAGAAACTAGAAAATCAATTAGAGACAACCAGAGTTTGGAGTGACCCCCAACCAAAGTGGATGTGTGGCTCTTCACTCATGTCTTACCATCTTCTCTACCCTCTAGTTTCCCTGTAACTAAGATCACACAGAAAACTTGTGAAAGAAACTATTCTTTAATCCCTTTAGCATCTCCCCAAAAACATTGCCAAAAATGTTGGTGGAATTATTTGTATTCTAATTCCAACATTTAACTATCAATCCAGGGTCGTAATACTTAGAGATGCAAGCACATGAAATAGAGGATTAGAGCCTATTCTAACCTATGGTAACAATTAGCACTAAAAATAACCAATCACTAAGGATTATCACTTGTCAGTGGACTGTGGGACTCTAATGCCTATCAGGTTTTGAACCACAATATTTCATTATCAACAAACAATGTTCATATGGTTTTATTTATGTAGCTTATTCAGCCTTGAGACTTCAGTGGTTCTAATCCTATAGTGTTGCATATAAAAAATCATTAAACATGTTGAAGAAAAACCAAATGCAGAAAATTAAATACCAACAACTAAAAGCAAAAAGAGTGCAACCCAAGTAAAGGAAATAAAGTAACAAACTGCAAAAGAGAAACAACATGGAATGTATCATTGGGACAACAAAAATAAATTCCAAGAAGGATTCTAGTTACAATATTTCATACAATGATGTTCATGTAACTTCATTTGATATTTCATTTGTGTTTTAGTCCTTCAATGATTATTTCCTATATTGTTGTAAAGTAAATCATAAGCATTCAAGTAATGAACTCACAAATAGTACAATCGAACTTTAAACTCATAAATGAATGCAATAAGGTTTTAGAATCAGGAATTATTCACTCAGTGAATACACTAAAATCAATGTAATAAGAAGTGAAACACATAAGAAATGGTGAAATTGTAGTTGACAAGCAATTACACAAATGGATGAAAATAAGAGTGCACTTAAGTTTTTGTTTTAAAACACTGTGGATATTTTCATGAACAATCAATCCTTCAAGGTAGGAAACAACAAGGAAAAATAGTGGAGAATATTACAAAGAGTATAGTGTAAAAATTAATGCAATTTCATGAGCCTAATTAGTAATTAAAATTGCAAAAAACATAATTGAAATGTTGCAAATTGAACATAAATTGAATGAAACTTAAGCACACACGTGTCGGAAATTAAATTAAAAAAATGGAGAACAACACATACCAGTGGATGGGGGCCCTTCCAACCTTGGCATATGTTGTGAAAATACCTACAACACCAAGGAATGATCTACACCATGTATAGGAACGTCAAATCTTCTTATTGGCTGGAAACTTCAAAAAAATTTACAAATGCTTCAACATAGTTTCAGCGTTTCATAAGATGAATAGATCTCCTCTATTACAATAATGAAAAGAAAAAAACTCTCTTACTTTGCCCTTTGAGGCTTTATTTATACATAAAATCTATTGAGGAAGGATAATATCCAATCCCCTAAACTGAGAAAATGAATTTACAATTTTAGAGGAAATTATCACAATTTTGGTTTTTTTTTTTTTAATTTTATACAAATTGGTGTTAAAGAACTAACAATATCTTCTTGACCATGATTTATTTTAGGTATATGTTTCTATGGAGACTAACTGGTTATATTATCAACAATAAAATGTCTTGTATTTCCCTGATTCGATTCCATGGTCTCGAAAATCATGCCCACATATGACTGTTTATATTTTTTCCCAATATAGGTTTTGTAGAAATTTGATACAAAACTGCTTTGAAGAACCTGATGTAACTTTGCGACTTTATTGAATTTTGGGAAATAGTTTGAGATACAAGAAAAATATTATATTTTTCACAAACCCATTTCCCATATTTTTGTGATTCACCACCATATGCATGGAAATCGAGGTGTAACATGGAAGTTTCAAAACTGTTACATATTTTTGGTTGTAGCTTAAGTCATGTGATATGATCCCATGCATGGGTTGGGCATATTCTAAGGTTTGTACCAACATATTAGGGCCATGTGGCACCTAATTTACCATGCTAGAGAAAATACAAACATATTTTATAATTTTGACTTTTTTCCCTCCATAAGTGTAGAGCTAAGTACAGGACTTCTCGTCTGGTACCTGTAACAGGGTTCGGGAACATTCTAGTACCATGACTGTTGGAGATCTTGTACCTATTGTTGTGGAGATGTATCATTCATATGATTTCCTCAATAGTGGAACATGCTCCTTGGCCACATAACCACATTAGTAAACCGTGATTGATAAGACCATGTTAAAAATACATTTAACCATTAAAAAGATAAGAAATCCATCATAATTAACCACAAGGTGAAATAGGCACATTTAGTGGAATTTGATGGTATAATGCTATGAAAAGTATCTTAAATGCGGGAATATGGCTCATGAATAAAGACTTTATATACTAAATGATATGGAGTATGTAGGTACCAACACCTTTCTCACGCATTCTTGGAGGAATTTCGCCCTATTAAATAGGAAATTCCCTTGAATTGATTGTGCAACGCACCCTTGGAATCCACGTGACTCTATAACTGACCTGTACAATTTTCTAATTATACAACTGATAGTTATCATCCATTTAACCTCAGTATCAACTGGGCCTTCCTTAAAACTGACATGTAACAAAAATTTATAGCGAATTATCAGTTAACTGATTGATCACTACCTGTGAATTAAATCATATTTAATTCACTGGATCTCTCACAAGCTCATCTCTCAGTTAGAACTAGTTATATTGATTTTAACTCAATTTATTGAGTTAACTAATTAAAACTCACAAATAACTATAACTGGAGCCCCTTAAATCATGATAAAACTCTACATGCCTCCTCTCTGACCCTCAACTCAAATTTCCTAAGATAATTCAGTCATTCTGACTTAGTTAGCTAATACGAGATTTCATGAGATGAAATTACAATTTCTCTTCCAATTTAATTAAGGGAAAATTAAATTAGAATTCCCCTTTGGGGTTCCATTTCTTCGTGTCATTTAAACAAAATGGAAGGTAGAACGAACATATACAAGTTCTAAACATAGAAGCAGAAAATGTCACTCTTCTAAAGCTACAAATAGAAGAAGCACAAAGAAGAAGACACATAATGAAAGGAAGATTTAAGGAAGACCTTGCTCAAAATCAAGAATAAATTGATGCAACTCTTAATGAAATCAACAAGTTCAAGGATTGGAAAATGGAACACTTGTAGACGATTAACAAGAAATATCAAGAATTGGTTTAGTTTAATATGAAGATAGAAGAAGTAGGTAAAGCTCCATGTGACGAATGTTAGAAAATCGGAAAGGAAAACATATTTTCATAAGTTGATAATTACTTGTGATATTATTATGTTCTTATTAACTACTTTAAGTTCTTATTTTATCATCTTCTCATTAAGAAATCATTAAAGAAAAAAAATGAAGATCATGAACACCAAAAGTAGGCACTCAAATAGGGCCAAAACCCTTATATAGGGAAAAACCCAGTTCAAAAATCTTCCTTCATTAGATTCAAAATGAGAGAGACCAAGACCTTAGACCAATAGAATTTTCTCCTCCACCAATTCAGCCTTCCAAGATGATCTAGTAGTCTCTTCTTATCCAAAAGCTTTAGCCCAACACCAAATCAAAAATTCAACTTCCCATCTACAAAACTTCGACCCCCAGCTACAGAATTTCGGCCCAACAACATAACTATAGTTTCAACCCTACAACAACTTCAATTTTTTCACACGTGTGAGATAATAGAGAGAAAATTTCAGCTTTCTTAGATCGATAGCATCCTCCTTCTCCTTCTCTAGCATTTTCCTTATTTCTTCTTAAATTTCACACTTCTACTAGCCAAGACGATTTAGATCGAACTTGATGAGTGAGTGTGTCAATTGAGGCTGCATTGCTACCTTTAAATATATGTTTTTTCCCCTCATTTTTATACCAAATTATACATTTTGAGGCTGACTTGGTGGAGGAGGCCTAATCGAATTATTTTACATTAAAATAAATTTCTACCTAAACAAATGAACCTCAAGAAGGGTCCTTTACATTATGACACAGACAAGGACACTTGACATCAACCCTATAATCCTTCAATAAAGGCATTAACCTAAAAAAAATTGAGCCAAGCATGAAACCCATGCTTTAATAAGTCAATTTATTTAATAATAAAATTACTTTTTCTTTGTCAATTCCCACTAGCAGAGCCGGTTGAGGATGGGCCTCGTCACAAGGTGACCCAAGATCAAACCTCACAGGTGGTTGTTGCCCTGTGCTAGGGGGAGGAGAGATACTAAAAAATCCATTCAACTGAGGGTTGGTGTGGCCCAGGCTAGGTGCAATCCCTTGTTGATATTGATGGATTAGATTCCCTTGTGTTTCGGATCCTCAAGCCACGAGTGATGCCTGGAGGATCAAAAAAAAATTGAAAAAAAAAATCAGTTTTCTTTCTTTTGAAAAATCCATCACATCATGACTCAAATATAATTACGAATACCTACACTAGTTACATTATTCAACACTCTCTCTTAAATAGGGAGGTATTCATAGTTACATATATATATATATATATACATGGAAGATCTAAAAAATAACTACAAAGAGTTCTAGTACACTCAGTGTTGCAGAGTAGATACCTTACCAGGGTATTCTATCCGGGTGGCACTAAAGGGACTCAAGCTTTAGCCAAATCTACGTACCATCAGGATTTTAAGCTCTACCACCAACCCAAGGATCTAGGCGTGTATCCAAGGTCGAAGCTACATGACCAACACCACCCTCCCTCTTCGAGATCTATATATCAACACATAGGCCGTCCATATTTCCTCCCAAGCATATTTGCATTAGATTCTTCATCTCTCCCTAATAAACTAAATTAGATATATCCATTCGTCCACGCATGCTTCGTAAGTGTTCAAATTTTTTATGGGGAGATTTACTTGTACAAACAAAAACCCCAATCAGCAATAAACCTTCAAATATAAGTAAACACAAACCTTCGGGGTCAATCATTATGATGCTACTTTCATCATCAAGTTATCCATATAATTTGTCGAAATCTTTCTTCTTCTTTCATTTCTTCAGTAGCACGAAATACATCCTCAAATATTTTCAAGTATTTTTTTTGCAACTTCATGAACATTTATCGATATTAATTTTTCTTACTTCAAGGTATTCACTGTCATAATATGCCCTCCCTCTCAAATCAGAGATATACCCTTTATATTATCCAATCTCCCTTTTAAATTAGGGAGATAAAACACTTTATTCCTATATAAAATTGGAGAACCTTTCACAATTTCTTTCCATCATCAAAGTCATATTGAACATCATCATTCATATAAATTAATTCATCACGCTTAACATCTTCAACATCTTGAAGATTATGTACCTGCAACACTTTAATAGCAAATACAACCAAATACAAAAGAATGAAGTTAATTATTGTTATGTGGAATTATGGATTACAGGTAAAACATTCTTCCCTAGATGTAGTGCTCATCTAGAACAATAGATTAAATACTTTGCAACTACTTTTCCAAATAGTAAATAGACACACAGAATGGATAAAAGAACTTACTTGGAGTCCAAGCGCTTCCTATTCTCCTTCTGTCACTCTTGCTATAGCTTCAAATCTGAGCTAGATCGCCAAAATATTTCCTACAAATATGAACACTAAACAACAAAAGATAGCAATACTACAGATGTCTATTCAATTTATTCAGTTAAATCAATAAAACATGAACCATACACATCAGATAAGAATTCATAATATGAAAGATAGAAGCTTATATATATACATATGTGGGAAATTAAGCAATAATATTTATTAATGGATAGAAGGGGAGGTTACAACCCAGTTATTGATTTAGTGTCACCATCTCCAGTAGCATCCTAGCCTCATCACAATGCACATATCTCCAGTAGCATGTCACTCAAATAAATTCCTCAATTGAAATTCCACCAACGTTTCTCTACTCAAATTCTTCCTTATCAAACACTAAGATCTGTGCTCAATTTATAGAAGAGCTGAAGGTAGTTTTATAATCAGTGACTTTCTAATAATAGGAAATACATGTTCCCAATCTTAGAGGTATCAAATGGACACATGGATTCAAAGTTTGACACATGTGTACTCTTCTAGAAGGCACTGGCCAATTGGAGATTCCAGAACAATGAGAATTTTGCTCCCAATGTGACCAAAGCACCCATGAGTGTCGAGAAGTTCTTTGCAAAGAACCCTTGAGTGGGGTTACCTGCATATGAAACACACTTAGTCCCTTTAGAGGCAACGTTGGTGAGCTCTCATATGATATATTATAAACTTCAAATTTTGGAAACCTTTGCAATGAAAGTCATGGATGATTTTTCTTGTTCTTTGTCTTATGGCATGTAACAAATGAAATGATAGGGGATGATAGACCCTATTCAGTGGTTCTGGAGATGATTTCTAGTTAACTAGGTCATTGGGAATGGTGCCAAAATTGACCTATAACAATTTCCCCCTAAAGCATGAAGTCAGAATAATAATAACAATATTTTGATTGAGATTCTTTACATTGTGATGGGCTGGAGATGAAGCGGGTTGGTGACCTGCATCAATCTCATGATACATTAAATCAAGATATATCCTCTTGATCATAATTGCTGAGGGAAGGCATTCCCATGCTCATAACATAAACTTTCTAGTAACATGTACATAATTCAGAAAGTCATCTACATTGGAATATTGTCAAATATAGAACTGCCTACAGATATAGGCCCATGTTTGGATGATTATCTATATGTAAGGTTACCGTACAGATGATGTGTACAACAATCCTAAAATTGTAGCCCGGATGGCTGAAACTAGATCTGGGGTCCTCTTATCTCGTTCACTCAATCATTCGGGTACAAGTCTAGACATGCGAATATATGATTTTTAGTCAAACATGGAAAGACATCATTTGATTACCAACCAATGATGTGAGTTGTTAAAAAATGCGAGAGAACCACCATTAATGTCAATGGTCCTCAAGCTACTGTAGTACATTCCTTAAGGAGTGAATAGATGATTTGATTTTGAATGCCAAACAAAATCGTTTGGTCAAAAATCCGGAACCGATGATCTTTTCGATGTTGTAACAAGCCTCATGGTACTGGAATATAATTTTTCTAAGTGAACTTCCTGGATAATGATTTTTCATCAACAGGAAGCCACCTTATTGTGAAATGGGAGTTACTGATTTCGGAGACAAAGGTATGACTTGATATAGAAATGTTCAGGGATGAATGTCATGAGAATGAAGGCTTATGAGTATTGCAGAAGGACGAGTATTCACTGGATGACTTCTCTTGAACATATCGACAAAAATGATATGAGTTGGTAGCATTGAACCAAAACATAAGTGAAGGTATGATGAATCATAGATATGAATTAATCGTCAATAATATTACCCAACCCAAACAATCACAGTGATGGAGGATGAGTATTCACTAGATGACTTCTCTTGAACATATCGGCGACACTGAGATGAGTTGGCAGCATTGACCCAAAACCAAAGTGAAGGTATGATGAATCATAGATATGAATGAATCGTCAAGAATATTACCCAACCCAAACAATCGTGATGATGGAGTGAAGTGTCATGTTCAAGAGCGACCTGCTACCGTAAAATGTTCTGTTTTCTTTCCCAAATTTTCCCTGGTCATTTTTCGACCAATACCTCTTTATTTTTTAACAATATTGAGGAGGATAACATTTTCTTGATCTATAATTCAACCCTTCGGGTGAACAATTTATCACCATTTAATAATTTAATGAGTCTAGCGATGAATGAAAATCAATTCTTGCCATGATCGACAAGCCCGACACTATTTTATGTTTTAATGAGCTTAACAATAGTAACAACCCAGTCCTTTTTCATATTTAGAGAGTTTGAGAAAGAGGATGAAAGAAAAGTCCATAAGTAATTTTTCGTAAAGTTGTCGCTCAGATTCGAAAAAGTGTAAAATAATATCTAAGAGAACCTCTTTAGTCATGTTTGACCAAGGTATTCCTTTTTCATAAATAATCTATCTCTGTCCGGAGAAGGGTTAAAATTATACTAAGTAGATATCAATTCATTTAATTTTACGAGCTCGAAAAGACAAGTGCTCCGCAATCTTTTCACATATCGAAGTTTGAAAAGAGCTGAAAGAAGACTCCGGGGGTTCCTTTTTCATTATTATCGAAGTTCGAAAAAGAGATTCAAGTGTGCTTCAAATCCTTTTTCGTTTTTAAGAAAGTAAAAAAATAAGGAGGAAAAGTATGCTTTGTGGTCAAATCATTCTCGAAATAAATCTTCACGACTAATATGTTCATCAGTTGTAAGACCTGTTCAAAACAAAAATAAATGGATTAAAAATACCTATTTCATGATAGAAACATAATAAAACCCTATTAATAGCAATAAATATGATTTGCAAAAAATTAAATGACTATTAAAAAGAGTTTTACTATTCATTTTTACCATTCCATAGTTACCATTTGCATTTTGGAGCTTTGAACCTGATTTTACCCCTGAACTTCACGTGTTGATTACGATCGTTTCTATGGATGGATTTCATTGCCATTTGATCTAGGTTAGTGTCATGAACCCTCTCTTTCCTTCAGTAACCATTTCATTTCTTTTCAGTGGAAATTTTTAGGATTTTAAGGGCCCTAGGGTAAATTATACTCCTAAAGAGGGAAACTCACCCTTAAACATCGAAAGTTGTGTTGAATAGCAGCTAAAATGAAGGCTAATTTCATATACAACACACTGTTTCTTGTCTAGGGTTGCGTTGGGTGCAATATTCATTTTTTATTTTTGCATCATGCCCAAAATTTGCCTAATTTTTTGCATTGAATGGAATTTAATAGTTCTTATGGTTATATTTTAGGTTTTCATTGGATTATAATGACAATTACATGGAGGGAAAGAGAGCATGAAGAACATGATATGATTTCCCTAAATGATTCGGGCACAGTAAGAGTCCTAAGAGATTGTGGACTGTTAAAGTACTTCCATTTGTCATGGATGAGGAAAAAAATATAACTCTTGGGGTTCTTAGTTCGAGCATGGGATCTAGCTATCGAGGAATTTCATATTAAGAACCAAGTGGTTCCCATAATAGTAGAGGATATATACTTTCTTACAGGTTTGTCGAGGAGAGGCTTTCCTATTTCACTCTCAGGGCCTATTGTTGGAGAAGATACTATGAGAGATTATGTTTTGCAACATTGTTATCCAGGGGCAGAGCTAAGAAAAGATGGAAATATAAACATTCGGGATGTTAGAGATTTTCCTTTGAGAACTATCCTTTTCATGATCAGAAAAATTTCTGGCACCGTTACACTACATGTAGCAAATAGTTCATATATGCAGTAAACGTTAGAGTTTATGGAGCCAACAATATTCAACTGGTCTGAAGTTATGCTTTCTCAGATAAAAGAACAATTGAACAAAGAAAAGGGAGGAAGGAAGAAGAATTTTAGTTATGGTTTGATCCTCATATCATTTTCCTTAGAACAAATTTTACTGATATAGCCACAGCATGTGACACTGGATATGTCTAATCCTAGAGATCCATGGATGTAGATATGGGTAGAACTAATGGCTAGGCATGCAAGCCAATCAACCATTGTGTTCTCGACTATGTTCTTCACCTAGTTCTAGCGACAGATTTTTTCCATCGATGAGTATGCATATGTAGGCATTGATTTCCGAGGAGATCCAGATTTATATTTACCAGAAGGCGCTCAATGGGGTGCAATAGGTAAGAATGTTTTAACCATGTTTTTTATTTTCCTAAGCTTTATACAATTTTTTTTTATTTTTGATGTTTTCCTAAGACTATACTAAATGTTTGATGTAATGAAGATGTTGGTCGAGTTCAACCGGTGGAGGAACCACAGTGTGTAGCAGATGAGCCAGTAGAAAGGGTTGTTGGGAGAGTAGTCCTTCAGGATCTTGATATGGCTGAGACTCTGACTGAGCTTTAGCAGCACATAGAGGGGTTGATCTTCGGGATTCTAGATTTCCGGATCGAAGAGTTACTCATGCGACTGCAGCGTCACACTATAGGTGTTCCTAACCATTGGATGTAGTTACTACATAGGATAGCTAGATCTATAGCATGTTACCATGAGAATCACTAGTTTACTATTGACATTTTTGATACATTTTGAGGTCAGATGACCAATGTGCCTTGGGAATTTTTTTTTGTAAAAACCTATAACTATCTATCTATTTGATTTCAGTGTTTTTCTTATGTTTATTATGCAATCCTATTCAATGACGTGAACTTTTCTTTACATGTGTTGTAAATGTCTGTCTAAAACTTGATTAGCTAAAGAATCAGTCAATGTGTTCAAATTTCTGGAAATATGTTGATATTGAAAAATATCAAAGTGTCTTTCCAAAAGTCGAACTCTTAGGAACAATCGATGCAGTGTTGGATTTCTAACAGTATATACACTAGTAAGTTGTAATACCATAAGTTATGCCTTATGATGATACGATTAATACGAGATAAAATGGCATCAGAGAGAAGTTTGATCAACGTGCTATACTCAGCGATATTATTTGTCGATCTACCGATACAAATCCCTTGAAAACTCACTAACTCGCCGTTCAAAGCAAAAATGGCCCACGATGCATAGGATAGATTCTTCGTACTACGACTAGCACCATCAGCATATCCAACAAATGGTTCCGAAGGTTCAAAATTCTGCGATGAAATGTAAAGTGGATCACTAATGTCAAGAAAACTATAAAACAAACTAATATAGTGAATGCAAATCAACAACATATATATACAATATATATAAAAAAATTACTATGCTCATGATTAAGCATAGTAGCGTTTCAGATACAACCCATTTTTGGGTTGTGCCAATGAAATTCCATTGTAATCAACTAAATAATAGCAACCCTTAGCAAGAAATCTTTTGAAAATATAGGGGCCATGCCATAAAAGTTGAAATAAACCTGTACCCATTACATCAGCTTCCTGATCATAAAGTAGGACCAAGTCACCCTCTAAGAAAATGCGAGGCTGGACATTTTTGTCGTATTGCACCTTTATACATCTCTTATGCACTTTTTTGGCCAATTGGGCTTCACGACGTGTTTCATCAAGATGGATGAGGTTAAAAGGATGTGTTTCTTCTTCTGAGGTGTCAGGTAACAATTCGATTGTGAGTTTTAACGATGATATTTCACATTGGATTGGCAAGATAGCTTCTACACCATACACCAATTGAAAGGGAGTAAATCCAGTTGCGTTTCTCACCGAGGTTCGTCACACCCACAAGGATAGGTATAGGATCAAATACCAGTTTATTTTATGAACTCTTATCATTTTTTGAAGCATACGTTTAAGAATTTTGTTGATAGCCTCAACTTGTCCATTTGATTGTGGATAATAAGGAGTAGAATTATCATGTCACAATCCTAACTTGGCAGTTAATTCAGTCATCATGTGGTTGTAAAAATGCTTCCCATGATCTGTAACTATAGCTTGCGGGACCCAAAATCATGTAATAACATGATTAAAGAAAAATAATGCAGTTGTCTATCCTGTGTTGTTGAATGTAGGCATCGCTCCGACCCATTTGGTAAAGTAGTCAACTGCTACAATAATATAATCATTCCCCCGATAGGAACGAGGGTTACAGATCATGAATTCAATACCCCATTTCGAAAATGGTCCCACAGAAACAACAATATGCATTGGTGCTCGCGGTTTGTGGATTTTATGATTAAAAATCTGGCACACATAACAACTTCTGACCACGAGGATGCAGTCGCGAAATATGGTAGGCAAAAAGGGACTGGTGCAAAGTATATTCTATGTGGTAGCGTATCCAGATAAATGTCCACCACAAGCCCCATCATGAAAATAATTTAAAACCTTTTCGACCCCCTCATGAGTGAGGTACATTCTTAAAATAGTATCAACGACACGGCGATAAAGTGTATCACCGACGATCAGATAATATTTGGCTTGGTATTGAATACGTCGTTGTTTAGAGCGAGGGGTATCATACTGAAAAGTTTTATTTTGGAGATAAATGATGAAATATCCATACCAAGGATCAGAGGATCTGATCAGAAACAAAGACTCGTCAGGAATTGATGGTTCTAATGTAGTTGCAGTACTATTAGAGGGAAGGTCACAGAGAAGCTCAACCAAAACTAAAGACTTCTTTGAATTAGATGTGATGAATTCAAAATAAAATTCCTGCAAAATGACAATCCATTTTTAATATTCCCCCCCTATCAATTGATGTGATAAGATATAAGTCATGGGGTTGCAATCCGAAATGATAGTGGTCTTTCGGAGCAGGATATAGTGGTGAAATATTTGGACAGCTTGAAAAGCGGCCAAGGAAAGATTTTCTATGTATGAATACTTAACTTCTGTATCATTGAGATTACGACTCAAATAATAGATTTGAAGTTCAATTCCATATTCTACTTGGACCAAAACCATAGTAATGGTCATTTCAGCCGCGACGATATATAGGAAATAATCATTTTTATAATTAGGGGGATACATTAATAACTCTCGGATAAGAGTATCCTTGACAACATCAAAAGAGGCTTGTGTAACTTGGTCCCAATGTAAGGGAACCCCATTTTTCAAAAGTCGAGTAAATCCTTTAGCCATTTCGGCATAGTTTGGAATGAACCTTCTTAGGAAGTTAGCCTTTCCTTGAAGTTTCTCTATCTGAATTAAATTTGATGGTGTAGGCAAACCAAGAATGGCCTAAAATTTCAATGGGTCTATTCGAATTCATTATTTTGAGACTATGAATCCAAGAAAATGATCAGAACCAACACAAAACACACATTTATGTGGATTGAGATGTATTTTGTAGTGTCGGTAGTGTAAGAAAATGGCTCTCAAATGCATCTAGTGATCAATTTGATTTTTTGAATGCGCGGGTAAATCATATAGATAAGGTTGAAAAATTTGCTTGATTTCATTGAAAGCATAATCCATTGCTCTCTGAAAAGTTTCCCCAGCGTTATTTAAACCAAACGGTAGTTTCCTATAAGCGAATGTGCCCCACGGACAGATGAATGTTGTTTTATGTTGATGCTATGGGCAGATATTGATTTGATTGTAAACTAAAAATCCATCCATGAATGAAAATATTTCACATCTAGTACAATCATCAATAATTTGGTCGATAAAGGGAGTAGGATAGTTGTCTTTTGGACAAGCAATATTGAAGTTCCGATAATTGACACACAATGTAATGGTTCCCTATTTTTTCATGACAGGAACGATATTGGAAACCCACTCAGTTAGCAGAACAGGGTAAATGAAACCAGCATGCAAAAATTTTTCAACTTCTTCTTTGATGGCAACAGATTTCTTTGGATGAATAGTATGAAGCTGTTGACGCACCGGTTTGACATCAGGATACATATTAATAGTATGTTCAACAATACTAGTATCTATGCTTGGCATTTCCTCGTATGACCAAGCAAATACATCATGAAATTCACGAAAGATAGAGTTATATGTTTCGAGTTCTGATGGAGAACAAGATACACCGACATGAATATTTTCTACAATGCTAGGTTTGGTCGAAATATCGATCGAAATAGTTTCTTCAATATTTGAAAGATTTCTCTCAGAATCGATTGCGTTAATAGGTAAATAATTCAAAAAGAAAATTTTGATTGATGGGTGATATAGTTCACTAGGATGATTTTATTCATAATCAGGAAGGCGGGAATGATGATGATAATCTTCCCATGGTTCTCCTTCTGACGTCATGGCTTCCAAAATATTCTCATCTGTCAATAAAATTGAGGAAAATGGATCAGATGGAGTACCAAAATCTAAGGAACGATCAACCCAAAAAACTGGCAACGTTGATCTCGGATTCGCCGCCTAAGCTAGATAGATTTATTTCTATGCCAACTCAATAGGGTTGGGCAATAAAAACTCATCCAACGTAACAATTTCAGAATCACCTCTACTTTCCCTTAATCTAGATGGAGTAGAAGAGATCATGTAGCAGGTCTCTATACTTGAAATTTTTGCTGACGTCGCGGGCGGCGGTAATGCAAAGGTTCCCATGAGAGTGGAATCCTTTAAGATTCCTACACCAATGTTTTTAAGTGCTAGTTGTGGTGCATTGTTGGGGCGCTTGTTTTGAAACTTAACAGATTTTGAGTTGCGACTAGTACATGGTGGAACACAACCACTATAGGCAGAAAGATGTCAAGGTTGTGAAGGAGCAAAGGATAGGTGTCACGGCTGTTGTGGGAGCAAGAACAGACGACGGAAGAGCGTGGAAGGAAATGAGTAGTGGAAATCCCGATGAACGGGAAGAAACAAAAGATAGCCAACCGAGAAGAAAGGAGGAACTGTCAGTTGCGCTGGCAGCTGAACAAATAGGCAGCCAACCAGTGGATAGAAAGGTTGGTGCAGATGGGAATAGGCAATAGGGAGCCATAGGAGAGCTCTGTTTGTGTTGTATTTTTCTCCATTCCTCCGTGTTTCTATATTTCTCTCTGTCCAATAGGACTTCTTGTATTCTGCTCTGTTTATGCTCACGCAGTTGAGCCTTGTAATATTTTGCCACTGATAGCCGATGCTTAATGCAATCAAAAGTTTTGTTTCGAGTATCTGTTATGGTTTTGAATGAATGGTTTTGCAAGCACTTTTAAAATTTTATTTATTGCAAGTCTGAATGCATTTTTGAGAGATATATGTTATGGAACATTGTATTACAGTTGTTTGAGACTTCCAACGTAAATTTGATTCAAACTTATCAATGTTGTTGTTGTGATACCTATCGACTCCATACCATAGTAAGGTCGTGGCATGCCTTGGGTGAGACTCTCGACTCTTCGGAGCTAGGTGCAAATGCCTGCGTGAAACTAGACTATGGTGGAAAATCTTGTTGGCTCTTAACCTGAACTCGGGTCTTCTCTGCGAGACCTTTTCTATCGCCAACAAATGGTTTCGTTGCCGAGACTTGAAAACTCATTTGGGAGCTAGATCATGGTATCTCAAATCCTTGAAAGAGAAATATGAAGCTGGTGGGATAACCACCTAGATCAGTTCATTGATCAACAAGCCGAGCTGAGACGACAGAAGGAGAAAACAATTAAAAACCTGGTTTTATTCTCCGACTCTGCTAGTGATACCTACGAAATATTTTGGGGAAAGTTCCCAGAAGAACTCTATAACTAGTTGCGGAGGCTTCAAACCAAGGTTGTCAAGGAAAAGTAACGGAAGATCAATCGCAAGTGGGCGCACAAGGATCTGGTGGTCCTTCATTGGTTAAACACTGATTTAACCTGAGCTGTAGATTTTTAGGTGGAATCTACCTTGGGCGGATATATAGTGGAGTTTTCAGTAGAGTGCTACCAGTCTTTCTCAAGATCAAAAGATACCTTCAGATCCGAGTTAAGGGGGAAGCTACTAAAGGAGATTCCTTTGTGGATTAAGGCATTGATGGTAGATGAAGGGTTGATGGGATTCCAAAAAGCAGAGATGGAAGCGTAAAAACTCCGATGTTGGGGGAAGGGATTAAGGAATAGATGCTACAAGAACAGTGAAAAGGGGGAGTAGGACTATGGATGTTGAGACCGCCAACAGGCTCAGGGAGTGACGAGCACATCAGAGGGCGCAGATTCCAGAAAGGTGGCGAGTGAGGGTGATAAAGGAGTTGAAGAGATAAGAAATTGGTCAAAATAAAAAATAGGAGGCGCCTCAGATGAAAAAGGGAGTGGAAGTTCAGTTGGGTCCCTATGATCTAGGAGGGGCTGTTAAAGAAGTGCGGCAGGTGTATAGGAGTCTAGCCCAGAGGGAGAAAGGAAAGAAGTCTGATGGAGAAGGTACAGATGTGCACCCAGAGGAGGTGTCTGATGTGGAGATGCACGTTGCAATGGAGAAAATATTTCAAGAAAGGCCAGCCTCCATATCTCAAGGTATTCCTCATCCCCACAATTCAAGTTGGGACTAGATTTACAATTCAATAGTTCCTATTCCCCAGAGTTCAACTTGAAACTATTTTTTCAGGAAGTAGCAGAAACGTTTGCCCAATTGGGGGGAAACAAAGGAATTGAGTTACAGAAAACTTAGGAAGACAATGAAACCAAAATTCATTCTGAAGCTTTGATCCAGGAGTGGTTCCATCTATTCCTGAAAATTGTTAACAACGCACCAATGCTAGAACAGCTAAAGAAGAACTTGGAAGGGGTGCTGAAGAAGAACATAGGAGCAAGAGAATCAATAGAGGTGGACCAGAAGTATGTACAGAGAAAAAAGAGAAATAAATGAAGGACGGGAAGGGAATTTCGAGTGAACACACAAGTTGCGGGGTTCCAGATTAAAGACACCATGCGTGATTTGGGATCTGATGTCAACATCCTACCAAGAAAAATTTGGGAGGCATTAGGGAAGCCAAGATTGAAATATTCCCTGATTCAACTTCAGATGATGAACCAATATTGCATTGTTCCCATCGGCGAACTGGAGGAGGTTGAAGTTGACATTGCGGGAGTAAAGACATTTATGGACTTTGAAGTCATCGACATCATGGGAGATAAAGATCCATACCCTGCACTGTTAGGAATTGATTGGGCCTTTGGAAATTATGCAATAATCGATCTAAAGAAGGAACTAATGATATTCAAGGATGAGGAGATCAGAGTCACTTAGCCACTCGACCCATACTAAGGACCGAGATATACAGAGACTGTGGATAATAGAGAAGATGCTTAGCTTCTGGACCATCTCTATCAAATGACCACAGAAAGAAGAGAAGATTTAATTAATCCAATAGCAGAAGGCTTGGTAAGCTGGAGAAGCATCCAAAGCTCAGAAATGGGATCAGAAATATCTTGGGATGATTGGCAGCAAGGAGGGTATGAAACAAATACAAGGAGATGCGCCAATATTGGAAGAGTCAATTGGATCAGGTCGAGATTTAGGAATACCCAATCTCATATTATATGAAGGTTTTAAACCTTTTCATAGCCAAGATAGAAACTATGGTACCGAAAAGCCATAGAGTACCACTTATGGACATGGAATTACAATCCACATCCGCAAGATGGTGGAGTAATCATCGAAACTCATTGATGCAATGGGATGAAGTTGTGGTAGCACTAAAATCTAGATTTAAGGAGGAGGAAGGACCCAGAAGCAAGGACAAGTACCAAGGGGACTCAGACCCCAGAAACCATCTGGAGAAATGTGAAGCCCAATGGAGAATCGATGGATATCTAGAATAATTGTGGGTCCACCGGTTTATCCACTCCCTGGATGTAATTCCAAAGGCCTGGTACCTGATGGAGGAAAAAAGGAGAGGGACCCACAAATGGCAAGAAGTTGCAGACAAATTCACACAGTGTTTCTCGTTTGAAAGAAATACCGAGCTGGTCACACAAGCGTTGCAGGCTATAAAGAAGGTATTGTTTTTCCCAGAAATTCAACAGACGGATGAGCAGTCGTTTCAATACGAGGGTATCCAATAAAAGGTGGCATGTCAAAAAATTAATAGTGAGATGGACGATGAAAATATGGAGGATCTCAGGCATCTGTATTTTGAAGAAACAGAAGGGGAGAGGGACATCAAAGAAGAACCGACAATAGAAGGGATCCATCTGTTACCTCTTAGAACCAAGAAAGTAAATATTGGAACAGAAGACAAACCTAAATTGGCGACAATTGGAGACTACTGGGATGAACAAACAACTAAGGAAATATTCAGTCTACTAAAGGAATACGAGGACTTGTTTCCTTCATCAGTAGCATATCTAAAGGGAATAAAAGGGGAGATCGAGGAAATACGGATAATACTAAATCCCGATGCAAGGCCTATGAAACATAGACGATATCGTCTAAACCCAAGAGTAAAGGAAAAGGTGAAAGAAAATATCGAAAAAATGTTGAAGGCCAGATTAATATTCCCAGTAGAAGAAGCAGAATGGGTAAGTCCCATAGTTATATAGAAAAAAAGGGAGAAATCAGAGATACAAGTCTTTGTAGACTACAGAAGCTTAAACAATGCTTGCATCCATGATCTATTTCCTACTCCATTTAGTGATGAAGTCTTAGACAATGTTTCAGGGAACAAGGCATACTCATTCACCGATGGGTTCTCAGGATACCATCAAGTAAGAATAGTGAAGGAATACAAGAGAAAGACAACATTCACCACCGAATGGGGCTCTTTTGCATATAATGTGATGCCATTTGGATTGAAGAATGCACCTGAAGTATTCTCTCGCATTGTGATAGCCACATTTCGGGAATACATCCAAAATTTTTTAGAAGTCTATATGGATGATTGGACTATTTACAACATACTAAAGGATCATGCGAGCCTCTTGAGAGTAATGTTTGATAGATGTCGACAACTGTAGATCTCGTTGGACCTGAATAACTGTATATTTTCCGTACCATTTGGAACACTGCTAGGGAACGTGGTATGTAATCAAGGTGTCTGCATAGACCCAGCCAAAGTAGCAATGATTGTCAGTATGGAGGCGTCGGAAACGGTAAAACAGCTAAGGTCACTGCTGGGCCACACAGGTTACTACCGACATTTCATTCACAACTACGCCAAGATAACAACACCATTAGAAAATCTATTGAAGAAGTCAGAATAGTTCCAGTGGACCGACAACTGCAGAACAGCCCTGGAAACCCTAAAGGAAAATCTGGCGAGTGCGCCAATACTAGTCCACCCAGACTGGGACAAACAATTTCATGTACACATTTATGCTTCCAGCATTGTGCTCAGAGCAATCTTGGCTCAACCTGGAGACACTTCAATCGATCATCCGGTATATTTTTCCAGTCGCAAGTTGTCAACAGCAGAATGAAACTACAAAAAAATAGAGCGGGAGGCATTGGCAATGGTGTACTATCTTCAGAAATTCCGCCACTACCTGTTGGGAGGTAAGTTCAATTTTTTCATAGATCACTCAGCATTGAAATACTTAGTAAATAAGCCAATATTAGAAGGGATAATATTTAGATGGCTCCTACTTTTCTAGGAGTTCACCTTTGAAGTAATTGTAAAGCCCGAAAGACTTAACGTAGGGCCTGATCACCTATCCTGACTAGAGAATGGGGAAAATGGAGGATCTCTAGATGATCAGTTGCCAGATGATGATATTTTCAGAGTAGAAGCCATCCTAGACTACCTAAACGAGATAGCAGCCTACCTCACGATAGGGCAGTGTCCATAAGAGTATACTTCAACACAGAAAAGGCACCTGGTAGTTCGAGTTGCAGAGTATCAGCTGATAGCGGGTCATCTATACAAGATGGGGTTAGACCACATTCTTTGAAGATGTGCCTTGGGCCACGAAAGAGAAACTGTACTATGGGAAAGCCACAGTTGTGTTGCGGGAGGACACGTGGGAGTGAAATCGACAACGCGAAAGGTACTACAAGTATGCTTATGGTGGCCAACACTGCATAAGGACAGCAAAGCATTTGTTCAGAAAATTGAAGTTTGTCAGCGAATAAGATTACCATCTCACAGAGATGAGCTTCCGCTTCATCCGATAAAAGTACTGCAGCCATTCAAAATTGGGCAATCGATTTTGTAGGATCAATTACACCGGCTACGAGATACTGAAAGTCAAGGTACATAATAACGGTGGCCGACTACCTAACACGTTGGGCAGAAGCAGCACCAGTGAGGAAATGCATGGTAGAGACTGCTGCTAGGTTCATATTTGAAAATATAATAAGCCGATTTGGATGTCCAAAAAGCTTGACCAGTGACTAGGGTACCCACTTCATCAAAGACACCATTAAGTACCTCTTAGAGAGCTTCATGATAAAACACCATAAAATTAGTCTATATCATCCACAAGAAAATGGTAGAGTGGAATTATTAAATAAGATACTAAAGAAAGGTCTAACGAAGATATGAAATGTGTAGCGTGATGACTGGGATGAATGGATATCAGCAACACTGTGGGCATATCGAACAACGGTAAAACGATTAAACAACCAAATGCCCTTCCATCTAGTATACGGAAGAGAAGCGTTAGTCCCAGTGGAGTTCATCGTTCCAAGCCTTATAATCGCAACAACCCTAAGTTATCTGAAAAATAATCTGTAAAGGAGCGATTGCAAAAGATACAAGAACTTGAAGAAGGACGATTCTTGTGGAATTTCACCAAATGGTACAAAAGGAGAGGCACAAAGCTTGGCACGACCGGCATATTAAGCACAAATTTTTTTAGGTCAGGGATAAATTTCTACTCTATGACAGTAAATACTAGAAGTTCCCAGGGAAACTATAGATGCATTGGCTAGGACCATTTCATGTCATAGAAATCAACGAGACAGGAGCAGTTCGGCTAGCACAACTGAACGACCAAGTTCTACATGGATGGGTCAATGGCGCACACCTGAAGCCCTACCATGAGTAAGTTAACCATTTCAATTCCAATAACTCTCGCAACTGAGAGGAGTCAATAGGGTAGAAGAGAGTCAATAACTCTCTCACACCCGAGATGAGCATAGATAAGATTCCAAATAATAAATGACACTATCGTTTTGTTGTGAAGACTGCAACACAACAATAGTGTCGGGGAGGGGTAGTTTCCAACGTGTCATCCACGTTAGAAATAAAAGTGTGCCTAACATCAGCCCATCATCATTAAGTGTAGTACCAGTGTCAGTCCCTAGGATTACTAAGATTTGCAAATAATTTCCATAATTAGCATCACCCATATTGTAATAAATTTTACATAATTAGACATAACCACCAGCTGTCGTGTTTGCCCAAATCCAAAAACCATAGTCAACAATGTCATAACCCACCTCAACAGCTAACTAATCGCACGATTGTAGTCGCGGGAGAATCCAGGAAAAAATTAATTAGTTATGGGGTCTCATCAACCTCACCCGTGCTGGTTACTTACATAACTTACATGCAGAGAAGCGCGAGGATGCCAGAAAAATCTGATTTAGAGTTAGAAACCTCCAAGAGAGCAAGGGAATCCAAACCAAAACCAGAACAGAGAAGGTGTCCGGAAGAAGGAATTCGGGAGAAAAGAGAGAGAATTGTTCTACAGGTATACCAACGACGAGCCAGAATGACAAGAGTAAGCCCAGCGGTTGTGGAACAGGAGATGGATAGCAGAATTCAGAAATTGGAATCCCTTGTGGGAAAATACGAAAATGCGACCTTGATTGACATAGAACTTACGGATTCTTTTGAGTTTCTTGCATTAAAAAGGCAGGTGTACATCGAGAATTATGCGACAGAAGAAAGATGGGAAGTAACAAGAGTCCTCCCTGAGTTCAGGGGTATCCAACAGTCCATGATAATGAATTTAAGGAACTTACCAGTGTTTGGGATTACAAGCACTTTGATGCAGTGCACAAAATTTCTATTAAGTAGCATTCAGAACTAGTCTCTATGGCTAGGAAAGGAAATCCCAATTCATGCCAAAGACATCCACAGATTAACTGGACTGTCGCAGGAGGAAAGGGACGTATCATAAGCATTCCAAACTGTATCTAAGAGGGAAAATAAGTCTAGAGACACAGACTATTACGCCAAGTATGGCACTCGAAGAGGAGGGAAGGGAGCAAATATTGAGTTGATTAATAGACCGGAGGTCAAGTTCACTTGCTACCTAATTGCTAGCAAGATGATGAGGCACTATACAAAAGGGGAGTGCACGTTAGATATAATTTCAGTTGTGGAGCACTATGTCCAAGGGACAAGGTTGAATTGGTGCTCTTTCCTGCTAAAAGAATTGTTCGAAGCTTACGAGGACAATTACAGGAGAGCGACCGGGTTTATCTATGGATATTTGATCATGGCGCTGGCCATGTGGAAATGGACCTTCCCCAGCATCAGGATACTAGTAGAGATAGCAGAAGACTAACCTGTGGCCATGAAGTTTGTGCTGTGAAAAGTGTCTAGAGACCCAAGCACAAAGGAAGTGAATGCATAAGCCTTCAGATTTTGGTATGGTCAGATGGTTGACATCGTAATGAGTCAACAAAGGATTCCAAGAAATCTACTAGATGAATACAGTGATTAGGTCTGGTTCAGAGTCACACATAAACATATTTTTCTCAGGCCTACATGTGTACCAGAAACAACATTCCAGATGAGGCCATTGAAGTTCCATATTGATGAATTAGCCTTCCACATGGAGGTGTGTTCATGGCTAGGAGTGGCAATGGAGGTCAAGGATGGAGTGTACACGTACTTCTTTGACGTAATGCTGCCAAACCTGCTACCAAGAGAAAATTCGGAGGAAGCAGCGAAAAAGATTTCAAACCTACAGCTCTTCCCGATTATTCAGTAGCTGAACACCAAGGTAAAAAGCTTTAATAAAGTAGTTCAAGTACTAGCAAGTGATGCTACTCCATTTCCAACATTTTCAGAATTTTAGGCATCCCAGTCTAACCTATCTCCCAGCACGGCCTCCATCTTTGCACCCATCCCCAATGTCTTGTTCAATTCACCATCCCCAACAACTACAATGCTAGTTGGAAAGAGTAAAGCTGCAAAAACTGGAGCAGCACCGAAGGAAAAAAGGGCCAAGGTTGCAGAATCTAGCCCAGTGGTCGACCTCACAGGGGAAGATCCACCTTGACAACTGAGTGTAGGGGTACCAATCTGAGAAGAGCTGACAGTTGAGCTCGAAGAGGCCAAAGTATTACCATCCGACAACCCCATATCCCCCCTTGATTTCTTAAACATCCGCACATCGCCACTTCGCACCCACCAACTACCACCCACCACCTCATCCATCTCCCGAGAACCCCACAACTTCGCACCATCCACTTCATCATCCACCGTGTTCGATCCACTCATTAGAAGAATAAACAATGGGGGCCACAGAATGGAGGTTAACTCAGGTATCGAATTGGTACCCCCAGTTAACACAACCATGATCCTATAATCTACTTTTACCAACCTCATTAATCAGTTATAACAGTCAATCGAAGAAACAGATGGGGCACTCCCTGAGTAGACTTAGAACCACCCAGCTGACCTAGCAGGTCAACAAGGGCAACAAGATCTATAGATGGAAGACTCCAACAATCGACTATAGCACCAAACATCGCCACAATCACCGCAAGACTAGTCAGCGAGATCTGTCGCCAGCGAACAACCACTCCGTACACGAATTCTAGATCAGGGTACCTTCGATACCAAAAGCATGGAAACGTGGGGGAAAACCCAACTGTACCATTTCATTCAGAGAGCAGCCCAACAAGCCAAGAGACTCCACTCGGAGCTTTAACAGAAATGCGAGCAGTAGCAACAAAAAATAAGCATGCTTACTGAATAGCGTGAACAACTGACGACGGAAAAGGAGCAGTTACAGGAGCAACTGGAGACCGTAACCAGAGTATTCAGGGAAGTGTGGCCTACAGCAACGGCCAGCAACAACCATATACCAGAAGAAATGCAGGAGACTGATGTAGTCAAGCGGGTGGTCCACCTCTGGGTGGCATATTCAAATCTCCATCGGGAAAATGTGAAACTCAAGGCGACAGTGGCAGCCTGACCCGCATTACCCGACCTAGTGGTTGTGTACTTGGCACAGATATCAGAAAGACAGGGCCAAGTAATGAAAATGTAGGAAGTTCTGAGTACTGCAACAAAAGAAGCATTCGACCTACTGAAGGGTCTACAAGAATGCTCGATAGCCCTTACTCTGAAGGCACAACTGGTATTGCTACAACTTCAACAGATATCCAGAGAAATCTAAGAAGCCACAGACTGGACTGGACTGGACCAAATCTATGCCCAGGTAGATGTGTTATAGGTCCAAATACAACAAAAAGGGGATACCTCAACGGCGGTAAAGCAAGCCATCCGGGAGCTTCGACAACCGATAAAACTTAGTGCATATGCAATGCAGCAATTGGCCTCTAAGGCCAACACTCAAATCAACACCATGTTTGGTGCCCTACCGCCGAATGTAGGGGAAGAATTTGTCACAAAAATCACAGCCGAAACTGAAGAGCTAATGCAAGGGTGGCAGCAGGCCATGGCAACCTTCCAAGAACTCAAGGCATCAGCTCTAAACAAAGTTCGAGAGTTGGGGCCCTTTTTTGGACAACCAGGAGAAGGGAGGCAGGCAGAACAGGGCACAGGGCCGAGCAGACCCATGCAAGTAGAGACAGTGAAAGACAATTGACTTGGGGTGAGTCAATAGGATGTGGTCGGGGCCTATTGGGGCACTTGTTTTGAAACTTAATATATTTTTATTTGTAGCTAGTACATGGTCGAATGAAACCACGGTAGGCAGAAATATGTCAAGGTTGCGAAGGAGCAAAGAACAGGTGTTGCGGATGTTGCGGGAGCAAGCACAGACAGCAGAAGAGCGCGAAAGGAAATGAGCAGTGGAACTCTCGATGAACGGAAAGAAACAGAAGATAGCCGAGCGAGAATAAAGGAGAAACTGTCAGTCGCACTGGCAACAGAACAAATAGGCAGCCAGCCAGTGGATAGGAAGGTTGGTGTAGACGGGAATAGGAAACAGGGAGCTGTAGGAGAGCTCTGTTTGTGTTTTACTATTCTCCATTCCTCTGTGTTTTTGTATTTCTCTTTGTCTAATAGGAATTCTTGTATTCTTCTCTGTTCATACTCACACAGTTGAGCCTTGTAATACTTTGTCACTAATAACTGATGCTTAATACAATCAGAAGTGTTTTTTCGAGTATCTGTTATGGTTTTGAATGAATGGTTTTGCAAGAACTTTTAAAATTGCATTTATTGCAAGTCTGAATGCATTTCTAAGAGATATATGTTATGGAACATTGTATTACGGTTGTTCTAGACTTCCAACGTAACTTTGATTCAACCTTATCAATGTTTTTGTTGTGATACCGATCGACTCCCTACCATAGTAAGGTTGTGTGTTGTGTAACCAGCTCCAAAAATAGAAGAAAAGAGATATGAACGCCTTAGAAATAAGCCACTTCGAGGGGGAAACCTCCAATACATTACATAAATGAACAATTCTTGGATGATACAATTTACAAAACCTCCTTTCTATATATAGGAGTCCATGGGGCCATAATGTAATCCTAGTGGGCCACAATGTAATCCCAGCCGACCTAACAATAATAATTTAAGGGCACAATAATATCAAAATGGGGGTTACAAGGGTACAATAATAACAATAAGGGGGTTACACTAACAACAATAAGGGACTATACTAGTAATATAGGGACCTAACATGCCCCTCTCCTTCAAAAAAGTTTTTTCCTCAACACTTGAGTAGCTCTGGGTGCTTCTGTATAAAATTCTCATTCTCCCATGTAGAATCTTCAGTGGGTAAGTTCTTCCACTTGATGAGATACTCGGAAATTGATTGATTCCGTAGTTGTCGAGTTCTCGTTTCCGTGACCGCTTCAGGTTCCAATATGATTTTTCCTTCCTCATCAAGTTCTGGAAATATTGTTTGAACTGGAAGATTTTCACCTATAACCTTCTTTAAGCATGAAACATGGAAAACTGGATGCACTCGTGAAGAAGGAGGAAGCTCCAATTTGCATGCCATAGTACCAATCTTTTGCAACACCTTGTAAGGACCATAGTACTTTGGCGATAATTTATTATCCTTCTTAGCTTGCTTGAGGGACATTTGTTTGTATGGTTGTAGCCGTAAAAATACCCAATCTCCTACATCAAAACTTTTCTCGCTGCGATGTTGATCTGCCTGTTGTTTCATTCGATTTTGTGCCAAATTAAGGTTATCCTTTAAGAGTTGGAGAACTTCTTGTTGATGCTCGATGTGATCTTCGACTGCTTGAACCTTCGAATTTTCCCTTAAAGATGATGTAATCGATGGTGGATGATATCCATAAACTGCCATAAATGGGGTCATTTTTGCTGCAGTATGGAAGGAAGTGTTATACCACCATTCAGCGAGAGGTAACCACTTGACCCATTGTGTTTGTTTATCAGATACAAAACAACGAAGATATCCTTCCAAACATTTATTTACTATCTCAGTTTGACCATCAGATCGAGGATGATAAGATGAGCTATGAGCTAATTGAGTACCCAAACAAGAAAATAACTCCGTCCAAAAATTTCCAGTAAAAATGGGATCTCTTTCGCTCACAATAACCCTTGGGCTTCCATGTAGCTTTTGAATTCTGTCCATAAATGTAGTAGCAACTGTACTTGCTTTAAATGGATGAGATAATGCACAAAAGTGTACATACTTGGTAAGTCTATCAACTACCACCATGATGACATTCTTTCCTTCGGACTTAGGTAAACCTGTGATAAAATCCATTGAAATCTCCTCCCAACGTTGACTTGGAATGGATAAAGGTTGTAGAAGTCCCGGGGTCTTAATTATCTCCACTTTATTCTGCTGGAAAACCAAACATTCCGCCACAAAATTTTGAATATCAGATTTAAGGCCATCCCAAAAAAATCTTTCTTCACCCTGTGGTAAGTTTTTAAAAATCCTGAGTGTCCTCCTAAAGGAGAAGTGTGCAATTCCAGAAGAATCTTTTGTTTCAGTTGGGAATTCTTCCAAAGATATAAGCGATCTTTGTACCATAAGGAATCATTTTTCCAACTAAATGTATCAGATGTACTAGGATCTTGCTGCAACTTTTGAATGAGTGTCCATATATCTTTTTCCTTCTTCCATTCATCTCTTGCTTCGGTTATCCAATCTGGTTGGATAATAGAAATGGCACAAAGAAATGCTTCCACCTCTTCATTCTTTCTTGAGAGTGCATCCGCAACAACATTAAGCTTTCCTTTTTTGTAGATTATTTCAAAGTCATAACCCAACATCTTTGTGACCCATTTTTGCTGCTCTTCTGAAGATAGTCTTTGTTCCAAAAGTGTTTAAGACTATCATGATCAGTTTTTACCTTGAAGTTTCTTCCCATTAGGTAAGTTCGCCATTTCTTTAGTGCATGCAGTATTGCTAACATTTCCTTCTCATAAATAGGTTTCTGTAAATACTTTCCTTTGATTGGACGACTTTCAAAAGCAATGGGTCTTCCTTCCCGCATTAAAACTGCACCAATTCCATTTCCTGAGGCATCACATTCCACAATAAAGGTTTTTGTGAAGTCTGGCGTAGCTAAGACCGGTGCTAGGCACATTGCCTCTTTAAGATGTTCAAAGGCCTTAGTTGCTTCAGAAGTCCATGAAAATGCATCTTTCTTCAATAATGTTGTTAGAGGTGCTGCTATTCTCCCATAATTCTTAACAAACTTGCGATAATACCCTGTTAACCCGAGAAATCCTCGCAACTGCTTTATTGTTGTGGGGACTTTCCATTCCTTAATGGATTTAATTTTGTTAGGGTCTACCTTAACACCCTCGTGAGATACAATATGACCCAGATATTCCACCTATTGTACTCCAAAGAAACATTTGGATGTTTTTGCATATAATTGTTTCTCCTGCAATAGTTTGAGCACCCTGTCAACATGTTCAACATGATCCTTCCAAGACCCGCTATAGATTAGTATATCATCAAAAAATACTAGCACA
The DNA here is from genome assembly GCA_034641835.2 of Pinus albicaulis. Lineage (NCBI taxonomy): Eukaryota > Viridiplantae > Streptophyta > Pinopsida > Pinales > Pinaceae > Pinus > Pinus albicaulis. The sequence continues at coordinate 707,576,349 of CM076584.1, forward strand.
AATTTTCTAAGGAAGGGTTTGAAAATGGAATTCATCAACCCTTGAAATGTAGAAGGTGCATTGGTAAGGCCAAAAGGCATGACTAAAAATTCATAATGACCCTCATGTGTTCGAAATGTTGTTTTTGGAATATCTTCAGTCTTCATTCTAATTTGATGATATCCTGAACGAAGATCCAACTTGGTAAAATAAATTCCTCCATGTAATTCATCCAATAATTCATCAATCACAGGAATGGGAAATTTGTCTTTAATGGTGAGCTTATTGAGCTCCCTATAATCCGGACACATTCGCCATGATCCATCCTTCTTGTGTACCAATACTACAGGAGCAAAGAAAGAACTTTGACTAGGTTGAATTATACCCGCCTCTAACATTAGAGTTTATGAAATCACAATTAACATTTATGTTTGTCAATGGAAACATACTAGTATAGGGACCTAACATTGTGGCACGCCTCGGGTGAGACTCTCAGCTCTTCGGAGCTGGGTGCAAATGCCAGCGTGAAACTATACTACGGCGGAAAACATTGTTGGCCCTTAACCTAAACCCAAGTCTTCTATGTGAGACTTGTTCTCTCGCCAACATGCATGAATGAACGGAACACATCCAGTTACCTGTGAAGTAGAGGCAAAGAAGGATAGTTGATTAATGACTGTGATAGTACCTTTATATGGAAAGGAAATCATTCTAAAATATGTAGAAACAATTGAAGTCATAGCATATACCCATGGCCTTTGAAGTAGAATATTATAGTCAAGGGGTCCGTCAACAACCTCGACATCAAAACTCATTATTTTCTACCCTAGTTCAACATGCAGGTTATTAATAATACCACAAGTTTTATATGTACATCCATCAAAAGCCTTCAACATCGTTGATGATTGTGATAAGCGCGACGAGTCAAGTGATTTCCAACAATTTAGATACATAATGCATGTAGATGCTCCCTCATCAATAATAATACAATGAACAAGGTGATTGAGAACATTTACTTGTATGGAGAATGCAAATTCTGCTGGTAGTTGCATCACATAGCCCATATGATTAAAGACAACAAGATTAGAATCAGTTGGATCAATTCCACCAATAGTCGACAATAAAGCCTGTTTTTGGGAGGGACAATTTTGTAATACCTCAAGAGTAGACATAGCTGAAGGGGATTGAGCCAAATCTTCAACTATATTATAATTTTGAGCAGCTCTTGCTCGAGGATTATATGTCTATTTGTGAATTACTCCCTTTGGTGGCTTAATTTTCAATTCAGGAATAGCATTAGGCGGTACTGATTCCGTAGACAGATTCGTAGTCGAGGTAGTAGGTTGATCCGTGGCCTAACTACCATAATATTTATTACACGTAGACACCAAAATATTTGTTGAATATTTTGTGACAAATAACATAAGTACTTGAGAACTAGAAGCTGGATCCGTAGCAACCAATTTTGTGTCCAGAATTGGAAATAGATCTATCAACACAGCTGACACATTGGAAGTATTACTGATTTTTGAGACTTCAGTGCGGTGAGGACAATCTCAAACAAAGTGTTCCTCATTATAGATTATGCATGGATAACGAGGTTTCCTAGGTCCATACAATTGATCAGATGATTTTTCCCGTGGGTTAGAGGTTTGTTTTTTCTTAGATTTCCCCTTTTTCTTACTTCAGGATTGCTTGTCACTTTTTCCCTTGTCAAACGACATGGCATTAATTTTGGAAGAAGGTGCAGGATTAGATATATTAGTATGATGTGTGGTTGTTGTGCCAATCAAGTTGTCTCTTGCATGAGAGTCCTTTAATTGAGGAGGAACAACAAAATTAGATCTCGGTGCGTTAGGGATTTTTTCATAGAGTGTGCCATACTGAGTATAAATCAAGTCTAAATATTGGGCATGAGAAATAACCTGCTCTTATATGATGACGCCACCCTTAGCCACATCCTCAATTATAGATGGTTACAGGGATTTAATGAACCACTCAACAAAAATCTGATCCGGAACAAATGTCTTAACCATTCTACATCGACGATGCCACTCATGAATATGATCAGAAATGTGAGTAGCATTAGTCTGTTTGAAACTAGTCAAGAGTTCTGTTCCAGTTTCATATCATATGGGTAACTGGAAATGAGTCAGAAATACAGTAGCTAGGGCACTGAAATTATCAAAAGAAGCTCTAGGTAACTCAATATACCGTTTTGTAGCCAGACCGGTGAGCGTACATGGGAAAAGACATAGTCGAACATAATCATCATTTAGGGAATTTGATGAACACCATAAATGATAAGTCATGACATGAGTCGATGGGTCTTCCCTAGGGTTTCCATTGAACTTAGGAATATCCGAGAGTAATTTTTGAGGTATAACCGGCCACCAAGGAGCATAGTTGATTGGATCATTGGTTAGCCAATTTAAATCTGGTAACTCTAAAGCTGCAACAAAAGGCAATTGTCTATTAAGGTCAGGTTGAGCATAGCCAGGGTATGATGGAATTTCTTGAGCAATAGGCCTTTGAGCACCAACATAAGGGATCTGCTACTGGTAACCCAGATAGGGGTTGTTTCGAAAACAAACGCTTGAGGATTCTGTTGACCAAAACCTAGATATGATACTTGTTGAAATGAATTCTGAAGTATTTGCACCTAAGGCCGCCAAGGGGTTTGTCCAACAATGTCATAACCCAAATTAGAATAAAATGGATTTTGTTGAGGATATGTATAACCATGTTGTGGCTGTGACATCCCATAAAATGGTAAAACAACTTGTGAATAAATGATTCCAGATACAGGTTCTTGCAAATTAACCGAAGGATTTGGAGTCTGTGGGCCCAATACTTGAGAATATTGAGTGTAAGGACCCACTTGAAAGGGTTTTTGTAAAAAAAATGTATTCTATAATAGGGGTAAATATGTATTAACAAGTGGAAATGATGTGGGTGTAACAGGTTGAACTAGTTTATATGAGTGTACAACCATTTGTGGTTGGATAGGTAGAGTATGTTGCCATTGACAAACATTTATTTCGACATTAGGTTGACCAAAAAGTGACAGATTACTGTCGTATTGGGTGACCAAAGGTTTCCCCTTAGCATAAGGAGGATAATAAGACGAAAATTATTTCTCTCCAAATGCTAGGAGTCCAGTTGATATGGTACTTGATGGAATAGACCCTGAAGGACTAGCTTGATACTTCCTTGATGACGTTTATAAAGAATAGTCTTTCAGTACTCACTATAGGTTTACCAGTTAGAATACGAGACGATGACATTGGTAAAGTCCATGGATTTGAAGATGCACTAGAGAAAATTCCAGATAAAGATTTATAACCTGATGGGACCATAGGGCCACCATGAAAATATGACTCTGGTGAAGTTGTGAACATCGACGGGGTAGCGAGGGCAGATACTGACATAATTGGAACAAATGGCCCAACTGAAGATTTTGGTTCAGGCATGGTTACTTGACCAAATGTATACCCATTTGGATCAACGAGATTTGAAATAGGAATAGGATCAACAAAATCAGATGGTAGTGATTGAGGAAAAAAACTCATACAGGTAAAGATCCTCCCCAAAATGGGTTGGAGTTAAAGGAGTCTCATCTTATGGGATTTCTTCAATCAAAATTAAACTAGGTGGAAGTATTTCACTGTGAGGCCCAAAGCATATTTCAAGAGGTTGACTGTGTGATATGGGAGATTCAATGGCTATAGAAATGTGTGGGATGACCAATGCAGGAAAAAATTATAGTTGTTCGACTTCGAGATTGAGATATTCTGGTAAAAAGGAGACAGGATCTGGATCAAATTCTGATTGAACAATGTTAGGTCCAGGAGGTATGGTATCATTGATTGGATGGATCATGACCATGAGTAGATGTGAGCACTCCGTATTAACAATAGTAGATGAACCGGGATGTGCAGAAACAACTTGAGCTAACTCTGGTATATGGGAAGATGATGTTTCACCAGAGGTACCAATAGTACTTGATTCGGTAGAGTGTTGTCGCCTTCACCGACCATGAGTAACTTCTGGTGGTAAAGGTGGTTTCAATGCTAATATACAAGAATGATGGGGGAAAGGATTTTTATCTTCCGTGATTACTGATTTATTTTAACCAAAAATAAATAAACAAAATAAAAGGGTAATTCTAGGCAAAAGGTTTACCAAGAAACTGTGAACTACAGAATACCTCTTAGCAAACCAAGAAGTGCGGTCAGGCAATCTCCTCGAATTTTGTGTTCGGTGTATCACTATTTACAAGGAGGCCAACTTGGTTCAATATGGATGGATAGAAACCTAAATTTTTCCTCCCAATATACCCAAAGGTACATGGAGGCCCAAGTCAGTACTAGCACTGCCTGATGCGAAACCACACAGTGAGAGTACTCCTTTATACTTTTCGTACTGTAACACCACCTGATATACCCGAAATTATGTGGATGAGATACGATGTACTTATGTACGTGGAGTGAGGTATCACACTCAGAATGTATTGCAGACAATTAACGACAGCTACTATGGTTTACGACCTAGGAACAAGTCTCTAGCCTAGACATTCTAAATTTTATCGTTATGGTTCCAATGATTTGTTAGGTAAATTGAGATAAATTTTAATTTGATATTGTTTATCAATTTTCCTTTCAAGGTTCACCGTGATTAGGTTTTGGAAATTCCTAAAATGCAAACTAAAATGAAAAGTAACCTTTTACTTTTAGTTTTTCAATGAAAATCCTAGCTACTAGAGGGAAAGAGCAATCAATTTGAGAGCAAACAATCAAAGAGCACAAACTAAATTGCAGCTTTCCTAATTGTTCCTTTTGCAAAACAGACAATCCACTACATGCAAATGTAGGTTTTTATTTTCAGCCCCTTTAATGTTATGAATGTAGAAAAGGAAACTAAGTGCACCAAATCAATAAAAACAAATGCCTTTTACTTTTTAGAAATGAAGAATTTAAACAACAATTTCTCTTTTGAAGGAAAAATGAGGAATTTAACAACAATTTCTCCTATCAGGATACGAAGAATTTAACGAAAATTTCCTTTTTCAAAAACAAATGGATCTGACGCAACAATGAAAATACTTTGAAATTAGTTCGTCAATGATAAAGAAAAACAATTTAAATAAACATTGAACAAACTTTTATTTCAAAGGAGGAAGGAGTAGGTAAGATCACTGGTCAATCTGAGGTATCAGGCTCTTTAAAACACAACAAAAAAAAAACTGAAAGCAAATGAAATGACAAACTCAATGGAATTTGGCTGATTCTAGGGGGAAACACAATCTCTAAGGGGAGAAAATGCGTTGCAACACACCCCTGGAAGGGAGACAGTGCTATGAAAAGCACTGTGTCCTGTTCAATAGTGTGTTGAGTGCAGTCAGAGAATGAAAAATAAACTATTTAACACACTTCTAATGCAAATTTTGATTTCAAAAAGCCTAATATTTTTGAGTAAATGCTACTGGGTGAATAAACAAAGAAAATCAGAGGCAAATACACTAAGGATGAAGGGTAAACTCCCCAGCAGAGTCACCAATTTGTTATGTGGAATTATGGATTACGGATAAAAAATTCTTCCCTATATGTATTTCTCATCTAGAACAACAGATTAAAGACTTTTCAACTACTTTTCCTAATAGTAAATAGACACACATAACAGATAAAATAACTTACTTGGAGTCCAAGTGCTTCCTATTCTCCTTCTGTCACTCTTGTTGTAGCTTCAAATCTGAGCTAGATCGCCTAAATATTTCCTGCAAAGATGAACACTAAACATCAAAAGATAGCAATAATACATATTTATATTCAAGTTATTCAGCTAAATCATTAAAACATGAATCATATACATCAGATAAGAATTCATAATATGAAAGACATAAGCTTATACAAATACATATGTGGGAAAGTAAGCAACAATCTTTATTAATGGATAGAAGGGGAGGTTACAACCATGTGATTGATTTAGTGTCACCATCTCTAGCAGCATCCGACCCTCATCACAATGCACATCTCTCCAGCAGCATGTCACTCAAATAAATTCCTTAATTGAAATTCTACCAACATTTCTCTACTCAAATTCTTCCTTATCAAACACTAGGATATATGCTAAATTTATAAGGAGCTGAAGGTAGTTTTACAATCAATGACTTTCTAATAATAGGAAATACATGTTCCCAGTCTCAGAGGTATCAAATGGACACATTTGAACTCTTCTAGAAGGCACTGGCCAAGTGGAGATTCCGAAACAATAAGAATCTCTCTCCCAATGTGACCAACACACCCATGAGTGTCGGGAAGTGCTTTGCAAAGCACCCTTGAGTGGGATTACCTGCATATGAAACACACTTAGTCCCTTTAGAGGTAGCGTTGGTGACCTCTCATATGATATATTATAAAATTCAAATCTTGGAAACCTTTTCAATGAAAGTCATGGATGATTTGTCTTGTTCTTTTTCTTAGGGCACGTAACAACTGAAATGATAGGGGATGATAGAACCTATTGATTAGTTTTGGAGATGATGTCCAGTTAACCAGTTCATTGGGAATGGTGCCCAAATTGACCTATAACAATTATATCAAAATCATGTAACAATAAGGAAGCATTTAGAATCTAGACACAAAACACTGAAACCAAGTTAGGTTCATAATCAGCAAGAGACACATACTAGACTTCAACTTCTTGCTAGGGATTTTTCATAGACCCTAGACTTCATATTCAAGACACAATGCCTTAGATATTAGTAATTCAATCAAATAAAAATCCTACTATACATATAAGTTTTCGACAATATTCTTTTGGAATTATATGTTATACTCTAATAGGGTTTATGCAAAACCTATATTTTAGCATCAAAACTAAATCATATTTAACACAATAGCATTATATCCTAGAATATCAATATCTATCATGGCTTTGTTACAAACTGTAGAATTCAAAAAATATCAACAATTAGGTTAGTATAATTTCATATACATATCTGGTATTTCATGCACTACCATTTATCATCAATATCTACTAGGTAAACCCAAGAAACAAACATCAATACATCAAAGTTATAAATACAACAATTTTCCTTCCAGGCTAGGGTTTCATTCCTAGGAACTTACTATAGATATAACATGGGTTTGCTCATAAAACCTAATTTACCAAACCATAAATATCTTGGGTTTCAATACATAACTTAGGCATTAAAAAAAACCTAATGGACTAGGGTTTCTATAATACCAAAACCTAAATATCAAAAGAATAGGATTTCTAGATTTCATCAACAACCCTAATTAAACTAGGGTTTCATAATCAATATTGGCATATCCTTAGCAATAAGAGGCTAGAGTTTTATAGTGAATCCTAAAGGCTAAGGTTACAAAAAAATGCTTAAATAATATCATGAGGGTAGATTAAATCAATGAATAATCACCCTAACAGGAATATTTTTGATTCAAAACCCTAGACATAAAAATGTCATTAATGTAAAGAAAATTTCAAAAAGATGAATGGTCATACATTTTACATGAAGAGAGCTTTATAATGAATCTTATATTCTAGGACATACCTTAATTTTTTCTTGTTACCCACCACTTTGTTGGTGATATACATAGGAGAAATTTTTCTCCATGATGGACCTTAACCTACAACTAGTAGCCCCTTGTAGCCTTATTCTAGCTTGTTGTGTCATTTATCTGCCACCTAAGCCAGTCATGTGGTCCCTCGCCCGCTTTTGTTGATCCTATGTTTGAAGTTTTGCCTCCCGAATCTAAACGTGTGCCTTGTCATTTGGTAATTGAGTATTGAGTTTACTTATCATGATACTTATGGCCATGGATTGATGGGGGGATTTGGCAGAAGGAGTGGCCTTAGCCTGTGCTCCTGTCCCCTTGATATATTTTAAATGTTACCATGGATCTTAGTCCCATGGAATCTCCTCTATTGACCGTTTGGTTCTAGGATGGTAAAACTTGGGAAACCCCAACTTTGGGTGTGAGTTCTGGCTCCTTTATCTGCATATATTACTCCCTTTCCACTCACAATACCTGCATTCATCATTTCTCCCACCTATGTCCATATTGTCTCTCTGGGTCCACATGGGGGAAACCTCCGTATCCCCTTTCCACCACCTTGGGTCAGGCCTAGAATGATTCCCAGGATGTTGAAGTAGCTAAAAGAAAAAGAAAAATCATAATTGGCGACACTTAATAGGAAATTGTACCACAAAATGCAAAAGATGGTCAAGAAAAAAAAATTAACACGTGGGAAAAAAAAAAACACTTGATCTTTACCCCATCCATGGTCATCACCCTAGTTCCACAGGCCCTAGACGAGCCTCCTTATCATTTAGGAACACATGATTGTCCCAACCCCTAGAGGGAAATGAACCACCCTACCATAAAGGGGGTAATCACTGCTATATCTTACACATCATGCTCTTATCCTTTGAGCCCCAAGTAGTCAATTTGAGAAAATTTATAAAAGTAAAAATTGATATAAATAAGGGTGGAAAAATCAATGTTGAAGCACCTCATGTACCGTGATTTCTCCTCCTACACATTATATACCCAAGTGTGGAATTCCCGTTATCTATTTGTCCCTATGCCACAAAATGTTTCCCAGGCTTGCCCCTCTCACCCACTACTCCATCTCACTTATTTATCATTTTACACACCCATCAGAGGGATTTACCTTGGACATATTATCCCCTTTAAGGTTTTAAACCACCTAATAAGGTGTTTAGTTAACCCCTTTTGGATCTTGGAGACACTAGCACATTCAAAATCCCATTACAGAAGGGAATGCCATTGTGAAGTGCCCATTTGTTATCCATGGTTTTTAAACTCTTTTACACAATTATTCTAATGATTGGTTGTACTGGAAGCCTAAGGGACACATTGAATCTTATAAAGGATTGCAGGTGGTTTCCATTTGTGTTTGGTATCCCTATATTTAGTCCTAACCCTAGAGGGATACATTAGAACATATAGGGTGTGCATAGAGAACCACAATACTCCACAAAATTCGACAAGACTCCATGTATCCCCACCGATGTTCAAATATTATTAGTGATCCACTTTTGGGATGATGATGATGTGCTTGGTAAACTATGCCCAATAGGCCCCACAGGATCCCCACACTCTCAACAAGTGTCTCAGGACTTGTACGATGTCATGGAAGTGTTAATTCCATCACTCAAGCCCTTGCAGAGGATCTACAAGCGTCTTTGACTCATATGGAGACCCATGGGGTGATTTATGTACCCCCACATCCATTGACAGCACCATAGGTCTACTACTTGGAGAACAAGGGGCCACCCCATTTTCCATCATATTTAGAGGAATTTATTCATCATTATGGAGCTTTTGGATATCATATGGCCTTTGGAGGGCCCCACGACATGCACATATTATTATTTGACCTCTTGAGAGGCTTATTTTTCCATTTATGAGATAGTTTGGTGGGCTTGTCACTAAAGGGGTTTTATTTGCACATTATTTTATTAGTAAGGGCTAATGTAGGACCATAGGCTAATTCAAAATTATAAAAGGTGTATAAATAGGAGTTAGCTACATTCATTTGTATCATCACTTGTTTTGGGATCTCTCTCTCTTAAGAGAAAATCACATTTTTTCCTTGGTGGGGATATTTGGATAATGGATGATTTTGTGTATGGATTTGGGTTATTTCTATATTGGAGCTTCTTATGTAAAAATTGATGTTGGTTGAATATACACACTAACATTGTAAGTATAAATTCGATACTATTTTTCTTGTTGCTGCATACTACTAGATTTCGATATAATTAGGACTAACTGCTGCATGATGGAAATGTGGAATTATGTGTCTATTTAGCTTAGTCTATTTATGGGCCATTGCTAGATGAATGAAATGTATTAGAGATAATTTTTCCTCGATAATATTGCATAATTTTTATTAAGTATATGTTATCACTTCACCAGGTTTCTAAGGCTGAAGAAAAAATCCTAATAGAGGTAACCACAGACCAATATTTTGGCTTGGTATCTAGCCCTACCAAACCATAGAGGGCTCTCTCCACAAAAATCATAGCCAAGAGGGCTAGATGAAAAGGTTTTAGGCTAGGTATGAGTTTAGGGGTTTGTTTTATTTTGATTGGGTTGATGGATGAGGATATTAGGTCAAAGAGGCTAGGTCAGGGAAAATAGGATTAGGGTTATAGTCCATTCAATGGGGACATGTAGGTAGAAAGGATAACACATTAGGTTCTTCAGATGGAATGATTTAGACAGGGGAGGAGCTAGGAAGAGCATGAAAGATGAATTCTTCCTAAACTGAAAGATATATGAACATACTATGAAAAATTTCCCAAAACAAAGCATGTCAGATGAATCTTTTTATCAAACTTGAAAGTGATCATACAATAAAAGTGCAATGGATTATGATGACTGCTATAGGGTAAAATTCTTGGGTTGTTGGTTCTCAAATATCCCTCTCAGGGCTTTCTGGTGCTCAAGGCAGACAATAAGATTAGTTTTATAGTTCACAAAGAAGATACATACATGTTCATATCAACTTAAAAAACTTGATGGAATAAGATGGAATATTACCTCTTTAATGATCTTGAAGTCTTTTGGAGAGCACTAAGCAGCGAAGTAGGGATCCTCCTTCACCAGCTCCAAATCTTGACCCTGTGATCAATCAAAGCACCTGTGAAATCTCTACCACAACATACATTTCCTATCAATTAAGTTAATATATGATAAACATTTAAACTATGCACATATAAGCCATTCATCTCATGCTATATAAGTAATTGAATAACAATAACAATATCAACACATAGAATGGATAGAACAGATACAGTTCTATTAATTTATAAAAAGGAGGATTACAACCATTGTTTTTACCAAGCCCTCCTCAGCCTCCCAATCTCTCTATCTCTCAATGTGGTGATGTCTTGATCAACGAGTTCTCAATGAACCTCTTTGACTCTTGACCTTCACACTACAACAATATTGGTCTGCTTCACAAGTATTCAAAACTTTGACAATCCTTCGACCTTGAACCAAGAGTCTTCAGCTCCATTTTATAGGAGATGGAGAGAGAAATCATTGCCTTTCTCCTTCCACCATTTTTAAATAGAAAAAACCAAGATGTTTCCTCAACTTCCCATACTTTTTCCTTCCCTGAGAGTTCAGTTGTTTTTGGCAAGGCCCAATAAGAGACTAGTGCTTTGCAGTTTCTATTTTGTACTGACTCTCTTATGAGAAAAATTTGGAATTTCAAATAATTCTCCGTGGGTTTTTCCTATTTCAAACTCAAAACACAGGTAACGCTACCCTCTAGTCTAAACAAATCATTTACCTAGCCACTAACGTGACCTTTTCAATGATCAGGTGTGTTATAATGCTCTTTTGTTGTTATAGGGGTGCATTACCATGGAAGAAGTAGGTTTAGTTTAGGTATTTGTATTGCTTCCATATTTATCTTCTCCTCTGAGCTGATGAGGAGGTTTTTTGACTTGTAACAGATGCCCCCTAAAGTGTGAGGTCAGAGACAAAGAAGATGGCCGAAATACTTTATAATGTGTAGTAGAGATAAAGAGATTGAAGGACCGAGGAAAACCTAAAACAACAACATATGTCAGAAAATATAGTAGTCTTGAGTCGGGAATTACCATGCTCAGTAGCTAATCAACATGATTTCTCTAGAACAGAGATATGAATAATATGTCCACCAATAAGCATAATGTGGCAGTGTCTGTCATAATAGGATCAGGCTAAAGAAGTTGTCTCAATAAACAATATCGCATCTTGGGGAAGGGAACATAGCTTTAATGATGTAACCTTTGCCCCAAGGTCTTGACCGCCGCTTCACTTAAATTGCATATTTATCAACATGTGAATGAAGGATATGTCTTCGAACATGTGAGAAATCTTCTGATTACCAGTCAATAATGAAAACTATTAACAGACACGAAGGTGGCCACCGATAATGGTGATGGTCGCTAAGATGCACAGTACAATCTAGCGAGTGTGAATAAAAAGAGTTGAAGTCGAACAATCATAGAATCATTCGATCAGGAGCCAATGATGAAGACTCCTAATCAAACACAAGATTACTTGCCACTGATGTCTGCAAGTATCCAGGTATTGTTGGGTTTCTAAATCAACTTCCTAGATAAGATGTTGAAGTTGATAGGAAGAGATCAGTTGAAAGGTAGGCCCTGAGGCGTCCTACATCAGTCAACACGAAACTAAAACCAAATGATTTTGTTTTTTATGGAGATAATGAAGAGAAAATGGGGATAACTGAGGACAAATAATTTCTGGCATAATGAGCGGTTTGGTTGATAAGAGGAGCAGTAGATAGTGAGATCTTCTTGAACAATAGACGACACTGTAACAGGGTAATAGGTAGCTAAGGGTTAATGAACACCAAAGAGTTTGTTAGAATTTTACTGGTGTAGGAACACTGGGAAATGAAGGCTAATACTCATAGATGGTAGGGTTCGACTAACTGTGAAAGAGTTTTCTGGGGAGTGCAATGTTCAAGATTTTTGTTGCCAAATCGACCTTTCTGAAATGTAATAGAGGTAGTATCCATTTTTTCCAGAATTTTCCCCATCTGATTAGGTTTAACGAGTCTAGAAAAGTAAACTTGGCGAATTTTTCATATTTAGAGAGTCTGAAAAATGTCGTAAAAGACAACTCCATTCCCTGTCTGATTAGGTTTAACGAATCCAGACGAGTAAAATCGGTGAATTTTTCATGTTTAGAGAGTCTGAAAAATGTCATAAAAGATAACTCCATGCGGTACCTTTGTCATGTCTTGATAACCGGGCACGAGAAAGGGAGAATAGTAAGCCCGAAACGGTTCATTTTCCGTGAGTTAGTCCATCGAAGCTGGAAAATTGATAAATCTATGTTCGATGGATGTCTACCTCATTTTTTTATGAGTACGAGGAGATGAAGTAAACTCAGTATTCTTTTTGAAATTTTTAACGAGTCCAACAAAGAAAAACTCAGTGCTCTCTGTGAGATTTTAACGAATCACGCGGAGAAAACTCGGTCACTTTTTCTATTTAAAGAGCTTTGAAAAAGAGGAAAAGAATGGCTCCTTACTCTCTGTCATGGTAGTTTAATGAGCCCGACAAAGGTAACTCAGGTTTTTTCAGTTTTATGAGCTAGAAAAAGTCCCTAAAAATAAAGCTCAGTGCTTCTTCATATCATTTTTAACGAGTCTGAAGAAGAGAACTCCAGGTTTTTTGGATTAACGAGCAAGAAAAATACCATAAAAAGAACTCTTGAAATCGATTTCGTATAATTTTAACGAGTCCGAAGAAGAGAACTCGAGGTTTTTTGGATTAACGAGCAAGAAAAATACCATAAAAAGTTCGCCTTCCCTTGCAAACGTTGGAGTTGGAGGATGGATTGTTGTGCCGGAAATTCAACAATCGCTTTAACCTTATCGGGATCAACCCTAATCCCATGCTTGGAGACAATGAAACCTAACAGATGCCTGAACTTGACCATGAATACGTACTTATGAGGATTCAAACATATATTGTAGAATCTACACCTAGCGAAAATTTCTTTTAGATGAGCAAGGTGATCAGGTCGTTTCTTGGAATGGGCCAGAAGGTCATCCAAGTAAGCCTGTATAATATGTCGAATGTCATGGAAAGTGTAGTCCATAGCCCGCTAAAAAGTTTCTCCAACATTCTTCAGACTGAATGGTAGTTTACGATACGCAAATGTGCCCTAAGGACAGATAAAGGAAGTTTTATGCTAGTCTTCTTTTTTAATCGCAATCTAGTTATAGCTCGAGAATCCATCCATGAAGGAAAAATATTCGCATCAGGCACAATCGTCGAGAATCTGATCTATGAATGGTGTAGGATAATTGTCTTTGGGACAAGTGGTGTTCAGATCGTGATAGTCAACACAAACTCATATGGTGCCTTGTTTTTTATCTACGGGAACCAGATTGGAAACCCATTCTGTCAAAGGAACGGGATAGATGAAACCAACATTTAAAATTTTTTCTATATCAATTTTGATGGCGGCCGCTTTGCACGGGTGGACAGGCCTAAGTTGCTGCTAAATGGGTTTGACATTGTCATAAATCTTGATTTCATGCTCGACTATAGATGGATCTTGTCGGGCATTTCGTCATAGGACCAAGCGAACACATCACGGAATTCCTTGAAAAGGGATGTGAAGCATGCAATTTCCTCAGAGTTGCAATCTTCTTAAATCTGAATATTATCCACGATACCCGTTTTGACCGAGATATCAATGAACATTGTCTTAGAAATATTACCCATGTTCCTTTCTGAATTGATAGTTTGAACAGTTGTGTAAGCGGAGGGAACCATCTCAGGTGGGTCAAAGGATGGGATTTCAGTATTTATCACGTCTGAGTCGATCATAGAAGCGCGATGGTGAAACTCTCCCCAAGGTCATTCTTCTAGAGACATGATCTCTTGAATAGCTTCATCTATAGGCAAGAATTAATTGAGGAGATCCTTAGAGAGAACTGTGATGGGTGGGAGGTTTGTACCTGTCGTCAAAACCATAGCAGTGGAGGGTTCAGATGTAATTTGGATGGCTTGATAGGCCAACTCGGCTAGTGAGAGTGGCATCTGATCTCCATAGGAATCAATTTTTGAAGGTGATGGGAGGATCCATGGGTCGATAGAGCCATCCAAAGTGGTGGATATCATTGCAACCGTATTTGGGATCTCTGGCAGTGGTAGAGGAAAACAACCCAGTAGGGAAGATGCCTTCAGAAGACCGGTACCAATACTGACGTAAGAGTCAGGAAAGCCTCCTATTAGGGGTACAGTACTACTTGGTAATGTGGTATAATCAGGGTTGCAGAAGGATAACTAATCCACTGTGACTATTTTCCCATCCAATGGAAATAGGATGAGTCGGAAGATCGAAGAAACAATGGCGGTCATGGCATAATACCAACTACGACCGAGCAATATATTATAGTCGAGAGGGCGATCTACGACTTCAATGTCCATGGTTATTGTTTTCCCACTCAAAGTGATAGGAAAGCTAGCAAGGTATCCTTTTGGGAGGAAAGTGTGGCCATCAAAAGCTTTGAGGGAATTCGACGATGGTGACAAGGTAGGAGAACCTAAAGCAAGCCAACAAGCTTTTGAAATAACGCAAGTCGAAGCACCTTTGTCTATGATAGTGTGATGGATTGGTCTCCCTTTCGACACAACCTGCACTTGGAATGTGAGTTGGTGTGAGAGGCGAGTCTTGTTGAATTCTTAGTTAAACTGAGAGGGGGGGGGTTGAATCAGTTTAAAACATACATGAGCTTTTTAAAATTTTCATCAGCTTATTTACAACTTAATTTTATAACCAACCTTAGTATATGAACAACCTTAATATGTTGCAGCAAGTATTAAATTAATGTGACATCAAACTTATTATGAGAGTAGCAAACATTAAGCAGATTTGGTAAATCATCTCAGCACACAGGCAACACAGATAGAGACAACAGATATAAGTGGAAACCCATAAAGGGAGAAAACCACATCTTATTATTGTTGTGATGCAAAGGCAAGCTCCAACTCCCTCTCACCACTATATTTTTGTAGGCACCAACCTACAAGAGGCTCTTGTTGTGATTCTGTAATTTATTAGCAAGATTGGCAGAGTCCAATTACAGAAACAACATCGTTTCAACCAACTTTGGGATTCTAGGATCTAGCCCTCCTGAATCCGGAGAGGGATCTCTCCAATATGTACAAATATGGATATTGTCTTTGAAGTTTGAGATAATGATATTAGGCTAGTTATGAAGGCCAAGGGTTTTGTTTTGTTTTGGATGGTTGAGCATGATTACTGTTTAAGGTGAAAAGTCCTGAATGCAAAGAGTTTCAAAGGTGAGAAGTTGCAAGAGGGAAGAACAGCTATGGCTAAAAGATAGATATAACATTGGTTTTTAGTCCATTGGGCTATGGAGTCATAACAGGGCTTTAATTGAACAACAACATCAAGAGTGATCCAAGGGGCAAGTCATATATACCACAAGATTATTGAGATTAGAGTGATGGGATGGAAACAATAAAGTGTTGGAGGGGTGGAAACTGATAATAATTTCTCAGAGGATTTATAGTCAATCCAAACAAGAAAAGCCTCTTAAGTACCTGTTTAAAACCAACCAAGGACAGGGCTAACCATAAACTTCTTGGGCAAGTTCTATTAAAGCAACTTAATTGACAAAAATTCCAGTAATGCACATAATTACCTTCAGAAAGTATGAAAACATATAAGAGAAACAAAGTGTAACTTAAGATCAGATAAAGTACTTTTAAACCTAGTCTGCTTTCAGTCAACACCAAGGGAAATTTTCAGAATCTGCCTTTGGAGAAAAGGATCTAGGAATCAGGGCAAACCATATCTTCTCTAGTCTAACTTTAATAGAAAATAATGGAAATCACATTCAAGAACAATGTTTAAGAAAGCAGAAGGACGAGGGAATGCAAACATTCCTAACTGTTTAAACTGTATTAAATCATTCTTGAATAAACAAACTTGAGGAAAACATTAAGATAAAGATTTCTCAGCCAGATAAGGTTACTGATATACAGTAGATCCTAACCTTTTTTAAACTATTCTTTACAGAGGAATATGAACAATATGGCATACGTAGAAGGAAAACAATAACAAAGAGAGGTGCACTTCACCGATGACATAGACCAGGATCCCAAGAAACAACTTTTATATTGATGTCAAACCGGTTACAGTCTTCAAGTCCAATGTTTCAGTTCAGCAATCATCTTCACTATTCAGCCTAACTAATATATCACAAGCAGAGCTCCAAGGGCTAGTGAACACTATTTACAATCATAAGTTTAGGCTCAAATGTATTTCAAAGCTCTGTAAGCAACTCAACCAACAATTTCTCATCTTATACTGAGGTATTTATAGAAGAATGAGGAGGTGAAATCTAACAAAAATATCTCTTAAGATAATAAATACAGATTCAAGACTTCTCGGCCCTTTGAGGGGCTCGATGGAGAAGTGAACATGTGGACCACTGTATTAATGTTTACAATTTATGAATTTAAAACTCGATGGGAGTCTTATTTGACTTTGAGGCTCTGTGTAATGTGTGGAGTAACTCTGCAGATATTTCTGCATTGATTTCCTTGCAGAAGTAACTCCCTGGCTGTGCTAGAGGCGAATATTGGATTTTATTTAATAACTTCGGCCTCTGTTTGAAAGGTTTGAGGAAACAGGTGGATTTTATGGTAGCTGAGGAATTTATTCGCCTCATTTGAAGCGGTGGAAGCCCTCCTATCAGTGAAACACTTATGATTTTCTTTAAACTGTGTTTTGAGTTGGGGATTAGGCTTTTGATAACCATCTTAGCCGTAATCCCCGTAATATTGTCTTCAATCTTCGTCTATCGTGCTTTATTTTCAAAACTGATACTCTCTGACTGTTCCTTTGAATAAAACAGTGTCTTGTCAATGTGCAAGACCGCGCAAGCCATTTTACGTGCTATCAACGCTCATGAAACATTGATAAATCATTGAATTGAAACCTGTGAACGGTTCTTTTTAATAGCTCGAAGGCACAGGAAACGTCTTTCCTAACCCTCGACTTTCCTTCTTTATACAATGGAAAACCATTAAAACACCTGCAAAACACAAAAACAATTAACAAATCCTGCGTTTTTAGGTTTAGACTGCTTCAGAAGGTGGGAAAGATCGTGGCCGTTGGATGGCTCCATCCAACGGTGGAGATTTTATTCAGCGGCGGTTAAATAGATCACAAAATCGCATCACAAATATTTTCGATGAGTGATCAGGGGTTTCACATAAAAATGCGATTTTTCGATTTGCGTGATGGAGGGATTTAATGGGTAAAACCTTTATAAACAACGAAATATGACATTTTTCGATTTAAAAAGGGAAAAGGCATTTTTTATATGAATGGCGAGGGTATCGTACGGTGGGCTCGGCGGGATCGATCGCAATCGTGGACAGAGTGATGGAGAGAAACTGCGATCGGGCGGTCGCATAGAAAATATTTGCGACGTGATCGAATCGCATCGCAAATATTTGCGATGGATCAAATGGATGTAAACAACGAAACATGCGATTTGTGATATGCAATCGGGCGGAACGATCGCATCGCAAGTTTTTGCGAAGAGTCAATGAAACGCACCATAGAAAATGCGATAATGCGATATTGTGATTGATCGCATCGCATATTCTTGCGATGAGCATTTTTAAATACAACCATAATTTGCGATCTGCGATGCTATAAGCATCTCTAGAGTTAGCGCTGGGTCTTAGGGTGTGGGCGTATGAAAGAAAAGGGGGTTAAAGACTTAGCCTAAGGGCTTAAGTCCAATACTTATGAAAAATTCATTTTCAAATGATTTTCAAAAGAAATGGAGGGTTTCGGTAAGGTAAAAGAGCGAGTCTTTAACTTTATGAGAGTGATTTTCATGAAGGGGAGAAGAAGAATCATGAAAAACAAAGGGGATTTCATGGGGAAAAATGGTAGCATATGAAGGTTAGTTTTTGAGTGGGAGAAGGGCGAAAATGATGGTTCTTTTACGAAATGGAAATAGTAAATGAAGATTTCGGACAGAGGCATGAGGCCTTCAAGGAGTCTTCAAGAGCCAAAAATTTTTAGTGATAAAATTTGTTCCTTCGAGGCTCAAAAAGTCTTAGCCACATTTCGATATAACAAAATATTATAGGTGGCTAATAGCTCCAACCTCAATTCTACAAGCTACAGCTTGCAAGGAAGCTCCAACTCCCTTCAATTTTCTCCAGGCACCAACCTACAGGAGGCTCCAACCTCAGTCAGCTACAATTGACAGCTATCAAGATTCAACTTGATAGGGAAGCTCCAACTTCCTCAATCTATCAAAAGAAATGTTTCTGATTTACCTCAGATATCAGCTCTGTTATGTAGCATCTCTTTCTGCTCCTCTCTTCCTTATCTTCTCTGCCTCAATCTTCTATACTTTGCATTCTCTATCCTTACTCTCTCTTACCTCTTTTGCACATCAATGTGATATCATATATAGAGTTTATCACATGACTCTTTATATTCCTCAAGGATTTTGAAGTGAATAGCCCTAACCTTTTACCTTCTGCCTCCTTATTTCTTTTACTAGCTCATTTAAAAAATGTAATAATATGTGTTAATTTCAATATTACAGTGGGATTTTGGTTTTCCTCTGGAGACTTGCCAATGCATCACAAACAATATAAAATCAATTACAACATTTACATTCACATTTTCAGTTACACACATTAATTTCACTCAGCTCCCTTTCTGGATTTTGGCTTTATTGGATTTGTCTTTTCTGCTGTTGTTGAGTGACTGTTCTGCATACTTTGGTTCACCTCTGTCATGCCCACATTTTCATCCCTGTACAATTTCTCTGCTGCTGTCACTCTCTCTTTCATTTCTTCAGGCTCTCTTCTTCAGTGCAGTTGTATAACCACTGTGTATATAACTGTTTTAATATACCACAACCACAAAAAAAAAAATTTCACAAAGGGAAACACCCTTTCAGGCCCACTTCCTCAAATCAAAGTTTATTGTGTAAGGTTCTGGCATATGTTAAACCAACAATAAGTCTCTGACCAACACACACACACACACACACACACACACACACACATACACACACATATATATATATCAACATTTTACTATGTATCCAAACCATAGTAGTGTAATATTTGCTCAGGCCCACATACATTATTCTCCATTGCCTTGGTTTACACCCAGAATCCTTTTAACTTCCGAAACAAAACTTTTGGATCAAATAGTCGGGTCCACCTCTAATGAGTATTATAAATAATCTCTCATAAAACCACAGCCCAAACTATACTTATTCGAATCAATATTCAATGAACCCAATTGCATATTAATTTACTTTAACCTCCGTAACTTTGATAGCTATATAAGACGGTCCCACATTTGCCAACATGTTCAACCTTTTAATTAAATAGTCATACATGCCTTAATCCATGTATTAAGGTCCTACATAATCCTTCGATTATATTTTACAACCAAAAGCTCGATAACTTATACATCCACTCGCAATGTATAAAAGTCAACCCATATATGTATTCTGATTGTCTTTTGCACATTTTATAATACGCCCGTGTAGAAATTCACAATATAACATTTGGTTATATATATATATATATATATATATATATATATATATATATATATATATATATATATATATATATATATATGTATATATAAATACATTATATACCAACAACCATATATATATATATATATATATATATATATATAGACTCCCCAATTCGAAAGATATAGTTTTGGCCCCACATGATCTACCTTATCATCCGACATCCACCTTGTCATCCAACGGTTAGAAATACATCACGTTCCAAAATCCAATCGGGTGTTCATCCGACGACATTCGCATATCCAACATGCATGCGTATTAATTCACTCTGATAGTGCAATGAGCTGGGCCCCGGTAGTTAAAATACCCCATACATCTGACGGCCGCTGTCTTATCGCATCAAATTTTGTGATCTGATGGTGTATAATGAATTTCACATTTTTTTATTGTCCGAACTTTAAAGCTCAAAAAGGACACAAAGCTCTCGGTTTTCAAATACCGCCCTTCTCCACATGTCCATCAAAGAGCAATATCGCCTTCCAAACATCGAAATAGCTTACCACCTATGAGGCAGCGCGATACTGCCAGTTTAACTTCTCAAAGCCCCTTTTCTGCTCACGGTTCCGCTTCTCCTTTCTCAAGGTTTCGCCTGTTATTCAACGCCTTATTATAAAGAATTCCTCCATCATTCTTGTTTATTATTCCTGTTCTAACTTCTCCATTTTCATCCATTCTAATTGGCCATGCTATTCACTGTTCCATTGTATCAAACAATTTCGAACCCTTTCCCTTCAATCTCGTGCTATCTACACTTATGGCATTCAACTCTTCGGTGCTTCGTCGAGGCATACATTTGAAATGTATTATTCCCGTTATAACTTCTCCATTCAACCAAAATCCCGATTATGCACAGATATAAAAAAGGCCCACAGTTTCATTAAACAGAGAGAAAACACTCTCGACTCACTCTTTGGCTGTCAATGAATCTTTTTGTCTGAGAGGAAATCCCCTTTCACACTACTCACTTCGAACCTTGAAATGAATCTTTTGTCACTGCATTTTCCTTATCCTTTGTTGTTGTCATTTTTCTATCTCTACCTCTGCTTCCTCCTTTGCCATCAATGACAACATTTCCAACAGTATCCCCCTTTGGCATTGATGGAAATACACTTTCTCTGTTTTCCTTTTAGGACCCTTTCTCCTGTTGCTTGCTCTTCCTCCCTGATGCAGGGGCATTAGGCTCAAAAGTTACTTTGTAGATAAGTAGACATAGGGGGTCCCATGTTCTTTAAATTTATTGTAAATAGTAAATAGATTTGGTAGGGAATTGTAATTATTCTCAAGTCATTTTGAGAACATGAGAAATTGGTTAAGATAGGAATACAAAGAGTCAGTTTAGGATTAGTTCAGTTATTGAGTCTAAATTCAGGAATTGAGAATGCTAAGAGTTGCTGAACTGTTTGGAGACCTGAACCGATTCATGTCATCCTTGTGGTATAAATGTAACCCTGAAGAGTCTAAATAGAGGGGGGAGAGAGAAAGAGGTAGAGAATCTCTTCAGCAATAGAATAGGAGGATAATGGCCACTGAACTGAATATCTGGCCTGTCATGAATTTGTAATAAATTTCTTTTGAGATTGATCGCCTATATGTATATATATATATATATCTATTTATGGAGAACTGCTTATAAGTTCCATGTGTGACTTATGTCTTCTTGGTCGAATCATCTGAGGGAATTGTCTCAGTATAATTCTGCATTTGTTGTTTAACTCTGTGTGGAGAGTACCTTTCGTAGTTGTGAATTTATTGGTGAAAATTCCTGCATGAATTGGCCTTAAATTCTTGTAGGATCAGGACTCTACAAATCGAGCTAAGAGTCTGTCTGTGTATTCAGAAAGGAGAGTGTATGATAATGTGTGTAATATAAATCGTTTTAGCATTGTACTGATATTTTTGGCTCAAACTCTGGTAAACTGAATCCTGTGCGTCATTGTAGGAACAAACCTTCTTGTCGATGTTGTGTCCAAATTATATGTGCCTTGATTGTATTGAGTTCTACGCAAAACACTGTCATTAATTTGAAATCAGGGTTTTGATCGTCTCCTGAGAATTGACTTGTAATGTGAGGTGAATCGATCATTGTAAGGATCAATTCTGAGATAGAATAATTCTGTATGGATGAGACCCTGTGACAGAGAATATATAAGAAATGCATGAAAAAAATTTGTGTGAGAATTGGAGTCTCGGTTAGTGAATTGATTGCAATGTGGTAGGAACTCTGCATCGGAGTAGATATATTAAAAGAACGCTGAGGAATGAGGTTGTAATGTGAAGAAATACAGTATTGAGATTGTGCGGAGAGAACCTTTTTATGAAGAACGGGCGGAATCTGAGTGAAAAGGAGTAGTGCAAAACCCGGTGTGTTGTGTTGGGGTTCCCATGTTTTGGCCAGGTTGACGAAGACAAAAAGATGAAACAACATGGAACCACTTTGGGACCTTAGGATCTAGCCCTCCTAGGTCCAGAGAGGGATCTCTCTATGGCAGTCAAAGGTTTATGTCTTTGAAGCTCTTTGTTATGATTTTAGGCTAGTTGTAGGCTCATGGTTGTTTGTTTGATTGTTTATGTTCGGTTGGCAGGAATCAGGGAAAGAAGGTCCAATAGGAAACAAGGACGAGCAAAGGGAAGCTTAGGCAGGAACATATAACTCAAAGAATTTCAAATCCATTGGGCTATGGAGTCAAGAAAGGATTTAATTATAATCAATGTGCAAGCTTTCTATTGGGCTAGTCATCTAGAGCATTTGCATCTTAGAGATGATAGTTGGAATGGAACATTAAGGTCTGAAAATGAAAGGAGGAGAGCCAACTAGTTCTGTCTATAGATCAGACCAGAGGTCATTTAACTCCAGGCTGGCTTGGAAAAAATCAGAGGTAGTTACAAGGGATATTAGGAAGGCTAGCTGATCGCGCAAAGATCCTAGTGGACAGGGCTGACACTAATCCCCAGTGTTCCCAAAACTTCCAGCTAAATCCTACCAAGAACATCCAAACATGGACTTCATCAATTCGTACATCAGAGAGCAGGAAATATCATCCACTACACTGGTTAAATTAATTGAAATCAACATTCAGATACACATATAAGCAAAAAACATAAAAGGCTGGGAGAGCAGCAGCATAAGGTACCTATCAAGGGTAAATATTATGCCAAACTTCTGATGCGAGCCTAAAGAAACATGATGAAATGAAAGCAAGTCAATCACAAATACAGAGAAAGGAAAACATCACCAGCTGCTTTAGATCGGGATCCAAAGAAACGTGCTTGTCATATTAAAAACAACACCAATCAGGTACATCATAGCCCATAGCTTGAAACATTCAGTCTGAATACATCTTATCTCAGCCTATCTTACAATATACACATAGAACTTGTCTCAAGAGGAACAATGCTTGCATTCCACTGATTTCTCATCAACAACCCTTACAATATTTCCTTCTATGCTTTATAGCAAAAGATGAACTTAAGATCGACTGAAGTAGTAGGTGAAAATTAAATGTATCTTTAAACATAACAATGAATGCAGGGTCGAAACCCATTCTGCTTGACATGCTATATATTTAATCTCTTTCACCTCCCTTGTGAGAGAATGATATGCTCCAGATATGACTTTGACATAATTTGGCTGAGGTACTCCTGGTGTCTAGAACAAGAATAAAATAAACTACTGAAAGGTCCGTCACATAAATGCCTGACTGTTTTCTGAGCTGTAGTCCAGGCAGGAATTTCTTCCCGGGATGTTATGTATAATAAAAGTGGTATGGGCACCCTGTACTTTGATAAAGAGAAGCATTCTGCTGACGAAAACCCTGATATTACCCTTTGCCTGTGCTCAGGATCCTTCGATCGATCCTCGGGTTCTGTAATCTGCTGCTTAGCCTTTGAACACACTGATTTAGGGCTCCAGATCTTCATTAACACACCCTAATCTCCTTTGCTTGTACTGAATGACTCTGCCTCTTTAATTTGCTTCTAACAGGTTAGCTCGGGCTTTTAATAGCGCTGAAAGATTTTCCACAGAGCCTGAACCTGGCTCTTTGAATAAATGACCTGTCTTCACCTTTCTGGGCCTTCTTCATTAAATGTACCAAGGTACGAAGCTTTCCCGCATCTCTCGGCCGCTGCATAGGAAACTGAATGATCATGGAGGCCATTTCTTTCAAATATCCCTGCAAAACACGAAGACAGTGAAGAAAACCATGGATATGAATGACGGAGGTGGCGAGGATGAAAGGTGGATGCAGAAAATAGCTGAGTAAATGGGGGACTAGGTAGAAATCGTGGAAAACCATGGAGGATTTCTCAGGTGAAGACTTAGCGGGACGCAGAACTAATACGCAGAAAAAGCGAATAGAAACATTAAAACACCTGAACGAAACAATTGTATGCAATAGAATGGGCGGGTGTACGGAGAATATGAGTGGGGGAACGTGGCGTACGGAGAAAACACGTGGAGCTTACGTGGAGGCCCGGGGGCAACGGAATCGGTCAATGATGCATTGATAGATCTGGACCGTCGATCGGGCGGAGATCGACGGCAGGGAACGATGGGAGGTGGGCCTGCGGGCACGACAGACATGTGTTAAATGGTATGCAGCTTCGGGTGATGACAGCCGTTGGATGGAGGGTCCAGGATTGGATGGTCCGTGTGGATCCCACTACTCGACCACCGACCGAACGTTAATGTGCGAAATGAAAATGGTTTTGCTGCCGTACCAAAGACACGTGGCCACTGTTGAATGGAATCACCAGGCCTCCGGGGAAAACTGCCAACTCGTGAATGGTGGTGTGGAGAATACTGGCTGATTTGGGACAGTGCGTGAGGACGGGGTGGGGACCACCATTTCAGGGGCGCTCCGCGCCATTAGATCTGGCTTGCAATCGGACGACGGAGATCCATCGATCCAAAACTATGTATAAAACCCAAAAATGTGTGTTTCCAAAGGTTTTTGAATGATTTTCTGGCACGGAAAAGGTTTGAGAGGATTTAAGCACCTGGAGGATTAAGAGATGGTCACGGCACTTGGTCCCATTGGGAGGGAAAGGAGCGGGGAGCTAATGTAAAATGGGCTTGGCTCAAATATAATGAAATACATGGATTTTATACATTGTTAATGCAATTTAAGGCCAACCAATGGTAACGGGAGGGAAATAGAGGGAGATATGGAGAAATAAAAGGTGATGGTGGGGTTTGGGATAGGATTTAGGGGAAATTTAAAGGGGGTAATGGGGAGATTAAAGGTGAGCTTTGCCAAAGGGAAAACAGAAGTTGGAATGGGAAAACCTGCAAGAGATAACCATAAAAGGCCCTTTTTGAGGAATGGATCAGTAGAGAGGGTGTATATTAGGCACAACAATTGAGAGACTTCAAGGGGGATGGGTTTTTAGGGGAAAGGCACCCCTTGAAGGCTCAAAACTATCTAGCCCCCAGCTGGCTTGCCTAGAATTTCATAGGGGGGCTAACAGTGGCTCTACATGGGGATGGCTTCTCCTTGGAGGAGTCAAGAAACCAGATATGATCTTTGGGGTAGGCCAGATGCCTGCTGTCATAAGCCATCTTTATTTTTCAATTTTAGCTGCCACAGTATGATAGAAACATCAGAAAAAATATTCCCCAACCAAACTACCTACCCGAACTACAGTTCTACAATTTTCCCTTGGGTGCACTTGAGCTAGCAGACCCTTTACATTTATTTTGCAAAACAAAAACAAACCTATTCTAAATCTACCCTTATTGCTCCATGAGGCCGGATTAGACTGTTGACCTCATCTATTTCTCTACCCAATCTACTACCTGTTGGGATTAAACTGTCCAACAGGTTTCCTCACCTACATTCTAAGACAGGAAAATTTAAACACAGCCAAGCCAGGATTAGACTGTCTGACTTGCTGGAATGAAACTTGTAGAAAACATAACTATGAAGGCATGGAATTCTGAAACTATGAAACATCCTTCTTTCTTTCTCGTGACTCAGGTTTTGAGCATATTTGAGTCACCTCTTTTCTTTGCTTCAGCTCCGGTTTTGGGTATATTAGAGCTGGTTTCTCTTTTACTGCTGATCCAGATTTTGTGCATATTAGGATCAACTATTCTTCTTCCTTTTGGCTCAGATTTTGATCAGGTTTGAGCCATGCTCTTTACTTCAGAGGTCCATGTTTTGAGAGTGTCTGAACCTCCCTTTTCATTCTGTTTTTGGAATGTTTTCTTTTTCTTTTTTTTCTTTTTTTTTTGAAAATGAAAACTTGCGATGGTACGTACAATGGAAATGAGACTGGAAATGGAAAATCAAATAAAGTAATGTTTGAGCATCCTGCCATTGACAGGACCCCCAAACAGCTCTGTGCCATCAAGTTCTTGTAAGAAAAATGCATTAGGACCCACAATGGCTTGTATGATATATGGACCCTGCCACAAGCTGTCAAATTTACCATGTTTGCCTTTGTCCTCTCTTCTCGAATCCCATCTCAGAACTTTGTCTCCAACCTTGAAATTTGAAGCTTTGGTTCTTTCATCAAACTGTCTCTTTATGCCTTCCTTTACTCTGACAGCTCTGCTATAAACCTGCTCTCTTGTTTGCTGCAGATGAATTGTTTCATTGATTCTCCTTATCATGCTGTCCTCCTATGATTGGATCTCCTGCACAAGCTTGATCACTTGAACTCCAAGACTAGTAGGAAAAACTACTTCAGTCCCATAAACCAGCTGGAAGGGTGACATGCCAATAGATTTCTTTGTAGTGAGCCTGTCTGCCCACAAGGCATGTATCAACTTTGTATGCCATGATATTTTGTTCTCTTCCAGCAGCTTCTTAATGATTGTAACCATGATTTTATTTGATGATTCAACCAATCCATTACCCTGGGGGTAATAGGCAGTTGAATGCCCAAGTGCTATTCCGTACTTGTGATAGAAATCAACCATTCTTTTGGATCCGAAAGCAGCAACATTGTCAGTGATTATTTTCCTCGGACAACTGAAACGGGATAGGATGAAGTCTTCTAGGAACCTAATGATGATAGAGTCAGTGGAATTCCTAGTGGGTATAGCTTCTATCCATTTAGTGAAGTAATATGTAGCAGTTAGGATCCATTTATGTTGTCCAGAGGAGGCAGGATGAATTTTTCCTATAAATTCTAGGCCCCATTGCATGAAGGGACCTTCTATGGTGATGGTCTGTAGAGGGAGGGGGAGGAGTTTTATTTTGCCCTCAAAGATCTGACATTTGTGGCAGGCAAGAATCATTTTATGGACATCACTAAAGAGTGTAGGCCAATAGTAACCAGCCCTGAGTATCTTATTTGCAATGGTTTTCTAACTTAGGTGGCCTCCACACTCCCCAACATGGAATTCTTATTTGACTCTCTCAGCTTCAGTTTCAGACAAACATTTCAGTAGAAGGCCATTTGGATTTTTCTAGTATAGACTCTCATTCATAATTCAATAATTTCTAGCTTTGAGTTTTATGAATCTAGCCTTTGTTTTGGAAAATTCTGGAGGGGCATTGAGGTTAGTGAGCACATAAAGGATATCGGTATACCAAGGAGAGTTCTGAAACTGCTCCTCAACAGTGGGATGGGGCAATCCTTCCTGCTCATCTAAGGCATTCATCATGTTAATGTCCAAGGCCTGCAAGTTTGATTCAACCATTAATTGGGCTAGGCCTTGACCTTTGATCAGCTTGGTGGGTTTTATTTCAATGTCATATTCTAAGATTGTAGCAATCCATTTGCCCCTTTTCCCATCAGGGTCTTGGGACAAGATATCTTTAACCATTGTATTTGGTACATATGCTATGGTGTGATAATGCAGAATGTACACCCTAAAGTCTTTTAAGGCCTTAATCAGAGCACAGGCTTGCTTTTCCATGATGTTGTACTTTAAGGGTGCATCTCTTAAGGCTTTACTGAAGAAGGCTATAGGCTGTTCATTACCTTCTGAATTTTTCTGTAGTAAGACCGCGGCTATTTTGTGTTGGGAAGAAAATGGAAAGATCAGAAAATCTTTTGAGAAGTCAGGGCTGATAAGTACAGGGGCCTGAGTGAGTGCAAGTTTTACTGACTCAAAAGATTTCTTGGCTTCAACAGTCCACTTAATTCCTGCACCTTTATTTAGCATTTCAGTCATTTTTCTAAGGTGCTCAGCAAGATTGGGGATAAATCTTCTAAGGAAATTGATCTTCCCAACAAAGGACTGTAGCTCCTTGATGTTTCTTGGATGTGTAATTTGAAGTATTCCCTCAACTCTCTGTGGGTCTATCCTGATCCCTTTCTCAGATATAATGTGGCCCAGAAGTTTACCTTCTTGCAACCCAAAGACAGTTTTCTTAGGATTTAGGGACAGACCGTACCTTCTACATTTTTCAAAAACTTTTCTCAGATGTTTTAGATGTTCTTCTTTAGTTTTAGAAAAGACAGTCAAGTCATCCAAGTAGATAACTATAAAGTGTCCAATCTCCTCTGAGAAAGCTATGTACATCACTCTCTGGAAGGTAGCTCTAGCATTCATCAATCCAAAGGGCATTTTCACATACATGAAGGTGCCCCATGGAGTGGTAAAAGATGTTTTGAGTTGATCTTCTGGGAGTACCAGAACTTGGTTGTATCCTGAAAAACCATCAAGCAGGGAGATCCTCTTAGAGCCCACTACCTTCTGTAGGATATGCTCCATTCTAGGTAAAGGGTAGTTACCTTTCAGGGAGGCTCTATTGAGGTTTCTGAAATCTATGAATAGTCTAATCTCCCCTGTTTTCTTCCTTACAGCCACTAATTTTGACACCCAATCAGAAAACCTTACAGGGACTATTATGCCTGCTTAATACATTTTTTTAATTTCTTTCTCTACTGCAGGCAATTGTTTCGGATTGATTCTTCAGAGTTTTTGTCTGAAAGGCTTCTAGTTTTCCTTTAGTGGTATCTTGTGTTGTATGATGTTGGTTTCATAGGCCTTTAAGTCTTCATAGCTCCATGCAAACACATCAATGAATTCCTTAAATAGGTCAATGTATTTCTTCTTCATGTTTGGAGGTATAGACTTAGCCAGTTTTATCATTTTGGGTTTATCTTCAGTACCAATGTTGCATTTTTCCACATCAGAGTCAGCATGTTCTATTGTGGGTTTCTTTGCTACATCATTAAAATCAAAAAGGTCCTCTAAGGGTGCCAGGCCTCTGGGTATGTTCTTATCTTTGGCCTGCAACACCTCTACTTCTTCTGTATCTGCGTTTTCGCAATTTTCGGTTGAATTTCCAGTTTGCTCAAAAAAAGAATTTATTTCTATGTTACAGGGAGTTTATTGTTCATCTGGGGGATCCTCGATTGGGCAGCTATCATCAGAAACTGAGTCTAAATCATAAAATTCAAACTCATTTCTGCCCACCAGGAAATCTTCGATCTGTTTGTCTCCTTCAAAAACCTGCCAGTATTTTTCATTGTCTGGCACTGCAGGCCTGAATTTGGTCTGAATGATAATCTGTTGGTCAACTGGGGCCTTAGGATATGAGCTAGCTAAACAAGCTAATCCATTTGCAACTGCATTTTGACCCGTAGGAATGAACACTAATTCATATTCAACAAATGTTTTCAGCAAATCTAGAGTATCATTCCTGTATGCCCTAAGCCTGGGGTGCTTTGCTGAATACTCACCATTCACCTGTTTGATCACCAACTCTGAGTTTCCCCTCACAGCTATCCTATGGGCCCCTAACTTTTTCAACAGATTCAAACCCAATATCAGAGCCTCATATTCTGAAATGTTATTCGTGCATTTGAAATGCAGATTGATAGCGTGGCTCTCTGCGTGACCGTTTTCAGTGTTATGCAACCACACTACTGCTCCAGCATTCTACCTAGTACAGGACCCATCAAAGTTCATTTCCCACAGGGGTTCTTTGTTTAATTCGTCTTCATCCCCTCCCCTACTGTTGTGTCCACTATTACGTTGAGTTGCAAGGTCTGTACTAGGAGAGGGGTTGTTTTTTTTTTCGTTATGGGCATGGAGATCAGGGAGGTGGCTAACTTGTTGTTTTTGTCCTATTTCTGTTTCATTCAGAGTTATATTTTCAGCAGTTTGCCCATGGTCTTCCTCTTCGTATTCTTCCAGAGTAGCCATTATGTTGAAATCCATGGGCTGTATGTTGGTATCTCCATTATCTGGTCTAGGGTCTTCTGAGGATTGGTCATTGTAGAGAATGAGAGAGTCTAGATCTATATGTAAAGAGTATAGTGGTGAGTTCTCAGGATTCTCGGGGCTACTGACTAAGAATTTCATCTAAGACTCTCTATACAGTCTTCTAAGTTGGCCAAATATAGGGATAGTGGCATATGAGCCATCCATCTGCATCGTTCCTTGTAGTTTGGCTCCCCATGACCTTGACAACAACATGCCATACTTTGGTGGTACATCCGCCACCACAACATCCATGACCATACACTTGGCAGGAATCTGGGTTAAGCTCACACATAAGTCTTTGATGAGGCCTAGGCATTTTACTCTGCTAGAGTCAAATGAATATAAGTCTTTGTAAGGTCTAGTGATTTCTAGGCCTAGCCTCTCCATCACTACCTTAGGCATTAGATTGTGTGATGCACCAGAGTCATGCATGGCATTGTGGAGTATCTTTTCATGAATGTTAAGACTGATATAAAAAGGTGGAACTACCCCTTCCTGAAATTTTCCTTCAATTTTTGGACCAAAGAGGAGGGCTTGTTGATCATCATTCAGATTTACAGTATCATTGTTTTCCCCTAGATTCAATGCTTTCAAAATTTGGCCCTTATATACATCCTGGTTGGCCAGATCAGATAATTGTACAAAGATTTTGATTTTTGCAATCTCACTCTCTAAATTGAAAGTGGACTGCGTCTTGGAAACACTAGATTCTGTTTTATTTGCTGCCTTGGTGGCTGAGTCATTTGGTGTTTTCTCACCATGTACAAGGTTTGGAACAGTTGTATCAGGAGTACTAACTGAAGTGCTAGTGCTGTTGGTTGGTTGACTTTGTTTGCATTGTCTTGGTTGTCCTTCTCCTTATGCTTACCAGAACTTTCAGCTGATGTTTTATTGTTTACATAGGTTGCTTTGGAAGTTTTGTCAGGTATTTTATTGATGGTTACCTCATGAGTCTTTGTTTTGGAAGTATCTTGGCTTTTCTTGCTCCTAAGTTCATATTGCTCCCGGACCTGTAGCATGGCATCCTCAAATCCTAGTCTATAATTCTCAGTTTCTAACCATTCCTCCTCCCAAAATGATGGTGAGGGCTGATCTTCTTCTGAATCATAATTTAGGATTAAGTCCTCTGTTTCAAACATGTTAATGGTATTCCCTTCTGACTATTCAATGATTCCCTCGTCTTCATATAAAAAGTTTTCTTGAAATGGGGGAATGATTTGTTGGTCTGATTCTCTTTGTCTGTTGGGAGCAGCATTATTTCTTCTAATGTTTTGGTTCTGGTTTCTGTTTTGGTTGTTGTTTTGGACAACCATCCTATTAATCATTTGTTACAGTTCTTCCACATTTTTAGACAGTCT
Source organism: Pinus albicaulis (assembly GCA_034641835.2). Taxonomy (NCBI): domain Eukaryota; kingdom Viridiplantae; phylum Streptophyta; class Pinopsida; order Pinales; family Pinaceae; genus Pinus; species Pinus albicaulis. The sequence continues at coordinate 707,608,083 of CM076584.1, forward strand.
GTCGTATTTGGGGTAAGATGTGGAAGCTATGTTTTCATCCCTATATGTTACCCTTTTTTCAGCTTTTAGTCTTGCCCTTTTTTCCATTAAGTTTTCTTCTATGGTTATGGCTCCTTTCTGCATGTCTTCCAGTGTGGTATAATCTTTATCTCTAAGATCATAAGCCATGTCAGCATCAAATCCATCATGATATTTTGCTAAGGCCGTACCTTGTGGAGGCTTCATGTGTGGAGGGAGAGCATTATAAATGATGTTGAATCTAGTGGTGTAATCATGAACACTCTCTCCTACATTCCTCTTAAGGGACATATATTCTTCTAGGAGCTGGCGAGGGTTTTCTCTAACCTCCCATTTTCTTATGAAGGTCTGGTATAATGCAGGGAGATCTTGAATACTGCCAGGAGGTAGATTTTTAAACCACTTTTTCACCTCACCCCCTAAGCTTTGGGCAAAGATTCTCATTTTGATTGTTTCATCATCAATTTCCATATAATCAAAAGATTCTTCCATTTTGTCTACATGTTGCTGAGCTGTTATGGACTCTTTGGCAGTGAAGTGTGGGATTTTTGACTGATAATCATTGGGCAAGGGTAACAAGGGTTGAGGTAAAAGCAAAGGTGCATACCAAGCTGCCATGTTAATGTTTTTATGAAGTATAGGATTGGATTGAGAAACTGGTATTTGGATGAAAGGGATGTTTGGACCAGCAAAAGCCTGTTGAGCATATCTAGGGTGAGAGAGCCCCAAGTTTTGAAGGAAGTGAAAATCAGGTGGTGTGGAAGGAGGAGTTTCACTGTCCCTAGTATTTGGCTAGTCTGAAACACTGAATGACCTAGTTCTAGGTAATCTGTTTTGAAGGTCTAGGTCGAATAAAGGGTCTAATAGAGCTGCAAGATCTTCTGGTGTAGAATTAGCTCTATGAATGTTGCTGGAAATAGTTGGCCTTTTAGGTGTAGGAGCTCCTCTGAGGATACTCTCTGGATTTTCAACTATTTCTGGTGGGTCAGGGTTGGGATAAGCTCTTGTGTGGATGGTTCTGAAAGCCAGAATGTTGTTTATTGGTTAAGCAGCTTAACCCTACTTGTTTCTTCTACTGTGGTTAATGTTGTCTCAAGAGTTGGCCTCCCAGTGGAGTCTGATTGTGAAACCAAGATAATCAGCAGGCCTACTGATCACCAGTGGAGTCTTTAACGCTTAGGAACAATGGAGTTGCCAGGTGGAGGGTTTAAGATGTTTCTAAGGGGTACACTATCCGCCACAGTGCTCAGGCACTATCACCTTTCAGGAATCACCTCTAAATCAGCAAGCTCCAACCAGAGATTGACTGGGAGGGCATTTATCAGATATGTCACCTCTGAAAAGAGGATGAGATCTGGAGGCTACCTGGCCCTTTCCAGGCTCTGTCTAAGAGTGGGGTGGATATTCAATAATGGAGGTTGATTCAAGAAAGGGGTGACTTACTGTCAACCTAACCAGAGTTCTAAGTTTCTGATGTTTTTATGAATGTTTCAAGGCGAAATGTACTCAGAATTCCCCAGTGGAGTCGCCATTATGTTGGGGTTCCCATGTTTTGGCCAGGTTGATGAAGACCAAAATATGAGACAACATGGAACCACTTTGGGACCTTAGGATCTATCCCTCCTAGGTCCAGAGAGGGATCTCTCTATGTCAGTCAAAGGTTTATGTCTTTGAAGCTCTTTGTTATGATTTTAGGCTAGTTGTAGGCTCACGGTTGTTTGTTTGATTTTTTATGTTCGGTTGGAAGGAATTAGGGAAATAAGGTCCAATAGAAAACAAGGACGAGCAAAGGGAAGCTTAGGCAGGAATAGATAACTCAAAGAATGTCAAAGCCATTGGGCTATGGAGTCAAGAAAGGATTTAATTATAATCAATGTGCAAGCTTTCTATTGGGCTAGTCATCTAGAGCATTTGGATCTTAGAGATGATAGTTGGAATGGAACATTAAGGTCTGAAAATGAAAGGAGGAGAAACAACTAATTCTGTCTATAGATCAGACCAGAGGTCATTTAACTCCAGGCTGGCTTGGACAAAATCAGAGGTAGTTACAAGGGATCTTAGGAAGGCTAGCTGATCACGCAAAGATCCTAGTGGACAGGGCTGACACTAATCCCCAGTGTTCCCAAAACTTCCAGCTAAATCCTACCAAGAACATCCAAACATGGACTTCATCAATTCGTACATCAGAGAGCAGGCAATATCATCCACTACACTGGTTAAATCAATTGAAATCAACATTCAGATACACATATAAGCAGAAAACATAAAAGGCTGGGAGAGCAGTAGCATAAGGTACCTATCAAGGGTAAATCTTATACCAAACTTCTGATGCGAGCCTGAAGAAACATGATGAAATGAAAGTAAGTCAATCACAAATACAGAGAAAGGAAAACATCACCAGCTGCTTTAGATCAGGATCCAAAGAAATGTGCTTGTCATATTAAAAGCAACACCAATCAGGAACATCATAGCCCATAGCTTGAAACATTCAGTCTGAATACATCTTATCTCAGCCTATCTTACAATATACACAGAGAACTTGTCTCAAGAGGAACAATGCTTTCATTCCACTGATTTCTCATCAACAACCCTTACAATATTTCCTTCTATGCTTTATAGCAAAAGATGAACCTAAGATCGACTGAAGTAGTAGGTGAAAATTAAATGTATCTTTAAACATAACAATGAATGCAGGGCCGAAACCCATTCTGCTTGACATGCTGTATATTTAATCTCTGTCACCTCCATTTTGAGAGAATGATATTCTCCAGATATGACTTTGACATAATTTGGCTGAGGTACTCCTGGTGTCTAGAACAAGAATAAAATAAACTATTGAAAGATCTGTCACATAAATGCCTGACTGTTTTCTGAGTTGTAGTCCGGGCAGGAATTTCTTCCCAGGATGTTATGTATAATAAAAGTGGTATGGGCACCCTGTACTTTGATAAAGAGAAGCATTCTGCTGACGAAAACCTTGATATTACCCTTTTCCTGTGCTCAGGATCCTTCGATCAATCCTCGGGTTCTGTAATCTGCTGCTGTTCCTTTGAACACACTGATTTAGCGCTCCAGATCTTCATTAACACACCCTAATCTCCTTTGATTGTACTGAATGACTCTGCCTCTTTAATTTTCTTCTGACAGGGTAGCTCGGGCTTTTAATAGCGCTGAAATATTTTCCACAGAGCCTGAACCCGACTCTTTGAATAAACGACCTGTCTTCACCTTTTCGGGCCTTCTTCATTAAATGTACCAAGGTACGAAGCTTTCCTGCATCTCTCGGCCGCTGCATAGGAAACTGGGCAATCATGGAGGCCATTTCTTTCAAATATCCCTGCAAAACACGAAGACAGTGAAGAAAACCATGGATATGAATGACGGAGGTGGCGAGGACGAAAGGTGGATGCAGAAAATAGCCGAGTAAATGGGGGACTAGGGAGAAATCGTGGAAAACCATGGAGGATTGCTCAGGTGAAGACTTAGCGGGACGCAGAACTAATACGCAGAAAAAGTGAATAGAAACATTAAAACACCCGAACGAAACAATTGTATGCAATAGAATGGGCGGGTGTATGGAGAATATGAGTGGGGGAACGTGGCATATGGAGAAAACATGTGGAGCTTACGTGGAGGCCCGGGGGCAACAGAATCGGTCAATGATGCATGGACAGATCTGGACTGTCGATCGGGCGGAGATTGATGGCAGGGAATGATGGGAGGTGGGCCCACGGGCACGACGGACAGGTGTTAAATGGTATGCAGCTTCGGGTGATGACATCCGTTAGATGGAGGGGACAGGATCGGGTGGTCCATGTGGATCCCGCTACCTGACCACTGACCGAATGTTAATGTGCAAAATGAAAACAGTTTTTCTGTCGTACCAAAGACACGTGGCCACCATTGAATGGAATCGCCGGGCCTCCGGGGAAAACCGCCAACTCGCGAATGGTGGTGTGGAGAATACCGGCTGATTTGGGACAATGCGTGAGGACGGGGTGGGGACCACCATTTCGGGCGCACTCCACGCCGTTAGATCTGGCTTGCGATCGGACGGCGGAGATCCATCGATCCAAAACTATGTATAAAACCCAAAAATGTGTGTTTCCAAATGTTTTTGAACGATTTTCTGGTGCAGAAAAGGTTTGAGAGGATTTAAGCGCCCGGAGGATTAAGAGATGGTCACGACACTTGGTCCCATTGGGAGGGAAAGGAGCGGGGAGCTAATGTAAAAGGGGCTTGGCTCAAATATAATGAAATACATGGATTTTATACATTGTTAATGCAATTTAAGGCCAACCAATGGTAACGGGAGGGAAATAGAGGGGAGATATGGAGAAATAAAAGGTGATGGTGGGGTTTTGGATAAGATTTAGGGGAAATTTAAAGGGGGTAATGGGGAGATTAAAGGTGAGCTTTGCCAAAGGGAAAACAGAAGTTGGAATGGGAAAACCTGCAAGAGATAAGGATAAAAGGCCCTTTTTGAGGAATGGATCAGCAGAGAGGGTGTATATTAGGCACAAAAATTGAGAGACTTCAAGGGGGATGGGTTTTCAGGGGAAAGGCACCCCTTGAAGGCTCAAAAATATCTAGCCCCCAGCTGGCTTGCCCAAAATTTCATAGGGGGGCTAACATGTTGGAGAAGATCGGAACCTAGCGTGTTGAGGATGAAGCAGAACTGTGACTGAGAGGAACAGTGTACGTGGTTTGGAGTGAACGGTAAAGGCGGTTTCCATTTTACATCACACCGCTTTTGTGGAGCAGGAAGTTTTCTCCATTCCTGAGCGATTCCATAGAAATATTGACACATGGCATGGGGCGATGTTGAAAAACCACTCCCACTGCGCGCCATCATACATTAACCATCGACCAAAGAATCGGTGCGATATTGATACATACCATTGATCTGGAGGAAGGTGCATTGCACGGTGATCACCTTTGGAAGTAGCACAGAGGTTAACCTAAGGTGTGGCGGCTACATTTTATTTAAAAAGCCAATTGTAAAGGTGGACCTGGCCTAAGGACTATTATAAGCGTTGACTTTAATGTTTCGGGTTGGAACCTTAGTTATAAGGTTCAACAATAGAATAAAAGTCCAGAATACGTTAAAGATGTTTATTTAAGGTTTGTCGGATTATTAAAATAAGATGGGGAGATTAAGGTTGAAAGGTGGCACACTCATACTATAGCCGAATTGTACTGTGGGGAATACATTGAATTAAAAAGTTGTGGAAAGTATTTAATTATCAACCATAAGAATTGTGGAAGACCTGGGGAAAAATGAGACTATGAGGAGGAACCATTATCAAGTGGTATCAGAGCTAGAATTTAGATTAGCTCGCTCAAAATTTTGTTTTGGAAATGCACATGTACTGAACAGGAAAGAAAAGTTGAAGTTTAAATCTGTTTAACAGAAGATTGCAAGCCTGACATGCAACATACATATTTGTAGTAAACAGGATTGTGGAGTGAGTGGAGGACAAGATCATGATCTTGCAGGTAATTAACTTGATTTGAATTATGGTTGCTGAAAATTGAAGACAGAGTTTGATTGTGAAGATAGTGAGACTGGTATTCAGCTAGAGGCTGGATAAAGAGGACATTTGTAGTGTTATCAAGAGAAGAGGAGCAGTGTTTAACTCTGGTTGGAGGATTGTTTGCAGGAATCAGAGTGTAGACAATTGAAGATATCTCAGCAGAAGTAGATCACAACTTTGAGGGCAGTGATGGAAGAGTCCAACAAGGGACTCTGAGTGAAGAAGAAAAGTGTGGTATAACCTGGAAGATTCCCAACAGAGGTTGGATGACAAAAGAAAAGAGGTGTTCTTGAGAGAAGTTGTAGAGTGAAGCCTAGTGAGCAAAAGAGAGTGCTCAGAAGGTTCCTGCAGAGAAGGGGACCATTACTTTCCAAAATCTGGAGCTCAGAGAGAAGCTTGGTGAGGTAAGTTGCAACAAGAGAGCTTGTTGTTGCAAAGGCTTAGTGCAGATTGTGAATGAAGAACTCCTAGAGAAGAAAATGGCTACTAAGAACCATATCAGAGACTGCAGATATTGCAGAGGTTCTGGGAGAGGCCACAGTAGAAGAGTGAGTGAAGATGCCAAAGAAAATGGCATGAAGAAGAAATCCACAGATGAAGAATATTGGAAAGAATTTACTGAGATCAAGGAAGAGTTTAATGAACTGAAGAGAAGGATAGAAGAAAGACAGAGAGTTGGTCAGCTCATGAGGAAGAATGTGAAATGGCAACCATTACAGTTGATGTTGAGGCAAAAGAAGATTGCCCTATTGAGGGAGGAACTCAGAGCAGCTGAGTTGAAAGAAGAAATTTCTGCTTGTGAAGTAGAACAGAGCACAGATGAAGAGTGGAGACCTGCAGGAGATCTTGTGAGACATAGTGAATACTTGAGGCAACAAGAATATTGTCTTGCTGAGGAGGAAATCATTGAGGAATTCCTGAGTTATTGGACAAGTCCAGATGATGTAGGGGCTTGTGTTCTTGAGTCTGACAAATGTGAAGTGATGAAAGAATCCACAGAGGAAGAATAACCCAGAGTTCATGAGGCAAGGATGGAAATTGAAGATTCTATATGCAGACCTGTTCCAGAAGAAGTGCTTGAGGAAGCAGCCAAGACTGAAAGGTCTTGTGATTTTAAAACAAAAAAGTTGTGTGTGTTTGCAGGTACACCACTGGAAGATGAACAAGCTTCAGAGTTTGTTGGTGAGAAGAAGACATTGAATCTGAAATCTATTCAGATCAATGCTGAGATAGTGAGATCTCAGGGAGAAATGAAGACAGAAGGGTCAAATGAAGATATCCAGCAGAATTTTGAAGCTGAGAGGGAAGGGCCAACAGAGGATTGGTCAAGAATAAGAATAGGCATAAAAGGTTGTGTAAGGTTCCTGAAATCTACTCCTATGGAAGTTGTTGAGTTATATAGGAGGTTGGATTCTCAGAGAAGAGAATTGGAGGAGCAGAGGATCTATGCACAAGATGGTTTGCTGAGGGAACAAGGCAGGAAGATCTTCATGGATGGAGTTCATGGAGCAGATGATGGAAGAAAAGTGAGACTAGCTGATAGTCTCATGAAGGATGCAGATCAACATGTTGAGGTGCTAACAGAAGGTTTGGAAAGGAGTTCTGCACAACATACTGATATGTTGTCAGAAGAAGAGAAGACATTGAAGCATTGGAACTTTACTGTTGATGATTCATGTGTTAATCATGCAGAGAAAGAGGAAGAACAACAGTTGAAAGTTGTCAGAGAGGTGAATAAGAAGGAAACTATGTTGGCTGAAAAAATAGTAAAGGATCAACATCTAGGCATGATGATTGGGGTAGTAGAGAGGACTCTGACAACTGAAGAGAAAGATGATGAAGAATTTATGAGCCTTGAACTAGACTTAGAATTTCCGGGAGAAGAATTGGTGACTAGGTCATCAATTGAGACCATTGGGTCTCATGGTTTTAACACTGACAATTTTTTTATGTGTACAGGTGATACAGAAGACAATTCATCCTTTGAAATTGTCTGGAGAGAAGAAAAAATTTTGTTGAAGGAGGATGAGACAACCATGTCTCACATGCAGGGATTTTTCATTGACAGAGAAGAATTGGCTAGACTGATGGGCCAAGAGTAGACTGAAGAGAAGATTCTAAAAGCTGCTGAAGTGAGGAGGAATCAACATTCCATGCTGACAGAATATGAGAAATAAAATCTCTGAGAACTTGATTGGATTTCCAGAATCCATCAAGAGGATGAGAGGAAATTGTTGAATATTTCCCACAAAGAAGAAGATAATGATGAGTCTAACTTCCAGCATGTTGAAGATATAAAACAAGCATAGGAGAAATGGATGAACTGTTTGCTAAGAGCATTTGAAGAAGAGAAAGGGATTGCAGACCCTGGAGCAAGGATGCCTGAAGCTATGAAGAAGAGAGGAATAGATACTAGCTTACAGAATCAAATTCGGTTTACTAGTATACTGGAGGAGTATGTCACTACTAGTAGGAATTTAAATAGTGGATTGTTTTCTGATAATGTTGCAGAGGGAAATATCCTAAGGGATATTCAGGATGTTTGCACAGAGACAACATTGGCAGCAGCAACACCCATGGTGGCAGAAGATGAAACATGGAGGATGGCACCTGAAGAAGAAATAAACATGTTAATAGCATGTGAGACTGCAAGAGCAGCAGTATTGGCAGTGACAGAGATTGAAAGCAGCAGCAGAGGGAAAGATAATTTCCAGCTAGAGGATAAGATGGACATGGATATTTAATACTTCAGAAGACTGATGGTAAGGGTGTCTCCGAAGCAGCAGACAGCAGCAAGGAAACAAAAGGATTTTTGTACAGGAAAAACAAAAGCAGATTGTGAAAGTAGAGCTGGAGGTGACTTACATAACAAAGTCTGGAAGCCTGGAGAAGATCAGTTGAAGGATGATGCAACTGATGGACAACAGCAAAACCAAGTATGGGATCCTGGAGGCAGAGACAAAGAGCACATGATCAGGAGACCATGAATAATTTGAAGCTTGGGAGTCTGATGCAGGGGCATTAGGATCAAAAGTTACTTTGTACATAAGTAGACATAGGGGGTCCCATGTTCTTTAAATTTCTTGTAAATATTAAATAGATTTTGTAGGGAATTGTAATTATTCTCAAGTCATTTTGAGAACATGAGAAATTGGTTAAGATAGGAATACTAAGAGTCAGTTTAGGATTAGTTTAGTTATTGAGTCTAAATTCAGGAATTGAGAATGCTAAGAGTTGCTGAATTGTTTGGAGACCTAAACCGATTCAGGTCGTCCTTGTGGTATAAATGTAACCCTGAAGAGTCTAAATAGAGGAGGGATAGAGAAAGAGGTAGAGAACCTCTTCAGTAACAAAATAGGAGGATAATGGCCACTGAAATGAATATCTGGCCTGTCATGAATTTGTAAGAAATTTCTTTTGAGATTGATCGCTTGTATGTATATATATATATATATATATATATATATATATATATATATATATATATATATATATATATATATATATATATATATATATATATATTTATGGAGAACTGCTTATAATTTCCATGTGTGACTTATGTCTTCTTGGTCGAATCATCTGAGGGAATTGTCTCAATGTAATTTTGCATCTGTTGTTTAACTCTGTGTGGAGAGTACCTTTCGTAGTTGTGCATTTATTGGTGAAAATTCCTGCATGAATTGGCCTTAAATTCTTGTAGGATCAGGACTCTACAAATCAAGCTAAGAGTCTGTCTGTGTATTCAGAAAGGAGAGTGTATGATAATGTGTAGAATATAAATCGTTTCAGCATTGTATAGATATTGTTGGCTCAAACTCTGGTAAACTGAATCCTGTGCGTCATTGTAGGAATCGACCTTCTTGTCGATGTTGTGTCCAAATTTTATGTGCCTTTATTGTATTGAGTTCTACGCAAAGCACTGTCAGTAATTTGAAATCAGGGTTTTGATCGTCTTCTAAGAATTGAATTGTAATGTGAGGTGAATCGATCACTGTAAGGATCGATTCTGAGATAGAAGAATTCTGAATGGATGAGACCCTGTGATAGAGTATATATAAGAAATGCATGATAAAACTTTGTGTGAGAATTGCAGTCTTAGTTAGTGAATTTATTGCAGTGTGGTAGGAACTCTGCATCGAAGTATATAGATGAAAAGAATGCTGAGGAACGAGGTTGTAATGTGAAGAAATACAGTATTGAGATTGCGCGGGGAGGAGAACCTTTTTATGAAGAACGGGCAGAATCTGAGCGAAAAGGATTAGCGCGAAACTTGGTGTGTTGGAAAAGACCAGAACTTGGCGCGTTGAGGAAGAAGCAGAACTGTGACCAAGAGGAACAGTGAACATGGTTTGGAGTGAACGGTAAAGGCGTTTTTCGGTTTACATTGCACCGCTTTTGTGGAGCAGGCGGTTTTCTCCACTTGCGAGCGATTCCATAGAAAGATCGACACTTGGCATGGGGCGAGGTTGAAAAACCGCTCCCACTGCGCGCCATCGCGCATTAACCATCGACCAAAGACTCAGTGCGATATTGATACATACCGTTGATCTGGAGGAAGTTGCATCGCATGGTGATTGCCTTCGGAAGTAGCACGGAGATTAACATAAGGTGTGGCAACTACATTTTATTTAAACAACCGATTGTAAAGGTGGACCAGGCCTAAGGACTATTATAAGCGTTGACTTTAATGTGTCGGGTTGGAACCTTAGTTATAAGGTTCAACGATAGAATAAAAGTCCAGAATATGTTAAAGATGTTTATTTAAGGTTTTCCGGGTTATTAAAATAAGATGGGGAGATTAAGGTTGAAAGGTGGCACACTCGTACTATAGCCGAATTGTACTGTGGGGAATACATTGAATTAAAAAAGTTTGGAAAATATTTAATTATCAACCATAAGAATTGTGGAAGACCTGGGGAAAAATGGGATTGTGAGGAGGACCCATTATCACTCCCCCTTTGACATCAATGGCAAGGGGTTGCTCATTTTTCAGTGTGATTTCAACTCTCACCTATGACCTGTCTCATGCTTCCCTTGCTAGCTGATCTCCCCCTGGAATGATATTTTCATTTTTGTTCTCCCCCTGAATCTGTGCTTTCTCTTCATATCAGAGAGTAGCATCTACAGATACTACCCCTAGTCTATCTCTCAAATATTCAAATGGTTCTCTAGCAAGAGGTTTGGTAAATATATCTGCTATCCATTCTTTTGTTGGTACATATTCCAGATTTACTACCTTCTGAGCCACTTGTTCTCGAAGAAAGTGATACTTGATTGGGATATGTTTAGTTTTTGAAGGAAGGAAAAGATTTTTTGAAATACTTATAGTGCTTGTATTATCACATTTGATTGAGATAGGCTCATCAATGCTTACCTTCATGTCCCTGAGGGTTTTCTTCATCCACATGACTTGTGTACAACATGCTGTTGTTGCTATATATTCTGCTTCCACTGTAGATAGAGAGATAGATGTTTGTTTCTTGCTTAACCATGCCACTAGACTTTCTCCTAGATATAATGCACCTCCAATTGTGATTTTCCAGTCATCCACACAGCTGGCCCAATCTGCATCTATGTATGCTGTCAAGGTGAAGCTTTTGCCTTTAGGATACCAAAGTCCATACTAAGTTGTTCCTTGTAGATATCTCAATATTCTTTTGACTGCAAGAAGTTGATTTTGTTTAGGTGATGCTTGATATCTAGCCACTAGTCCTACTACTAGCATGATGTCTGGTCTTGATGCTGTCAGAAACAATATACTTCCTATCATGGATTTGTAGAGTTTTTGATCTATATCAGCAAATCCATCATCAACACACAGCTTGCATCTCGTGATCATGGGAGTTGACACAGGTTTGTAGTCCTCCATTTTGAACTTTTTCAACATTTATTTTAAGTATTTTTCCTGTGAGATGAATGTACATGTGTTCTTTTGTTGAATTTGAAGTCCTAAGTAGAAACTGAGCTCTCCAATCATGGACATCTCAAACTCTGATTTCATCTCATCAGCAAACCCTTTTGCTAGTTCATCTCTGTTGCTTCCAAACATAATGTCATCAACATATACTACAACAATCAGGAGTTCATTTTCATGGGCTTCTATGTATAGATTGTTGTCTGCTCCTCCTCTCTTAAAGCCTTGGTTTTGCAAATATTTATCTAGCCTTGAGTACCAAGCACGAGGAGCTTGTTTTAGTCCATATAGAGCCTTCTTTAGTCTGCATACATAGTCTTCTTTGTCTGTTAATGAGAAGCCTTCTGGTTGTTCCATGAATAATTCTTCTTCTAGATCTCCATTCAGAAATGCAGATTTCACATCCATTTGATATACCTTGAAGTCTTTGTAGCATGGAAAGGCCAGAAATATTCTGATGGCTTCCATTCTGGCTATAAAGGAAAATGTTTCATCGTAATCAAGTCCTTCGATTTGTGAATATCCTTTGTAGACAAGTTTGGCTTTATTCCTGATTACCTGTCCTTCCTCATTCATTTTATTTTTGAATACCCATTTTGAGCCTATGACATTTTTCTCAGTGGGTCTAGGAACTAGTTCCCAGGTATTATTCTTCTCAATTTGGTCCAATTCTTCATTCATAGCATTCACCCAAGACTTGTCCTTGTTGGCTTCTTCAAATTCCTTTGGCTCTATTTGTGATAACATGGCTATGTATACCTCTTCTATCTGTTCAGTTAGCTGCCTTCTTATCTGGACCCCTACTCTCTTGTCTCCTATGATCTGATCTTCAGGATGATTCTTCTGAGTGTATCTAGAAGGGGCTTTAGAGCTTAGTTCAACATCTTTTGTTGTCTTTCTTGTTTCATCATCATCTTGGTATTATTCTTCATGGTTGTCTGATGGACTGCTGCAGTTTGTATCTCTTGTATTGTTTGGAACTTCTTCATCAAATCTCACATCAATGCTTTCTACTATTTTTCTAAGAGTCTTATTGTAGCACATGTACCCTTTACTTTTGGATGCATATCCTAGAAATATCCCTTCATCTGCTCTTGCATCAAATTTCCCAATATTTTCATCATTATTATTTATATAACACTTGCTTCCAAAGATTCTAAAATTTTTGATTGAAGCTGGTTTCCCATGCCATAGTTCATAGGGAGTCTTGTCACTGCTTGGCCTTAAGTGATATTTATTAAGGATATGCACCGCCGTGTACTGCTTCTGCCTAGAAGGTTTGAGGAATATTACTCTCTTTCATCATGGCTCTGGAAATTTGTTGTAAGATCTATTTTGTCTCTCTTCTACTCCATTCTGTTGAGGTGTCCCTGCAATAGTAAATTGTTTCTTTATGCCATGTTCATTGCATAGGTCTGCAAAGTCATAATCTGTGAATTCACCTCCTCTGTCTGATCTGATGCATTTTAGCTTGCATCCTATCTGATTTTATGCTAAAGCTTTGAATATTTTGAATTTTTCCAGAGCTTCTGATTTATTCTTGAGAAATGCAACCCATGTCATTCTGGAGAAATCATCTATTATCAGCATGAAGTAGGATTCTCCAGTTGGTGTTTTAGTTCTTGTAGGTCCACACAGTTCCATGTGCACAAGTTGTAGTGGCATTCTTGTTGATAACTCATATTTGGCCTTAAAGGATGTGCGGGTCTGTTTGCCTAATTGACATGATTTGCATATGGTATTAGAAGGCCTTTTTATTTATGACATGTCTTTGACAGCTTTCTTCTTGCTCGGTCTAATGATATGATTGAAGCTGGGATGTCCCAACCTTTTATACCATAACCATGAATCCTCAAGTTTGCGAAGATGACATGCTTCATATTCCTCTTTCACAATGTACACATTACTCTCTTTTAGAACTCCTTTGAGCAGAGTCTTACCTGTGGTGCTTGATCTAACTTCACAATCTTGTGATCTAAAAATAACTTCATAGCCTTTATCACACATTTGACTGACACTCAGCAAATTTGCTTTCAACCCATCTACAAATAGTACATCTTGGGCCTTTCCTCTACCATTATCTAGGCTAACTGAGCCTTTTCCTTTTATTTTTCCTGATTTATCATTTCCAAAAGTAACATTGCCAGATTTCTTTTGATCAAAAGTTATAAACTTGCTTCTGTCTCCAGTCATGTGTTTTGAGCAGGCACTGTCCAAATACCACTGGCTTTTCAGATCTTGAGCAGTTAGGGCCAAGTCACATTTATTCACCTTCTTTATCCACTGGAAGCACCCTTTTGTTTGGTATCTTTTGTGAGATGATGAACTACATCTTCTGAGAGGACATTTGGAAGGTATATGTCCAATTTTGTTGCATACACAGCATTTGATTAAGATTTTTGCAGAATTGTGAGTACAAGTAAAGTTTCCTTGATGTATAAACCTCCTTGAGGTGTTGAGCATCAATCTTTGTCCATATTTTCTGCATTCAATGATTTTATGGCCAAATTCTCTACAATAAAAATAGTAACCATAGAAAAAATCTGCATACCTGATGTGAGGTTGTCTTCTCCATTTGTTTTCTTTAGGTAGTCTCTTCACTATTTGTATCTTTTGCTGGTTTGAATTACTTCTCCTTGTATGATTGTATGCAACAATGTGTCCCATCTTGTGGTAGACATAACAGGTAGCATTTTTCATAGGAGGGAAGAATCTCCTTTGATGGCTTCCAAATTTGACATATTCAGGGGTATATGAATCTTTTTCTATTGTCTGAGTATTTCTTTCATTATTTGTTATTAGAGGATTCTTCTGGGTTCTGTCTCCCATCTTACATGTTTCTTCTTTTGTAGGAATTATTTGAGCTACTTCATCATCCTTCTTTTCTTTTACAAAAATAATCTCTCTGTTTTCCTTTTCTTTGCTTTTGCTTGATTCTCCTTCATAGCCTATTCTAGTTTTTATCAAAGGAGATCTTTGAGCATTCAGAATTTCGTTCAACTTACCAGATCTTGTAGTTTGAGATGAATTTATAGACACTTTCCTCTGAGCATTTTCTAATTTCTTCCTCAGACATACTACTTCTTCTTCCAGCTTCTCTTGTTCTCGAGTTTTATCCTTGATTTGTTGAAGTAACATGTCTTCTATCTTATTGGCTTCTTCAAGCTCTACCTTTAGCTGCATGAGGACTTCTGAATTTTGTTCTTTTCATACATACTTGAGGAGAATGTCCTTGTTTTTTCTGCACTTCAGTTTGAGTCTATCAATCTCCTCCAGAGCACTTCTTAGCTTCCCCTCAAGGTCTATTTCACCTTCTTCTTCTTCATCTTCTAGTAGGAGTCCTTCAAGTTCTTCTATGGCCATCAATAAAAATTCAAAGGTTCCTTCTTCACTTTAGGGTTCATCTGAGTCTTCAGATGTACTGCTGTCTTGTTAAGCATAGAAGGATTTTCTGCTGAAATTCTTTCCTTTCTGCCAGTTATTTGATGTATTTTTCTCTGATTCTTGAGCCTGATTCCTTACTTTCTTGTGAGGACACTTAGCAGCATAGTGTCCAACTCTTTCAAATTTAAAGCATTTGAAAGGAATTTTACCTTTGTATTTACCTGAGCCTCTATCTAGTTTCTTGACAAATTTAGCCTCTTCTTCATCTGAGAAAGAGCATATGTATTCCTCTTCTTCTTTCTTCTTTTTTGTTTTAAAGGTTGTCTCCCTCGTACTTGGATTCTTCTATGGGAGCCTCATCTCATATGCTGTTAGATTTCCAAGTAGCTGGTTCGTGGTCAAGGTCTCCCAATCAACTATTTCTTCTATTGCAGACACCTTGGGATTAAACCTGGATGGAAGAGATCTTATAATATTTTGCACAATTATACTTTCTGGTATGGTTTCTCCAAGAGCTTTCATATTGTTAACAATTTCTGTAACTCTTAAGAAGAAGATGCCAACATCTTCATCATCATTCATTTTTAAATTTTCAAACTGGGCTCTATATACTTGAAGTTTGGTAGTCTTTACCTTTTTATTTCCCTCATGGATATTATCTAGAGTGTCCCACATATCTTTAGCAGTCTTACTGTACATTATTTTGATAAATTCAGCCTCACAAAGTCCACTTAAGATTGCATTCATTGCCTTTGCATTTTCTACAAATTCTTGCTTAGCTTCTCTTTCTGGGTCAGTTTCCTTTGGGGCATATCGAAATTCTACAACAGCCCATACCTCTATTCCTAGAGACATTATGTATGCTCTCATTCTGATTATCCAGAAGGCATAATTAGCACCAGTGAAGAAAGGGGCTTTATTGGTTGAGATTACTTCTTGACGAGCCATCTTGGAGGCCTAGGATCTCGTTTCAGTGGTTAAACTGGTATAAAAGGAACCTGATCTGATACCAATTGTTGAATTCTTAGTTAAACTGAGAAGGGGGGGGGGTGAATCAGTTTAACACATACATGAGCTTTTTAAATTTTTCATCAGCTTATTTACAACTTACTTTTATAACCAACCTTAGTATATGAACAGTCTTAATATGTTACAACAAGTATTAAATTAATGTGACATCAAACTTATTATGATAGCAGCAAACATTAAGCAGATTTGGTAAATCATCTCAGCACACAGGCAACATAGATAGAGACAACATGTATAAGTGGAAACCCATAAAGGGAGAAAACCACATATTATTATTGTTGTGATGCAAATTCAAGCTCCAACTCCCTCTCACCACTGTTTTTCTGCAGGCACCAACCTACAGGAGGCTCCAACCTCAATCAGCTAAAACTGACAGCTATCAAGCTTCAACTTGATAGGGAAGCTCCAAATTCCTCAATCTATCAAAAGAAATGTTTGTTGATTTACCTCAGATATCAGCTTTGTTCTGTAGCATCTCTTTCTGCTCCTCTCTTCCTTATCTTCTCTGCCTCAATCTTCTATACTTTGCATTCTCTATCCTTACTCTCTCTTACCTCTTTTGCACATCAATGTGATATCATATATAGAGTTTATCACATGGCTCTTTATATTCCTCAGGGAATTTCAAGTGAATAGCCCTAACCTTTTACCTTCTGCCTCCTTATTTCTTTTACCAGCTCATTTAAAAAATGTAACAATATGTGTTAATTTCAATATTACAGTGGGAATTTTTTTTTCCTCTGAAGACTTGCCAATGCATCACAAACAATATAAAATCAATTACAACATTTACATTCACATTTTCAGTTACACACATTAATTTCACTTAGCTCCCTTTCTGGATTTTGGCTTTACAGGATTTGTCTTTTCTGCTGCTGTTGAGTGATTGTTCTACATACTTTGGTTCACCTCTGTCATGCCCACATTTTCATCCTTGTACAGTTTCTCTGCTGCTGTCACTCTCTCTTTCGTTTCTTCAGGCTCTCTTATTCAGTGCAGTTGTATAACTGCTGTGTATATAACTGTTTTAATATACCACAACCACAAAAAAAAAAATTGACAAAGGGAAACACCCTTTCGGGCCCACTTCCTCAAATCAAAGTTTATTGTGTAAGGTTCTGGCGTATGTTAAACCAACAATAAGTCTCTGACCAACACATATATGGAGATATATATATATATATATATATATATATATATATATATATCAACATTTTACTATGTATCCAAACCATAGCAGTGTAATATTTTCTCGGGCCCACATATATTATTCTCCATCGCCTTGGTTTACACCCAGAATCCTTTTAACTTCCGAAACAAAAATTTTGGATTAAATAGTCGGGTCCACCTCCAATGAGTATTATAAATAGTCTCTCATAAAACCACAACCCAAACTATACTTATTCAAATCAATATTCAATGAACCCAATTTCATATTCATTTACTTTAACCTCCGTAACTTTGATAGCTATAGAAGAGGGTCCCACATTTTCCGGCATGTCCATCAACCTTTTAATTAAATAGTCATACATGCCTTAATCCATGTATTAAGGTCCTATATAATCCTTCGATTATATTTTACAACCAAAAGCTCAATAAATTATACATCCACTCACAATGTATAAAAGTCAACCCATATGTGTATTCCAATTGTCTTTTGCACATTTTATAATATGCTCGCACACAAATTCACAATATAACATTTGGTTTATATATATATATATATATATATATATATATATATATATATATATATATATATATATATATATATATATATATATATATATATATATATATATATATATATATATCAATACATTATATACCAACAACCATATATATATTTAGACTCCCCAATTCGAAAGATATAGTTTTGGCCCCACAGGATCTACCTTATCATCCGACATCCACCTTGTCATCCGACGGTTAGAAATACATCGCGTTCCAAAAACCCAATCGGGTGTTCATCGGACGGCAATCGCATATCAAACATGCATGCATATTAATTCACTTTGATCCTGCAATGAGCTTGGCCCTAGTAGTTAAACTACCCCATACATCCGACGGTCACTGTCTTATCGCATCAACTTTTGTGCTCCAATGGTGTATAATGAATTTCACATTTTTTTATTGTCCAAACTTTAAAGCTCAAAAAGGACGTGAAACTCGCGGTTTTCAAATATCGCCCTTCTCCACGTGTCCATCAAAGAGCAATATCACATTACAAATGTCAAAACAACTTAGCACCTATGAGGCAGCGCGATACTGCCGGTTTAACTCCTCAAAACCCCTTTTTTGCTCATAGTTCCGCTTCTCCTTTCTCAAGGTTCCGCCTGTTCTTCAACGCCCTATTATAAAGAATCCTGCCATCGTTCTTGTTTATTATTCCTGTTCTAAATTCTCCATTGTTCTTCGTTCTAATTGGCCACACTATTCACTATTCCATTGTATCGAACAGTTTCGAACCCTTGCCCTTCAATCTCATTCTATCTACACTTATGGCATTCAATTCTTCGGTGCTTCGTCGAGGCATACATATGAAATTTATTATTCCCGTTCTAACTTCTCCATTCAACCAAAATCCCAATTATGCATAGATATCAAAAAGGCCCACAATTTCATTAAACAAAGAGAAAACCCTCTCGACTCACTCTTCGGCTGTCAATGAATCTTTTTTTCTGAGAGGAAATCCCCTTTCACACTACTCACTTCGAACCTCGAAATGAATATTTTGTCACTGCATTTTCCTTAGCCTCTGTTGTTGTCCTTTGTCTATCTCTGCCTCTGCTTCCTCCTTTGCCATCAATGCCAACATTTCCAACAAGTCTGATATTTTTTCATATCAAAGATAGCTAGCATGGAATCCTGGGGGTCTATTCCAGCAATGGCCGAAAGCAAGGCTTTCCTTTGTGCTGGACAAGTTTGCAATACTTCGAGAGCAGACATAGCTGACGGTGCCTGCGCCAAATCTTCTACATTGTTGTAGTTTTGGGCTACACGTGTAGAGGTGTTATGAGTCATGCATCGAAGTGTCCCTTTGGGGGGACGAATCACGAGATCAACAGTAGGCCATTCGATATGCAGATCGTTGGGCGGTGGTGGAGTTGAAATAGTACCAGGTTCTTGAGCGTCTATGGTAGGATTTCCATAAAGCTTGGCTCGTGTTTGAAATTCAACACTTTTAATGCCATAAATGGTGGATGATACTTCACAAGAAGGATGTGAACTACCATTGCCCCTTTTCTGGGGTTGTGGCAGGTTGTCAACCATGTGTTGGTGTTGCTGCTGTTGATTAGGGAAAGGATTATGAAGAACGACAGGTGTTCGCCCAGAATCCTTGTTTGTAATAAAATCAGTGCATTCTTATAGCCAAGGAAATTTGTATGTCAAGTGGTCCTCCACACAGATCTTGCAAGGAAATTTCATGGGTTTATCCTTCCCTTTGTCGTTTTTGGCAGCGTTTTTCTGATTAGGATTATTCTGATTGTCTGACTGCTCTTTCGAATAAGATGTCTTTTTCTTTTTCTTCTTGATTTTTCCACTAGGTTTTTGTGAATTTTGCACAGAATTTACCTCAGCGGTAGGAGGAGTAGTCATTTTGTTAGGGATGGTGGCAGCCAAAGATGGCTGGGAGGTTTTCCCCTGAGACTATTTTGTGGCTACGCCAGAGATTGTGCCATTGAGACCGTCGGCATGGGCTCTGGTTTTCTGAGTAGCGGGAGGATTTGGTTTACCAGGGGCATTGGGGAGTAAATCATATAGCGTGTCAGATTGTGAATAGATTAAATCCAAATGTTGGGCACAACGAATGCATTGATCTTCTGTAACCGCACCAGATAGGCCAATGTCTTTATAGATGTGGGGTAAGAGAGACTTACAAAACCAAATATAGAAGATGATCCGAGATTGGTGCTTTGACTAGCCTCTTCCTACACCTCCATTCATGAATGTGATCGGAGATGTGGGTGGCGTTGTCTTGGTGCAGCAAGGTTAACAGTTTCGTTCCGGTTTCAAATCTGATTGGTAATTGGAAGTTCTTTAGAAACTCTGTCGCTAAAGCGCCAAAAGTGTTTATGGTGGCGCGTGGCAATTCAATATACCACTTGGTGGCATTGCCTGTAAGGGTATGGGGAAACAGTCGAAGTCAGACACTATCATCCACCATGGAATTAGATATAGACCATAAATGAAAGGTGGTGATGTGTGCAGCTGGGTCTTCCCATTGTTTCCCATCGAACTTTGGGATGTCAGAAGGAATCTTGTGCGGTACTGGAGGCCAGAGCGAGTTGTGATTGACGAGGTCATTAGTCAGTTTATAGCTGTCAGGAATGTCTAGAGCTGCCAAAAATGGCAATTGCAGGTTTTCTCCCGAATCTAACCAAGGAAGTGTTGGCTGACTATTTGGACCATAGGGTCTGCCCATCAATGTGTTACCAGTAGGATAAGTAGGAATTTGATAAAAATTTCCTATAGGTGGAGGGGTAGGGAGATATGGTTGTTTTCCATAGGGCATACTGTATTGCGGGGCGAATAGTTGGTTGCCCCGAGTATAAAAGTGCCCTCCCATCCTAGATGAAGGTTGGGGTGGATTAGTCCATATGGATGCAATAGAGCTTCCCAGAGGCATGCTACTACTTGCATATTTTGGTAATGGCATAGACCCTACACTGATATTTAAACCACTTAGGGGAATAGTGCTAATAAGAGGTTGTCTGGTTTGTCCTAAAGATTGGAGGGGTAGAAAAATGTTCCCTGTTTTTGCGTGCTGGTGACACTGCCCCCTGGTATGGCGACCAGGGGGTTTGAACTCAACAAAGGGTTCCAACTGAAAGGGTTGCTAAAAGGAACCGAAGTAGTCCCAATCATGGGAGGAGAAATCATAGGTCCCAACGTGGTCACGATAGGAGTAGATCCCGATGGACTCGGCGAGTTACTTATAGTAGTGATGACCTTAGGGTTGGGACTAGGCATATGTTGAATACTGAGGTTACCAAGTAATGGCATAGAAATAACAACTGGCTGGGAGGATGATGGCAAACTTGGGATGGTTGCCATTGGTATCGACCCTATGGATTCTGGCTGTGAAATGGATGTTTGTGCGGCCGAAGACATGTCTTGGCATGGTGAAATATGAATTATCACAGTTGTCGATGGATCAGTGAGTGGAGGATTGTAATGAGGTACGACACCTTCCATTAAAGGGTCCTCCAGAAATTCTGTATGATATGAGGCTATGTGAAAATCAGGGTTTTTCAGTGGAGACTGCTCTTCCGCAGAAGGCATGAGTTCACCAAGGTTCGATTCTTCCTCAAGAGTCAGAGGAGGTAGACCTTGTTGTCATTGAGACAGGCGACGTGGGTTGGATGACACCACAGTGACCTATTTATTTTTAACAAATTTTAATAAATTGTGATGTACTATAAAGTCTCAATGACAGTAACCACACACCTAAAAAAGAAAAAAGAAAAAAGGACTCTCTAAAATCAATCAGCAAGCAACCAGAATAGGGTGCCCTGTCTGAGTACTACCATTCACTGGTGATGAAATCCAGTATCACAATAGTATACAAAAAGGTTTGGTTGAAATTATAGTTACGGTTACTCTAGAGCTTCGTCCGAACCTCAGACGATAGGTGTAATCACTCTCATGAAGATGAGTACCCTCCTAAAGACGGAAGACATAGTAGGTTCATCTATTTCAGGTACCAAGATAGCCCATCCCAGTCACCTTGTGTAAGTCCCTAAAAATTATGGCCACTAAAGATACCTCAAAACACAGACATCATCAGGGGGGTCCGCGGTCTAGGACAGCATGCTATATGGGCAGAACACCTAGATCCCCAATCTAGTTTTGACATCCCCGAAGGGAACCCCAATATATAGAATGCCCACCGAAAGCAGTCGAAGGCGGATTACCTTCTTTTTCACCCAAGTGTTTTCTCACGCTTAGCTCCAGTAAAGGAGTGGTCCTGATAATATGAGTGCAGTAGGATTTCGCTCGTTAATGACTCTAGTCTCAAGTTTTGAGATCTTGGGTGATTTTCTCACTTTTCCTAACCCAAGATCCTAGCTTGAACTACTGTTGGTGTGAGCTTAGAAAAATTAATGTGATTGATTTTATTATCGCTTGATTCTTAGTGTACTTGATTATTAGTCTTGCGGAGGGGGAGTGGATGTATCAAATGTAATGAGACTCTGACTCAAGAAACCATGCAAAAATATGCTCTAAATATTCAATTCGATAAAGAGTATTTCTACAAGGAGAGGTTTCTTTTCAACATCCATGCACTAACAATCAAATTGCAAAGTTCAAGATTAAAGATTCAGACATCTATTTACCTCATCTTAACAGTATTTTAACTAAAATTTTCAGAATTAATTCAGCTAGATGCAGAAAAACTAAAAAAAAATTCTTCTAAAAAGTAAATGCATTCAACTCTAACTTTTTAAACAAGAAAAAAAAAATAGTGATGCCAGCTGGTAAACAAGCATAGGGATTCAGTCAAGAAATGGTTCTGATGGCAAAAACTATGCAACCAAAAAGGAGCACAACATAGGGGTGAACAAAAAATTTTTGGCTGAGTAACGCACTGCTTCTGAGCAGAGACAATGTTAATGCAGAGACTAACGCACTAGAATCAAAGCTAGGCCACGTTATAACACTATGGAATATTGATAAAGACAGCGTTAGCCAGGGTAAAGTTCTTTAGATGGCCAAAAAGAGCACAGGACTGAACTCTGTGAGCTTTTGAAATGTTTACTGTGCATAAAAGCTATTCCCAAGGATTCGTGGACAGAGGAAAGAAGGGAGGAAACAATCCGGAAACTTGGGGTTAAACTCCCCGTTGGGTGAAAATATTGTCGTTTAATTCTGTTGTAGTACTTGCCCAACCATTTAATTTGTCAATCCGAGCTTCGTAGGCTTACGAAGCACAGTTACTATATATGCAGGACTGAAGTGGAACTAATCTAATCTAAATTACTGAAATCAAATTAATCTAGGAAGGCATTGAAACATTAACTAGGAAGGCAGGAAATTGCATAAGGGAAAATCAATACAACATGTGAAGAGTTGAATGAAAAACAACATATGTGAGCTTATAATAATAAATCTATCTCAAACTACATTACAAGAATCAAATGACAAATCATGAAATCATACAATAAAAGAATATGAATTACAATTAAGAATCCCCCTTCTTCTAATTACAAGACTATCTCTCCAAACTCAAAAACTAATCTAATGAACTTCTAAACTTATGAACTAATAAAAATGAAGAGAGAGCACTCTCTTATATACATGAATAAGATAACCATAATCCCAACACTCCCTAGCGAAGTCGCCAATTCTGCTATAGGGTAAAATCCTTAGGTTGTTGGTTCTTGAATATCCCTCTTAGGGATTTCCGGTGCCCGAGGCAGACAGTAAGATTAGGTGTATAGTTCACAAAGAAGATACATACATGTTCATATCAACTTAAACAACTTGATGGTATAAGATGGAAGATTACCTCTTTAATGATCTTGAAGTCTTTTGGAGAGTGATAAGCAATGAAGCAGGGATCCTCCTTCACCAGCTCCAAATCTCGACCTTGTGATCAATCAAAGCACCTGTGTAATCTCTACAACAACATACATTTCCTACCAATTAAGTTAATATATGATAAACATTTAAAATATGCATATCTAAGCCATTAATCTCATGTTATATAATTAATTGAATAACAATAACAATATCAACGCATGTAATGGACAAAACAGATACAATTCTATTGATTTATAAAAAGGAGGATTACAACCATCAGTTGTACCAAGCCCTCCTCAGCCTCCAAATCTCTCTATCTCTCAATGTGGTGATGTCTTGATAAACGAGTTATCAATTAACCTCTTTGAATCTTGACCTTCACACTGCAAAAATAATGCTTTGCTTCACAAGTATTCAAAACTTTGACAATCCTTCGACCTTGAACCAAGAGCCTTCAGCTCCATTTTATAGGAGATGGAGAGAGCAATCATTGCCTTTCTCCTTCCACCAGCTCTAAATAGAAAAAACCAAGATTTTTCCTCAACTTCCCATGCTTTTTCCTTCCTTGAGAGTTCAGTCATTTTTGGCAAGGCTCAATAAGAGACTAGTGCTTTGCAGTTTCTATTTTGTACTGACTCTCTTATGAGAAAAAGCTGGAATTTCAAATCATTCTCCGTGGGTTTTTCCTGTTTCAAACTCAAACCACAGGTAATGCTTCCCTCTAGTCTAAACAGAGCATTTCCCTAGCCACCAACGCGAACTTTTCATTGATCAAGTGCGTTATAATTCTCTTTTGTTGTTATAGGGGTGTGTTACCATGGCAGAAGTAGGTTTATTTTAGGTCTTTGTATTCCTTCCATATTTATCTTCTCCTCTCAGCTGATGAGGAGGTTTTTTGACCTAAGAAGACATATTCAAACATAATGAGACATAAGAAGAAAAAATTATATACAACCATACCACAGGTATCCTAAATAAATAGCTACGCCACTTTTATTAATATCCTGCCATAATGATTACAATAGAGTCTTTGATCAAAAAGCCAACATCCAACTAATTCCAACCAGTGAAATGACTAAAAAATTACATGATATAGGCCTCAAAAAAACTCCCCCCAACATAAAGGGTCTAATCCATGAGAGGAGGAGAAATTCCACCAAAATTTAGCTGAATACCTAGAGTGTAGGGTGGTCAAACTAACTCATCCCTCACTTTTTCCAAACTAATTCATTACACCCCATCATGAGTTTTCATCTAATGTATTTACCCTCGGTAATAGTAAAAACATGATATTTACATTTAATTCCATCAATTACATAAGTAAAATCATCATTTACCAAAGTGAAAATCAAAATTTTAGTGAAAAATGAGAAAAAGCAGACATTTGTCAAGGGCGCAGTGCCAATGCCAGGGGCACAGCACCAGTGCACCCCCAACTTGCAGGCCACTTTTGGAGGCCTTCTCGGTGTCAAAATTGAGCTCATGGTGTCTTGCTAGAAATATTATGAAGATTAGACCCCAAAATCATGGGTAAAATCAATGAGAGGAGAACTTCCACCAAAAATGAGTTGAATACCTAGAGTGTAGGGTGGTCAAACTAGCTCATCCCTCACCTTTTGCAAACTGATTCATTAGACCTCATCATGAGTTTTCATCTAATATATTTAACCGAGGTAAAAGTAAAAACATGATATTTACATTTACTTCCATCAATTACATAAGTAAAATCGTCATTTCCCAAAGTGAAATCAAAATTGCAGTGAAAACTGAGAAAAATCAGACATTTGTCAGGGGCACAACGCTAGTGCACCCCCAACTTGCAGGCCACTTTTGGAGGCCTTCCCAGTGTCCAAATTGAGCTCATGATAGTTCGTTCTAAATATTATCCTATCTAATTTCTAGATATGTCTTTTTTTTTTAATGTATTTTATTTTCGCTATCAAAAAGTGATTCTCCCACAACGGGTCAAGGCGCAGCACCAAGGCTAAAAAGGAGGCAGAACATTGATTTTTTGTGTGTTTTTTCACCTCTTCACTTTCTATTTTTCCAAAAAAAGCTTATAAACATGGTTTTATGTAATTTAGTTGTCATTTTTCATCTTTTGGTGGTCTTATTTTGGCCAAAAAGAGCCTCAAACAAGGGTGCAGTGCCAGTGCCAAAGGCACAACGCTAGTGCCAAGGGCACAAGGGCATGTTGCATGCCACTTTTGGAGGCCTTCCCTATGTTCAAATTGAGCTCAAGATATATTTTTGGAAATATATATCTCTTTGATACATAATGGACATATCAAGCACTGAAAATGATCAAGTATAGCCCTTCAAAAATCAATGCTCCCAAGACTGCTCAAAAAGTGCATAATGAGGGTGCAAAAATGAAGTGTGCTTTTGAAGGAAACTTTTGGAGACCTTCCTCAACTAAAAATTAAGCTCATTATAGCTCGTTGGAAACATATCTCTGTCAAGTTGTCATTGGAGCTATAAATAAATTCATTTGGACACTCCATCTAGGAGAAATATATATTTTCCCAAGGTCACTCTAGGAGTACAAAAAACCTCTTATAGAAAATGTATTTTTGACATTTCTCCAAAACCATGACACCTATGTAAAAAATGATGGAGGTTTTTCTTCCTTGGCCTATGATGGAAATAAAAATCTCCCACGTTATTGAAATTCATCTTTTTTTGGTCAGAAATATAATTTGAAGAAAAACTAGCCCTATGTGCGGCAAATGATTTGTCCCTTGGAATGACTTCTTGAAAAATGATGGAGGCATGATGTTTATGAGTTGGAATGGACCCATAATTTTTTTAAATGACCTCCCTTATGCTTCCTCTTCTCAAATGTCTCTGATTCCATAGAAAAACCTAGCTCAGTGGGAGAGGAAATTAGGGTTTGGTGTAGGAAAAACAGGGGATTTAGGACTACCTTGTAGAGGGAGGGGAATGAAGGGGTTAGGGGATATCTAAATTCTAGGGAAAATTTTGGGGAATATGAATAGATTTTAAAGAGTGTATGGAAGTGTAATTTATAGAAATGAGTGAGGAGAAGGGGTCCAAAAGGGAAAAACACAGCCCTAACCTAGGAAGGTGTCAAGAGTGTAGCAATAGGCTAGGGTTTGTAGGAAAGTGAGGGAAATGAGAGGGAGGGACTTGGGAAAATGTAAAGGGAGATATATGGAGTGTAGGTGAGTGAGATATCGATGGATAAGAGTGAACATGAGCCTTCCCTTGGTCTTTTATGGCCTTTATATCTTGTTTAAATTTTCAAAATTGGTCCTAGGACCCACTTTTTCTTTCTCAAACTATACTTGTATTTTAAAATTTACCTTTGAACTTGATATTCTAATTTGATATTCTTAGTGGATTTGGAAACATAATGAATTTGAAACTCTTCCTTTTTCTTGATGGAACTTAGAACTTGCAACACTTGGAACCATGAGAATTATTACATATTAAAACCATAAAATTAGATTTTTGGTTGAAATATCAAATTACAAAATATTTTGCTGATGAAATATTGTTTATTCTTAATCCTTCAATTGTTGGTATTTTATGCAGGATTTGGTGTTTTTATTTAGACCTTGGAAACCCTAATGGGCCTAATGGAACCTTGAAAATCCCTAGAAATCTAATGGAACCTTGAAATACTAGATTTCATGGTGACCTGACTGACATAATGACATGATGAAATGGACTTTCATGACTGAAGTATGCTCAGCAAGACATGAAGGTGGGCCAGCAAGTATGAATTTTTGAGGAGTGATTTTTTTGGACTAGGACTACCATCAGTGAGTAAATTTTTTGCATGAACTAATGGATTGATAAAAAAAATTTGAGTGGGACTCCTAAAATGATATGAGAATAATACTTTTGATCACTGATGGCACTATGCAAATACTGACACTAACATTGGCCTTATTGGGGATGATATCTCTGAAAGAGGTGTCAGGAACCACACAACTTTGGATTTTGCAGATCAGTGCTTTATTCATTAGGCTAATACGGTAAAAAACTCAAACTAATAACATGATTGAAAACTGATAGCTTAGAAGAAATAGACTGAATCAAGACAAACTCAAATGACTGAAACTTGACTCAATACTAACTAAAATAAAAAACTTACTAAAATTATTGATGGCAGCATATCATCGAGACTTGAGGGCTTCAAATCCTGATGACAACTACCTGCTTTCTAAAGACATATGTATAATCATGTGAAGTGATCCTTCCAGTGTAACCAATATAGGATATGGATACTTACTAAAGTTATGCTCTCACTTTCCTCGAGAAAGAAAAATGATGTACATGTAGCCAAATCACAATACAAACTAAAACCAAGGCTTATGTTGATAAACAAGACAATATTCATCTTCTCCAATGCTTGCAAAAGACTGCCGAAGGGATCTTGAAAATCCAGAAGCATTAACTTGCCTTGAGATGCAACAACAAAAATACAAGTACTCCCTTCATTCTAATCTGAAATAATACTTGGTTTTTGATATATAAGAAGGCATAGGGAAGTATAACCTTCTGCTATCTGAGTGTTGTATGTAAATTCCTCAAGCATGAGAAATTCTAACTTAATATCTGGCATACTGTCTCTCACAGGCTCATACTCCTCAAATTCATATTCTAAGTCATCCTTAAACAGAAAAAATTCTTCAATATTATCAAACATGACAGCCCTATCATCTTCATGAATGAAAACAATATCATTTAGTTGATCTTCTTGCAGGAAATCATCATCATAAATTGGTTTACTCACAAAAATTTCTTGTATAGTTTCATCAAAGTCCTCATCAAAATTATTGTCATATTTATTGTAATTAAGAAAAAATCAGGTTCAGGAGAAACTTCATCAATTATGAACAATGAAAAATGATATTGTCTTTCTTCATGCTGATCTATAAATCTAGTTTTAGAACTGTCCTCATTTAAACTTAGATTTTCATTTTCAAAAGTTGAAGAAGTTTTACTAACACCTTCTTGACTATGTGAGCACTGCAAACCTGCATTATCTTGGGTTGTAACATGAATTTTCAGGAGTTGATCTATCTCATATTTAGACAGACGAGAAAGTACTTTTTGTTTTCTTTGGATGAAATAATAATTATCTTCTTTCCTTCCTAAAGATTCACAAGGATGCTGAATATATTATTTAACCTTTAACTGATCAAATTTTTGTACAACTACAAGAATTGTTTCCTATGGGAAATATTTATGAACATCAAGACAATATACATCATCTTTTTCTTCCATGAGAGAAAACACTTTCTCTTTTTTGTGAAGAAAAGGATTGTCATGCAAAGCCTCCAAGATCTTTACATCCATGACCTCATTATCATAAAAATAATTCTCTATATTTTGAATGAAAACCTCAAAATGATCACAACAATTATCAAGCAAATACAAATAAGGGTAGGAATCCTTGCATGGAAAATTTTAGGGGCTAATATTCGCAGGTGGGCTAATTTTCCATGGTTTTTCCAAAAAAATGATTCGCCAATTTCCATTTTTTATAAAAATGATTCGCCCAAATTTTACAATATAAAATTATTTTACCTTCAAAATCGCCAAAATTATAGAGATAATATATATAATATCATTATAAATTTTAATAATTTTACAAATACATCAATAAACATTTTATAGTTTTCATATTAGGGACTAGTGAGATTCGCCAATTTTTTAAACTTCAAAATAATTTTCCATCCTTAAAATTTTCCCTGAATCCTTGTATTCTTCATAAAATGTTGAATGGAAAACTCTAAGAGAACAAATACTGGCAGGTGGCAAACCTACCTACCAAGATCATGCTTTTCCTTCAAGATAAGCCATGAACATCTTTAAGAGACAATATTTACGAAATTTAACCTTCACATTGTCTGTATGCATGTGAAATTTAACCAGATGTAAAGCAACATCATTCCTATCATCATCTTTAAACATAGGAAAATTCCTTTGACAATCTACCTTAGGAATTTTATTTGGGAAACCTGGAAGGTGATCTCTTTTGATTGGAGCATACCTTCTTTCCACAAATTCCATCTTGAAAACTTATTCAAGCTACTAATTTTCATGCAATGGAATGACCATGAAGTATTGATTTTTTCATTCTTTCAGTCAATGGAGTCGCCACGTGAATGGTGTTGGGAAAAATACTGAGAGGGGGGGTGAATCAGTATTTAGAGATTTCTGATAAGATTTTAACTTTTTCTTTACATAATTCCATATGCGGCTTTGATGAACCCAACTCGCATATACATGCGCATATAATAAAGGAAACTAGCATATACTGATATAATTTTGCAGATTAGAAAAAAAATTCAGGAACAATCTTTAAGTCAGTTTATCAATCATGCATCTGTTAGATAATCAATAATTATGTGAAGTAACAGTAGTATAAATCATCACACAAGAGAATCACACATGAACACCAATATTTAAGGTGGAAACCAAATTCGGGAGAAAACCACCGTTGTTGTCATATCTGTCTTCAATATTTATTATATGGAAAACTATTTACAATATTGTACTGATGTAGACTCATATCAATACATAGGCATCTACCTGTAGAAGGCTACAACCTTCTGTCGTTTTCCAGCTGCTACTAGAAGGGAGCTATATCCCCCTAATCTTGTTTACTAGCCACTACTAGAAGGGAGCTTCAACCCCCTAATCAGAACACCAGCTTCTACTGGCAGGAAGCTTCTACTTCCATAGTGAAGGCTTCAACCCTCGGAACCACTGAAAACCATGTTTCATCAGTTTTCATACTGGATCAAACAACACCAACACAACTCTTCATAAACATCAAAAACCATAAAATTTACCCAATACTTCAATCAGAACATTGAGACCATTGTAACTAGAACTCATAAATAACCCAGACTTCAGAATAAATACACAGACACAAACTCAACCTTGAACATCCATCAACTTAAAATGCATACGCTAATTTGCTTCATTGAACCCGCGTGTATATGCACTTTCCTTCACACCAACCTACGTATAGCTCTGTAAATACTATTTTTCAGAATGTAATCAGTCACAGATCCAGATCTAAGGCTTTCAGTCAGATATCTTTGGAAATGTAGAACCCTTCATCAACTAGTCACCATCAACCATGTTTATTCTATCATTGACTAGATTTGTACATAATCATCTTAGAAGCATATATAGTATTCAAACAACCTAGATCTACAAGAAGACTTCATTGAAAGACAATAGACAAATAGCAGGAATAACAAAAAAACCTTTGCAATAAGCTTCAGAAAACCCTAACTGCCATATGTGCATTTTCTAAAGCAAACCTGCGTATATATGCACTTTTACTGAGACAAACTAGCATATACATATGTAAATGTAAAATTTGCAGAATGAACTAGATCCATAGAATTTACCTAGATTTCTTCACTTGACTTCAGCAAACTTATGCTAGTTCATAGATCTAATCATCTCTTCAATGGATCACGCAAGTGCATAGTCATTTCAGATTTAGAGATTCTGAACCATCATTGTATCCATGGGTGCATCATAGATTTAGATCTATCAATTAAAATAGAGTTCTTCCCATGTAGATATCTCTTAGAGAAAATTATTCAGTAACAACCCTTACTCATGCACACCTTGCACTATGATATTCTTCTCCTTATATAAATTTAGCCTTTACCAATACCATGAGTCAAAAACCACACAACTGCTGACGATATTCTTGGATAGAATCAAATAGACAATACAATGCTCAATATTGTGGGCTAATACCATGGTAATTCCCCTTGGTTTCATAATTTTAGAGTGAAAAAATCCATACACGACTTGGATATTTCGTATCTGCATGTATACACAACTTATCTTCATAAAAATTATGTATATACTAATTCTGAATGTACGCGGGTTGACTTCAAAAAAGTAGCGCATACATTGCATCCATACACGGGTTTCCTTCATCAAACCTGTGTATACACTGTGCCATATTATATTTATTATTACTCTGCCACTTACTGGAATTCCTTTCTCTGTCACATCTGAACTGATCTGTAGAAACATCATTTTTTCATCTTTAACACATAGGTTGCTTATCATACGAAACTCATCAAGAAGGCTTCCATTAAGAAAAACTTCATCAAGTAGGTTTCCATCAAGGACAACATATTTCCAACAATCTGCCCCTTTGGACTTGATGGCAACCATGATGGTGTTTGATCATCAAAACCAAAACAAGGTATCTCTTCCCTTGTAGAAAGATGAGCTCTGAAGATCTGATGAGTGCTCATTTTACCATGCTCCCCCAGATTTCATTGTGGATCTTTATACTAATTTTTCAATGAAGTACATGACTCAACTGAGTATGACCTTTCCTATCACCAAGGACACACATTTACATTAATGATCCAACCAAGTGGAATTACAAATTTGACTCAACTTCCCAACCAAGTGGGTTTACAAATTTTAGCAAGTCCTTACATGACTGAATATAACAATTTTACATCATAGGTCTCAACATGACCTTTTCATCAAATTACAGATATGACTATTTATGACCAAAACGAAAGAATCTCAAACATGAGCTCATAAAACAACAACCAATCAAAATGCTACCAATACATCCTTTTCCACAAAACAAGTGCTCCCTCTTAGCTTGGGCATCTTGAACATCTTCAACAACCAAATCATCAAAGCATCTTCATCAAGGAGAAAAATATCAGTGAATGATACAAAAAGATGAATATTGAAACAACAACAGAGATTACCCAACAACACCACAACTATTCTGAAATTCCGACCTAGAGAAATTATTTTAGCAAAGCCCATACACGGTTTTATGCACCGAAACTTGCGTATATACACGATTCTCCTTTATGAAACCTACGTATTGAATTTAATATTCTAAAATTAAACAGAGTTGATCAGAGACGCAAAGACAACTGCCAGCTTCTGTCTGAGATATTCGAATGCTTCTCTAATGTTCCAAAATTTTCCGACAATAATTTGGAACATTAATTTTTCTAATTTCACCTAGGAGGAGAATAAATGGGTAAGGAAACCCATTGCATAATAAAAACCTCAATATAATCCCTCTAAGTATGAAAGGGGATCATCTTTGGAGATGGTTTGCACACCCTCATGTGTGAACAAGGATATTTGCAATGAGGCTTGGTTAAGTTGACCAAGTCAACAACGTTGCCATAGGAGGAGTGGCTTACTTAGAAAGCCAGCGTAGTGTGAATGAGGAAAGGGACATTTGGTGGAGGAAACCCTAATGGATATTTCATTTGTTTAAAAGGAGGACAAGGCAATCATTGTTTCTCATGCTTGTATTATTCATCTCATTATCTAGTTAGACAATTGGAGCATTCTTTGCTGCTTAGCAAGAATTTCTAGAGGAATTATTGTTTAGGATTCCTTCTCCTTCTTGAGAGGTCTCTTGAGGGATTTTTCTTCATTTTCCTCACATCCAGGCTTGAGGCCAAGCATCCTCCATCAGTACAACATTGTTTCTGCAGAATATTAACAGTGTGTTTCTGGGTGTTGCAGTGAGGGTTCACTACACCATATCCTTCAACTATTTTTCAGAGGAGAAGTCTCTCTTTCCGCTAGAATATCAGTTTGGAGGCATCCCGAAGCTTATTTCAGATTTTGGCATCAATGCCAACTCATTCTCTTTCCCTACAGTGCATTTTCATCCAGTGATTGCGTTATTCTAGGGGAGAATTTGTAGTAGGGCTTTGAAGATACATTTGGAGGGGAAGATATTTGGTGAAGGAATCAACCTTTCACTTGTAAGATCCATTGGAGGAGGCATATTCAGTTTGAGCATCAGATTTATCCATCTCCATCCAGTTCTATTTTTGAGTTGCTGCAGCTACCCAATAACTCTGGCATTTTACAGATTTTGTATTTTATTTCCAATCCTTCCAGGATTGACATGAGGTAGTCTTTGGGAGCTCATATCTTCACTCTAACTGTTATATTATGCCATACATTTGTTTATCTATGTATTTGACATATGTAGTATGCAGTTGCTCTATAAAACTGCATTTTCATAGCTTGGTATACATTGTGTAGTAGTGGTTTTTTCATGTATCTTGTACTTTTTTCTTGAGGCTGAACATTGCTTATATTGAGTGACCGTTTTCCTCAAGATCTTGTATTCATTGTTATCGCTATCATTTAATAAGAAAGCTATGGATTTCTCTCATGTTTTTATGATTTGAGTGTTGTTGTTGCACCAATATTGTGCTTGCTTATTGCTGGAGCTCCAACTTTAGAACATCTATAGATATTCTCATTGTTGTAGAAATTTCCTGAAAAAGGAACATTATAGTGGTATCAGAGCATGATCTTTGGCTCAGCCTGTGGCTTCAAGCCAAAGTGCTAAACCCCTGAAGGGGAATATTTAAAACTCTATAGACAGAGTCTGCAGATGGCCAGGTAGCCTCTGGATCTCATCCTTTCTTCAAAGGTGACTTATCTAGTAAATGCCCCTGCAGTCAATCTCTGGAATAGAGCTTTGATATTCCTGAAGAGGGAATCTTACAGGCCCGTGGATCTCAGCCATCATATCAGAGAGAGAGAAGATGAAGACTCCATTATATGGAGAGAAAAGGAAAGATAAGCTTACCAAGCTTCTTCCAAGATCCTTACTGAGCATTCATGAAGAATTTGAGAAGATAAGGAGGGAGATTTTTACAGGATATCCAAAAGGGTTTGAAATTGATTCAAACTATATATTTTCTTGTAGGGGATGTGAGCATGCAAATACACCCTATAATACACAGTGTTAGCCACCTATGAATTTTTGTCAAGAAAACAGGTGGCTAAATATTCTTCTGAGCCTTCAAGAGATACATTTCCTACGAAAATATCTCATCCTTGAAGCCTTTGTGTGTCCTTTGCCTTTATAAAAATCTTCACTGCTATTTCCATCCAAAAAGCCTCACTGATTGTGAAAAAATGATGCTCAGAAAAGGCCTCCATTTGCCCCTTGTATCCCTGCAAAATTTCCCATTTTAACCCTCTTTTCCCCTTTTCAAAGTTCCCCTTTAACCCCCAAAATCCCCTCCCAAGCCTACAAAATCATCCCATCTCCCGTTTTAACCTCAAAAACACCCTTTGTTTGGCTTAAAAATCCATTTTTCCCTCTACCGAAAACCTCTGTTTAGCCTTAAAAACTTTGTTTTTAGGTTAAAAACCCCATTTTTTACCATATAACAGGCTTAGCCCCTTTTTTCCAGCCCCTTAACCACTTCCCCTCCATGCAACTAAGCACTAAGACCAAGCGCTAAGGCATAAAGCACTTATCGCATCAGAAGGATTGGTCGGAGCGCTTATTCTCTTTGTAAAATGAAAGTTCCGATGCGATAGTGTATTTGTTCTGTCGGCCTTTGAAGCAATCTCTGTTGTTGATCAAAATAGATTTAATGGTTCAATGCTTGTTTCACCGCACCCCGCCTGCTCCCTTTGTAAACCCTCTGATGGCCATCTCCACCTTTGATTCATATTTAAATCCGACGGCCATTGCAGCGTCATGCTTATTGCCAATCGGAGATTTTAAAATGTGCCACCCTTCGATGCCCCGATTGGCCGATCCCCGATTGAATCTAAGTTGTCCATCCATTCTCATCCTACCGCCTAGATTTCTTCTTGCTCCGCCTCACTTCCCCGATTGGTCACCCTCCGATCCAATCACGACCGTTGATTTTCTACTGATCCAACGGTCCAGATGCAATTGCTTCATGAGCCCATCATAGATTTGGCCCCTGCCTCCTCCGGTTCTGATTAGATCCTGACCATTTATTCCTTCTGATATGACGGCCAAGATTACTCTCGCTCATTCATATGGCCCATTTACCTTCACCTCATCATTAAATCTCTATCGTGCAATCCCTTGGATCCAACGGCCAATATTACTCCCGACCACTAACCAACTCCTTCGCCTGTGTTTCTCCTCTGCAAATCTCAGCCGTCCATCGCACTGATTGGACGGTCCACGATCAAACCACCATTGATCAGCCCCCACCTTAACTGATTGTGCATCTCCTCATATCGGATCTCACAGCCCCACATCCAACGGCCTGCATCAATATCACATTGTTTCCTTGTCTGAACGTTAATAGTTCAAATTCACGCGATATAGGCGGTTTTAAAATGCCACATGTCAACCAGGGACCTATATCGCGTTCAAAAAGTGAAAACTGCCTTACCCGCCTTTTGCTGCGCGAAAACGAAAATTTTCTTCGAAAACCACTTTCCCACTTCTGCTTATGGACTTTCTTCTACGCAATCTCAACCGTTCATCAGTTCAGATCAACGACCCACATTACAACTTGCATTCCATTCACGTTTTTCATCATGCTACCATAGCATTGCATCGGATCATTGTAGTCGCCGATCTCCTCCTGAGATCTAACGGTATTAATAAAATTGCCCTCCGCCCATGACTGGGTCCCACCATTCAAGCCCATTTCATATTTTTTTCATGCATTTTCTTTGTATTCTGTCCAAAGGTCGAGATTGAATGTTTTACATTAAAACCTTTGTAACCCGCTCACATTAAAATTTTAATGTTTTGCATTAAAGGTTTATATTGTTCTGCCTAATATCATGACTTTAATGTTTTAAATTAAATTTCATTGCATAATGTCCAACCTACCAAAGTCATTCCATTAGATAATCTCCACCGTCGATCATCAACTCCAGATCTGATCAGATGGTCCACATGCATTCCTCCACCAAACTTTCACCAGATCATTTATTCACCGTTTCACTGCATTTTCCAGTTATTTTCTGCTGCATCCACCACATTCACCTCTGTTGCGCTGCCATCCTCACAACCTTCCACTGCATCCATCCTCCCCCATGCATGGATTTCTTAACATATTTGTGTGTCTTTGTAGGGTTATAGGTGGTGGAAACCGCCATGGCTCACAGTCACTGTTATAGTGACACAAAGCGCAGAAAAAGCATTTTCAGAGCCTGAGATTATAGAGAAATGCCTGGGAAGGTGTTAGAATGTAATTTTTCATTAAAGGAACAATGGTCAACCCTATTAAACCCCTCATGGGCCATTAAAATTTTAAATTCACAGACAGAGACAGTCACGAAGCGACAAAGAGTATCAGTACAGGATTAAAGAGTTTTAAAGCCTCTAATTGAAGATTTTAAGCTTTAATTAACTGTTCAAAGGGATAAATGTAGCAGATTGAATACCTTGTGAATTACACAGAACGCCTAATGATGCCTAAAGAACAGAAAATGATCTGATCAGTGTTTCACATCATCATAAGGTTCCCTCCCGAGAAAGGACAAAGTACCCATACTATTGTTTATTCTATATCGTGTTCCTAAGAAGATCCATAGCCTGGCAGAAGTCCTAATGCTGCCAGATCATTTGTTATGCAGTATGGAAGACCTAAAAGTAATTTATTTGTCTTTTTATTATCACCAGATTACTACAGAGTATTGCAGCCGAAAGTACATCAAAGAACATACTTAGAATTAATGTCAGCCTATCAAAGACCACTCTTTCATCCAAAGAGTACTGAAAATCAATGCATAGATATTAAGACAGAATGGGCCTCAAGCCATTCCTTCTTCCTCTATTTTAATGTTTCATTTAGTGTTTCATATACCTCTTCTGCCTCCCTTTCATCTATAATAACTTAAGAAAAACACATTGTAAAGGTTGTTGTTGTTGATTATTGATCAGATAACTGTGAATTGTAAGTTGCTTCTCTTGAGATATAGTTCTCTGTGTAAAGTTGTAAGATAGGTTGAGGAAGATGTTTTCAGACTGAATATCAAGATATTGCACAAGGTTGTACATGACTGGTGTTGCTATTTAATATGACAAACACATTTCTTTGGATCCTGATTTAAAGCAGCGGTGATGTTTTTCTGCCTTTGTCTTTGTTTTCCTTCTGTAATTCATTACATTTCATTTCTCTGGTAAAAATCAGAAATATGGCTTAGGATATTCCCTTGCATGGTACCCTAATGCTTTTTCTCTCCTTACCTTTAATGTTTTTCTACTGATTGTGTTATCTAAGAACTAATTCAAGATAATTTAACCAGTGTAGTAGTTGTTTTTCACTGCTAGCTGATGTATGAATTTATGAATATGTTCTTAGATGTTCTTGTTGGGTTTTAATTGAAAGAATTGGGATACTGGGAGTTTAGAATGTTGATTCTGTCTCACTAGGGCCCTTTTCAATCAATTGAACCTTTCTAAGTTCCCTTAAGTTGGATGCCAAAGCATTGAAAGTTCAAAGCCTTTCTCTGATCTCAGGTTTTCAACTTTGTGTTTAAATATTTAATGTCTCTTGTTGTTTGAAGAGTTAACCTCTTAGGATTTGGATCATAGGTGTTTAATGGCATGTCTTGTCCCTAGATCTACTTTCTAAGTGGTCACCTTGGAGGTTTCCTTGTCATTCATATTCTTTCCCATCATTTCATACCAAACTATCATCTTTAAGATCCATTTCTTTAGATGAATAGCCCAATTGAAAACCTTGAATACTTAATAGCAAGTAAACCCTTTCATGACTCCATTTCCCAATGGTCTCGAGTTTTCTCTGAAGTACTTCTCCTTTGTCGAAAATCCTCTTTTCTCACCCTTTGTATTATATTGAACCCTTCAGTCATGTTTCCCAACAACCAAACAAACAAACAAAACAAAACAAACCTTGCGCCTTACAACTAGTCTAAAACCTTTAAATTGAGCTTCAAAGACATATACCTTTGCCTTCATAGAGAGATCCCTCTCTAGACCCAGGAGGGCTAGATCCTGAGGTCTAAAAGTGGTTTTGATGTTGTCTCATCTTTTGGTACTGCCAAACTTGCCAAAACATGGGAAATCCAACACACACCGCAGTCACATGGCCAACTTTTCCATGAGAAGAGAAGAAGAAGAAGGAATCCTAAAGAAATAAACTCTTAGAGGTTTCTTGCATGAGTATGAATCTCAAACCCAGAGGTTTAGAGATCATATTGATTTTATGGAGTTTTTCAAGATCATGGTGAGGAGGAGAAAGCATCAGAAATCTGGCTTAGGATATGCCCTTGCATGGTACCCTAATGCTTCTTCTCTCCTTACCTTTAATGTTTTTCTAATGATTTTGTTATCTAAGAACTAATTCAAGATAATTTAACCAGTGTAGTAGTTGTTTTCACTGCTAGCTGATGCATGAATTTATGAATCTGTTCTTAGATGTTCTTGTTGGGTTTTAATTGAAAGAATTTGGATACTGGGAGTTTAGAATGCTGATTCTGTCTCACTAGGGTCTTTTTCAATCAATTGAACCTTTCTAAGTTCCCTTAATTTGGATGCCGAAGCATTGAAAGTTCAAATCCTTTCTATGATCTCAGGTTTTCACCTTTTTGCTTAAATATTTAATGTCTCTTGTTGTATGAAGAGTTAACCTTTTAGGAGTTGGATCATAGGTGTTTAATGGCATGTCCTGTCCCTAGATCTTCTTTCTAAGTGGTCACCTTGGAGGTTTCCTTGTCATTCATCTTATTTCCCATCATTTCATACCACACTATCATCTTTAAGATCCTATGCTTTAGATGACTAGCCCAATTGAAAACCTTGAATACTGAATAGCAAGTAAACCCTTTCATGACTCCATTGCCCAATGGTCTCGAGTGTTCTATGAAGTACTTCTCCTTTGCCTAAAATCCTCTTTTCTCACCCTTTGTCTTATATTGAACCCTTCATTCATGTTTCCCAACAACCAAACAAACAAACAAAACAAAACAAACCTTGCGCCTTACAACTAGCCTAAAACATTTAAACTGAGCTTCAAAGACATATACCTTTGCCTTCGTAGAGAGATCCCTCTATGGACCTAGGAGGGCTATATCCCAAGGTCTAAAAATGGTTTTGATGTTGTCTCATCTTTTGGTACTGCCAAACTTGCCAAAACATGGGAACTCCAACATAATGGCGATTCCACTAGAGAAATTTGAGTAAAACACACCTTTAGACATTTAAAAGACTCAAAGAAGACCATATTAGCCTTATTTTTGTGGTTAATCATTGTGGTAGATAGTATACCTCTTTGAAACATCCTAAACCTTTCACCTGGCGACTCCATAGGCCCTTAATGATTAAAGACTCCACTAGTGATCAATAGGTCTGCTGATTATCTTGGTTTTCATAAGACTCCCCTGGGAGACCAACCTTCATTACAAAATCATTAATATTAAAAGTCACAAGTAGGATTAAGCTTCTTTGTTTGAAGACAACATACTGGCTTCAAGAACCATTCATACAAGAGCTTATCCTAACCTAAACCCACCTGAAATAGTTGACAACCCTGAGAGAATTCTTAGGAAATCTCCCACCCCTAGAAAGCCAACTATTTTCAGACACATCCATAGAGATAACTCTGCACCAAAAGACTTTACAGCTCTATCAGACACCATTTTTGACTTATACTCACAAAGCATATTACCAAGAACTAGGTCATCCAGTGCTCTAGACTAGCCAAACTTTGAGCTTCCTGGTTCACCATCTCACAGTGATCAACACATTAGGGATAGAGAGACCCCTCCATCTACACCTCTGGATATTAATTTCATTCAAAAATTGGGGCTATGTCATCCTAAATCAGCTCAACAGAGTGTTGTTGGTCCTAGTTTTCCTGTCATCCACATACCTGATGCTCAAGACAATCATGTACCTCCTCAAAACACCATTATGGCAGCCTGGTATGCACCTCTGGTGTTACCACAACCTCTAGTGCCTTTACCCAATGATTATCAATCAAAGATCCCACATTTCACTGCGAAAGATTCTACCACAGATCAACACCATGTAGATAGGATGGAAGATTCCTTTGACTATATGGAGATAGATGATGAGATAGTCAAGATGAGAATATTTGCACAGATTTTGGGAGGAGATGTGAAAAAGTGGTTTAAAGGCCTACCTCCTAATAGTATCCATGATCTTACCTCTTTATATCAATCCTTCATAAAAAAATTAGAAGTCAAGACCAACCCTCTCCAAATCCTAGCAGAATACAAGAATCTTAAAAGAAATGCAGGAGAGAGTGTCCATGACTATTCTACAAGGTTTAATAGTGTTTACAATGCTCTTCCTCCACACATGAAACCTCCCCAGGGTATGGCTTTAGTGAAATATCTTGAAGGCTTTGATGCTAACATGGCCTACCAGCTTAGGGAGAGAGATTACAACACATTGGAAGACATGCAAAAAGGAGCAGTGAGTGTAGAGACTAACCTGATTGAAAAAAGAGCCAGAATGAGATCTAAGAAAAAGGTAACATATAAGGATGACACATCAGCTTCCACATCCAATCCCAAGTATGACAGTCTAGCCAAAAACATGGAAAGGCTAGAGAAAATGATGGAAAAAATGGTTGTCATAGTCAGCAACCAGAAAAGAAACCAAAATCATAACCACAATCAAAACTTTAGGAGAAACAACCCTCCAAATAGACAGAGAGACTCTGATCAATAATTCATACCCCCATTTCAAGATAATTTCCTTGATGAAGATGAGGGGATAATAGAAGAGTCCAAGGGAACCACAATAAACATGTTGAAAATAGACAACTCAATCCACAAATGTTCCAGAGAAGATGATCGGACCTCACACTCACATTGGGATGAGGAGGGGTTAGAATCTGAGGATTATAAGTTAGGATTTGAAAATTTTATCATGCAGGTTAGAGAACAGTATGAACTTATAATAAAAAAGAGCTTAGAAACTTCCAAACCAAAAGCTTATGAGATTACCATTAAAAAAAGGCATGAGAAAACTTCTAAGGTGACTGCTGAAAGTAGCAAATCAACAGCTGAGAGTTCTGG
Source organism: Pinus albicaulis (assembly GCA_034641835.2). NCBI lineage: Eukaryota > Viridiplantae > Streptophyta > Pinopsida > Pinales > Pinaceae > Pinus > Pinus albicaulis. The sequence continues at coordinate 707,649,336 of CM076584.1, forward strand.
GAAGAACAAAGAAAAAAACAGCCAAAATTCAGATAAACAAAGTCAACAAACCAATAGCACTAGCATTGCAGCTAATGCTCCTGACAAAACAAATACCAACACTGTACATAGTGAGAATCAACACACTGATTCTACCACTAAAGTAGTGGCTAACAAAACAAAGTCGAGTCTTACAAAGAGTCAATCTCCCTTCAATTTGGAGAGTGAGATTGCTAAAATTAAAATCTCTGTCCCACTCTCTGAGTTGGCCACTCAGGATGTATATAAAGACCAAATTTTGAAAGCATTAAATCTAGGTGAAAGAAGTGACACTATCAATCTAAGTGATGATCAATCATCCCTTCTATTTGGTCCAAAGATAGAAGGGAAGTTTCAGGAGGGGTAGTGCCTCCTTTTTATATCATTCTCAATATCCATGACAAGATCCTTCACAACGCAATGCATGAATCAGGGGCATCACACAACCTAATGCCTAAGGTACTTATGGAGAGGTTAGGCCTAGAGATAACCCATCCCTATAAATGTTTGTATTCATTTGACTCTAGCAGAGTGAAGTGCCTTGGCCTAATCAGAGACCTTTGTGTGAACCTGACCTAGATTCCAGCCAAATGCATGGTTATGGATGTTGTAGTGGTAGATGTGCCACCTAAGTATGGCATGTTGCTATTGAGGTCGTGGGGAGACAAGCTGCAAGGTACAATGCATATGGATGAGTCATATGCCACAATCCCTGTCTTTAGCCAGCTTAGGAGACTGCATAGAGAGGCATAAATGAAGTTCATTGTTAGCAGCCTTGAGAAACCTGAAAATTCACCTCTGTATTCTGTACACACAGATCTGGACTCCTTTATCCTTTGCAACGATGAATCCATATACAAGCCAAAACTAGAAGACAAATATGCAATCAATAGAGCAGAGCCCATATATTTTAACATAATGGCCACTCTAGACTTAGAAGAAAACAAAGAAGAAACCTTTGGACATTGCGCTAAATCTGAAACTCACAGTAAACAAAACCAAGACTACCAGCAACTGACTGGTCATCTCTCTGAACAACACTCCACACCATGGTGTAGAACCCAAAATAAAACAGACTAATGAAACCCACATTAGGGAGGAAAATGATGATAAACAGGAAAATGATCCCTTATGGAGAATGAATTTCGATGGGTCCTGCACTAGAAAGACTGCAAGAGCAGGAGTGTGGTTGCATAATACAAAGAATGACTATGCTGAGAGTCATGCCTTTAATCTGAGCTTCAAATGTACAAACAATATCGCAGAATATGAGGCTCTCATATTAGGCTTGAATCTGTTGAAAAAACTAGGAGCCCAAAGGATAGCTGTGCATGGAGACTCTAAGTTAATCATAAAACAAGTGAACGGAGAATATACAGCTAAACACCCTAGATTGAGGGCGTATAGGAATAATGCTATGAATTTATTGAAAACCTTTGTAGAGTATGATCTTGTGTTTGTTCCTAGGAGTCAGAACATAATTGTGAATGGATTAGCCTGCATAGCTAGTTCATATCATAAATCTCCTAGTGACAAACAAATCATCATTCAGACAAAATACAGACCTGCAGTGCCTGATAATGAGAAATATTGGCAGGTCTTTGAGGGCGACAAGTAGATAGAGGATTTCCTAATTGGCAGGAATGAGTTTGAATTCTCTGATTCAGATTCTAAATCCGATGAAATTTGCCTGAGCGAAGAGCCCCCCGACGAAGAAAAATCACCACATAACGTAGGAATAAATTCTTTAATTGAAAAACTCAGAAATCAAACCAAAGAATATAAGAATGCGGATAAATAGGAAATAGAGGTGCTGCAGTCGAAAGATAAGAATATACCCCGAGGACTGGCACCTTTAGAGAACCCTTTTGATTTTGACGACATAGCGAAAAAACCCACTATAGAACACTCAGACTCTGATGTCGAGGAATGCAACATAGGCACTGAAGATAATCCTAAGATGATTAAACTGGCTAAGTCTTTGCCGGCAGATATGAAAAAGAAGTATATTGACTTATTCAAAGATTTCATCGACGTATTTTCCTGGAGCTACGAAGACTTAAAGGCCTACAATACAGACATTATACAGCACAAAATCCTTTTGAAAGAAAACCAAAAACCCTTCAGACAGAAACCTCGCAGAATTAACCCGAAACAACTGCCTCTAGTCAAAAAGGAAATAAAGAAGATGCACGAGGCATGGATTATAGTGCCTGTGAGGTTCTCTGATTGGGTTTCCAACCTTGTAGCTGTGAGAAAGAAGACAGGTGAGATCAGACTGTGCATTGATTTTAGAAACCTTAACAGAGCTTCACTTAAAAGACAATTACCCTTTACCAAAGATGGAACACATACTGCAGAGGGTAGTTGGCTCAAAAAGGATCTCCCTGTTAGATGGTTTTTCAGGCTATAACCAAGTTTTAGTACTCCTAGAAGATCAACTCAATATAGCCTTCACCACTCCATGGGGCACTTTTATGTATGTAAAAATGCCTTTTGGACTAATGAACGCTGGTGAGACCTTCCAACGAGCAATGGACATATTCTTTTCGGAAGAGATAGGGCACTTCATTGTCATCTATCTGGATGACATAAGATTATATTCCAAGTCTGATGAGGAGCACCTAAAACATCTGAGAAAAGTTTTTGAAAAATGTAGAAGGTTCGGTCTGTCTTTAAATCCCAAGAATACTGTGTTCGAGCTTCAAGAAGGTAAGCTTCTTGGCCATATTATATCAGAGAAGGGAATTAAAATAGACCCGTAGAGAGTTGAGGGAATACTTCAGATTACACACTCGAGAAACATAAAAGAGTTGTAGTCCTTTATTGGGAAAATTAACTTCTTAAGGAGGTTTATTCCCAACTTAGCTGAACACCTCAGGGATATGACAAACATACTGAAAAAAGGTGCAGGGGTTAAGTGGACTGTAGAGGCTAAAAAATATTTTTAATTAGTTAAACTTGCACTCACTCGGGCACCTGTCCTAATTAGCCCAAATTTCTCAAAAGATTTCCTGATATTTTCCTTTGCCTCCGAGCATACAGTGGTTGTAGTTCTACTGCAGAAAAATCCAGAGGGAATGGAACAGCCCATTGCTTTCTTTAGCAAAGCTCTGAGGGATGCACCCTTGAAATAAAACATAATGGAAAAATAGGCCTATGCCTGGGTAAAGGCCTTGAAAGACTTTAGGGTGTATATACTGCATTATCACATCATTGCCTACGTGCCTAGCATAGTGGTTAAAGACATTTTGTCCCAAGATCCTGATGGAAAGAGGGGAAAATGGATTGCTATAATATTAGAGTATGACTTGGAAATAAAACCTACAAAACTGATCAAAGGTCAGGGCTTAGCTCAACTAATGGTTGAATCTAATTTGCAAGCCCTTGACATCAACATGGTAGATGCCTTGGATGAGCAGTAAGGATTGCCCGATCCTACTATTGAAGAACAATTTCAAAATTCTCCTTGGTATTCTGATATCCTGTATGTTCTCACAAACCTCAATGCCCCTCCTGATTTATCAAAGACTAAGTCCAGAATATTAAAGTTAAAAGCCAGAAACTATTGCATACTGAATTAATGTTTATACTGGAAAAATGAAAAATGGTCTATTTCTTAAATTTTTGCCTAAAAATGAAGTAGAGAGGATTAAACAGGAGTTCCATGCAGGAGAGTGTGGAGGCCATTTAAACTGGAAAGCCACTGCTAACAAAATACTCAGAGTTGGCTATTACTGGCCTATACTTTTTAATGACATCCATAAAATGATAATTGCCTGCCATAAGTGCTATATTTTTTAGGGCAAAAGAAAGCTCCTCCCTTTACCATTACAACCCATTATTGTTGAGGCTCCCTTTCAACAATGGGGCCTAGATTTCATAGGAGAAATACACCCTGCTTCTTCTGCACAACAAAAGTGGATCCTTATAGCCACAGACTACTTCAAAAAATGGATAAAGGCCATACCTTCTAGGAATATCATAGATTCTGCTATCATTAAGTTCCTAGAAGACCACATCCTCTCTAGATTTGGTTGCCCAATAAAGATAATCACTGATAATGCTGCTGCTTTTGGATCCAAGAAAATGATTGATTTTTGTCACAGGTATCAGATAGCACTCAGTCATTCAACTGCTTATTACCCACAAGTTAATGGGTTAGCTGAATCATAAAACAAGAGCTTGGTGGCCATTATCAAAAAGCTGCTTGTGGAGAATAAGAAGTCATGGCATAGCAAGTTAGTGCATGCTTTGTGGGCTGACAGACTAACAATGAAGAAATCCATTGGAATGTCACCATATCAACTTGTTTATGGAACAAAGGAAATTTTTCCTACTAGCCGAGGGTTACCAGTGATTAAACTTCTCCAAGAGATTCAGACAGAAGAGGACAGTATGGTAAGGAGGATAAATCAAACAATTCATCTCCAACAAACAAGAGAAGAAGTCTACAACAGAGCTATGAAAGTGCAAGGAAATATAAAGAAGTTGTTTGACAAAAGAACAAAGGCTTGTGACTTCAAAATTGGAGATAAAGTTTTAAAGTGGGACTCTAGGAGAGAAGACAAAGGAAAGCATGGAAAATTTGACAGTTTTTGGCAAGGTCCTTACATCATCCAATCCACCATTGGTCCAAATGCCTTTTTTCTACAAGAGCTAGATGGTACAAATCTGTTTGGGGGTCCTTTCAATGGCAATATGCTCAAACATTATTACTGCTGATTTCCAATTTACAGTTTTCATTTCCATTGTAAATACCATTGCAATGTTTTGTTTTCCAAGAAAAGAGAAAATGTTTCAAAAAATAAAGAAAGAGAGGTTCAGACATGCTCAAAACATGAACCTCTGAAGTGCAAAAGGTTGGCTCTAGCATGATCAAAACCCGAGCCAAAGGAAATAAAAGAAACTGGTTCTAATATGCTCAAATCTGAACCAGCAAAGGAGAAAGAATGATCAGCTCTAACAAGCCCAAAACTAGAGCTGAAATGAAGAAGAAAGTGACTCTAACAAGCTCAAAACTTGAGTCACAAAGGAAAGGAGGAATGCTTCAAAGTTTTAAGATTTCAAGCCTTAAATATTTTGTTTTCAATTTTCTGCAATTTCAGTTCATGTGCAGCTGTCCTTATGCCATGGATCCACAGCAAACTAGATTGACTAATCCTGGTTTGACTGTTTTTAAATTTCTGTTGTAGAATGTAGAGAAGAAATCTGCTAGACAGTTTAATCCTAGCAGATATTAGATTAGGTAGAGAAACTATGAGGCCAATAGTTTAATCTGGTCTCATGGAGGAATAAGGGTAGAATTAGATTAGTTTGTTTTCTGCTTTCAAAAAAAAAAAAAGAAAAAATGAAAATGATGAAGGTCTGCAAATTCAAATGCACCTTGAAGAAAAAATGTTGGGATTGTAGGATGGATAGGTAGATTGTTTGGGGAACGTTTTCTGCTGATTAATATCCATCATTTTTGTAATAGCTGAATCAAAGAAGAAATATGGTTCAAAGATCAGGCATCTGGCCTACTCTAAAGAATATTTTCTGAATTCTTGACACCTTCAAGAAGATGCCATCCCCATGTGGAGCCACTGTTAGCCACCTATGAATTTTTTGGCAAGAAAATAGGTGACTAAGTATTTTTCTGAGCCTTCAATAGATACATTTCCTATGAAAATCTCTCATCCTTGAAGCCTCTGTGTGTCATTTTCCTTTGAAAATATCTTCACTGCTGTTTCCATCCAAAAATCCTCACTGTCTGTGAAAAATTATGCTCAGAAAAGCCTCCATTTGCCCCTTGTATCCCTGCAAAATTTCTCATTTTAACCCTTTTTCCCCTTTTCAAATTTTCCCCTTTAACCCCCAAAATCCCTTCATAAGCCTACTAAATCATCCCATCACCCCTTTAAACCTAACAAACACCCTTTGTTTGGCTTAAAAATCCATTTTCCCTCTATCGAAATCCTCTTTTAAGCCTTAAAAACTCTGTTTTTAGGCCAAAAAACCCATTTTTACCATATTACAGGGTTAGCCCCTTTTGGCCAACCCCTTAACCACTTCCCCTCCATGCAACTAAGCGTTAAGACCAAGCGCTAAGGCATAAAGCACTTATCACATCGGAAGGATTGGTCAGAGCGCTTATTCTCTTTGTAAAATGAAAGTTCCGATGCGATAGTGTTTTTGTTCTGTCGGCCTTTGAAGCGATCTCTGCCGTTGATAGGGATAGATCTAACGGTTCAATGCTTGTTTCACCACACCTGTCTCACTTCTTTGTAAAATCCCGATGAATATCTCCACCATTGATCTTAAAGCATCCAACGCCCCTTGCAGCACCGCGCTCATCGCCAATCGGAGATTTTAGAATGTGTGACCCTTTGATGCCCCGATTGGCCGATCCCTAATCGAATATGAGCCATCCATCCATTCTAATCCAATGGCCAGGATTCACTCTCGCTCTGCCCCATGTCCCTGATTGGTCACCTTCCGATCCAATCATAGTCGTTGATCCGAAGCCGATCCGACGGTTGAGATACAATCGCTCCTTCATCCCATCAGCATTTTGGCCCTTCCATCGCTCTCCCTCCGATTGAATTGCGGCTGTTCATCCCTCTTGATCTAACGACCAAGATTTCTCTCGCCCACTAACCATATTCTTCGCCTTTTCTCTCTCTCTCTCCAGATCTCAGCCGTTCATTCATAGATCGAATGGCCTGTATTCAAACCACCTTCCACTTGACCCCACCTTAACTGACCGCGCATGTTATCATATCATGCTCCAGCTCCTGCCGTTGGATCTCACAGTCCCATATCCAATGGCCCACATCAATATTGCATTTTTTCCTCGTCCAAATGTTAACAGTTCAAATTCACACGATATAGGTGGTTTTAAAAGGCCACGTGTCAGCCGGGGACCTATATCGCATTAGAAAAGTGAAAACCACCTTACCGGACTTTTTCCACGTGAAAATAGTTGTTTCTTCAGAAAAACCACTTTCCCAATTCCCGCCTCCGAAATTCCATTGAGAGATCTTGACTGTTGATCTGTATTGATCAACGACTCTCATCGCATCTCACACTCCATTCACATTTTTCCCATCGCGCTACCACAACATTGCATCGGATCATCGCAGCCGTTGATCTCCTCCTGAGATCTAACGGTCCGTGTTAAATCGCCCTCCGCCCATGACCGATTCCCACCATTCAAGCCCATTTCATATGTTTTTCACGCATTTTCTTTGTATTCTATCCAAAGTTCGAGATCAAATGTTTTACATTAAAACCTTTGTAACCCACTCACATTAAACTTGTAATGTTTTACATTAAAGGTTTATATTGTTCCACCTAATATCACGACTTTAATTTTTTACATTAAATTTCATTGCATAACGTCCAACCTACCAAAGTCATTCCATTAGTTAATCTCCATCGTCGATCATCACCTGTAGATCTGATTAGACGGTCCACATGCATTTCTCCACCAAGCTTTCACCAGACCATTTTTTCATTGTTTCGCTGCATTTTCTAGTTGTTTTCTGCTGCATCCACCGCATTCACCTCTGTTGCGCTGCCATCCTCACAACCTTCCACTACATCCATCCTCCCCCATGCATGTATTTCTTAACGTATTTGTGTGTTTTTGCAGGGTACAAGCGGTGGAAACCACCATTGTTCACAGTCACTGTTATTGTGACACAGAGCGCAGAGAAGGCTATTTTCAAGAGCCAGATTTCGCAGAAAATGCTTGGGAAGGTTTATAAATGAAATTTTTTCATCAAAGACCAGTTCTTTACTCTCTGAAAATTCTTGCACCGTTAAAGCTCCATTTTCACAGACAGAGACAGCCATGAAGCGACAAAGAGTATTAGTACAGGACTAAAGAGTTTTAGAGCCTCTAATTGAAGATTTTAAGCTTTAATTAACTGTTAAAAGGGAAAATATACCATATTGAAGACTTTGTGATTAACAAAGAAGGCCTAATGAGGCCTAAAGCATAGAAAACAATCTGATCAGTGTTTCACATCAGCAAAAATTTCCCTCCCGAGAAAGGAAAAAGTACCCATACAGTTTTCTATTCTATATCGTGCTCCTGAGAAGACTTCCATCCTGACAGAAGTCCTAATGCTACCAGAGAATTTGTTATGCATTATGGTAGAACTTGAAGTCATTTATCTGCCTTTTTCTATCCACTAGAGTACTACAGAGTACTACAGCCGGAAGGTACATCAAAGGACATACCTAGAATTAATGTCAGCCTGTCGAAGACCACCCTTTCATCCAAAGAGTACCAAAAATCAATGCATGGATATTAAGATAGAATGGGCCTCGAGCCCTCTTCTACTACTTTTGTTTTAATGTTTCATTTAGTGTTTTACCTACCTCCTCTGCCTCTCTTTCAGCTATAAGGACTCAACAAAAACGCATTGTAAGTTGTTGTTGTTGATTATTGATCGGATAACTGTGAATTGTAAGCTATTTCTCTTGAGATATAGTTCTCTGTGTAAAGTCATATTATAGGATGAGGAAGATGTTTTCAGTCTGAATATCAAGCTATTGTACAATGTTTCACATGACTGGTGTTGCTCTTTAATATAACAAGCACATTTCTTTGGATCCTGATTTAAAGCAGCGGTGATGTTTTTTTGCCTTTGTCTCTGTTTCCTTCTGTAATTCATTACATTTCATTTCTCTGGTAAGCATCATAAATATGGCTTAGGATATAACCTTGCATGGTACCCTAATGCTTCTGCTCTCCTTACCTTTAATGTTTTCTACTGATTGTGTTATCTGAGAACTATTTCAAGATAATTTAACTAGTGTAGTAGTTGTTATTCACTGCTAACTGATGTATGAATTTATGAATATGTTCTTGGATGTTCTTGTTGGGTTTTAATTGAAATAATTGGGATAATGGGAGTTTAGAATTCTGATTCTGTCTTACTAGGGTCTTTTTCAATCAATTGAACCTTTCTAATTTCCCTTAAGTTGGATGCCGAAGCATTGAAAGTTCAAATCCTTTCTTTGATCTTAGGCCTTCACCTTTGTGTTTAAATCTTAAATGTTTCTTGTTGTCTAAAGAGTTAACCTATTAGGAGGTGGATCATAGGTGTCTAATGGCATGCCTTGTCCCTAGATCTGATTCCTAAGTGGTCACCTTGGATGTTTCCTTGTCTTTCACATTCTTTCCTTATCATTTCATACCACACTATCATCTTTAAAGATCCACTATTTTAGATGACTAGCCCAATTGAAAGCCTTAAATATTGAATAGAAAGTAAACCCTTTCATGACTCCATTGCCCAATAGTCTCAAGTATTCCCTGAAGTGTCTCTCCTTTGCCTAAAATCCTCTTTGCTCACCCTTTGTCTTGTATTGAACCCTTCATTCCCGTTTCCCAACAACCAAACAAAAAAACAAAACACAAAAAACCATTACGCCTTATAACTAGCCTAATACCCTCAAATCAAGCTTCAAAGACATATACCTTTTCCTTTATAGAGAGATCCCTCTCCAAACCCAGGAAGGCTATATGCTGAGGTCTAAAAGTGGTTCTGATGTTGTCTCATATTTTGGTATTGCCAAACTTGCCAAAACATGGGAACCCCAACAAGTCTCAACTTGGAATATTTTATCAAAATTTGGCAAGGCCAAAACAGGTCTTTCAGTGATGTTCTTCTTCAATAACTTGAAATTCTGATCTGCTGCTTCTATCCAGTTAAATGGCTGGTTTCTCTCCTTTATAGTTTCAATTATTGGTGCACAGATCTGACTAAAACCTCTTATAAAAAGAGGACATGATTCTATATATGTTGTTGTAGATAGATTTTCTAAAATGGAACATTTTATTGCTTGTAAGAAAACTAGTGATGCAACTCACATTGCTAATTTGTTTCTCTCTGAATTTATAAGATTGCATGGATTTCCTGTGATTATTGTTTCAGACAGGGATACAAAGTTCATAGGACACTTCTGGAGGACTCTATGGAAGAATATGGGTAGAAACCTTAGTTTCGGTTCAGGTTATCATCCTCAGATGGATGGAAAAACTAAAGTGGTGAACGGGAGTTTGGGAAACATATTAAGGAGTTTGGTTTACCAAAATCGAAAGCAATGGGACTTAACCCTTGCTCAAGCTGAATTTTCCTATAATGATACTCCTAATCGGAGTACTGGAATGGGTCCATTTCAGATTGATTTTTGGATGCATCCAAGAGGGGTGTATGAAATTAGAGATTTGAGAAAACAAGAGACAAGGAGTGCTAAAGCTGAAGAATTTGCAGAACAGATACAGAGGTTGCAGGAAGATGTCAAGCAAAGCTTACAGAAGAACACCCAAAAGTAATAAAAAAGAGATGATATGAATAATATTGAAAAGGAGTTTCAAGTAGATGATTTAGGCATGGTTTACCTAAGGAAGGAAAGGTTTCCAGTCGGGACTTATAACAAATTAAAAATGAGAAAGATAGGACCATGTATAATTTTGAGGAAATTCTCTTCAAATGAATATGAGATTGAATTACCAGCAAGAATTGGAATATCACCCATATTTAATGTTGTAGATTTGTACCTATACAAAGAAACAAAGGAAGAGCTACAAGAAGAATCTATAGAAGAGGAAGAACAAACTTTGATTTGGAAGGAACAGATGCCAAGGACAATAAAAAAGAAGTGGAAGCCATTTTGGAGAAAAGAGCAGCAAATAAGACCAGAGGACAAACCTACTATCAGTATCTAGTCAAATGGAAAGGACACCCTGTGGAAGATGCCAGTTGGATGACAACAACAAAGTTACATAAGTTTAGTACAGATCCTGAAGAATTGATGGATCAATATTTTCCCTGGGAGTCCGATGCAGGAGCATCTAGACTTAGCCAACAATGTGATTATATGTTCACATGTTGTGGCTAACATGAGGTGGATAAACATTGGTCATCCATATTTTACTTAGTTTTAAATGAAAGAAGTTAGTCTATTTGGGTTTGCTAAATTAATTAGGAATGAAATAAGAATTGGTTTCTCCCTGCGAGGAGATCAAGCCAAGTAGGATAAGAGATTAGAAATAAGGTATCATTTGTTTGTTAAAAGTGGTTCAAATAGAAATCTATTTAGAGATGAGAAGGACCACTTCAGGTAGAAATATATATGTATGAGATAGAGGGAGAAGAGGGTGAAAAAGGTGTGAAATAGGTGTGTGAGAAGAGTGAGAGAGGAGAAAGCAGAGAGCAGAACTAATTGTAAAAACCAACTGTTCAAGGGATTGGCTCTGTAATTCCATTTATTATTAAATTCCAAGTGTTTTGTATTTTTTATCAAACTCTCTCTTTTAAACTATCTGTTTGATTTCCTTGTTGAATCACATATGTATTAATCGCACAATAGGAAGGACAATTGGATTTGTAGATGCAGTAAGGACGATAGATCCAACACCGATCAATGGCGAGAGATCACATCGCAATTAGAGGACATCGCACATCGCAAAGAATAGTGTTTATAGTTAAGAGTTTCACAAGTTAAACTGTTTCACTTGCGATGTGAAGTGAGTTGGCAAGGATATAACTTGGACCGTTGGATCCAGCAAAGGGCTAATGGTGGAGATCACAGTGCATGAGAAGTGACTTCACAGATCACAAAATTTAGAAGTTAAAGTTAAGGCCATCACAAAATAAACTAAATTGGTTGTGATGAAAAGTGGAGAGGACACACGTCGACACAACACAACCTCGTAAACCATAGGAAATAAGTTTTAGCATTAAAGTTAAATTGTAAATGCGGCAGTGTGCGATAGACGGTGATTGGTCGAGAGTGTTGCGGGATTGCGGGTAAGATGTTCTACGTATATGGTTTGTTTCAGGTTTAGGTGTGTTTGTTTAAAAAGAACTGTTGAAATCCATTGCAAATAAAGAATCACATGAACCCATAAACTATACAGTTCCGCATGTAATGTGAGAATTCTACAACTTGTCTGCATCACTTATACTCACAGGTGTAATTTAAAAGCTGCATCCTCTGCTGAAATTTTAGATTTCTGACCACGACTGAGAGGAAGATACATATACTGGTGACTGCAAGTATCAATGAACCTTGCATAGCAGTAAAGGAAGGTGAAATCTGAAAAGAGTGGCATCGTTTTCCTAATGGAATCGCCATCCCATAGTGGAGTCGCCAGGTGAAAGAGATGCAACCAATTATAAATTCCCACTCCTTGTTCACCAATAAGAAATATATCTAAACTACCTTCGGCAATGACCTACTTTCGCAGGCCAAGGTCTCACTCGAAGTAGTATGGGTGGGTGTTGGAACCAGGTTTCCGCACCCTGGGAGAGAGTAGGTAATTAAAGCAGATCTCGTCGAGTTCTATCAGGTTCGTACAGAAACAAGGCTATTATCAAGCCCTTAACAATATAATCATCATGTAAACATAAACACAACTACTATTATTAAACTGATCTAATCAACACCTTCGCATCCACGTGCCCATAAGAAATTATCATCGTAGAACATCACAATCACAACTAATTCATATATCACAGCTTATTCAAATAACATAGTAATAAACACAACCAGTTTAGATAGCATAAAGATACTTCAATAGTTTCCGCATTCATTAACATCCAAAACCAAGTTACAAACGCAAGTCCTAGCCTGCACAAACAGCCAGCAGGGTCCGCACACAGCAGGACTGAGGATCTCTGTGCACACAGCCAGCAGGAGTCCTTACCCAAAACAACCCAAAATAGATCTCATCATTTCATATGTAGCATTAACCTTACTTTCTTACCTCCCATTAGACTCAAACTACCCATTTATTTATATCATCATAGCCAACGTTATCCTGTGGTTTGAAAACAGTGGTTTGCGAACTCTGGGTCTACCCTTTGACCCATTAAAATACATTGGGGGCTTTGACCCACCCCAAAGCCCCTGTGCAAGACCCATTTCTACAAGAAAATATAAAAAATGAAATGTTGGAACATATCAAAACGCAGCTATGGGACCCTGTTCCAACAAGCCCCCAACACAATCTTGTGACTCGTCCCAAGTCACAGCGGCTGTGGGGTTTGCATGTTTTCCTAGAGTTGCTTAATGGAATCAAACAGAGGAGGAAACACTCCTTCACTTTTCATGGCATAATTCTGTGCAATGTCCACCAACTTCTGTGAAGTTGGGCCTTCAGTGGCAGCAGTGACACTTTCTAGGGTCTGATTCAGCTGTTTGATTGCAACATCAACATCCTGAGATATCTTGACGGCTTCATCGACCTGCAGATCGAGGTGGTCACTTAGAACCTTCTTCTTGTGGTGAAGATCTTCCTAGTCATCTTTGAGCGCATGGCTGGCTCGCAGACGTTCCAGGCGTTGAGCGGGGATCAGAGTGGGCATTGTAGCCTCCAGTTGCTCGAATTCTTCTTCCTTCTGGCGCAGTCCTTGAGTAAATTTTCACAAGAGAGGGTCGTGCTACACCTTAGACCATAGCTTCATAGCTGTCTCAAGAAATTTGTTGCCCTGAGCGATCTGAGCTATAATGGTATTTGTGGCTTCTGTGACCAGCGCAACTTAGCCTGCAACACAGAAATATGCAACTCCATCTCTGGCTGCAACTTAGCCTGCAACACAGAAATATGCTACTCCATCTCAGTCTTGAAATTCTAGATCTCGGTCCACGAAGCATTCAGGGTTGCGACGAGTCCCTCAATCTTGGCCTAAGGGGTAGAAGAGGCCATAATGTCTTTTATTACATCTGTGCAGAGTCTGTTGATCAGACGCTCCAATTAGTTCTGCTACGCGGAAGCAAGGATGCACGCGGCTTGTGCCTGGGACACCTCAGTATTCTTTTATATGATTGTTTGCTAAACTATATTGAGCTGCTGCTATGCCTGGTAGTCCCTGTGCTAGATTTCCCCAAAGAGGTATGTGTGGAGAACCTGCAGCGGTTCGTGTTGAAGCTGGGCCTAAGTCTAGATGTACTTCTGCATAAGCCTGGACTTGCACACATAAGGCAAGCAGACTCAGAGTGATTGTTGTTCCTGGCAAGGGGTAGAGGTAGCTCTCAGTATTGACAATCAACTCAGTGCTGGTTGTTGAAGGCAAACTCACTTGAACCACACTCGTCTGTAGGGTATCGGCCTTGAGCTGCAGAGCTTGGAGCTCATATTGTAAAGTGGTGACTGTGGCCTTCTGATTCTCTTCCAAAGAAAGCCATCTGTCTTCTAAAGCAAGGGTGACAACATCTGCGATTTGTTCCAAATCTTCCTCGGTCAAGGTAACCTCAGTCTCCCTACTGGGCCTCGTAGCCCGTTGTTTCATTCACCAACCCTTGAGAGGTTTGGCTATTTGTTTTGTACCATGCGGGGAATCATAACCCTACGCATCCAGACCCTCTATGTCCATGTACTACTGCGATTCCTACTCTACGCCCTGCGCTGCATCCTTCATCCTAGGGGAGCCTTTCGGGCAACATCCTTATGAATTCTTGGGGGTATCAAGTGGGGTGGGGGTCTTCGGGATTGTGCTTGTACTAGAAGTGTCAGTTGCACCCAATTTGAATCCCAATCTCCAGTGTGGCGGCCAAGTGGTGATAAGCCAGTCGATTTCCTCATCGGCGACCATGTAAGGGAATGACATCCAAGCTGGACCCTTACGACCCCAAATCTGCACATTGTGCATTCTGACCTGAAATGTTGCGATGCTCTTGTATTTATCATAGACCGTCGGTGACAAGCATGGCTGGGAGTGAATTGATGCTTTAAGCGTGCTCTGAAATAGTACCCAAAATAATTTTTTCTCCTTAATCCGCTACTCATCCTTTGAATCCCATAAGTTCGCGTACCATGCCCCTTCACACATGTCCAGTTCAAGCTCATGGATGGCTGATCCTTCAGGGGCTTTCCATGCAATGAATGCTATTAAGAGCAATAGCCAAGAGTAGTAGAACGACCTCCTGTGATCCTGGGCCTCCCGCATGTTTTCCAAGAACTCAGTGTAGAGGAAATGAGACCAGTTAAAATGGACCCCTTTTTTGTAGTGGCCATCCAGCTGAATCACATAGGTAGGGATAGTCATGGCCTGACACTTGCGCATCATTTTTCAAGCCAGCAGTAAGGTACCCATGTGCACTCTAGGGTCGTCAATGGTGTTGCTTATGAACCCTCTGGTGTTGCGCTCGACATGGTAGTCTTCACGCACCTTGTTGGTGATCTGTTGCTCGTACTTCTTGCCAACGTGCTCCATGGGATTTTGCCCCTCCATGGGAAGACCAGTGATGTGGTGAATCAGGGAAGCATCAAGGGGAATGTGGTCTTGGATACACAAGCTACCGTCATGGATCAGGGCTAGCAGCTATCGCATGACTTGGTCAGTTACATTGTATCGGCCAAAGTGAGGTATCCATAGTAAGCTCAGTAATCTAGATTTTTCTAACCCACGCACCCGCGAAATTGGTAGGACCCTTAACGCATCGTCCTCCAGTACTCTTTCGAGGTACAAATCAGGTGCCAATTCTGGGAAGGCCTCTAGATTGGTAAGTTCATGATCGTCGAACTTAATTGAGGAGAGCGTCTCCAATTATGGGGACTTCTCCCAGAATTAGAGGCATTTGCATATAGGAGCGCAGACCCTCGATATTCTTAGCCGTGCACACTAAGGGCCTTCGGGGCCGAACATAGGGTGGTAACCACATGATTGGGACAATGAGCTGAGCTTCTTCTTGCACAAACAGAGGTTGCTTTGCCAGGTTAGGCGAATGTGCCTTAGGCATCGATCGAGGAGATTGCACGTTCTAGGGGGAGGTGCACGGCTTCCCTCCAGCCCATTTCATGGCCCTCCCCTGCCCTTGCTGTTGGCCCTTCCCTTTACTCTTCCTTTTCTCCACCTGCTTACCCTTGGTTGGTGTGGACACGACTTCAACTTCGAGGGTGACCTCCGATACTTCATTGGATGCTAGCTTCGCAGAGGCCACGATCTGCGATGATTCAACGATTTTGGTCGTAGTCATTCTCACTTGGAAGACGAACTTGAGGTTACTACTATCAGAGGGGGTAGCACACCTAGACAAACAGAGCACAATAGTTACAACAATTCTCAAGGCACAAGTTTTTTAGCACATGCAGAACACAATTCGGAGCTTCCCTCCTCAATTTATAGCATTGAAGAGTGAACAACAGTCGGATGAAACTTAGCTGAAACTTATCCACATAGAAACAGTAAAAAATCTTTGTAAATTGCCGCATTAATTGCCTACTGCCCGCTCCTTCCAATGGTAAAGTTGGCCTTTTACCTAGCGGTACTATTCCAACGGCTAGTTTTTTCAGCTGTGTATTACCCTTGCACTCCCAGCTCACCTCCCCAGGCTTCCTAACTGGTGGTTGACCCCTACGCTTCCAGCGCACCTCCCTGGGCTTCTTGACCTACAGTAAATCCCTGTGCTCCCAACACACCTCAGTGGGTTCATGACATGCGGTCTACCCCTGTGCGTATAATGGGCCTACCTGTGTTTCTCCTCTTTCCTGCACATATCCCTCCCAAGATAGCTACTCCGAACATATAGTCATTTGATCCGGTATGGTTTGACATGGCTGCCATTAACATATCCTGGTACAATATCACCGCACAATGTAGCTAACCGGAAAACTCCTCCGTCAGTGATTTCCTTTACCATATAGGGGCCCAACCAGTGTTGAAGGAACTTCCCCGCGTGTTTCGCAAATTGGCTATCGTATAGCAGGACCAATTCTCCCTCCGAAAAGATCTTTTGCTGAATGTGTCTATGATTCCATGCTTTTTCTTAGGGCTTCTGAACTTGCTGATGAAATTTAGCAATGAATTGATCTTCCTCCAAGGTGACTAGCTACGCTAAGCATTCCTCCATGATATCGGGCTCCTCCATGTTCGTAAAGGCTGCGATGCGCAAGCTAGGAATAATATACTCCATGGGCATAATGTCCTGCTTTCCATATGCCATTCGAAACAATGTTTTCCTAGTCAATTTATTGCACATGGTCTGATAGGCCGAAAGGATCGACAGGATGCGCACGTCCCAATCGTTTCGATCGACATTACAGATCTTGGTCAGCACTTGTTCCAGAATTTTATTAAAAGCTTCTACTGTTCCATTTTCCTGCGGGTGATATGGGGTAATTTTTGCATGGTGGATGTGAAATTCTTCAGTCAAAGCTTCTATTTTTTTTTTAATGAAATGTGTGCCTCTATCACTCATCAAGATCTTCGGACAACAAAACCTAGTTAGAATATGTTCAAAAATAAAGTGCGCAACAGTATCTGTAGTACAATCCTTCACAGCTTGCGCTTCATCCCATCTAGTTACATAATCAGTCGCAGTCATGATGATGTAGCAGGCACCTGTCTTCTTACCTGGTGGGTTGATGGGCTCGACAAATTCAATTTCCCATTTATCGAATGCCTGTAGGGCCATCTTTGGTTGTAAGGGAATTTCATCCTTGCGCAACGGTATTCCTATCCTTTGGCATGTGCCACAGGCTTTGCAATAGTCATAAGAGTCACTATGCAATGTGGGCCACCACAACCCATCTCTTAAGATCTTTTGCGTCGTCGCTTTCCCTATGTAGTGACCTCCTGCTATGCCTCTGTGGGCTTCTGCTAGGATGGCTTATTTTTCATGATACAAAACATATCTTCGCAGTACCTCATCAGCTCCCAGCTTATACAAGTGGCCCGCTGTGATGGTAAAGTCCGCTGCACTGGTTACCAGCTCTTTTTTCTGTTGTACTGAATATTCTGCAGGTGCCATCCTTGTAGTTAAGAATTGAATGATATCGGCAAAGTGCACATCAACCACTTTAATATAAAATAGTTGTGCATCGAGAAATACTTCCTCTAGGTTGGTTGGTTCTTCACCACGCTCAATTTGGGACAAGTGGTCTGGTCCAGCATTTATCTTCCCCGGCTTCACAATGATCTCAAAGTCATATTCTTGAAATAGAAATAACCATCGGCAAATATTCCCTGCAACACAAGCTTATTGACTAGGTACTTCAAAGCTGAGTGATTCGTGAACATCTTGAAGTGCCCTCCCAGTAGATAATGCCGGTATTTCTGTAGGACATATACCATGGCCAGCCCCTCGCGCTTAGTGGTGGAGTAGTTACGCTCCACACTAGAGATTTTTCTACTAGCAAATGCAATCAAGTGGTCAATGTCCCCCTCCCCAATCTCTGTAAGGACAACCCCCAGGGTGATCCTAGAGGCATCTACATGGACATGGAAAACCCTCGCCCAGTCAGGAAATATGAGGATAGGTGTAGAGACCATATTTTCCTTGAGTAGCTCAAAACTCTTCTAACACTCCACGTCCCAAAAAGATGAAACGTCCTTCTTTAGAAACTTCTCCATGAGTTCCGTGATCAGTGCGTACCCTTGAATGAACTTTCTGTAGTAGCCCATGTTCTCGAGGATGGAGTGCAACTATTTCTCAGCTATAGGGACTGCTAAGTTGATGATAACTTCTACCTTGGCGGTGTTAGTATGAATATTAATTTCAAATGTACGAAAAAAGACCACTTTAGTTGTGCATAACAAACAACCCTAACAACAAAGATGGCTGCCAATATCCTTAGATCTGCGATCAGGTGATCAAGATAAATTCTGCAAAAATCTAGATCTATGCATTAAAAGACATTAAGCAGTAAATAAAAATGAGCTTTACTCCATGCATCCAATAGACAAGACAAGAATATGTTGAATGAATTTTGTATTAAGGGCACCTGGGAGGAAAACATAGAAGGATGTTTCTAGTTCTCCTCAATGGGATGGGTTCTTGTAAGTCCTCAACGCTTCAGATCTAAAATCCCTCTCTCTTGATGGTGTAGAAAACCCAGACAAAAAGCGGAACTCAAAGGGAGCTCACAGGAAAATAGTAGCAAAATATGACAATGACGGTGGATCAAAGTCAGACCAAAAGTATAGATCCAGAGTGATATTTAGGCAAAAAAAGGTGGTAAATGAATGGAAAAACCCTTCTATTTATAACAAAATATTGAGTTAGTCTAGATATTTGTGCATAATTAAAATATTATTAACCAAATCAAGATCCAACTTTTATGGAATATTTTATTATATTTGTTGGAGGGAAAAGGAATTTGACTTGGGTCAAATCCCTTTATTTGTAAATAATAAATAAATAAATAATTTATTTATTATTTTAAGGATGTGGTTGAGTAATAATCAAATAAATAATGATTTATTTAATTATTTATAAAGTATTTAGTCATATTTAACAAGGAATATTATTTAAATAAGGTTTAAATAATTATTCCTAGAAAATAATAAGATAAATATTGATTTATCTAATTAAGTTTCCTGTTTTGGGTTAAATATAACCAAGAATATTAATTAAATTTTTGTTTAACTAATTATTCTTGAGGAAAATCATACAAATGTAGATTTATTTAATATTTCCTCATGGGGTTTCCTGTTTAGACCATAAACAACTTAATAAAGGTGGATTACTAAGTTATTTTTCATAGTGAAAGCAATTTTACTTAGGGTAAAATTGGTCTTACATGGTGTACTTGGGTCCATCTAATAATAATAGGTTAGATGACCAAAAAATGGTGTAACAGATTTCTCCCCAGCGTGCGAGCGTTAGGAGCTAATCGTATGACCGAAGTACATTGTAAGAACTCAATCACTAGATGTCGAAGGGGAAGTCAGAGTGAGAGAAATATAAGGTAGAACAAAGCGCTGAGAGGACTAGACCCTGAGGAGGCGAGACTTATAGGTGTGACAAGTCTCTTTTATGAGCGATTACCTGTGTTATAGGCAACGGGGGAGGCATACCTGTGCCTGCTGAGACAAAGTACAAAGAATAAGGCATCCAGTAAATAAGGGACTGAACTATAAAGTACATGCTAGCATAAACATGAGCCAGATAAAAATATGATAATGAATCTCACATACATACTGTGCCTGGGATAACAGCCAGGACTTGTACAATAATATCTAAGTACATGAGATACAAATACAACCTAGATGCCCCTGTAAATAGGAAAGGGCTCTAAAAATCTGACTGATACATGCAATCAAAAAGGCGCTGCAAGCGGCTGGGGCCGACATCATCAAATCTATGGAGCTGCATCGAAGGATGAAATGAAGAGATCATCCGAGCATGTCGAGGGCTACCTGTAGGGCCACCCCCTCATGAGGGCTGAGAAATCTCACACACACCCGGGAATCACCGGTCAATCTGTTGCATCACTGAACCATCAAGTATACGGATCTCGATCATGTTGTAAGGAGCTGGAGCTTAGAAGCAATCAAGTCAAAGGGCTATAAGGAGTCCCTATTCCTAATCCAGGCACTGAACAAGAGTGGAAGCTGGAACCAAGGTACACTACCCTCTAAACCTGTCTTTTGGAATAAATGATTTGATGTCGACAGAAGGAGGTCTGCCGTGGGTGAGGCAATAAGGGGTCCCCAACTAAGGCACAAGAGAGAATAGTAGAGTGACTGACAGATAGACACTAGGGGTGATGATGAAATGGGGGGTACTAAGTAGCGGACGAACGACTTCCCTTGTTAGAGCATAAAGGGCATGGATGACCTGGTAGCGACTGACACAATATCATGAGGGATAGGGGAAAGTGGGACTGGAGGCCATAATGTGCGAAACGAGAGAGGGACCAAGCAATGAAGGATGGAGGAATATAGCGGGATATAAAGGGACTCGGGATAGACTCCATGAATGCGATGATGGCTCAACTCGGATGCTCTAAACAAGTGCGACTTGATGATGCCGCCACACAGTAAAGGTCCAACAGGGACCATAGAAACATGAGTACAAGATGGTAACTCACGATGAAAATCGACATTAGCATGGAAAAGTATGGAGGCAAAGTGGTGCCCCAAGTACGAGTGTTGCCAATGAAGAAATTCGATTTTGAGGAGGGGTGAAGTGACTCTTCTTGGACAAAATGTGTCCTGGTGAAGTATCAAATCACTAAAAACTAACACATACCCATTCGTCAAACTGAGCTACGGTTTGGCCGTAGCAGGTGAAATAAAAAATTAGGGGTTTCTCTTTTAATAAGGAATTTTCCCTCCAAATTCAGTCATTTGCATGTGGAGCTGTGGTGAATGTAGAGAGGAGAGAAGGCCCTAAATCTTGCGGCGAGTGTAGCGGACAAACCGACCATTGGAATAGAGATCCATCAGTTGAAGGTAAGAGGCCTAACCCTAATCTTTCATTTTAGTTTAGGTCCCTAGAGCTCAGTAACAGACCCCTTCTCTTCTTCACTACTGGGTCACACTTTTTGGGGCAAAAATTGCGACTTGGGTTGCAGGTTTTGGGCAGAAAATTGCGACCTGTCCCAGGATTGGGCCTGAAAAGTGCGACCTGATAGAGAAGGGTTTTTCTGTGTTGTTTTTTGGCTAAGAATTTGGTTTTTATGTTTGGATACAGTCTTTCTGATATGTACGCTAACAAATATGATGGTTTTGTGTAGATATGGAAGAATTACGGATCAACTGGAGAGGGAGAGACCTGGGCATGTTACGGTCCGAGATCCAGGAGGATCAGGGTGTTCGCAATGCATTGGCTAGGTTTGGGGTTCTGAAGTTTGTGGAGAACCCTCTTATGAGAGCTGGAGAGCCCTTATTGGCCCAGATTTTCAGCTATTGGGATCCGAACCATGAGGTCTTTATAGTGCAGGGGCACTGGATCGAGTTGACGATCCAAGATATATATTTCCTGACTGGTCTCCCACCACTTGGGATGGTCGGGAATACTTAGCCAGTGTTACCACGAGGGTGGAACATCATGGAGTTCATAGAGCACCATTGTCGACCAGGTCTCCATGTGAAAGGGACACGGATACCCATCGGGGATCTAGAGAGGTTAGAGACCCGTGCTGTGGCCACAACAGTGCTATGGATCCTGGGCAACTAGGCACTCCACCAAATCACTGGAGGGAAGATGATGCTTGTGGAAAGTGTGTTGAGTGGGACCTACTATGGGTGCTCCCAAATGATGCTATTGTCATTGAAACGACAGTTGTTGCTATGAAAGCGGCAAGTGAACCATGACTGTGCATATGGTGTAGTTTTGTGCTCGCTCTTCTTCGAGAAGATCCCGACACTTCGACCTCTCATACAGCTCCAAGATGGGGGCCCGAGAGAGCCCAGGATGTGCCGGTGGGGGTGACTACTATGCAAAGGAGGAGGTGGGGCAGTCGAACGGGTGTTCCGACCCGAGTTCTTTGCTCTTTGGGATCATATGCCACTATACATTGACGACTATCCCTATAGTGGGATGAGTTATCGTGGGGACCTGGATCTGCCACTTCCTCTTGGTCGAGTATGGGGGCCTGATGGTAAGTGAAAAATTTCTAATCTTATATGTGCATGTAAAGTTATAGAATATTGTATATGGTACTGATTCTTTCAATTTTGGTATGCAGATACAACACCGGTGAAACCGGCTAGGTATATGGGGCAACCTGCAGGACCTAGTGGATCGAAAGCGCCACAAAATGAGGATGCGGTGGCCCTCATAGAGGACATCCATCGTAGATGTGAGAGGCTTCTAACTGGTGTTTCAGAGCGTGGTTGGAAAGACTTGGATGACCAGTACATAGAGCCATGTATTGTTCTACCCTCGGAGTGGCGAGGGGTCATGCGGCCCATGGAAATGGATGGATAGGGGATGCATGATCTACGAGCTGCAGGAGTAGAGCCATTGGCTTGGGATCCTCCAGATAGTGATTAGGTGTAGGGGTAGGTGGTGCCCGCAGTTTTGAGTTTTTGTAACATGCTATGGGCATGTCATATGTATCAGAGTTGATGGACTCTAAAACATTTTATACGACACATATTATGGATATGCATCTTTTTTATGGTTTTATGTTATATTATTGTCTTGTGTTAAATGAGTGGGCTAAATGGAAATCTAGAATATTGTTTGCAATGCTATCTACATAGTGATTTTGTGCTCTAGGTACATGACTCACTCATAAATATCTTCTAAAAATGACAGGTTTATGCACACGATAGACACCGTTCGATTGCATGACAAGAAGAAGGGAATCTAAATGAACATGAAGGTGGAGGATGCAATGGGAAAGGGAATCGGCTAATAAACCTTGCATTTCATCATATTCGACCTAATTATTGGTAGCAGTACCAATGCATACACCGTTCGAGAGAACCAGCGAATGCAAGGGGGTAAAGATGGCCCAACCTGCCGAGGCTAGATTCCGGGAGTAGCAACTTGCACCATCGGCATAATCGATATAAGGTGTGGACGGGAGGTCCATCTGAAAAGTTCCATAAGACAAAAAATGGGAGGATGATGAACAATGATGGCAACCTAAGCACAAAGTAGAGATCAAACAACCACTGCGAGAGGGGGTGATCTGGGTAAGATGTCTACTACTCACACGTCAACGGGTAGGTGGTGTGTGGGATTTACAAAAGGTGTAGCTTGTGCTCAGGCCGTGAAATTCAACATAGACACGGATGGTGCCATCTTGCTTATGCGCGGGAAAGATGAAGTCAGGGGTGGACAAGGCTTCCATGATGTCATCATCATAATAGTAGATGGAGTGACAAGAGGAGGGGAGACCACATGACAGGGTGAAGCTACCTGACTCATCATCATGAGAAGAGAGGTTCACATGCGCATCATCATAGGGGATGATAGAAGAACAAGAAGATAAAGGATCCACTGATGTTGAGCCCAGGGTGATCGCTGAAGGGAGGTCGAGCGAAACAACAGGGGAATATTTAGAGGGAGCTTCCATCGAGGGTCTCATGGATGATGACAGGTAGAGGATGGTGTCCGCGGGCTCTGTCATCTTGACATTAGGAGGGGGAATGTCAATGGGAGCAAGTAAATCCTCAAGCTAGCCCGCAGCATACTGCACAAATACGGGAGATGTGGATTGGTTCTGTTCAACCTCGTACTCCCGAACTATCTCTAAAGAGGTGCGGTAATGCGTAAGGTTGGGAAAATGGTGAGAGTAATGTCCATGGAGATCACACAAAGCACAAGGTTGGTTGGTGTGAATAGTCTTAGGGTTCTTGGCTACAGTCGAGGAAGAAACAGAGGCTTAAGGGACCGTAGACTGAGGGAATGCAACATTAACCATGGGTTTGATTCGGGGCAACTCGGCACAGGTATGGGTGGCATGACCGACGACATCGCACAAAGCACAAGGCTTTCGACACAGAGGAGGAGCAAGGTTAGTCAGGGCAGCCTTGTCTTTTGATGCCATTTTGGGAGCTTTGCCCTTCTTACTCGAAGCTGTTGTAAGAGGATAAGGTTCCTGTTGAGGTGGTTGAGGCACTGTAGCAGCGGGAGAATTCATGGGGATCGGTTGAACCAGGGTCAAAGCAAGATAAATTTTAGGTTGATCAGGTAGGGTAGCAGCTGGGGGATCAAGGTACCAGACAGGAATCCGTAGGGTCATGTTAGGAAGAGAGAGGGTAGCCATGACAATTACTGTGTATACTCCAGGAGGGGGAGCTAGGAACGATATCTGACCAGAGGGGTAATGGCCAGGTGGGACGGCTCCAATATGGTTAAGGCCTGGAGGAACTGTTCCAGGAGGATAAAGAGTCTCGTGAATACCAACTATAGGTGAAGGGCTAGGAGGAGGAGGTCAAAAAGGCTAAATCGAAGGGCTAGGAGTAGGTTGCGGAGGGCGAGGAGGCTGCTGACTAGCCGAAGTGGGCCGCTTGAGGGTAGCCTAAGACGATTGCATCATGCAAACATTAGATGAGTTGGGATCAGAGATAGGAGGAGGAAGACCAGGGAATGTACCAATCAAAGAGGAGTCTTTTTAAACTACGGGATAGACATTGGTCAAAGGATCGACGGTTTTCTTATTGGCCACCGAAGAAATGATGGACTCACAGGAGGTTTGAGACTTCGGTTCGTAATATGTCAACTCGTCAATGGTGACTATATTTATGTTATGAGGGAAAGATATCTTGCGGTGAATCACAGATGGGACAACAGACATCACATAGGTGTAGCTACGACCCAAAATAATGTTGTAATCTAAGGGGGAATCAATGACTTCTACGTTAACGCAAACAGTCTTGCCCACAATAGTAATAAGACAATTGCGGAATAGGCCAATGGGCTGGGAGGTGTGGCCATCCCATGCTCGAAGAGTAATTGTGGAAGGATCCAACTCAGGTGATCCAAGTTGCTTCCAAATCGAAGTGGACATCACACAGGTGGATGCCCCCTCATCAATGATACACCGGGAAACGTTGGCATTCCGTATCTTGACTGGGATTTGCAAGGCGATGGAAGTAGGAAGAGGAGGATGTTCTGACCAGTTAGCATCGAAGATAATCAAGTGATAATCTGAAGAATCTACAACACCCATGGTTGATAGTAGAGCTTTTCGTTGTGAAGGGAACGACTGGAGGAGTTCCAGCGTTGAAATGGAAACAAGAGATTGCGCCAAGTCATCTACTATACTATACGAATGGGCAACTTTTCCAGAAGTATCATTTCAGCGTAGTGGTCCCTTAGGGATCTTGGTATGAACCTCTACCTTAGGTTGAGGGATCTGCAAAGGAACCATTAGGTGTCGAAAGAGGCTCTGTAGAACCTAAAGAAGGTGGCTCGGGGACAGACGTAGCGGGAGGCTTGTTGTACTAACGGGACTGAGTCTGAAGGTTGAGGTCGATGATAACAGGTTGGTTAGAGTTCATCATGAGAATCTGGTAATCAGAGGTACCAGATGGAAGAGGTTGAGTCGCTGCCTGACCTTCAAGTGGTTGGGTAGCAGCAAATCCTTACTGAGGGAAAGGATTAGTAAACACAGCCGGTTGACTAGGCACAGGACTGGGATGGACGGAAGGGGAGGCTTGCTATCCTCGCAATACTACTTGAGACTCCCACACCTGCCGCATCTGTGGTAGAAGAGGACAATCATGCATGTAATGACCAAAAACACCACAACATGAACAAGGCTTATTTGTGCAAACATGCCTGTCTTGCTTGGGCTGAGTGCCCTGTTGTTGGTTAGCAGTGTTAGGAGCATTACCTTGAGGATTAGGTCCAGGGTTACTAGGGGAAGATTGATTTTGAGTGCCTTTCCTCTTCTTTTTGGAAGGAGGAGGATTAGTCATGCCTTTTTTTGCATACACTTGCCCCCGAGGGGGAAGTGGCTGCTGTTGCAGGTGTTGAGAAGGCAAGGGAGGTGGAGGTGCTAATTTTGGAGGAGCTGGAGCACCAGACTGTGGATACAGATAATAATGAGGTTGGGTAACAGTGTGGTAAATAGGAGGTTGGGAAAAAGGAGGAGGCATGCCGAGGGGGAAAGGTGCAGGATGTGCTGGCCCCTCCTTGAGGAAAACCATAGCCCATAGGAGGTTGAGCGTATGGATGAGAGAGAGCTCCAACGATACTGTCGGTGGTATGAGATGTCCCCGGTGCGTTGGCACCACCAGGTCTAGGAATATCAGGTAGAACAGTATAAACATAACTTGACTGAGCGTACATCAGGTCATATTTTAAAGAGATCTGGAGAGCGGCTTCTTCGGTTTGAGGGAAATGCAATGCGACATCTTTGCCGATAGCAGGCAAGAGAGATCTAAGGAACCAGTCCATGTAGACACGGTCTTTGAAGGTAGGGGCTCGACATAGGCTCTTTCTTCTTTGCCATTCTTGGACATGATCGGATAGGCGGGTCGCAGACGATTGACAGAAAGAATTCAAAATTTCGGTACCAGTGTCATAACAGAGGGGAAGCTGGAAGTAAGACAGAAAATCCCAGGCAAGAGTCGCAAAGGTGGTATGAGAGGATGGGGCCTAATCAAAATACCTCTTAGAAGCTTCACCAGTAAGCATACGTTGGAACAACCGAAGATAGATAGTTCATCGGTAATGGAGTTAGATGAACACCACATGTGGAAAGATCGAACATCATTTGTAGGATCTTCGCCAGCAAGACCTTCAAACTTGGTGATGTCGGAAGGGAGCCTCGTCGACATTGCAGGCCGACCAGCATTATGGCATATAGGGTCATTTATCAGCTGGTGAAAATTGCGAAGACTGAGTCCTGCCATATAGGGGAGCAAGGGAGAAGCTGGGGTAGTTCCTGTTGTTGTCCCAATAGTAGTATTCCCAGCATTAGGGTTGGGGTTACCACCAGCTTTAGGTCCTGAACCAGACATAGTGAAGGTGAAAGGAGGAGAATCGGGGGCAGAATTAGAAGGAGAACCCAATGAACCAGAAGAAGAGTTGGTGTGCGGACTTGGTGGAGGACTAACTCGAATCCTATGTGGAGGAGTATTTCTTCCTACCAGAAACTGAGGATGAAGGCCAAGAAGTCTCTGGGATAAACACATTGGTGGCACAATGACGATGACAAAAACATGGCACAAAGGGAAGAGCGACCAAAAAGGGTAAGGAGGTGCAGGATCAATTGATTACAATGTCGAAACAAGGGCAGGGAGGTGCAAGATCAATTGATTTCAATGTTTTAAAGTCTTTGCTTGGTGGTGTTAACCAAGCTCTTCTTCGCTTAGGGTCTGTGTGTAAAGTGTGTAAATTTTAATTTTTAAACCCAGACGTTTGTAGAGAAAAAGAAAAAGTGTGCTGTATAACTGTAAATAAACTTGCAGATAACAGTATATGAAACTGAAATAACATAAAATTAATAGCTAATAATGCAATAATCTAAACCTAATGAGGCGGGCCTCTCCACAACTAGTTTGTAGGTGGGAAAAAATCTACTCAAAACACACTGAAATAGCCAATAGATCTAAGTTTGGGAGGGACAGAGATCTAAAGGTCAGATCTGCTAGAAATTGGTGCAGAAAAACAACAAAAAGTCAGAGGATAGATCGTCGTAAATGAGGTGGAAAAAGGCTATATCCTGGAGGGAAGCGGAGGGGACCCTAGAGGAAAACCAAAACAAAACTAAATGAGGTGTTTTGGATGGATAAATAACCAATCTGAAGCGAATCTGAAGGTAAGGTATTAGATCTGAAAAATGGCTGAACACACTGAAATTTCAGACAACCTACAGTACCTAAAACTCTTCCACCAAAGGTGGAGGGTACTAAAGCCCTAGGGGGCTATGTTCCCAGAACAATTTCGGAAAAACTCCCACAAAAAGTCCAGGTCGCAGTTTCTGACCTGATTTCTACATAGGTTGTAGGTTCTGGCCTGTTTTCTGCACCTTGAAGGTCCAGGTCACAGATTTTGGCCCAAAAAGTGTGACCTGCACTTCTGGCACTCTCGGTGGCAAATTTGAGAAGAATGTGTCGTCTCAGCTGCCGCTGATGCCGATCACTTGTGTAATAGGTCCGAAAACACACAAAAGTTAGAATTTTTAATGTTTTAGGGTTTTATAGGTTAAAAAAAACATCAAGAAAAGAAAAAAAAGAGGCTGAAGAGAAATCCTATGGTTTGAAGCAGCTGGGTATGCAGGGATCTGAAAAACGACAGCGGTCGTAGTCGTAAACCCATATAGAGTCGCCCTTTGTTAGTATGAATCTTAATTGCAAGTGTACGAAAAAAGACCACTTTAGCTGTGCATAACAAAAAGCCCTAACATCAAAGATGGCTTCCAATATCCTTAGATCTATAATCAGGTGATCAAGATAAATGCTACAAAAATCTAGATCTATGCATTAAAATACATTAAGTAGTAAATAAAAACGAGATTTACTCCATGCATCCAATAGACAAGACAAGAATATGTTGAATGAATTTTGTATTAAGGGCACCTGGGAGGAAAACATAGGACGATGGTATCAGTTCTCCTCAAAGGGATGGGTTCTTGTAAGTCCTCAGCACTTCAGATCTAAAACCCCTCTCTCTTGATGGTGTAGAAAACCCAAACAAAAAGTGGAACTCAAAGGGAGCTCATAAGAAAATAGTAGCAAAATATGACAATGATGGTGGATCAAAGTCAGACCAAAAGTATAGATCCAGAGTGATATTTAGGCAAAAAAAGGTGGTAAATGAATGGAAAAACCCTTCTATTTATAACAAAATATTGAGTTAGTCTAGATATTGGTGCATAATTAAAATATTATTAACCAAATCAAGATCCAACTTTTATGGAATATTTTATTATATTTGTTGAAGGGAAAAATAATTTGACTTGGGTCAAATCCCTTTATTTGTAAATAATAAATAAATAAATGATTTATTTATTATTTTAAGGATGTGGTTGAGTAATAATCAAATAAATAATTATTTATTTAGTTATTTATAAATGATTTAGTCATATTTAACAAGGAATATTATTTAAATAAGGTTTAAATAAATATTCCTAGAAAATAATAAGATAAATAGTGATTTATCTAATTAATTTTCCTGTTTTGGGTTAAATATAACCAGGAATATTAATTAAACTGTTGTTTAACTCATTATTCCTTTAGGAAAATTAAACAAATGTAGATTAATTTAATATTTCCTCATGGGGTTTCCTGTTTAGACCATAAACAACTTAATAAAGGTGGTTTACTAAGTTATTTTTCATAGTGAAAGCAATTTTACTTAGGGTAAAATTGGTCTTACATGGTGTACTTGGGTCCATCTAATAATAATAGGTTAGATGACCAAAAAATTGTGTAACAGGCAGGGTCAACCATCAGTCCCTGCCGATAGACTATGTGGCCTAACAAGATCCCGAAAGGTACGCAGAATATGCACTTCTTAATATTTTGGGGAATCTGGTGCTTTATACATGCATCCAACATCATCCGCAGGTTCAAGAAATGCTTCTTTACCAATCCAAATACTGTCCAATCATCAAAGTATACCTACAAGAACTTGTGAATGAACTCCTTGAATACTGCAACCACTACCCGCAAAAATATGGTAGGGGCATTTTTTAGCCCAAAAAACATGATAGTGTACTGGAAGGATCCCCATTCGGTGGAAAATGTAGTTTTATTGCTATCTTTCAGTGCGATCCTAATGTGATGGTAGCTTGAAAACCCATTAGTGAACGAGTATGCTTCTTGCCCTCCCACACTATCGAGAATGGTGTAAGTGTTATATTTTATTTCCATGACTAAGCACGCGTGGGGGGGTTACAGGGGGGGCGGTAGCCCCCCCTGTTGAGGTCCGGGGCAGCGCCCCGGCGAAAATTTTTGGTCCTTAATTTCCGGTGGGTAGTCCACGTCCATGGTTTTGTGCATGGTTTTTCACATGGTTTTGGGGTATGATGGTTTTCGGCCCCTGGTATTTTTGTAGATCCGGTCAAGGGAACTACGGTTATGTTCTAATCCAGGGTTTATGGATTGGGGTTTATGTATGCTTCAGCATGTATATATATGTGTTGTAACACTAAAAGGAACATAATGAAAAATCAAGCTAGTAGTCCCAATTTGGGATCCAGGGGAAAATCTCTGTGTTTATCTGTTTTATGTTTTATGCTCTTGCTATTGTTTATTTTCTGTTATAAGATTCGTGTGTAGATAATTTATGTTCAGGGTTAAAACCTACAGTAAGGAAGGGATCATGTACACATGCATCATTCAGTTTGCGCAGGTCAACAAAGATTCTTATTTCTCCTTTAGTCTTTATCTCTTGAACCACCATAGGTCTTACCCAATCTGATTGTTCTATTGGTTCGATGATACCTGCAGCTATAATTTTGTCAATTTCTTCCCTGAATTTCTACTTATACTTTGGGTTCAAATGGAAAGGACATTTCTTGAAAGGGTGCACATCTGGTTTTAAAGTGATGCGCATAACCCCCAGGTCCCCTATAATACCCTTGAGTTCTGAGAATTTTGTACGAAACAGGTCCTAGTACTCTGTAAGAAGCTCCGTGACTTTCCCAATGGTATCATCATCCCAGTAGTCCCCAATCTTAGCTAGCTTAGGTTTTTCTTCTATTCCAATGTTGAATTCCCTTAGCTTAAGAGGCTTGGTCACATGAACGGTCTGCAGTGGGGGTCCAGCATGTAATGTTCCAAAATTTTCCGACAATAATTTGGAACATTAATTTTTGCTGATTTCACTTAGGAGGAGAATAAGTGGGTAAGGAGGCCTATGCATAATATTATTCTCAATAAAATCCCTCATAATATGAAAGGGGATCATATTTGGAGTTGGCTTGCACACCCTCATGTGTGAACAAGGTTATTTGCAAGGAGGCTTGGTTAAGTTTGACCAAGTCAACAGCGTTGCCATAGGAGGAGTGGCTTACTTAGGAAGTCAGCGCAGTGTGAATGAGGAAAGGGAAATTTGGTGGAGGAAACCCTAATGCATGGGGCCCATGGAGAAAAAGCTTTCATTTTTTTAAAAGGAGGACAAGGCAACCATTGTTTCTCATGCTTGTATTATTCATCTCATTGTCTAGTCAGACAATTGGAGCATTCTTTGCTGCTTAGCAAGAATTGCCGGAGGAATTCATGTTTAGGATTCCTTCTCCTTCTTGAGGGGTCTCTTGAGGGATTGTTCTTCATTTTCCTCACATCTAGGCTTGAGGCCAAGCTTCCTCCATCAGGACAACATTATTTCTGTAGTAGAATAACACTGTGTTGTTGGGTGTTGCAATGAGGGTTCACTACACCATCTCCTTCAGCTATTTTTCAGAGGAAGAGTCTCTCTTCTCTTTGAGATATCAAATTGGATGCATCCCGAAGCTTATTGTAGGCTTTTGCATCAAGGACAACTCATTCAATTGCCCTACAGCGTAGTTTCATCCAGTGACTGCGTTATTCTAGAGGATCATTTGCAGTAGGGCTTTGCAGATACATTTGGAGGGGAAGATATTTAGTTAAGGGATCAGCCTTTCACTTGAAAGATCCATTGGAGGAGGAATATTTAGTTTGAGCATCAGATTCAGCCATCTCCATCCATTTCTTTTTCTGAGTTGCTGCAGCTACCTAGCAACTCCAGCATTTTGTAGATTTTGTATTTTATTGCCAATCCTTCTAGGATTCATGAGAGGTAGTCTTTCGGGAGATGAGATCTTCACTCCCATTGTTGTATTGGGCCATATATTGATATATCTATGTATTTGACATTTGTAGCATGCAGTTACTCTAGTAAACTGTGTTTTCATAGCTTGAGATCACATGTATAATAGTGTTTCATAATGAGTTATGTACTTGTTCTTTGAGGTTGAGCATTGTCTATCTTGAGCATCCTTTATCCTCAAGATCTTGTATTCATTTGTAGCTGATATTATTTAATAAAATAGCTATGGATTTCTCTCATGTTTCTATGATTTGTGTGTGCTTCAGCACCATTATTGTGCTTGCTTATTGCTGGAGCTCCAACTTTAGAATATCTTGAGATATTCTCATTGTTGTAGCAATTTCCTGAAAAAAGAATATTACAGTGGTATCAGAGCATGAGCTTTGGCTCAGCCTATGGCTTCAAGCGAAAGTATTGACTCCCCAAAGGAGGAATATTTCAAACTCTATAGACAGAGTCTGCAGATGGCCAGGTAACCTTTGGATCTCATCTTTTTTTCAAAGGTGACATATCCAGTAAATGTCCCTGCAGTCAATCTCTGGAATAGAATCTTGATATTCCTGAGAAGGGAAATTTACAGTGGATCTCAGCCATCATGCTATCAAGGAGAGAGAAGATGAAGACTCCATCATATGGATAAAAGAGGGAAGAAGAGCTTAGAAAAATTCTTCCAAAATCTGTACAGAGCATTCATGAAGAATTTGAGAAGCTAATGAGGGAGATTGGTTCAGGATCTCCAAGAGGGTTTGAAACTGAGTCAAACTATATATTTTATTGTAGGGGATGTGAGCATGCAGTTGCACCCTATGATATATAGTGCAGTCACATGGCCAGTCTTTCCATGAGAGCAGAAGAAGAAGAAGAAGAAGAAGAAGAAGAAATTCCGAAGAGAGGAACTCTTAGAGGTTTCTTTCATGAGTATGAATCTAAAACCCAGAGGTTTAGAGATCATATTGCTTTTCCAGAGTTTTACAAGATCATGGTGAGGAGGAGCAAGCAACATGATGAGGATATATTTTTTCTATCTATCTTTGATGGTTCCCCTACTTGTTCAGCTAGGGCTTGGATAGAAGAGCTAGACACCTTTTTGCAGCAGCATCATATTTTCGAAGATGAAGCTATCAGAGTAGCAGCGCTGCACTTGGGAGGTAAGGTCTATGCATGGTGGTTATTTGAGTCTTTTACTTTGAAAAATGCAAATACCTCTTCCTATGCAATGTTCATTTGAACTTTGATAAGGAGATTTGGTAGAATAAACTCTGAAACACGTGGAGGAAACAAGCACATTCAGACAAACAAAACCCTTGCATGTGATGAAGAAAACCATAGACTCAGGATCACTACAGAAAGCTATGAAGGAGGCTGATGTATTGTATGATGCTTTAGTAGAGGCAAGATCTTTATTCTTGGCACAAAGAGGCAAGGATATCCCCTTTCCAAAAGAGGATCCAACCATTGGAGGGTTTCCCAATCATGTTGAGGAAGCTGAGGGCAACATCGTTGTCATTTCTAGAGTTGATCTAGTACCTCATGCAGAGGAAGGAGGAGCTATTGCTCCAAATAGAGGAATTATTGCAGATTTGCAAGGGATTTCCCAGGATCTCACTCATGGAGGTCCAAGCACAGTTAGTGAGCAACATGGTTGTGCTAAATTGCAGCTGGAAGAAGGCAGAAGGGAGGAAGAGCAACATCAGGTGACAAGAGGCACACACCCTTCTCTATTTCAGAGAGCCAGTGCAAAAAGGAGGAAGACTGTATTGTGCTGTGAGAGCAAGGGCAAGATTGCCCAACTATATGTGCAGTCCACTCTTGACATAGATGTCTCACTACATAGAGGCATTCCACCAGGGAGGCCACTTGATCTATCATTGATGAGAGACATTTTGTCTTTGGATTCACCGCTCTTGGATTTTGGAGAGGTGAATAGTTTGGAGGAGAAATCTGGCATGGGGGATGCCAAAGTAGTAGATAGCAACATGAGGAGAGTTACACATGCCCGATCACCAGCGCTGTCTCTTAGGAGGATTGATCCTTACTGAAGATCTCAACTCTTAGTTGAGTACTCTAAGAATCTTGATGCATGCATGATTCTAGATGACCCAGGTAGAGATGATGAGTATATGATGGATGGTGTAGTCATCTATTCTCATGGCAGAGTCTTCTTGACTAGAGATTCTAGTCTCAAGGATAACTTATTGCATGCAGCATAGGAGGACTTATTTTCCATGCATTTTGATGCATATCTTGCCTTGGCAGAGGAGTTCATTTGGGAGGGCATCCAGTAGGACATACATCAGCATATGGAGAGATGCAGAGCCTAGATGATGATGGAGAAGATACCCCAACCACCTTCCTACTCTTTGGGAGTAAGGGAGCATTTTCAGTTGAGCCATTTCAGCTCAAGTCTTCTAGTGCATTATGGAGAATGTACAATTTCACCTTATGATTTGTACTTCTTATCTTTTTATGAGTAGCATATTGTACCAAGGAGGATTATTCCTTCTTTCATATTGTATCATGATGTACTAGAAGCCATTTGTAGCATTGAGATTGGCTATCTCATTGGTGGTATGTGGGGAAAGCCACATGATTTTTGGTGTGCACCATTGACACCCTTTTGTACTTTCATGTTCACATCTTGTAGGATGATTGTGGTAGCAAAAAAGTGGCTGGAAGAGCACTTGTTTTTCTTTGAATTGATGCAGGCAGGGCATGCACTATGCTGGGTCCTTGTGTGGGACCTTGAACCACTTTCTGTTTGTCATGTGACAACTTGTTTCTATTGGGTTTTGCTTCCATGTATTGTTGATTTGTATATGTTCATGGGAGGCTTTAATGAGAGAGTGGGCTTGAGATTGAGGATGCTCATTAGGAGCATGATTCTCCTTATACATGTTGTACATTTCAAGAGAGACCATGGGCCAACCATGAGGGCCACACTACATTTCTCTCCTTCTTATGGGAAAAACCACTTGAAGACTTTGAGGAGGCACTCCATGGATCATAAGGAGTTGGAGGAGTTAGCACAGTCAACTCTTTTCCCTTTGAGGATGAGGGGAGACTCATATATGAGCCACTCCATTTATATGAGAAAAACCTATGGTGAGAGTATTGTTGCTTTGCATGATGATTTTTCTATATATATGCATCTCTTAACCATATATGTGCAGAGATTTGCTCAAAAGAAGGATATTCTTCCTTCTATATTTGATGGTCTACATGAGGCCATTATGGATGTTCACTCCCTAAGAGGAGATGGGGAGGAAATTTCTCATGGAGAACATACATACATTGCACAGTACATCATTCACTTTCTCCGAGAGAATGGGGCAGCAAGCAAATGGTGGGGAGGCCACCCATCATTTAATTTTCTATGGCAGTGGAGAGTCAAACTGCATTGGCTACATTTGAGGGACCATTGTCCTTCTCATTTACTTCACATGGAAGCCATCATGATTCTCCTTATGATTCCCTTGGTTGATATTGCTGGAGCTTTCCTTGGGAGCATTATTGGAGGAGAGACACATTGGGTGAATGTGTCCTTGGAGGGAGAAAACTCCCACATACTTTGCACTACATGTTCTAAGGGGAGCATGAGACATGATATGGTCACCTAGATAGCACACTTATCTATTTATGAGGTGAGCCATATGATGGAGGAGATTCCATATGATGATGACTTCCAACTCATCATGTATGGAGATACTTGGGTCAGCTTGATTTGCAGTGTTGGGGGAGAGATCCTTGGAGGTATAAACCTCATTTTTCCACTTGAGGTCAAGTATTTTACAACCCAGGATCAGAATTCTCTCTACACTTATCATGAGTGGAGAGATGGACAGCATGGGGTAGGCTACATTGTCTAGCATGAGCATATTTTCATCCTGCCTACTTTGTCGGAGCCAAAGGTGGAGGACCGTTTCTAGGAGTTGCCTAGTTGGGAGGTGATTTATTTTGCATGGCTCATAGCTTGGAGATGGAGCATCCACATGAGGAATATATTCCTCAAACACTTTATAGAATCCATGCCTTGAGATAAGGCTTTCCAGTTCTATCCTTGCAGTTGCTTGAGGACAAGCAACATTTGGGAGGGGAGGACTGTAATGTTCCAAAATTTTCCGACAATAATTTGGAACATTAATTTTTTCTGATTTCACTTAGGAGGAGAAAAAGTGGGTAAGGAGGCCCATGCATAATATTATTCTCAATAAAATCCTTCATAATAGGAAAGGGGATCATCTTTGGAGCTGGTTTTCACACCCTCGTGTGTGAACAAGGTTATTTGCATGGAGGCTTGGTTAAGTTTGACCAAGTCAACAGCGCTGCCATAAGAGGAGTGGCTTACTTAGGAAGCCAGCGCAGTGTGAATGTGGAAAGGGAAATTTGGTGGAGGAAACCCTAATGGATGGGGCCCATGGAGAAAGAGCTTTCATTTGTTTAAAAGGAGGACAAGGAAACCATTGTTTCTCATGCTTGTATTATTCATCTCATTGTCTAGTCAGACAATTGGAGCATTCTTCGCTACTTAGAAATAATTGCCGGAGGAATTCCTGTTTAGGATTCCTTCTACTTCTTGAGGGGTCTCTTGAGGGATTTTTCTTCATTTTCCTCACATCCAGGCTTGAGGCCAAGCTTCCTCCATCAAGACAACATTATTTCGCAGGCAGAATAACACTGTGTTGCTGGGTATTGCAGTGAAGGTTCACTACACCATCTCCTTCAACTATTTTTCAGAGGAAGAGTTTCTCTTCTCTTTGAGATATCAGATTGGAGGCATTCCAGAGCTTATTGTAGACTTTGGTATCAATTCCAACTCATTATATTTCACTATGGTGCAGTTTCACCCAGTGATTGCGTTATTCTAGAGGAGCATTTATAGTAGGGCTTTGCAGATACATTTGGAGGGGAAGATCTTTAGTGAAGGGATCAAAATTTCACTTGAAAGATCCATTGGAGGAGGTGTTTATCATGTTAGCCCCTATTAATTTTTGACAAGCAAAAAGGGGGTCAAACCGTCTCCGAGATTTCAAGGAATGCTTTCCTGATGAAAACACCTCACCCTTGAAGTCATTTTATGCTCTTTGTCCTTTGATGAACCCCACTGTTGCTTCCAGTTAAAAAACCTCTGTTTCGGTGAAGAAGAAATGCCCAAAAAGAACTCCTTTTCCCTTGTTTCATTTCCTACTAAACCTCTATTCTCATCCCCTTATCTCCCCTTCTAATTCCCTTCTTACCCTTTAAATCATCCCAAATCCCCTTGTAAACCTTTCAAATACCCTTTGTCTAGTTTAAGAGTTCCTTTCTCCCTCTACCGATTCCCTCTTTAGCCTTAAATATCCTCTTTTCTGGCTTAAAAACCCACTTCCTAATACACACGGGCTTAGCCCCTTTCGGCCAGCCCCCTTAAACCACTTCCCCACATGACTTGCGCCCAGAACCAAGTGCTTAAGGCATAGGCGCTAGTCGCAATCGGAAGGTCGGAGTAGAGCGCATTTTCTTTGCAAAGTCAAAATCCCTGATGCGATGGTGATATGTTCTTTGAAACGTGGGTGTAATACCCACCATCGATCTTAACAGATCCAATGGTCTGCGCAAAGTCCTATCACGCCCTGCCTCTCCACTTTTTTACCACTCCAATTGCAGTCTCCATCGTTGATCCACCGCTCTGATCCGACGGCCCAACGCCCATCGCAGTGCGCCCATCACCCCATCCATCCATTCCTCCGATTTCATCAGAACCGTCGATCTGCCTCCAGATCGGATGAAATTCACTCCATCGCATTTCCAGTTCAATCGCAATCAAAATTTTCTCCCGTGTCCTCCACTGCCTCCCTCGATTGCGATCCTTCGATTCAATTAGAGCCATTCATTCATCCAAGTTCTGCGGCCCACATCACATCACGCATTTCACCCATATTTCTTCATTCTAACTCCTACTAACTTCATCATTTGACCTCCACCGTTGATCCCCTCCCGAGATCTAATGGCTTGCATTCAATCGCCCTGTGCCCTTGACCGAGTCCCACCATACCAATCCGTTCATATGTTTTCACGCAATTTTCTTCGTATTCCATCTGAAGGTTCAAACCTTATAGTTCGCACTAAACAACATTTCTCCGCCGGTTCTCCACCATTCCCACCACTGCTTCACAGGCCTTCAAAACATCGCTTCCACCATCCCATGGATTTTATTACTAGTTATTTTCATTGTGCAGGGTTTTACAGAGTGGAAATTTCGCTCTACTGACCGTGATCACAGTCACTGTGTTTCAAAAAATAAAGGTGCCACTACAGCAGCGGCAGAGTGTATCAGCAGCAAGGATTAAAGGGGTTTAAGCCTTTCATTGAATTATTAAAGCTTAACCCCGCATTCAAAAGAAAAAGACGCATTTTGAATACCCAAAGAGCACACGCAACAACCAGGTCTGTGTTTGAATATCTAAGGGACGTTTTTCTCGAGGCAGTACATTTTCCCATTAAAGCCTCCATGCCTCCTCGAGCCCTTAAACAGATGAACACACTGACAGAAGTTTCTACGCCTGTCAGTCAACACTTATGAAGCATGGAGGCCTTGCGGATTTTCCACCTAGTTCATTTATTCCAGTAGGTTAGCGTAGAGGGCCAAATAGCCAGAAAGGACTTCAAGAATACATCCGAGATCGATCTCGACCTGACTAGGACGCCCGGAGCAAGCTACAGAGTACATACAACACTACAGAGTCATTAATCAGTATGGGCGTGAACGCTTCCGCCATCCTGTCTTAATGAGACAAATTAAATGTTCATCATCCACTCCCTTTACTAGTTTTTCTCCTATAAAACTCCCCAAGAACAGATTATTGAGGGTTCCAGATTTATCAGAAAATTATGCGGTAAGAGAATTTTTGTATGCATTTTGTAGGAACCCTTATATGAATGTACAGAGCCCATTGGGTTTCAGTGAGGAGGAGTTTCATCTTTAGCGAGGATTATGGTCTTTGGTGTCTCACAGTTTGTAACTTTCTCTTATATGCGCTAGTGAAATTATTCATTTCGTTTCATCCGCCTTTGTTGTATCATGTTCTGGAATGCGAGCGACTCACTGGTTTTTGGTATGAATTTACCCTAGTTGATACTCATGCTTGAACTAGTCAAGTGCTTTAAATATGGCTCAGGCATGATATATTGTTTCACTTTCCACTTCAAGCATACTTCTGCTATATTAGCTTCTTTGGGATGTTATTTTTACAACGCTATTGTCATGTATGGATTCTTAAATTTGTAAGCCCATTACATGTTAATATGTGTTCCTGGATATCATCTCAATGACAGTTAGTCTCATCTTACATCTTGCATACGCAGTAAACACCTTCTAATTATTTATTTCTGTGAGGTATTTTTGAACTGGCCCTCTTTACAGTAAGCTGCCTTTGAATTGTCTGATGCATTTGTATTAGAGTTCCACACCTTGCCTCTGCAGTATTGCTTTCCCTGTGTTCATTTTCCGAAAGTTTTGGTCCCATTCAAATTAACCTTTCTTGTTTACAAGAGATAGCATGAGAGCCTTTCCTGATAACTTATCATGTTATATCATATGCTCCTTGTTGTATAAGATGACCTAGGCACTGGTCTTTCACAACTCAAGGTTCTCTCTAGAAACGACAACATATTTTTGGCGCCGTTGCCGGAAAATGAATTTAAGAAAAGTTGAATCCCTGGACCTCGACAAAACCTTATTCACTCTCCAAATAGGTGAGCATGGAGAGTTGAGAGTTGTAGATCCCTCAACTTGGTGACTCCACATTCCTTCATCAGAAAAATTTACTTGCAGTCCTGGCTCCTCGTAAGCCACACCTGAGGTCAGATACGTCTCAACCAAAGACACCATCTGTGTCTGACCCAGAGAATATCATACATAGGAGAAGTTAGAAGGAAAGGCAATCAGTCCATACTGAGATTCCTGAATTCTCTTTAGAGTACTTTCCGTCATCCTCCTCTCAAGTAGCCCAAGTAGAAGGTCCCGACTCCACTATGGGAGATACCGACTACTACTCAGATAGTCCACCACGGGGAGGTGTTCGAATTAAAGCCATCTTTAACCCTACTCCTGAGGTCGAAGAGGTTAAGGAAGTCACCGAAGTATCTGCTATTAACAGCCCGTTGTTCCCATCAACACCCCAAGTTGTTGTCCAATACATTCCTATTGTCATTCATACTTCACTTCCACCTCCTCCCCCTCCTTTTACACATCAAACTCTTGCATTACCACCACCTCCTCCAATGGCCAATGTTCCTGGTTTCTTGTTGAATAAGTATGCCCCCCTGGCATTAACTCAAGTGTTAAATGATATGCCACGGGACTATCTGAAGATCTTGCCCCGATTCAATGTGGAAAATGAGATTGAAGCTCAAAAACATCTTGAAGTCTTCTGCTCTTTTGCAGATAACTTTAATGTGGAACACTTAGATGTATTCTTGAGATTGTTAATTCAATCTCTTGATGGCAAAGCTCAAAAATGGTTCAAGACATTGGGAGACCATTCCATCACCACTTGGGAAGGAATGGAAGATACTTTTCTCAAGAAATGGGGAGAGAAGAAAGATCATGGACATTGTCTTACTGAGTTTAACACACTCAAGAAAATACATAATGAAGGGGTGTCAGAGTTCATCAAGAGATTTAATAAGTTGTATTTGTGCCTTCCTGCTGATATGAAACCTCATCAAACTGCTGCTAAAGTTATTTTCGTAGCAGCATTTGACTCAAAATTCAGTTTCTCTTTGACAGAAAGAAAGCCCGCCACCCTGGATGATGCTAAAAAAGATGCGCTAGAGTTGGAGGAAAATTTCACCTCCACTGGTAAATCAAATGGAAGATATGAACAAGATACTAGAAGAAAGGGTAAAGAGGAGGTATGTACCTCCAACCAAGACAGAGACTCAGCTAATGACAGAATTGAAGAAATGAACAAAATGATTAAGAACCTTTCTAGTAAGCTGGTCAAACTTTAATTGGAGGCCAAGAATTCATCCTCCAAGAATTTCCAGAATGATCCAAACAAGGGTTACAATCCTCAGTATAGGAAACCACCCCTGTAAATATTACAAAGGGAACAGAAA
The DNA here is from genome assembly GCA_034641835.2 of Pinus albicaulis. Taxonomy (NCBI): domain Eukaryota; kingdom Viridiplantae; phylum Streptophyta; class Pinopsida; order Pinales; family Pinaceae; genus Pinus; species Pinus albicaulis. The sequence continues at coordinate 707,690,388 of CM076584.1, forward strand.
GAAGAAGAAGATTAGTTACCGCACCTGCTATACTTGGAAGGCCAGGTAGATGGTCCTACTGAAGATGCTGCCTATGAGCAAGAGGATGCATATATTGCTTTTTCAAATAGTGATTGAGTAGAATTCCGCTTGCAAGGAAGTGATGGAACTGAGATCTCATTACAAGAAGAAGAGCAGGCTAGAGGCACAGAAGACCCTAAGATCGATGACTATTGTAAGCAGTTTTTTGATTTCATGCAAGAATAGTTCAATAGAAGATATGACCTCAGGTCTTCTAGGAAGAGGACTCGTACTCAAGATCAAGAAGAAGAGCCACCCCAGAAGGAAGCACCTGCTCAGAAGGAGTCGACTGGGCAAAAGGCCACAGACAAAGGTAAGAGGCCTCTAAACGAACCTTTGCAATCTAATGATCAAATTCCTTCCTCTTCAAAAGTAGTCATTCCCTCTAATACCAAGTTTGTGTCAAAAGAAGCCAAACCCTTGGCCGAAAATAAAGAGTCAAAAGAGGTCGTAACAGAAAAGTCCTCTCCTACCTTTAGTCTAAAAAAGGAGCTTGAGAAGGTCAACTTAATTTCTGAAGCAACCTGCATATCAGTCTCAGGTCACCTCTTTCATGCTTCCCTCAGAAGTAGCACATATTCCAGATAGTCTGAACCTTCAAGAAGAAAGACCCATGGTTGTATTTGGCCCACACGTTGAGGAATTCGATGCTTCCACTCCTCCTTTCTATGTGTCTCTAGTGATTCGTGACCTGCTATTACATAATTGTATGTTAGATTCAGGAGCTTCCCATAATATGTTACCTTTGTCAATCATGGAACAACTAGGATTACAAATCACCCGTCCATACAAGGACCTCTATTCATTTGATTCCAAAAGAGTTAAATGCCTGGGGATGATCAAGGATTTGGTGGTCAATTTGGCCCAAATCCCAGCAAAAAGTGTGGTAATGGACATCGTGGTGGCTGACATCCCAGCTTGCTTCGGCATGTTACTGTCAAGATCCTAGGGAACTAAAATTGGTGGGTCAATCAAGTTGGACTTAACATATGCTACTATCCCAGTTTTTGGTGGTGTTACGAGCCTGTAATCAACAAGACTGGAAAAGTTCAATCACAGAAACAACATCGTTTCAACCACTTTGGGATTCTAGGATCTAGCCCTCTTGAATTCGGAGAGGGATCTCTCCAATGAGTGCAAAAATGGATTTGTCTTTGAAGTTTTGGGTAACGATATTAGGCTAGTTATGAAGGCCAAGGGTTTTTTTTTTTTTTTGGATGGTTGAGCATGAATACTGTTTGAGGTGGAAATTCCTAAGTGCAAAGAGTTTCACAGGTGAGAAGTTGCAAGAAAATAGAACAAGATTTGGCCAGGAAGGTAGATAACTGCAGGTTTTAGTCCATTGGGCTATGGAGTCATAATAGAATTTAATTGGAACAGCAAGAGGCACGAGTGGTCCATGGGGCAAGTCATCTATGTTTAAGGATATGTTAAAATTTTGATTTATGGAATGGAATGATACAACAAGAAGGGGAATTAAACAGATGAGGAACAAAGAGCAGCCCAGGATCTGGTAAGTACTTCTAAACTAGCCAGCCTTTGACATAGACTCAAGAAAAAAATAAAAATGAACTAGGATCAGGTAAGTACTTTTAAACTAGCCAGCCTTTGATACACTTTCAATAGAAAACATTTTAAAACAAAGGGAAACTTGAAGGCAACTATTGGAGTAGAAACTAGCGGACCGAGCTCATCACAAATCCTCTCCTAGATCTTCTTTACTTGGTTACTTTCAAGACAAACACAAAGATGACACAGAATGGCCTAAGATCTGGTAAGTACTTCTAAACTAGCCAGCTTTTAACACATTCCAAGGGAAACATTCATACAGCCTTTTGGGATAAAACTAGGACCAGGGCACACCATATCTTCCATAGCTCATCTCTACTTAACTAATACTGAACATAACATTTAAGAATAATATTCAGATAAGACCATAAGACGAGGGAACGCCAACATTCCTATGCTTAAACTGAATCAAATCATTCCTAAATAACCACAGATTGGAAGAAAACATATAAATAAATATTTTCAGTCAGAGAAGGTTACTGATATACAGTAGGTCCTAACTTCATGCATGCTGTTCTTTATAAGAGAAAATGAAACACAGTGAAAATAGAAAAAAAAAAAATGACAAATTAGAATGAGAAAAACATCACCATCAACATAGACCAGGATCCCATAAATCAACTTGTATTGATGCTCCAAACCAGTTACAGCTTTAAGTCCAATGCTTTAGCTTAGCAATCATCTACTCATCTCAGCCTAACTTATCTATCACAAGCAGAGCTCCAAGGGCCAGTGAACACTATTTACAATCAGAAGTTTGAGCTCAAATGTATTTCAAAGTTCTGCAACCAACCGGTTCTCATCTTCTACAGAAGTATTTATAGAAGAATGAGGAGGTGAGATCTGATGAAAGATCTCCCAGGGAAATTAATACAGATTAATGACTTCTCGGCCTTTGAGGGGCTCGATGGAGAATTTTACAGGTGTGTTACTGTATTAATTGATTTGCATTTATGAATTAAGCTCAGTGGGAGCTTTTGTTGAACTTTGAGGCTTTGTGTCATGTTGGAGTAACTCAGCAGATATTTTTTGCATTAAGTTCCTTGCAGAAGTAACTCCCTGGCTGCGTTGAGGCGAATCTCTGATTTTGCTCAATAACTTTGGCCTCTGTTTGAATGCTTGTGGCTACAGTTGGCACTGTGGTAGCTGAGAGGAATCAATTTGCCTCAGATGTGGTGGTGGAGGCCTTTCTGTTTGATAAAACACTTATGATTTTCCTTTAATTGTGTTTTAATTTGGGAGATTAGGCTTTCGATAATCAATCTTATCCGTGATCCCTGCAAATATGTATTCAATGTTCTGTTCTGCTGTGCTTTGTCTTCAAAACTGATACTCTTTTAATTGTGATTAAAATCACAGTGTCTTGTCGATGTGCAGGCCGCGCAGGGCTCGTATGGCATGGATGCCCATGACGCATTGATGAAACGCGGAGTAGAGCCCCATGAATGGTTCCCTTTGATAAATCAAAGGCATGGGAATCATCATTCCCGGCATTCGGATTTCTCTTTAATATAATGGAAAACCATTAATCCCTGCAAAATAACAACAATAATTATAAAATCCTGCGTTATTTGGGAAAAACTGCTTCAGAGGGAGTGGGAGGATCATAGCCGTTGGATGGCAGCATCCAACGGTGGAGATCTGCATAGAGGAGGTTAAAAAAGGAGAGCGGAGGGATATATAAGTCGGATCTGTTGATCTGCAGAGATCGATGGTTGGGAGCGATCTGGGACGTATAATGGAGAAATAGCGAAAATACAAAGAAAACAGGTTAAAAAACCTTAGGGGGAGGGAAAATCAATTAAAAACCAAAATGGGTTTCGGGAAGAATACGATCCGTCAGATGAGATTAAACAAATGGTTCAGATGCAATCAGAGGCATTCAATCGGCGGGGAAAAATTTTGTACAGCGCTGAAAACTTGCGATGCGATTAAGCGCTGACTGTTGATCTGAGGATCATATCAATGGTGGTGTTAGCCCCTTATGAATTCCTTGACAAGCAAGCAAGGGGCTAGATTTTTTTATGAGCCTTCAAGGAATGCATTTCCCCTGAAAACACATCATCCTTGAAGCCTTTTTATGTTTCCTGCTTTTGACTGTCTCCCTCTACTACTATGGTATCAGTGATCCTAGCTGAACGATAAATTTTGGCTCAAAAAGGCCTTTTTCTGTCCCTTGTACCTCTGCAGGATTCTCCTTTTCCCCCTTTTCTTCCCCTCTTCAAATTTCCCTTCTACCCGCTCTTTTTCCCACTAACCCCCTAAAATCCCCCAAAATTCCCCTTGAATCCTACCTTTAACCTTTGATTGGCTAAATTTCCCATTTTCTTCCCTATCGTTGCCCTCTCTGACCTTCAAAATTGATTAAAAATGGGCTAAAACCCAATTTTAAGCATTATAACAGGGCTTAGCCCCTTTTCCACCAGCCCCTTTCAATCACTTCCCCACTCATGCTCGTGCGCTAAGACCAAGCGCTTAGTGCCGTAGGGGCCAATCGCATCGGAAGATCGGAGCCAAACGCTGAAACCCCTTTGTAACATCAAAAATCTCTGATGCGATTGTTTTATTCATTAAGTCTCGTGATGCTTTGTCAGCCGTTGATATATTTTTTGATCCAACGAACGAGCGCTAATAGCTCTACCCACCCCAATCGCAATCGGAAACTTTGTTATGAAGCCTTTCCTTTTCCCTCGATTGCGATTGACCCGACTTGATCTCCACCGTTAATCCATTAGCAGGATTGGACGGCCCGCGCTGTATCGCAAACCATTTTAATCGCAAGTCTTAAGTTTTGTGCCCCGATCGGTCCATCACAGACACTTGTGATGCGATTGATCACAACTCCTCGCCGATCAATTGCAAGCCCTGTCTTCCGATCCCCGATTCCACCGTCTCCCGATTTAATCCCGTCCGTCCGTTTGGTCCATGATCCGACGGTCATTGCTGTCCCCTCCCAATCACAATTGGAAGTTTTAATGTGTGTCACCCCTATCCCCCGTCCGATTTTGATTGCCCGATTCATTCTTAGCCGTCCATCCAGTTTGAAATCGATGGCCCAGATCATCTAGCTTCGCTCCCGTCGCTCTTCCCCTTCTGTCCTCCGAACAATTCTCCACCGTTGATCCCCGGGTAAATTCAACGGTCATCGCTCCCCTTTCTTGATCGCAATCAGAGATTACAAGGTGTGTTCCCTCTGTGTCTTCCCAATTGCGATGCTCTGAAGTGATCCTGACCATCCGATCTGACGACTCGGATCTGATCGCATCTCCGCCTCCGCTCGGTCCCACCTCATCGCATTTCTGTTGCATTTCATGTGTTCCTGTGTATTTCTGCCAAAGTCCAATCCTTTGAATTTTTGCATAAAGTTTAACGTTTCATATGTATTTTTCCCATCTCATATATCATTCCGCTGTGTCAATCTCCACCGTTGATCTTTGTTCCCGGACCATGATCTGACGGTCTGCGCTACATTCTACCAATGAAACCCTATAGTTCATAATTTCCTCCATTTCATTGCATTTTTCATCACTATTTCATGTAAAACCACCATTCCACCGCCGCTGTGCTATCATTGCTTCTGCCCTTTGCTCCATCAACCTCCCATTGCATTAATTTTCTTCACGCAGTGTGGGTTATTATAGGGTACAGAAGGAGAGAACGCCACCATAAATACACAGTATGGATACAGCGGCAAGGTTTTCACTGACAGAGGTACATAAATTAATATATGACAGGTTTTCCGCATCAGCAGAATGTTTTTCTCCATGGAAGGACGGGTTGCCCATACTGTTTCTATTCCATGCCGTGTTCCAGAGGAGATTCTCCGCCTTGAAGTACAATCCCCAGCTATCAGAGTGTTTGTTTCACCAACATGGTAGACCATTCAATAATTTATCCACCATTTTGTTTTGCACCAAAGGTACTACAGAGTTCTGCAGTCAAAGTACATCAAGACCAGACCAGAGTAAATGGAAGACGAAGACGATCATTCGTTCATCCAAAGAAAGCCAAAAATCAATGCACAGGAGTTAAAACAGAATGGGCTTCAGGCCTTATTTCTGTTCTGAGTTTTAATTCTTCATTTAGTTCTTCACCTACCTCCTCTTCTCTCTTGCAGCTATAAAAATCATGAGAAAAGTATTGTAAAGGTTGTTGATGAGATATCAGATAACTGTAAGCTGTGAGACATAGTTCTGCGTAAAGTTGTAAGATAGGTTGAAGAAATATGTATTCAGGCTGAATGTTCAAGCTGTGGGCAATGTTGTACTTGACTGGTGTTGTTTTTAATATGACAAGCACATTTCTTTAGATCCTGATCTAAAGCAGCTGGTGATGTTTTTCTATCTCTGTGTTTTATTTCATACCATTTCAGTTCTTCTGGCTTGCATCAGAAATCTAGTATAGGATTTTCCCTTGTTAGGCACCCTATGCTTATGCTCTCCTTGCCTTAATGTTTTCTGCTAAATGTGTTATCTAAGAATTAGTTTCAGTTAATTTAACCAGTGTAGTGGATGTTATTTCCTGCTAGCTGATGTATGAGTTAATGAATCTGCTTCTTAGATGTTCTTGTTAAAGTTTAATTAAATGAATTGGGAACACTGGGAGTTTAGAACTATGTTTATGTCTCACTAGGATCCTTTTCAGTTAGTTAAACCTTTCCAAGTTCCTCAGTTTGTTCCTTGCCTTTCCTTGAGAGTTTCCTAAGAGTATGTCCAAGCAGGCCTGGAGTTAAATGACCTTTGACCTGATCTATAGACAGAAATTGGTTTACCCTCACTCTTTCACCTTCTTTCCTTAATGTTCCATGCCACACAATCATTTTAGGATCCAATGCTTTAGATGACTAGCCAAAATGAAAGGATGCATATTGAACAGCAAGTAAACCCTTTCCTAACTCCATTTGCACAATGGTCTTGAATACTACCTGAATTTATCCCTCCTTGCCTAAAATCTTCTTTGCCTTACCTTGTCTCATATTGAATCCTTCATTCCTGATTCCCAACAACCAAATCAAATCAAATCAAACAAAAAACCCTCGTGCCTATAACTATCCTAACATCTTAACACTGAGCTTTAAAGTCATATAATTTTGACATATTATAGAGAGATCCCTCTCTGGGCCCAGGAGGGATAGATCCTGAGGTCTGCAAGTGGTTTAATGTTGTCTCATCTTTTGGTCTTGCCAATCTGGCCAAAACATGGGAACCCCAACATAATGGCGACTCCACTGGGGAAATTCTGAGTATTCCTTACCTTACTATATCATAAGAGCCTCAGAAACCTACAATCTCTAGTTAGGTTGGCAGTTAAACATTCCTATTCACACATCAACCTCTATACCATTTGTTGTGTTTTCCCATACTCTTGGACAGAGTCTAGAAAGGGTCAGGCAGCCTCCAGATCTCACACTCTTTTAGAGGTGACATATCTGGTAAATGCCCTCCCAGTCAATCTCTGGTTAGAGTTTGCTATGTTCGGTAGAGATCCTTGAAAGAGGACATCTGTTAGACACTGTGGTGGACAATGTACCCTCCAAAACATCCTAAACCTTTCCACCTGGCGACTCCATTTTTCCTAAACGTTTTAAAGACTCCACTGGTGATCAGTAGGCCTTCTGATTATCTTGGTTCACATAAGACTTCACTGGGAGACCAGCCTCGATAACAACATCAACCACAGTAGAAATAACGGGTAGGGTTAAGCTGCTTGGTTAGAAAAAAACATTCTGGCTTCAAGAACCATTCATACAAGAGCTTATCCTAACCCAGACCCACCTGAAATAGTTGATAACCCTGAGAGCATCCTCAAGAGATCACCTACACCTAGAAGATAAACTATTTCCAGCCACATCCATAGAGCTAACTCTACACCAGAAAACTTTACAGCTCTATTCGACCCACTTATTGACCTAGGCACTCAAAATAGTTTGCCAAGGACTAGGTCATTTAGTGTCCTAGACCAGCCAGACCTTGATCTTCCTGGTTCACCACCCCAAAGTGGTAGACACCTTGGGAATAGATGGACCCCTCCATCTACACCTCTTGATATACACTTTATTCAGAACTTGGGGCTCAGTCACCCCAAATCTACTCATCAGTCTTCTACTGGTCATAATATCCCTGTCATCCACATACCAGCTGCTCAATTCAATCCTTTACCTCATCAAAACATCATCATGGCAGCCTGGTATGCACCTCTGGTTTTACCTCAGCCTCTAGTACCCTTACCCAATGACTATCAATCAAAGATTCCACACTTCACTGCAAAAGAGTCTACCACAGCATAATATCATGTAGATAGGATGGAAGATTCTTTTGACTACATGGAGATAGATGATGATACAGTCAAAATGAGAATCTTTTCCCAAAGCTTAGGGGGTGATGTGAAGAAATGGTTCAAGAGCCTACCTCCGGGTAGCATAAATGACCTCCCAGCTTTATATCATACCTTCATAAACAAACGGGAAGTTAGGGAAAATCCCCGCCAACTCCTAGCAGAATACATGAGCCTTAAGAGAAATGTAGGAGAGAGCGTCCATGATTACACAACGAGATTTAACAACATTTACAATGCTCTCCCTCCACATATGAAACCTCCACAAGGTATGGCTCTAGAAAAATACCCCGAAGGCTTTGATGATGAAATGGCCTATCAGCTTAGGGATAAGGAGTACAACACATTAGAGGACATGCAGAAAGGAGCAGTGAATATAGAGGTGAATCTAATTGAGAAGAGAGCAAGATTAAGAGCTGAGAAGAGGGTAACATATAGAGATGACAATGTAGCTTCCTCATATGACAAAAATTATGATATATTGTCTAAAAATGTGGAAAAGCTACAGCAAATGATGGAAAATATGGTTGTCACAGTCAGTAACCAAAATAGAAACCAAAACCAGAACCCTAACTTTAGAAGAAACAACGCCACTCCCAACAGACAAAGAGAATCAGATCAACAAGTTATTCCCCCATTCCAAGAAAACTTTCTTGATGAAGATGAGGGAATCGTTGAAGAGTCTGAGGGAAATACAATAAACATGTTTGAAGTGGAAAACTAAATCAACAACTGTTCCACATAGGAAGATCATCCTCCACTCTCATGTTGGGATGAAGAATGGTTTGACTCTGAAGACTACAGATTAGGATTTGAAAATGATATGATGCAGGTCAGAGAACAATATGAAATCAGAAGCAAGAAGTGTCAAGAAAATTCCAAAACAAAGGCTTATGAGGTTACCATCAAGAAGAGACCTGAGAAAACTTCTAAAGTGACTACTAAAAGTAAAAAATCAGCAGCTGAGAGTTTTGGAAAGAACAGAGAAAGGGACAACCAAAACACTGACACATAGGGTAAACCAACTAGCAGCACTGACATTATAGTTAGTGCTCCTGATAAAACAGTCCCTAACCCTGTACACAATGAGGATCAGCCTACTGATTCAGCCACTAAGACAGTGGCAAATAATATAGAGTTGATCATTTAGAAGAGTCAGTCCACTTTCAATTTGGAAAGTGAAATTGCAAAAATTAAAATCTCTGTCCCACTCTCTGAGCTGGCCACTCAGGATGTATATAAAGGCCAGATTTTGAAAGCATTAAATTTAGGTGAGAGCAGTGACACTGTAAATCTGAGTGACGATCAACCTTCCCTTCTGTTTGGTCCAAATATAGAAGGAAAGTTTCAGGAAGGGGTAGTACCACCTTTCTATATCAGTCTCAACATCCATGATAAGATCCTCCACAATGCAATGCATGATTCTGGGGCATCGCACAACCTAATGCCTAAAGTGGTGATGGAGAGACTAGGCCTAGAGATAACTCGTCCCTATAAAGACCTATATTCATTTGACTCTAGCAGAGTAAAGTGTCTTGGCCTGATCAAAGATTTATGTGTGAGCCTTGCCCAGATTCCCGCAAAGTGTATGGTCATGGACGTTGTGGTGGCAGATGTGCCACCCAAGTATGGCATGTTATTATCAAGATCATGGGGAGCCAAGCTGCAAGGGACAATTCAGATGGATGGGGCTTATGCTACAATCCCAATCTTTGGCCAACTTAGAAGACTATACAGGGAGGCACAAATGAAATTCTTGGTTAGTAGCCCTGAAAAGCCTAAAAAATCTCCTCTGTACTCTGTACATACAGACCTAGATTCCTTTATCCTTTGCAATGATAAATCTTTGGGGGAACCAGAATCTGAAAATGTAGGTACAGGCAAAGATACACATGATGAAACCGAGCCAATGGATTTAAACATAATGGCTACCCTAGACTCAGTGGAGGAAGACGTAGAAAACTTTGAACAGTGCACTGAAACAGCGACGCAAAGTGAACAAGAAACAGAAGGAAAACAACCAACCAGTCCTCCCTCGCAAACTCTTACACCACACGGAGAACTAAACAGCCCGCAGCCTAGTGCAGAACCTGTAACACAACACAATAGAGAACATAGCCATGGGGAAAGAAATGATGACGAAACCGAGAATGAACCCTTGTGGGTAATGAACTTTGATGGGTCCTGCACAAGAAGAACTGCCGGGGCTGGGGTATGGTTACGCAAAACAGAAAGCGACTATGCGGAGAGCCATGCCTGCAATCTGCATTTCAAATGTACCAATAATATTGCAGAGTATGAGGCTCTTATCCTGGGTTTGAATCTGCTGAAGAAAATAGGAGCCCATAGAATAGCCATGAGGGGAGACTCAGAGTTGGTCATAAAACAGGTAAACGGTGAATACACAGCCAAGCACCCTAGGCTGAGGGCGTATAGGAATGATGCCGTGGATTTAATGAAAACATTTGTTGAGTATAAATTAGTGTTTGTCCCTAGGAGTCAAAACGTCATTGCAAATGGATTGGCTTGCCTAGCCAGCTCATACCCTAAGACTCCAAGTGACCAACAGATCATCATTCAGACAAAATTCAGACTTGCAGTGTTGGATAATGAAAAATACTGGCAGGTATTTGAGGGCGACAAACAGATTGAAGATTTCCTGATAGGCAAAAATGAGTTTGAGTTTTCTGATGTAGACTCTACGTCTAGTGATAGCTGCCTAAGTGAGGAACCCTCAGACGAGGAGAAAACTACACCCCACAACGTAGAAATTAACGATTTAAATGAAGAAACTGGAAATTCAACCACAGAATGTGAAAACGCAGATAGTGAAGAAGTAGAGGTGTTGCAGGCCAAAGATAAGAACATACCTAGAGGTTTGGCGCCGTTAGAAGACCTTTTTGACTTCGATGATGTAGCAAAAAAGCCCACCATAGACCATGCAGACTTTGACGTAGAAGAATGCAATATAGGCATAGAAGATAAGCCCAAAATGATTAAATTGGCGATATCCTTACCCAAAGAGATGAAAAAGAAATACATTGACCTTTTCAAAGAATTTATTGACGTATTTGCTTGGAGCTATGAATATTTAAGGGCTTATGACACAAGCATCATACAGCACAAAATACCTTTAAAGGAAAATAAAAAACCCTTCAGGCAGAAAATTCGTAGAATAAATCCAAAACAGTTGCCTGCAGTGGAAAAAGAGATAAAAAAGATGTATGAGGTAGGCATAATAGTTCCCGTAAGGTTCTCTGATTGGGTTTCGAATTTAGTGGCTGTGAGAAAGAAAACAGGTGAGATCAGATTATGTATAGACTTCAGAAATCTTAATAGAGCCTCACTCAAAGACAACTACCCTCTGCCAAAAATGGAACACATTCTTCAGAAGGTAGTAGGCTCCAAGAGAATCTCCCTGCTAGATGGTTTCTCAGGTTACAACCAAGTCCTAGTCCTCCCAGAAGATCAACTAAAAACAACTTTTACCACTCCATGGGGCACCTTTATGTATGTAAAAATGCCTTTTGGATTGATGAACGCTGGTGCAACCTTCCAAAGAGCAATGGATATAGATTTTTCAGATGAGATAGGACATTTCATTGTTATTTACTTGGATGACATAACAATCTATTCTAAGACTGAAGAAGAACACCTGAAACATCTAAGGAAAGTGTTTGAAAAATGTAGAAGGTTTGGTCTGTCATTGAACCCCAAAAAGACTGTATTTGGGCTGCAAGAGGGAAAGCTTCTTGGCCACATTATATCTGAAAGGGGAATTAAGATAGACCCACAAAGATTTGAGGGAATACTACAAATCACACACCCGAGAAAAATCAAAGAATTACAGTCCTTCATTGGGAAAATCAACTTCCTTAGGAGATTTATCCCCAACCTAGCTGAACACCTTAGGAATATGACTAACATGCTGAAGAAAGGTGAAGGATTTAAATGGACTATTGGAGCTAAACAATCTTTTGAAACAGTAAAACTTGCACTCACCCAAGCGCCTATTCTGATCAGCCCAGATTTCTCAAAGGATTTTCTGATTTTTTCATTTTCTTCTGACCATACAGTGGTTGCAGTCTTACTGCAGAAAAATCCAGAGGGTATGGAACAACCAATAGCCTTCTTCAGCAAAGCACTGAAGGATGCACCATTGAAATACAACATAATGGAAAAACAGGCCTACGCTCTTGTTAAGGCTTTAAAAGACTTTAGGGTGTAAATATTGCATTCCCACACCATTGCTTATGTGCCTAACATAATAGTCAAAGATATTATGTCCCAAGACCCAGATGGGAAGAGGGGCAAGTGGATCGCTGTGATTTTAGAATACGACCTTGAGATAAAACCCACCAAATTGATCAAAGGTCAGGGCCTGGCTAAATTAATGGCTGAATCAAATCTGCAAGCTCTTGACATTAACATGGTAGCTGCCTTAGATGAGCAAGAAGGATTGCCTGATCCCACTGTTGAAGAGAAATTTCAGAACTCCCCTTGGTACTCTGATATCCTTTATGTGCTCACCAACCTCAATGCTCTTCCTGAACTGTAAAAGACTAAGGCCAGATTCATAAAACTAAAAGCCATAAAATACTGCATTTTGAATGAAAATTTATATTGGAAAAATCCAAACGGCCTATTGCTTAAATGTTTTCCTGAAACAGAGGCAAAAAAGATTAAACAAGAATTCCATGCTAGAGAGTGTGGGGGCCACCTGAACTGGAAGGCCACTGCAAACAAAATACTTAGGGTTGGTTATTACTGGCCCACACTCTTCAATGACATCCATAAGATGGTGATTGCTTGCCACAAATGCCAGATTTTCGAAGGCAAGAGAAAACTCCTTCCCCTCCCTTTACAACCCATCACTATTGAAGGTCCTTTTATGCAATGGGGCCTAGATTTTATTGGAGAAATCCAACCTACTTCTTCTGCACAAAAAAAATGGATCTTAATAGCCATAGACTACTTCACTAAGCGGATAGAGGCCATACCTACTAGGAATGCCACAGATTCAGTCATCATTAGTTTCCTAGAAGGTCATATCCTCTCTCAGTTTGGTTGCCCAAGGAAAGTAATCACCGATAATGCTGCTACTTTTGTATCCAAGAAAATGGTTGATTTTTTTCACAGGTATCAAATAACGCTTGGTCATTCAACTGCCTATTACCCACAAGGTAATGGCCTAGCTGAATCATCAAACAAGAGCCTCGTGGCCATCATAAAAAAACTGTTAGAAGAGAACAAAAAGTCATGGCATAATAAGTTAGTGCATGCCTTGTGGGCTGACAGGCTTACAACAAAGAAATCAATTGGCATGTCACCATTTCAGCTTGTCTATGGTACAGAAGCAGTTTTTCCTACCAGCCTTGGGATACCGGTAATTAAGCTTTTCCAGGAGATTCAAACAGAAGAGGACAGTATGGTAAGAAGGATGAACCAAACAATTCATCTCCAGCAAACAAGGGAGGAGGTTTATAACAGAGTTGTCAAAGTTCAGGAAAACATAAAGAGGTTGTTTGACAAAAGAACCAAAGCTGCTGATTTCAAGATTGGAGATAAAGTTCTGAAGTGGGACTCAAGGAGGGAGGACAAAGGAAAACACAGCAAGTTTGATAGTTTGTGGTAGGGTCCATACATCATCTAGGCCACTGTGGGTCCAAATGCCTTCTTCCTACAAGAATTAGATGGTACAGAGCTGTTTGGGGGTCCTGTCAATGGCAGGATGCTCAAACACTACTTCTACTGATTTTCAATTTCCACTTTTCATTTCCGTTGTACATACCATTGCAGAATTGTTTTTTCAAGAAAAAAGAAATGCTCCCAAAACATTGAGAAAAAAGAGGTTCAGACATGCTCAAAACGTGAACCTCTGAGGTATTAAAGATTGGCTCTAATATGCTCAAAACCTGAGCCAAAGAAAGCAAAGCAGCTGGTCCTAACATGCTCAAAATCTAGACCAGCAAAGAAGAAAGGAAGAATCAACTCTAACATGCCCAAAACCAGAGCTGAAATGAAGAAAAGGAGTGACTCTAACATGCTCAAAACTTGAGTCACAAAGAGAAGAAGGATACTCCAAGATTTCAGATTTTAAGCCTTCAAAGTTTTTTTTTTCAGTCTTCTGCAGATTTATGTCCATGTGCAACTGTCTTTATGCCTTGGATCTACAACAAACTAGACTGTTTAATCCTAGTTTGACTGTTTTTAAATTTCTGTTGTAGAATGTAGAGAAGAAATATGCTGGACAGTTTAATCCCAGTAGATATTAGATTAGGTAGAGAAACATATGAGACCGACAGTCTAATCTGGTCTCATGGAGAAATAAGGGTAGATTTAGAATAGGTTTATTTTCTGTTATAAAAATAAATGATGTAAGGGGTCTGCTAGTTCAAATGCACCCTAGAAGAAAAAATGCTAGGATTGTAGGATGGGTAGGTAGATTGTCGGCAATGTTTTGCTGATCTATCATATTTGTGGCAGCTGAAAATCAAAGAAGAAAGGTGGCTTAAGCAGCAGGCATCTGGCCTACACCGAAGATCATTTTCTGAATTCTTGACTCCTTCAAACATCCCCATGTGGAGCCACTGTTAGCCCCTTATGAATTCCTTGACAAGAAAGCAAGGGGCTAGATTGTTTTATGAGCCTTCAAGGAATGCATTTCCCCTGAAAACACATCATCCTTGAAGCCTTTTTATGTTTCCTTCTTTTGACTATCTCCCTCTGCTGCTATGGTATCAGTGAGCCTAGCTGAATGATACATTTTGGCTCAAAAACGCCTTTTTTTGTCCCTTGTACCTCTACAGGATTCTCCTTTTTCCCCTTTTCTTCGCCTCTTCAAATTTCCCTTCTACCCCCTCTTTTTCCCACTAACCCCCTAAAATCCCCCAAAATTCCCCTTGAATCCTACCTTTACCCTTTGATTGGCTAAATTTCCCATTTTATTCCCTATCGTTGCCCTCTCTAACCTTCAAAATTCATTAAAAATGGGCTAAAACCCACTTTTAAGCATTATAATAGGGCTTAGTCCCTTTCCCACCAGCCCCTTTCAACCACTTCCCCACTCATGCCCGTGCGCTAAGACCAAGCGCCTAGTGCCGTAGGGGCCAATCGCATCGGAAGATCGGAGCCAAACGCTGAAACCCCTTTATAACATCAAAAATATCTGATGCAATTGTTTTATTCATTAAGTCTCACGATGCATTGTCAGTCGTTGATCTGTTTTTTGATCCAACGAACGAGCGCTAATCGCTCTACCCACCCCAATCGTAATCGGAAACTTTGTTATGAAGCCTTTCGTTTTCCCCCGATTGTGATTGACCCGACTTGATCTCCACCGTTAATCCGTTAGCGGGATTGGACGGCCTGCGCTGTATCGCAAACCATTTTAATCGCAAGTCTTAAGTTTTGTGCCTCGATCAGTCCATCAAAAACACTTGTGATGCGATTGATCACAACTCCTCACCGATCACTGTCCCCTCCGATCAATCGCAAGCCCTGTCTTCCGATCCCCAATTCCACCATCTCCTGATTTAATCCCGTCCGTCTGTTTGGTCCATGATCCGACGGTCATCGATGTCCCCTCCCAATTGCAATCAGAAGTTTCAATGTGTGTCACCCCTGTCCCCACTCTGATAGCGATTGCCCGATTCTTTCTCAGCCGTGCATCCAGTTTGAAATCGACGGCCCAGATCATCTCACTTCGCTCTCGTCGCTCTTCCCCTTCTGTCCTCCGAACAATTCTCCACCGTTGATCCTCGGGTAAATCCAATGGTCATCGCTCCCCTTTCTTGGTCACAATCAGAGATTACAAGGTGTGTTCCCTCTGTGTCTTCCCGATTTCGATGCTCCGAAGTGATCCTGACTGTCCGATCTGACGGCTCAGATCTGATCGCATCTTCGCCTTCACTGGGTCCCACCTCATCGCATTTCTGTTGCATTTCATGTGTTCCTGTGTATTTCTTCCAAAGTCCAATCCTTTTCATTTTTGCATAAAATTTTAACGTTTCATATGTATTTCACCCATCTCATATATCATTCCGCTGTGTCAATCTTCGCCGTTGATCTTTGTTCCTAGACCATGATCTGACGGTCTGCGCTGCATTCTACCACCGAAACCCTATAGTTCATAATTTCCTCCGTTTCATTGCATTTTTCATCACTATTTCGTGTAAAACCACCATTCCACCGCCGTCGCGCTATCATTTCTTCCGCCCTCCGCTCCATTAGCCTCCCATTGCATTAATTTTCTTCACGCAGTGTGGGTTATTACGGGGTATAGAAGGAGAGAACGCCACCATAAATACACAGTATGGATACAGCGGCAAGGTTTTCACTGACAGAGGTGCGGAAATTAATATATGATAGGTTTTCCGCATCAGCAGAATGTTTTTCTCCATGGAAGGATCGGTTGCCCATACTGTTTCTATTCCATGCCGTGTTCCGGAGGAGATTTTCCGCCTTGAAGTACAGTCCCCAGCTATCAGAGCGTTTGTTTCACCAACATGGCAGACCATTCAGTCATTTATTCACCATTTTGTTTTGCACCAAAGGTACTACAGAGTTCTGCAGTCAAAGTACATCAGGACCAGACTAGAGTAAATGGAAGACGAAGATGATCATTCGTTCATCCAAAGAAAGCCAGAAATCAATGCACAGGAGTTAAAACAGAATGGGCTTCAGGTCTTATTTTTGTTTTGAGTTTTAATTCTTCATTTAGTTCTTCACCTACCTCCTCTGCTCTCTTGCAACTATAAAAATCATGAGAAAACTATTGTAAAGGTTGTTGATGAGATATCAGAGAACTGTAAGCTATGAGACTTAGTTCTGTGTAAAGTTGTAAGATAGGTTGAAGAAAGATGTATTCAGGCTTAATGTTCAAGCTGTGGGCAATGTTGTACTTGACTGGTGTTGTTTATAATATGACAAGCACATTTGTTTGGATCCTGATCTAAAGCAGCGGGTGATGTTTTTCTATCTCTGTGTTTTATTTCATACCATTTCAGTTCTTCTGGCTTGCATCAGAAATCTGGTATAGGATTTTCCCTTGTTAGGCACCCTATGCTTATGCTCTCCTTGCCTTAATGTTTTCTGCTAAATGTGTTATCTAAGAATTAGTTTCAGTTAATTTAACCAGTGTAGTGGATGTTATTTCCTGCTAGCTGATGTATGAGTTAATGAATCTGCTTCTTAGATGTTCTTGTTAAAGTTTAATTAAATGAATTGGGAACACTGGGAGTTTAGAACTCTGTCTCTGTCTCACTAGGATCCTTTTCAGTTAGTTAAACCTTTCCAAGTTCCCTCAATTTGTTCCTTGCCTTTCCTTGAGAGTTGCCTAAGAGTATGTCCAAGCAGGCCTAGAGTTAAATGACCTCTGACCTGATCTATAGACAGAAATTGGTTTACCCTCACTCTTTCACCTTCTTTCCTTAATGTTCCATGCCACACAATCATTTTAGGATCCAATGCTTTAGATGAATAGCCCAACTGAAAGGCTGCATATTGAACAACAAGTAAACCCTTTCCTGACTCCATTTGCCCAATGGTCTTGAATACTACCTGAATTTATCCCTCCTTGCCTAAAATCTTCTTTACCTTACCTTGTCTCATATTGAATCCTTCATTCCTGATTCCCAACAACCAAATCAAATCAAATCAAACAAACAACCCTCGTGCCTATAACTAGCCTAACATCTTAACACTGAGCTTTAAAGTCATATAATTTTTACATATTATAGAGAGATCCCTCTCTGGGCCCAAGAGGGCTAGATCCTGAGGTCTGCAAGTGGTTTGATGTTGTCTCATCTTCTGGTCTTGCCAATTTGGCCAAAACATGGGAACCCCAACAGGTGGAAAATGAATCGGAAGACTGGTTGATCGGGAGGAACAAACAAAAACAGCGATTGAAAAATGCGATGCGATTGACAACTCCGATGTGAGGGAGCGCTGGCCGTTGATCTGAGGATCAAATCAACGGTGGAAAATGAATCGGAAGACTGGTCGATCGGGAAGAACAACCAAAAGCAGCGATTGAAAAAATGCGATGCGATTGAAAAATCCGATGCAATGGAGCGTTGGCCGTTTGATCCGAGGATCAGATCAACGGTGGAGATTGTTTCAACTATGCTCCAGCGGAAACCCTTTAATACTTGTGAAAACCCAAATTTTTTTATAAAATGAAAAGGTCTATGGTATGGGCGGGATATATATATGAAGGGGATAGGTTCCCGACTGCGGGGCCTTGGTTATATGGAATGTGAAGGGCCCAGGGATTTATATGAAAAGGGCCTATCACAATCGGAAGGTCAGGCCTTCGTCTTTTTGATCTAACCATTTTGAAAGTTTTCGATGCGATTCAGCGCTTGGGACTTCTAACCTTGGTCCTGGGCATAAGTCATATGAGTAAAGTGGGGGAGGGCGGAGTTTATACAATGAAGGTCCAATCGCAATCAGAACTTCAGGCCCGGTCTTTTAAATCAACCCATTTGGATTTCTCCGATGCGATTGCGCATCTTGTCTTTTTAATATAACCATTTTTTATATTATAAAAACACATTATGGGCACGGTTAGATTAGAACTTTGGAAAAAGGGGTTTTTTGACTTTACAAAAAAAAAAAATGTTCATCAGAGATGGTTTATTCAATGGTCTTAGTGCCCGATTGCGGGCCCATGGTTTGTATGGAGAAACAATATGATCAGAGGTTATGACCAGAGGGCTAATCGCATCGGAACTTTTTAAAACATGGTAACAGACTTGCGTGCTTTGGATTTTTGTGATGCGATTAGCGCCGAAAGGTTTTAGCGCTTGGTCCTAGGGTGTGGGCATGTGGGGGGAGTGGTTTCTAAGACTTAGTCCAAGGGGGCTTACGTCCTGTAATACAAAAAAGTGTATTTTTATGAGTTTTTGAGGATTTTCTAATGGATTTGGGGGTTTTGGTATAGTTTAAAAATGAGTTTTAAACTATGTAAAAATGATTTTCATGAATGGAAGAAGGGGAATCATGAAAGTAGAGGAGTTTTATGGAGGAAAAGGTGAGCAAAAATGGAGGTTATTTTTTCAGTGAGAGAAGGGGGAAAATGATGGCTTTTCAGCAGTATTTTCTCATGAAATCAACAGAATTCCTGAGTATAAAAAGGGAAACACCAACGAAGATTTGGACAGAGGCATGAGGCCTTCAAGAGTCTTCAAGAGCCAACAATTTTTAGCAATAAAATTTGTTCCTTGAAGGCTCAAAAAGTCTTAGCCACCTTTTTCTATAACAAATTTTATAGGTGGCTAACAGTGGCTCCACTTGGGAATGGTGCCTTCTTGAAGGCATCAATAACTTCAGACTTGCATCCTCTGGGAGGCTGACCTGTGCCACATCCATTGTGTTCTCTGGGAGGTTGAACTGTGCCTCATCCATTGGGCTGCTCTTCCTTTGTTTTTAGATGATCTTGCTCTGAAAAATATATTAGCAGCCATACAATCAATGGATCTTTCATCAACAAGCTTTCTACCTACCCAATCCTACTGATCTAACATTTTTTCTTCATTAGAGTGCACTTGGATTGGAAAACTCTTTTATAACATTTTATTCTTTTGAAAGCAGGAAATCTAATCTATTTCTACTTCTTATTTCTCCATGGACTCAGATTAAGTAGTTGAGCCCATATGATTCTTTACCTAATCTATTATCTGTTGGGATTAAACTGTCCAATAGACTTTATTCTCTAAATTCTACAACAGAAATTGAAAAAAATTCAAGTCAGGATTGAACAGTCTAACTTGATGCTGGTCTATGGCATAAAAACAAGTTGCACATAGACATTTATTTTGTAGAAAATTAAATAAAAAATGGAAGGCTTAAGATTTGAAAGTTTCTCATCATGGCCTTCTCTTTTCTTTTTACAGCTCTAGTTTGAATTTTTTTGAGCTGTTTTGTCTTTATCAACTGGTTTGGATTTTGAGCTGATTGGAGCCAGATCTTTACATCTCTTGAATCAGAATTTGAAACAGATTTGAGTCATTCTTTTTCTTGGAAATTTTAGGTTCATATTTTGAGCATGTTTGAACCTTTAATTTCTAGCCTAATCTACCTACTGATAAGCCAATATTAAACAGTTTGGAAAATCGAATTCACTATCCTATCAGCAGTAAATTTAAAACTAATTAGTCAAGATTAGGCTGTTTGACTAACTAGAAGTGTGTCTTTCAGGAGTGGCATTTAAGCTTGCACACTTTCAGATTTGTTTCTTTTTTTCTTTTTTTTTGGTATGGGTCTGTACCTTTCTTTTTTTCACAATCTGCCCTCTTTTCTTTCTTTTATTGTTTTTGAATTTTTTCTTTTTTTCATTCTTCAAAGCAGAAAACAACAACTAACTAAATGCTCAAAGGTTGAGCTTTATTGACATTCCTATCTAACCTACTCTAACTTGGAATATTTACATGTTTTAGGTGATACAATAATGCCAATGCAGCCAGTCAAGCAATAGTAAAAAAGGGGAGAAGAACTGACTGCTCATCAGAGACAACCATAGGGTGCTCTAAATGTGGATCTTAAAAATTGAGGCCACCAGCAGTGATGACCATTTCTGATGTATTTGGATCTTACAAAGGATTAATTCTTGAGGGACTGAGCCAACCAAGGCCTCCATGTATTCTGCCACAGGATCAATCAGAACATGATATAAACTTTCTTCTTTAAGGCCTACCATGGCTGGTAGGCTATCTATATCCTGGGCAGCTTCCATTACTACATCTACAGTGTGGCCTTTGTAATCACACTCCTCTATTTCCTGGATGGGAGTATTTGGCATATGAGCATTAACCAGGAATACTTCTTCTTCCACTGGACCAAGACAAATATGTCTGTGGGAAAGAAGGTCTCCCTCATCTTCACTTCAGCCTGAACTGGATGGCTTATCATATATGGCAGGGCTATCCTCTCCTGACCCTAACCGGTTCTGCTGGAGTGAACTGAACTCTATGAAAAAATTAACATATTCTTGAGCAGGGGTCGCTTTGGTTACCTTGACCCTTTCAGGCGGAGGCTCCGGATATTCATCTTGCTCAATATTTCTTCATGTCTTTCCTCCTTGTCCTCTGCACTGAAAAGCTACTAGGTTCCATCTTCTTTGAAATTATCGCTGATGATCTGATATATAACAGAATGAAAATTCAATGAAACTTCGTCTGCTATCATGCTTTCAACACTTTCTTCATCAGTGTCATAGATGGCCTGTATTGGCTCATCATTTTCTTGAAGTTGATGGTCACGATCTTTCTCTCCTGAATCGGCTGCTGATGGCCCCGTAAGCTCGACTCCCCTCTGGAAAAAATCATCATAAAAAAAAAAATCATTAGATAAATCATAATTATAAGCAACGTTATCCATCAAACCTTCTAGAAACTCAGCCTGTCTTTCTTCAAAATAGTTTGCAAGTTATTTTTCTAATTCAAACTCTAGTTCATCATACATGCTCTGCATGTGGCTTCTGTCTTGCAGTGGTCTGGTTTGTCATTCTTGAGGACAAGGTGTAGGTCTCTCCCAATCATTATTTCTAGTTTCAACCTCATATTATTCCTCTTCTATGTTCAGCAGGGTGTTGGCCATCTCTATCGTTCTTTCTAGCTTTCTTTTTAAAGAGATCTGCGCTATTTTCTCCGCCCGTTCTTTCTCTATTGCTTTCAATCCTTCCTCCTTGCACTTTATGTTGTATTCGATAGTAACTTCTATGCTCTGCATTTCCTCCAGGCTCGAAGGCTCTCTTTCTCTTATATGGAATTCTACCTCGGGTTTAAAAGAACTAGGATAGTGCAGTAGAGCCCATCCTAAAGGTGGTTTTACATCAGAAGGTATCGCATTGTACACCTTATTGAACCTGGCTGAAAACTCTTGTACTGTCTCTGCTGGCTGTCTTTTCAAATTCTGATATTCTCCTAGGATGAGGAAGACATTTACAGGAACTGCCCATCTATCAAGGAAAATTCAAGCAAATTGATGAAAGCTGAAGATGCTTGCAGCTGGAAGGTTTTTAAACCAACTCTTTGCATTTCCTTGTAATGACAAGGTGAAAATTCTAATATGCACATCATCTTCTTCTATTTCATATAAGTCAAGTACATCCTCTAGCTTTTGGACATGCTGCTCAGCAGTTATTTTTGAATTTTCTCCATTAAAAAGGGGCAGCTTGTTTATAAGTTCTGCAGTAAGGGGCTGGAAGATAAGAGGTAAATCAGAGGCTTATATCTTTCTATGACCTTTGTGGGTGTGGGTAGAGTGACAAGAGGCTCATGGCTGTTTGAAACTTCTTTAGAAGTGGGAGATATAACATGAGGCTCTTGTCCCACCAGATTTTTCAAATGAGTACAGGTCTGCTCACGGTCTGAAGACTGAGGTTTGAGTTCTCTCCCATACTCAATGTGGGTTTCATCTTTGTACACTTGATTAGGCTTAAAGCAGGACAAAACATAGTGATAGACAAAAACAATGAATTCTTTAAACCAAATCCAACCCATATGTTCTACCCTTCTATGAGGCCTGGCCATCTTTCAGGTTCTTCGTTCAGTGGATTTTTTTAGAGTTATGGAGTGTGGAGTCGCCAGGTGGAAAAAATTTTAGCTTGTAAGGAGGTAAAGTGTTTTATGGTTCCACCGCTATGTGTTTCTTGTAGAGCTGCAAGGTTTTCAGGAATTGAATTAGCTCTCAAGGGTGATCTGAAAATAGTTTATAATTTAATCCTAGGAGACTTCCTAAGGATAGCTTTCTGGGTTATCAACTATTTCAGGTGGATCAGGGTCAGGATAGGCTCTAGTATGAATCTTCCTAGGAGCCACTATACTGTGTTTTTGGACCCAAATTAAACAAGAAAAGTTCAACCAGGCATGACAATCTTTGAGAGGTTGACTAATATTTTTGCAGAGATTTCAATCCTACAATCCTTTAACTGAGTTTGAATGATGTTACAATGATGAGGGTTCTTCCCAGTGGAGTCGCCAAGTGGAAGTTTTTAGCTCTTTTTAGAGGAAAAAGGTTTTATGGTCCACCACCATGTTTATTGAATACCAATCTGAATTTTTTTTAGGTTTTATGAGTTATTTTTCTGTTGTGTGGTTTCTAAGAATGTCCTAAATTTGTTTCAAAACTTAGCTACGGCTATGAGACAAAAACAGTCTACTCTTATGGCTAAGCCAACTGATTTTTAAAGGTTAGATAAAGGCTTATGAGAATCCTAGGGTTTACCTAGTTTTTCACTGATTCAAACAAGTTTCATCATGATTACCATTTCTTGGCAGTGCTTGAAAAGGCTGCTTTTACTCACAAAGTTTTATGAATTTTTTACGGGAACCTAAGGTGAAAATGATTCTGGGTTCGATCCCCAACGGAGTCGCCAGAAATGTTAGTTGCTGGTGGCTCAGCTGGTTAATATAGCAAATGTTCTTGAACCAAATTCCTGATATCCTATGGTTACCCTCAGATGAAAATTTTTTCTGGGTTTCGATCCCCAGTGGAGTCGCCAGAAATGTTAGGAATCTGTAATCAGCAAGATTGGCAAAGTCCGATCACAGAAACAACATCATTTCAACCACTTTGGGATTCTAGGATCTAGCCCTCCTGAATCCGGAGAGGGATCTCTCCAATGAGTGCAAAAATGGATTTGTCTTTGAAGTTTTGGGTAATGATATTAGGCTAGTTATGAAGGCCAACGGTTTTGTTTGTTTTTTGGATGGTTGAGCATGAATACTGTTTGAGGTGGAAATTCCTAAGTGAAAAGATTTTCATAGGTGAGAAGTTGAAAGAAAATAGAACAAGATTTGGCCAGGAAGGTAGATAACTGCAGGTTTTAGTCCATTGGGCTATGGAGTCATAATAGAATTTAATTGGAACAGCAAGAGGCACGAGTGGTCCATGGGGCAAGTCATCTATGTTTAAGGATATGTTAAAATTTTGATTTATGGAATGGAATGATACAACAAGAAGGGGAATTAAACAGATGAGGAACAAAGAGCAGCCCAGGATCTGGTAAGTACTTCTAAACTAGCCAGCCTTTGACATAGACTCAAGAAAAAAATAAAAATGAACTAGGATCAGGTAAGTACTTTTAAACTAGCCAGCCTTTGATACACTTTCAATAGAAAACATTTTAAAACAAAGGGAAACTTGAAGGCAACTATTGGAGTAGAAACTAGCGGACCGAGCTCATCACAAATCCTCTCCTAGATCTTCTTTACTTGGTTACTTTCAAGACAAACACAAAGATGACACAGAATGGCCTAAGATCTGGTAAGTACTTCTAAACTAGCCAGCTTTTAACACATTCCAAGGGAAACATTCATACAGCCTTTTGGGATAAAACTAGGACCAGGGCACACCATATCTTCCATAGCTCATCTCTACTTAACTAATACTGAACATAACATTTAAGAATAATATTCAGATAAGACCATAAGACGAGGGAACGCCAACATTCCTATGCTTAAACTGAATCAAATCATTCCTAAATAACACAGATTGGAAGAAAACATATAAATAAATATTTTCAGTCAGAGAAGGTTACTGATATACAGTAGGTCCTAACTTCATGCATGCTGTTCTTTATAAGAGAAAATGAAACACAGTGAAAATAGAAAAAAAAAAAATGACAAATTAGAATGAGAAAAACATCACCATCAACATAGACCAGGATCCCATAAATCAACTTGTATTGATGCTCCAAACCAGTTACAGCTTTAAGTCCAATGCTTTAGCTTAGCAATCATCTACTCATCTCAGCCTAACTTATCTATCACAAGCAGAGCTCCAAGGGCCAGTGAACACTATTTACAATCAGAAGTTTGAGCTCAAATGTATTTCAAAGTTCTGCAACCAACCGGTTCTCATCTTCTACAGAAGTATTTATAGAAGAATGAGGAGGTGAGATCTGATGAAAGATCTCCCAGGGAAATTAATACAGATTAATGACTTCTCGGCCTTTGAGGGGCTCGATGGAGAATTTTACAGGTGTGTTACTGTATTAATTGATTTGCATTTATGAATTAAGCTCAGTGGGAGCTTTTGTTGAACTTTGAGGCTTTGTGTCATGTTGGAGTAACTCAGCAGATATTTTTTGCATTAAGTTCCTTGCAGAAGTAACTCCCTGGCTGCGTTGAGGCGAATCTCTGATTTTGCTCAATAACTTTGGCCTCTGTTTGAATGCTTGTGGCTACAGTTGGCACTGTGGTAGCTGAGAGGAATCAATTTGCCTCAGATGTGGTGGTGGAGGCCTTTCTGTTTGATAAAACACTTATGATTTTCCTTTAATTGTGTTTTAATTTGGGAGATTAGGCTTTCGATAATCAATCTTATCCGTGATCCCTGCAAATATGTATTCAATGTTCTGTTCTGCTGTGCTTTGTCTTCAAAACTGATACTCTTTTAATTGTGATTAAAATCACAGTGTCTTGTCGATGTGCAGGCCGCGCAGGGCTCGTATGGCATGGATGCCCATGACGCATTGATGAAACGCGGAGTAGAGCCCCATGAATGGTTCCCTTTGATAAATCAAAGGCATGGGAATCATCATTCCCGGCATTCGGATTTCTCTTTAATATAATGGAAAACCATTAATCCCTGCAAAATAACAACAATAATTATAAAATCCTGCGTTATTTGGGAAAAACTGCTTCAGAGGGAGTGGGAGGATCATAGCCGTTGGATGGCAGCATCCAACGGTGGAGATCTGCATAGAGGAGGTTAAAAAAGGAGAGCGGAGGGATATATAAGTCGGATCTGTTGATCTGCAGAGATCGATGGTTGGGAGCGATCTGGGACGTATAATGGAGAAATAGCGAAAATACAAAGAAAATAGGTTAAAAAACCTTAGGGGGAGGGAAAATCAATTAAAAACCGAAATGGGTTTTGGGAATAATACGAGCCGTCGGATGAGATTAAACGGATGGTTCAGATGCAATCGGAGGCATTCAATCGGCGGGGAAAAAATTTTCATAGCGCTGAAAACTTGCGATGCGATTAAGTGCTGGCCGTTGATCTGAGGATCAGATCAACGGTGGAAAATGAATCGGAAGACTGGTTGATCAGGAGGAGAAAATAAAAGCAGCGATTGAAAAATGGGATGCGATTGACAACTCCGATGCGAGGGAGCGTTGGCCATTGATCTGAGGATTAGATCAACGGTGGAAAATGAATCGGAAGACTGGTCGATCGGGAAGAACAAACAAAAGCAGCGATTGAAAAAATGCGATGCGATTGAAAACTCCGATGGGATGGAGCTCTGGCCGTTTGATCTGAGGATCAGATCAACGGTGGAGATTGTTTCAACTATGCTCCGGCGGAAACCCTTTAATACTTGTGAAAACCCAAAGTTTTTTATAAAATGCAAAGGTCTATGGTATGGGCGGGATATATATATGAAGGGGATAGGCGCCCGACTGCGGGGCCTTTGATTATATGGAATGTGAAGGGCCCGGGGCTTTATATGAAAAGGGCCTATCGCAATTGGAAGGTCAGGCCTTTGTATTTTTGATCTAACCATTTTGAAAGTTTGTGATGCGATTCAGCACTTGGGACTTTTAACCTTGGTCCTGAGCATAAGTCATATGAGTAAAGCGGGGGAGGGCAGAGTTTATACAATGAAGGGCCAATCGCAATTGGAGCTTCGGGCCCGGTCTTTTCAATCAACCCATTTGGATTTCTCCGATGCGAGTTAATTCTCTAGTTTACAGCAAGGAAGGTGATTTGTCATGTTTGATGCTAGAAGAGAATCAATATTATGCTCAAGAACCATCATTCTGCCAGATCAAGACTGAGCAGCCCTCAGAGAACCATGAAGTAGGAATCTGGACACTTCATTTTGATGGAGCAAACTCCAGAGAAGGTAATGGGGCTAGAGTATTATTGATTTCTCCTACCGGCAAATGGGTCCCGCTGTCTTTCAAGCTAGAATATGAAGCCACTAATAATGTGGCCGAGTACGAAGCACTTCTGTTAGGATTGCAGACAGCCAGGAGTATGAACATACACAGTTTAAAAGCTCTGGGAGATTCAGAACTGGTGGTTAGACAAGTGAAGAATCAGTTCCAAAACAAAAATCCTGGGCTGAGGGCTTAAAGGAATGAAGTGTGGGACCTGGTGGAGAATTATTTCTTGGCATTCAATATTCAGTTCATGCCCCGGGAGCAAAATAGGATGGAAGACTCCCTTGCAGTGGCTGCCAGTACCTTCCGTCCACCTCAAAACCCTCTCTTAAGATATGAAATTGAGGTACGTTATCGACCATCAATCGCAGATAAAATCAAGCACTGGCAGGTGTTTGAGGATGAAGAGCAAGTGAAAAGATTTATGGAAATAGTTGGAGAATTCTGAAACATGGAGATTGACACTTGTGAAGAAGAAGAGGCTGAAGATACTTCAGAAAATAAATGGGAAGAAAAGGTTGCGGGTCATAAATTGTTGCAATTGAAGGGAAATGTTATACCCAGAGGGCTGGTGCCTCTAGAACGATTGTTCGACAAAAACGATATCCCACTGCAGCCAAATAAAGTGGTAGAATAAGATCAGGTAGAAGACCTGAACCTTGGCACTGATGCTACCCGCAAAATTGTGAAGCTATCCAAAAAGGTCCCAGGAAAATATAAACAACTCTACCAAAAATTATTCCAGTCATATAAAGATGTGTTTGCATGGTCTTATCAGGACCTAAAAACTTTTGACTTCAATTTCATACAGCATAAAATTCCACTAAAGGGAAATGTGAAACCCCATAAGCAGAAGCTTAGACAAATAAATCCCCCGCTGCTTCCCTCCATTGAGAAAGAAATTAAGAATCTGTTAAAGGCCAAAATAATTGTGGCATTGAGGTACTCCGAATGGGTGGCAAACCTAGTCCCTATCCGAAAGAAGAATGGAGAAATAAGGCTATGTGTTGACTTCTGAAATTTGAACCGAGCATCCTTAAAGGACAATTATCCACTGCCCAAGATGGATCACATCCTGCAGAAAGTGGTAGGAGCTTCTCGGATGTCAATGATGGATGGATTCTCTGGTTACAATCAGGTGGCTATACTTCCAGAAGATCAGAAGAATATTGCTTTCACCACACCATGGGGTACATTTATGTATGCCAGGATGCCTTTGGGTTGATCAACGCCGAGGCCACTTTTCAAAGGGCCATGGACATTTCCTTTGTTGGGGAGCAAGATAGGTTTGTGGTGGTCTACCTCGATGATATCACTATGTTTTCAAAGGATGATACTGAGCACATTGAGTATTTGCACATAACTTTTGAGAAATGCAGAAGGTATGGTCTCTCTCTTAATCCACAGAAGTCATTGTTTGCATTAGAAGAGGGTAAGATTTTGGGGCATATTGTGACTAAAGATGGGGTAAGAATAGACCCTAAGAGGGTAGAGGTTATAAAGGGTATTTCTCTTCCCAGAAATAAGAAAGAGGTGAAGGTGTTTCTAGGGCATATTAAATTTCTAAGGAGATTTATCCCTAACTATGCTGAGATAGTTAGACATATAACTGACATGCTGAAGAAAAATAATGAGGTAAATTGGTTCCAAGAATCACGAGAAGCCTTCTCCAGGATAAAAAATTCCTTCACAGAAGCCCCAGTGCTAGCAGGACCAGATTATGCCAAACCTTTCATGATATTTTCATTTGCATCACCTCATACAGTGGCAGAAGTTTTATTGCAGAAAAATGAAAAAGGGTACGAGCAGCCCATCGCTTTCTTCAATCAGGTGCTCCGTGATGCTGAATTGAAATATAACATATTATAAAAGCAAGCATATGCCATGGTGAAATATCTTAAAGCATTCCGCATGTATGACTTGCAGTCACACATCACTATGTTTGTACCCACAGCTGCAGTAAAAGATATTCTCATCCAAGGAGATAGCGAAGGGAAAAGAGGGAAATGGATTGCCAAAATACAAGAATATGAGTTAGACATCCGTCCTACCAAACTAATCAAGGGACAAGGGTTAGCCAAAATCTTGTCCGAATCAAACTGCTAGACTCTGGGTATAAATCTATCCATGATAGCAAATGAGGAGTCTGAGAAGAAAGAAGAGCAACAGGGAGTAGAGATAGCTACTCAGAAGACACATATGAAGTATCTCACCAGCCTGTGGTACAAACAGATAGTGGAATATCTTCTCACACTCAGCTGCCCTCCCAGCTGTGATAAAACTAAATACATAAAACTAAGGTTGAGATCACAGAAGTACATAGTCGCCAATGGTTGGCTATATTGGTGAGATCTTTCAGGTATTCAACTCATGTGTCTCACAGAGGATGAGGTAGAGAATATAATGGCCGAATTCCATGAAGGGATCTGTGGGGGTCATTATAGTTGGAGGGCCACTACTCACAAAATCCTAAAGGCTGGTTTCTACTGGCCCAAACTCTTTGGAGATGTGTTTTCCTGGGTTAGATCTTGTGAGAAATTCCAAAGATTTGCTGAAAGACAGAAGTTGGCACCTCTGCCCATGATCCCTGTTCACGTAGATGAACCATTCCAGCAATGGGGAATCGACTTTATCGATGAAATACATCCTCCCTCAATTGGTCAGCATAAGTGGATATTAATTTCCACATATTATTTCACAAAATGGGTGGAAGCTATACCTACGAGGAATGCAAAAGATGTCATGATAATGAAATTGATAGAGGAAAACATCATATCCAGATTCGGCTGCCCTGCCAAGATAGTGACTGACAATGCGCAGGCCTTTAATTCTACAAGGTTCGTCAGCTTCTGCCAGTGGTATAAACTTGCGTTGGGTCACTCCATGGCCTATTACCCACAAGGAAATGGCCTGGCAGAGTCTTCAAATAAAACTATAGTGAGGGCACTGAAGAAGGCTATTAATCAAAATCAGAAAAATTGGGATTCCCAGTTGAAATTCGCTCTATGGGCCAACAGGATTACCAGCAAGAGAGAAACTGGGAATTCCCCATATGAGTTAGTATATGGGAGGGTAGCAGTATTCCCTGTACAGTTAGCCTTACCAGTAGCCCGATTCATGCAGGAAAGTCAAGAAGAGCCTGATGATGTGAATAGGAGAATAAATAAGCTGGTGGAGTTAGAAGAAACACGAAACCAGGTAAGTCAAAGGCTAACTGAATATCAAGAGAAGATGAAGGACCTTTTTGACCAGCATGCCAAGGATAGGAAGTTGCAAGTTGTGGATTTAGTGCTCAGATGGGATATCCAAAGAGCTGAAAAGGGGAAACATGGTAAATTCAACCCACTCTGGTTTGCCCCTTTTAAGATTTTGGAACAAGGGGGCAATAACACTTTCAGGTTAGAAAATTTACAGGGAGACTTGTTCAATGCCCCTGTAAATGGTCAGTTCCTCAAACCTTACTTCCAGTTCTGATTCAGGTCGAGAGAGCTTGATGTATTATACTGTACATTAGTTTTCTGTTTTCATCCTTGTTTTAATAATGTGGGTGTCGTGATGGATCATGAGGAGAAAAATAAAAAGTGCTGAAGAGTGGTGTCCACACAAAAAATTAACAGATGGTCTACGAAGTTCTCGATACACCCAGGGATGAATGTGCCATCCCCAGGTGGAGCCAATGTTGATCATGTTAGCCCCTATTAATTGTTGAAAAGAAAACAGGGGGTCAAACTATCTCTGAGCTTTCAAGGAATTCCTTCCTAATTAAAACACCTCACCCTTGAAGTCCTTTTATGCTCTTTGTCCTTTGATGAACCCAACTGCTTCTTCCAGTTAAAAAACCTCTATTTCGGTGAAGAAGAAATGCCCAAAAATACCTCCTTTTCCCTTGTTTCATTTCCTATGAAACCTCGTTCTCATCCCCTTCTCTCCCCTTCTAATTCCATTCTTACCCTTTAAATCATCCCAAATCCCCTTGTAAACCCTTCAAATACCCTTTGTCTAGTTTAAGAGTTCCTTTCTCCCTCTATCGATTCCCTCTTTAGCCTTAAAAATCCTCTTTTCTGGCTTAAAAACCCACTTCCTAATACAAACAGGCTTAGCCCCTTTCGGCTAGCCCCCTTAAACCACTTCCCCACATGACCCGCGCCCAGAACCAAGCGCTTAAGGCCTGGGCACTAGTCACAATTGGAAGGTCGGAGTAGAGCACATTTTCTTTGCAAAGTATAAATCTCTGATGCGACGGTGATATGTTCTTTGAAACGTGGGTGTAATACCCACCGCCGATCTTAACAGATCCGATGGTCTACGCAAAGTCCTATTGCACCCCGCCTCTCCCCTTTGTTACCCCTCCGATTGCAGTCTCCGCCGTTGATCCACCACTCTGATTCGATGACCCAACGCCAATCGCAGTGTGCCCATCGCCCTATCCATCCATTCCTCCAATTTCATCAGAACCATCGATCTGCCTCCAGATTGGATGATAGTCACTCCATCGCATTCCCGCTTCAATCGCAATTAGAATTTTCTCCCGTGTCCTCCACTGCCTTCGCCGATTGCGATCCTTCGATTCAATTAGAGTCGTTCATTCATCCAAGATCTGTGGCCCACATCACATCACGCATTTCACCCATATTGCTTCATCGCAACTCCCACTAACTTCATCATTTTACCTCCGCCATTGATCCCCTCCCGAGATCTAACGGCTCGCATTCAATCACCCTCTACCCTTGACTGGGTCCCACCATACCAATCCGTTCATATGTTTTCACGCAATTTCCTTCGTATTCCATCCGAAGGTTCAAACCTTATAGTTTGCACTAAACAACATTTCTCCGTCGGTTCTCCACCATTGCCACCACCGCTTTGCAGGCCTTCACATCATTGCTTCCACCATCCCATGGATTTTATAACTAGTTATTTTCATTGTGCAGGGTTTTACAGAGTGGAAATTTCACTCTACTGACCGTGATCACAGTCACTTTGTTTCAAAAAATAGAGGTGCCACTACAACAACGGCAGAGTGTATCAGCAACAAGGATTAAAGGGGTTTAAGCCTGTCATTGAATTATTAAAGCTTAACCCCACATTCAAAAGAAAAAGATGCATTTTGAAGACCCAAAGAGCACACGCAATAGCCAGGTCTGTGTTTGAATATCTGCAGGACGTTTTTCTCCAGGCAGTACATTTTCCCATTAAAGCCTCCATGCCTCCTCGAGCCCTTAATAGATGAACACACTAACAGAGGTTTCTATGCCTGTTAGTCAGCTATTATGAAGCATGGAGGCCTTGCGGATTTTCCACCTAGTTCATTTATTCCAATAGGTTAGCGCAGAGGGCCAAATAGCCAGAAAGGACTTCAAGAAGACATCCGAGGTCGATCTCGACTTGACTAAGATGCCCGAAGAAAGCTACAGAGTACATACAACACTGCAGAGTCATTAAGCTGTATGGGCATGAACGCTTCCGCCATCCTGTCTTAATGAGACAAATTAAATGTTCATCATCCACTCCCTTTACTAGTTTTTCTCATATAAAACTCCCCAAGAACAGATTATTGAGGGTTCCAGATTTATCAGAAAATTATGCGGTGAGAGAATTTTTGTATGCATTTTGTAGGAACCCTTATATGAATGTACAGAGCCCGTTGGGTTTCAATGAGGAGGAGTTTCATCTTTAACGAGGATTCTGGTCTTTGGTGTCTCACAGTTTGTAACTTTCTCTTATATGTGCTAGTTAAATTGTTCATTTCGTTTCATCCGCCTTTCTTGTATCATTTTCTGGAATGTGAGCAGCTCACTAGTTTTTGGTATGAATTTACCCTAGTTGATACTCATTCTTGAACCAGTCAAGTGCTTTAAATATGGCTCAGGCATGATATATTGTTTCACTTTCCACTTCAACCATACTTCTGCTATATTAGCTTCTTTGGGATGTTATTTTTACAACGCTATTGTCATGTATGGATTCTTAAATTTGTAAGCCCATTACATGTTAATATGTGTTCCTGGATATCAGCTCAATGACATTTAGTGTCATCTTACATCTTGCATACGCAGTAAACACCTTCTGATTATTTATTTATGTGAGGTATTTTTGAACTGGCCCTCTTTATAGTAAGCTGCCTTTGAATTGTCTGATGCATTTGTATTAGATTTCCACACCTTGCCTCTGCAGTATTGATTTCCCTGTGTTCATTTTCTGAAAGTTTTGGTCCCATTCAAATTAACCTTTCTTGTTTACAAGAGATAGCATGAGAGCCTTTCCTGATAACTTACTGTGTTATATCATATGCTTCTTGCTGTATAAAATGTCCTAGTCATTGGTATTTCACAACTCAAGGCTATCTCTAGGAACGAAAACAGGAGGCATATTCAGTTTGAGCATCAGATTCAGCCATCTCCATCCAGTTCTATTTCTGAGTTGTTGCAACTACCCAACAACTCCGGCATTTTGTAGATTTTGTATTTTATTTCCAATCCTTCTAGGATTGATGAGAGGTAGTCTTTTGGGAGATGAGATCTTCACTCCCATTGTTGTATTGGGCCATATATTGATATATCTATGTATTTTACATTTGTAACATGCAGTTATTCTAGTAAACTGTGCTGTCATAGCTTGAGATCACATGTATAGCAGTGTTTCATCATGAGTTATGTACTTGTTGTTTGAGGTTGAGCATTGTCTATCTTGAGCATCCTTTCTCCTCAAGATCTTGTATTCATTTGTAGCTGCTATTATTTAATAAAATGGCTATGAATTTATCTCATGTTTCTATGAGTTGAGTGTGTTGTTTCACCATTATTGTGCTTGCTTATTGCTGGAGCTCCAACTTTAGAATATCTTGAGATATTCTCATTGTTGTAGCAATTTCCTGAAAAAGGAATATTACAGTGGTATCAAAGAATGATCTTTGGCTCAGCCTGTGGCTTCAAGCCAAAGTATTGACTCCCCAAAGGAGGAATATTTCAAACTTTATAGACAGAGTTTGCAGATGGCCAGGTAGCCTCTGGATCTCATCTTTTTTTCAAAGGTGACATATCCAGTAAATGCCCCTGCAATCAATATCTGGAATAGAATCTTGATATTCCTGAGAAGGGAACTTTACAGTGGATGTCATCCATCATGCTTGTTAGCCCCCTATAAATTTTTGACAGGAAAATTAGGGGGCTAAAAAAATTTTAAGTCTTCAAGGAATGCATTTCCTCTGAAAACACATCATCCTTGAAGTCTCCTGTGCCTTTGTCCTGTGATGAAGTCCCCTCTACTGATTTCCATTATAAAGCCTCTCTGATTACAAAAACTGTGCTCCAAAAGGGTCTCATTTGCCCCTGGTATCCCTACAAAATGTCCCATTTCACTCTGTTGTCCCTTTTTCTGAGTTTCCTTTCCACCCTCTTTTCCCCTTTCTAAAATTCCTTCATTAATCCTCTAATCCTCCCAAACCCCCGTTTAAACCCTCCAAATACTCTTGGTTTGGGTTGATAAACCCTTTCCCTCTCTATCGTTACCCTTCTTTGGCCTCAAAAGCATTAAAATTGGCCAAAATAACCCACTTTCTACCTTATATTAAGGCCTAGCCCCTTTCAGCCTAGCCCCCTTAATATTTCTCGCCACGCGACCGCGGCGCTAGAACCAGACGCCAAGGCGGAAGGCGCTTACCGCATTTGAATATCGGAAGCGTTTTGAGCCGTCGATCTATACATATCGGATGGTCGTCACGATCCCCGCAGCGTCCATTACCCTACTCGTTCACTGCTCAGATTGCATCTCCACCGTTCATTTACCCGCCAGATCGACGGTCCAGAATGCACCTGCCCCTGTGGTCCCCACCGCGTACTATTCCACAACCATCCAGTTTCTATTGCACCGCCTTTCGGAGGTAGGCGGTATTTTCTAATTAGCCAGTGATTCCATACATCATCCGATGTGTGGCAGTGGCAATATTCCAAAACCGCTATCTCATCGCGCGTTATCGTTCATCCGTAGACACGAAGCGATATCAGCGTCAACCATCCGATCTGTGATTTCCCATTCGACGGTTGTCACTCCATGAAGCTGCGCACGAGTTAATCTATGGTCTCCGTACCCTTGGCCCACTGTCCATCGCCCTCTGCCGTGTTCCCAGCCATCGATCTCCTCCGAGATCAGACGGTCCAGATTTGATTGCCCCCGTCGTTGACTATCCTGCCATCGCCTGGTCCTGCCACATCACCATTCCACGTGTCTCCACCGTACATTCGCCCGCCCCTGTTATATTCATCCCAAGGTCAAAGTTCATTTTTTTTACGTTAAAACATCCGCCTTGACATTTTCCCCATGCATTCTCCGATGTGCCATGTTTTCCTCCATAGTAGCCTCTGCAGTCATCATCCTCATCCACGCCACGCTGCCATTGTCACTTTCATGCATACCACCACCTCCATACATGTTTTTCGTAACTGTTTTCATGTTTTGTAGGTTTATTAGGTGGTAAAACCCGCCATGGTTCATATATGCTATTGTAATGGCACAGTGCGTAGAAGAAGCTGAATTTAGAGCCCTATATTACAGGGAAATGTCTGGAAAGGTGTCTGCGACATAAATTTCATCGAAGGATAGAATTAAAACTCTGAAAAACCTGGTCGGCGCCATTAAAGCACAGATTTTGCAGTCAGAGGAAATCTAGAAAGGGGAAAAGAGTATTAGTGGAAAAATAGTGTGTTTAAGGCCTGTAATTGCAGATTTTGAGCCTTAATCCAATTGTTCAAAGACAAGGTACCAGAATCAAAGACCCAGTGGATCGTTTAGACGGTCCAATGCACAGAAATATAATACTATAAGGGTGTCCATATCAGCAGAACGTTCTTCCATGAAAGGACATGGTACACATTATTGTTTCAGTCTACATTGTGTCCAAATGAAGATTTTCGCCCTATCAGCAATCCTACACCATCAGAAGCATTTGTTACACAGTATGGAAAACCCCACAGTCATCCATACACCTCGGTTTATTCACCAGAATTCTGCAAAAGGCTACAGCAAGTACATCAAAGACATACCTTGAGTAAATTGTAGCCTGACAAAGATCACTCTTCCATCTGAAAAGCGCAGAAGATTAATGCTCAGAATTAAAACCGAATGGAGCCTCGGCCCTCCTACTACTTCAAAATTTTAATGCTGCATTTAAGATTACAACTACCATTGTTATTATTTCTCCTATAAGAACCTTGTAGAACATATTGTAAAGGTTTTTGTTCGGCTGTTGTCGTCGCTGTTAGAAGGGATTCATTCTGACTATTAGAACAGTCTTGGGAGGGATTAGTAGAGTAGTTTTTATGTAATAGGCTGGGAAGAGAAGTTTGGATTGTAACAACCATTGAGCTCAGTGTATGTGACTGGTTTTGCATCAATTAATCAAAGCACATTTCACAGGATCCTGGTCTATTACTATTGGTGATGACTTCTAACTTTGTTTATTACATTTCATATTGTTTCATTTTCTGCTGGCTTGCATAAGAAATATGGCATAGGATTTACCCTTGTTAGGTACCCTATGTCTCTGCTCTCCTTGCCTTAAATTTTGTTATGCTAAATGTGATTATCTAAGGGCTGATCTCAGTTAATTTAACCAGTGTAGTAGTTCCTTATGTTGCTAGCTAATGTATGAATTAAATGAATATGTCTTTAGATGTTATTTTTGGGTTTAAGCTGGAATATTTGGGAACACTGGGGATTAGAGTTAGCCCTGTCCACTAGGATCCTTGTGCGACCAGCTGGGCTTTCTAATATCTCTCTGTTAAACTTATCTCTGTTTTCCCTTGGAGCATGCTAAAGCTGACCTGGAGTTAAATGACCTCTGGTCCGATCTATAAGCTGCCCCTCTGTCTCTCCTTTGAGAGTTGCCTATGAGTATTTCCAAGCAGGTGTGGAGTTAAATGACCTCTTACTTGATCTATAGACAGAAATTAGGTTTCTTTCCTTCTCTCACTTTCTTTCCTTAATGTTCCATCCCACCATCTAATCTAAAAGATCCTTTAGTATTAGATGACTTGCCCTCTGAAAGCTTTGGCTAGTTGTTGCATGTAATCACCTTTCATGACTTCATAGCCCAATGGATGGCACTTTCTTGACCTTTCCTCTTTGCTAAAACATCCCGCTGCTCTGTCCTTTCTCTCCCATTACTTTCTCAGTCCATGATCTCATGACCAACCCAGCAACCAACCAACCAAATCATTTTAAACCCCACTTTATGCTTCATACCTAGCCTAAAATCTCATTTTGAGCTTCAAAGATATACTATTCTTTGTCTTATTGGAGAGATCCCTCTCCGGGTCTAGGAGGGCTAGATCCTAGGGCCCCAAAGTGGTTATGATGTTGTCTCATCTTTTGGTCTTGCCAATCTGGCCAAAACATGGGAACCCCAACAATGCTATCAAGGAGAGAGAAGATGAAGACTCCAGCATATGGATAAAAGAGGGAAGAAGAGCTTACAAAACTTCTTCCAAAATCTGTACAGAGCATTCATGAAGAATTTGAGAAGCTAATGAGGGAGATTGGTACAGGATCTCCAAGAGGGTTTGAAACTGAGTCAAACTATAGATTTTCTTGTAGGGGATGTGAGCATGCAGCTACACCCTATGATATACAACACAGTCACATGGCTAATCTTGCCATGAGATAAGAAGAAGAAGAAAAAATTCCGAAGAGAGGAACTCTTAGAGGTTTCTTGCATGAGTATGAATCTAAAACCCAGAGGTTTAGAGATCATATTACTTTTCCG
Source organism: Pinus albicaulis (assembly GCA_034641835.2). NCBI lineage: Eukaryota > Viridiplantae > Streptophyta > Pinopsida > Pinales > Pinaceae > Pinus > Pinus albicaulis. The sequence goes on from CM076584.1 coordinate 707,728,008, forward strand.
AAGTTTTGCAAGATCATGGTGAGCAGGAGCAAGCAGCATGATGAGGATAGATTTTTTATATCTATCTTTGATGGTTCCCCTACTTGTTCAGCCAGGGCCTGGCTAGAAGAGCTAGACACCTTTCTGCAGCAGCATCATATTTACGAAGATGAAGCTATCAGAGTAGCAGTGATGCACTTGGGAGGTAAGGTCTATGCATGGTGGTTATTTGAGTCTTTTACTTTGAAAAGTGCAAATACCTCTTCCTATGCAATGTTCATTCGAACTTTGATAAGGAGATTTAGTAGAAGAAACTCTAAAACACATGTGGAGGAAACAAACACATTTAGACAAACAAAACCCTTGCATGTGATGAAGAAAACCATAGAATCAGGATCACTGCACAAAGCTATGAAGGAGGCTGATGTCTTCTATGATGCTTTAGTAGAGGCAAGATCTTCATTCTAGGCACAAAGAGGCAAGGAGATCCCTTTTCCAAAAGAGGATCCAAACATTGGAGGGTTTCCCACTCATGTTGAGGAAGCTGAGTGCAACAACGCTGTCATTTCTAGAGTTGATCTAGTACCTCATGCAGAGGAAGGAGGATCTGTTGCTCCAAATAGAGGAATTCTTGCAGATTTGCAAGGGAGTTCCCAGGATCTCATTCATGGAGGTCCAAGCAAAATCAGTGAGCAACATTTTTGTGCAGCATTGCAGCTGGAAGAAGGCAGAAGGGAGGAAGAGCAACATCAGGTGATGAGAGGCACACACCCTTCTCTATTTCAGAGAGCCAGTGCAAAAAGGAGGAAGACTGTATTGTGCTGTGAGATCAAGGGAAATATTTCCCAACTATATGCGCAGTCCACTCTTGACATAGATGTCTCACTACATAGAGGCCTTCCACTAGGGAGGCCACCTGATCTATCATTGATGAGAGACATTTTGTCTTTGGATTCACCGCTGTTGGATTTTGGAGAGGTGAATAGTTTGGAGGAGAAATTTGGCATGGGGGATGTAAAAGTAGCAGACGACAGCATGAGGAGAGCTACACATGCCCGATCACCAGCGCTTTCTCTTAGGAGGATTGATCCTTACTAGAGATCTCAACTCTTAGTTGAGTACTCTAAGGATCTTGATGCATGCATGACTCTAGATGACCCGAGTAGAGATGATGAGTATATGATGGATCGTATAGTCATATATTCCCATGGCAGAGTCTTCTTGACTAGAGATTCTAGTCTCAAGGAGAACTTGTTGCATGCAGCACAGGAGGACTTCTTTTCCATGCATTTTGATGCATATCTTGCCTTGGCGGAGGAGTTCATTTGGGAGGGCATTTAGCAGGACATACATCATCATATGGAGAGATGCAAATCCTGGATGATGATGGAGAAGATACCCCAACCACCTTCCTACTCTTTGGGAGTAAGGGAGCATTTTCAGTTGAGCCATTTCAGCTCAAGTCTTCTAGTGCATGATGGAGAATGTACAATTTCACCTTATGATTTGTACTTCTTGTCTTTTTATGAGCAGCATATTGTACCAAGAAGGATTATTCCTTCTTTCATATTGTATCATGATCTAATAGAAGCCATTTGTAGCATTGAGATTGGCTATCTCATTGGTGGTATGTGGGGAAAGCCACATGATTTTTGGTGTGCACCATTGACACCCTTTTGTACTTTCATGTTCACATCTTGTAGGATGATTGTGGCAGAAAACAAGTGGCTGGAAGAGCACTTTTTTTTGTTTGACTTGATGCAGGCAGTGCATGTACTGCGCTGGGTCCTTGTGTGGGACCATGATCCACTTTCAATTGTCATGTGACAACTTGTTTCTATTGGGTTTTGCTTCCATGTATTGTTGATTTGTATATGTTCATGGGAGGCTTTAATGAGAGAGTGGGATTGAGATTGAGGATACCCATTGGGAGCACGATTCTCCTTATACATGTTGTAAATTTCAGTAGAAACCATGGGCCAACCATGAGGGCCACATTACATTTCTTTCCTTCTTGTGGGGAAAACCACTTGAAGACTTTGAGGAGGCACTCCATGGATCATAAGGAGTTGGAGGAGTTAGCACAGTCAACTCTTTTCCCTTTGAGGATGAGGGGAGACTCATATATGAGCCACTCCATTTATATGAGCAAAACATATGGTGAGAGTATTGTTGATTTGCATGATGATTTTTCTATATATATGCATCTCTTAACCATATATGTGCAGGGATTTGCTCAAAGGAAGGATATTCTTCCTTCTAGATTTGATGGTATACAAGAGGTCATTATGGATGTTCACTCCCTAAGAGGAGATGGGGAGGAAATTTCTCATGGAGAACATACATAAATTGCACAGTACATCATTCACTTTCTCCAAGAGAATGGGGCAGCAAGCAAATGGTGGGGAGGGCACCCATCATTTAATTCTCTATGGCAGTGGAGAGTCAAACTGCATTGGCTACATTTGAGGGACCATTTTCCTTCTCATTTACTTCACATGGAAGTCAGCATGATTCTCCTTATGGTTCCCTTGGTTTATATTGCTGGAGCTTTCCTTAGGAGCATTATTGGAGGAGAGACACATTGGGTGAATGTGTCCTAGGAGGGAGAAAACTCCCACATACTTTGCACTACATGTTATAAGGGGAGCATGAGACATGAAATGGTCACCTGGATAGCACACTTATCTCTTTATGAGGTGAGAAATATGATGGAGGAGATGCCATATGATGATGACTTCCAACTCATCATGTATAGAGATACTTGGGTCAGCGTGATTTGCAGTGTTGGGGGAGAGATCCTTGGAGGTCTAAACCTCATTTTTCCACTTGAGGTAAAGTATTTTACAACCCAGGATTAGAATTCTCTCTACACTTATCATGAGTGGAGAGATGGAAAACATGGGGTAGGATACATTGTCTACCATGAGAATATTTTCATCCCACCTACTTTGTCGGAGCCAAAGGTGGAGGACTGTTTCTAGGAGTTGCCTATTTGGGAGGTGACTTATTTTGCATGGCTCATAGCTTGGAGATGGAGGATCCACATGAGGAAGATATTCCTCAAACACTTTATAGACTCCATGCCTTGATATAAGGCTCTCCAATTCTATCCTTGCAGTTTCTTGAGGACAAGCAACATTTGGGAGGGGAGGACTGCAATGTTCCAAAATTTTCCGACAATAATTTGGAACATTAATTTTTGCTGATTTCACTTAGGAGGAAAATAAGTGGGTAAGAAGGCCCATGCATTATATTATTCTCAATAAAATCCCTCATAGTACGAAAGGGGATCATCTTTGGAGCTGGTTTGCACACCCTCATGTGTGAACAAGGTTATTTGCAAGGAGGCTTGGTTAAGTTTGACCAAGTCAACAACGCTGCCATAGGAGGAGTGGCTTACTTAGGAAGCCAGCGCAGTGTGAATGAGGAAAGGGAAATTTTTTGGAGGAAACCCTAATGGATGGGGCCCATGGAGAAAGAGATTTCATTTGTTTAAAAGGAGGACAAGGCAACCATTGTTTCTCATGCTTGTATTATTCATCTCATTGTCTAGTCAGATAATTGGAGCATTCTTTGCTGCTTAGCAAGAATTGCCGGAGGAATTCCTGTTTAGGATTCCTTCTCCTTCTTGAGGGGTCTCTTGAGGGATTTTTCTTCATTTTCCTCACATCCAGGCTTGAGGCCAAGCTTCCTCCACCAGGACAACATTATTTCTACAGCAGAATAACACTGTGTTGTTGGGTGTTGCAGTGAGGATTCACTACGCCATCTCCTTCAGCTATTTTTTAGAGGAAGAGTCTCTCTTCTCTTTGAGATATCAGATTGGAGGCATCTCGGAGCTTATTGTAGACTTTGGCATCAAGGACAAATTATTCTATTACCCTACAACATAGTTTCACCCAGTGACTGCATTATTCTAGAGGAGCATTTGCAGTAGGGCTTTGAAGATACATTTGGAGGGGAAGATATTTAGTGAAGGGATCAGCCTTTCAATTGAAAGATCCATTGGAGGAGGCATATTTAGTTTGAGCATCAGATTTAGCCATCTCCATCTAGTTCTATTTCTGAGTTGTTGCAGCTACCTAGCAACTCCAGCATTTTGCAGATTTTGTATTTTATTGCCAATCCTTTTAGGATTGATGAGAGGTAGTCTTTTGGGAGATGAGATCTTCACTCACATTGCTGTATTGGGCCTTTTATTGATATATCTATGTATTTGACATTTGTAGCATGCAGTTACTCTAGTAAACTATGCTATCATAGCTTGATATCACATGCATAGCAGTGTTTCATCATGAGTTATGTACTTGTTCTTTGAGGTTGAGCATTTGCTATCTTGAGCATCCTTTCTCCTCAAGATCTTGTATTCATTTGTAGCTATTATTATTTAATAAATTGGCTATGGATTTCTCTCATGTTTCTATGAGTTGAGTGTACTGCTGCACCATTATTGTGCTTGCTTATTGCTAGAGTTCCAACTTTAGAATATCTTGAGATATTCTCATTGTTGTAGCGATTTCCTAAAAAAGGAATATTACACAGCAACTGCGTGTTCACCCTCCAATTTTGGGATAGTGATATTTTGCGAGTCTTTGTCACATTCCTCCATGGATAGATTGCGGTAGTTAATAATAAACTGCATCTGCGTATCCCAAGTTGGTGCCCCATACTCCACACAAGGGTGCGATTCATCAAATACTAGGGCATCTATGTCCTAGAGGGCTTTGTCTAATGCCTCAGTTCTGCCTATCAGTCCGAACGTCCCCAGAAAATCATCTCTCAGGGTCTCCCAGTGGTGGGTATGCTGATGTAGCTCTACATCCAAATACCATGCAGTGGGGATTGGCCCCAAGGCATGAATAAACCGGTGGACCCATTCATCCCTGTTTATTTTGCACCACACCTCCATCCATGCGTGTTATGAAACCAACTCCAAAAATAGAAGAAAAGAGATATCAATGCCTTAGAAATAAGCCACTTCGAGGGGGAAACCTCCAATACATTACATGAATGAAAAATTCTTGGATATTACAAATGAAAAAACCTCATTTATATATATAGGAGTCCATGGGGCCACAATGTAATCCTAGCCGACCTAACAATAACAATGTAAGGGCACAATAATAATAATAATGGGGTTAGAGGGGGCTACAATAATAACAATACGGGGGCTACACTACTAACAATAAGTGGCTAAAATAGTAATATAGGGACCTAACATGCCCCTCTCATTCAAAAAAGTGTTGTCCTCAACGCTTGAGTAGCTCTGGGTGCTTCTGTATAAAATTCTCATCCTCCCATGTAGAATCTTCAGTGGGTAAGTTCTTCCACTTGATGAGATACTTTGAAATTGATTGATTTCGTAGCTGTCGAGTTCTTGTTTCCATGTCCGCTTTAGCTTCCAATATGATTTTTCCTTCCTCATCAAGTTCTGGAAATATTGTTTGAACTGGAGTATTTTCACCTATAACCTTATTTAAGCATGAAACATGGAAAATTGGATGCACTCGCGAAGAAGCAGGAAGCTCCAATTTGTATGTCGTAGTACCAATATTTTGCAACACCTTGTAAGGACCATAGTACTGTTTGGTCAATTTAGTGTGTCCTAAATTGCTACATTAATTTGTCAATCCGGGATTCGTAAGCTGACGAAGTGTGGCGCACTATATGTGCAAGATAACCTATCTCTTACTTTTTGTCGTTTTTGGGTTTTTTATTTATCTTGGGGGTTTTTATCTTGGTTGGTTTCCTAATGTGAGATGGAAATTCTAAAAGACAAGTATGGATATAAATGTTCAAGGCAATGATGTCCTTTATAATGATTTCCCAAACTTCAAACTTCAAAAGGGTTTTAAAACATGCGATGACAAAATTAATTCCTAAAAGAAAATGAAAATGTGCCACTATACTAGTCAAACAAACAGTGAACTATTGATCATGAAACCCATTACCCTTGCTGCTGTCTAAATACAAAAGAAATTGTGCTCAAAGAAATCCAAGAATTGCAAGCAAAGTAAAGCTAAAATCAAATTACATCAATTCATATTCTGACCCCTCACCATTAGTCTCGCTATGGCTTTCGGAGGTAATCATAAACAACTTGAGCAATCGGATATCTAATTTGCAGAAAAATAAACTAATATCAAATTACACACTCATACTTCAATCCCTCACCATTAGTCTCGCTATGGCTTTCGGAGGTAACTGATAATGACATGAGCAATTTATTATCTAACTTGCAGAAAAATAAACTAACATCAAACTACACACTCATACTTCAATCCCTCACCATTAGTCTCGCTATGGCTTTCGGAGGTAACTGATAATGACATGAGTAATTTAATATCTAATCTAACTAATAAAGAAAATGTACAAAACAGAAATTAATAAAACAGTGCTGGAATTAAAAGCTAAGAAAAATAAATCAGTAGAAGGACAAGACTGATTCCATGTCATTAGTCATTGTAAAACTATGTGCAAATGCCCGGGCTGCCTACTGTAATCTAGAACAAAAACACTGATCAGTTAACAGTAGTATAAAGCATGAATAATTATGGACAGAAATAAAACGTTAATACCATAAGAGATGTAATAAGTATGGCATAATGAACGTAAGGAAATAAAGCATGAAACTATACAGCAATAAACAAAACCTCAGCGTGTGCAGGGGCCCTCTGCACAATCCTCAGGGAACAGCTATCAACCACGAATTATGCATGAACAGAGTCTTCTCATGTATTCAAAACGCAGTCATAACAAGGAAATAATGTCACGGCACAGTGGGCTTTCTTTACAACAAAATTACATTACCAAAGCTAGCTACTATGCGTATCAGAACGCATTATTTATAACAGAGGATGACATAACTACTTTCCTACAATCTGCGCTAATAAAAGACACGTGAACAACCACATCCAAAAATATAGCATTATGGCTGCCGTGAAGATTAAATCTATGGAGGGTGGTCGTTGGATTCGGCCTATGGAGCAGTTCACAGGTGTTGATATGTCCCCTGAGATTTAGGAACGGCCACGCAAGTCTTCACGTGGTGAAAAACAGAGTTCTGTCACCATAGGACTCTTAGGTTGACCACCGCTTGACTACCTTTGACCATGGCCTTTTTTGGTGAATTCGATTGAGCCAATAGGACTCGTTCCATATCCATGTCATTTCCAACTTGCCCATGTGTCTTGATTTTCCTGAAGACACTTGCAATATAGACTTTAACAAAATGGCTGCGGAAAGTTGAAGCAACTATGGAAAGTGACAAGATTCTGCAGCTCAATGAGAAAAAATCTAATTCAAACAACAGACACAAAACATAGTTAAAAACCACTTTAAATGCTCTTTTATGATTAATATGCAATGATGTTGATGACTTAGGAGGTCCAGGTAAATGGAAAAAGTCTAGAAAGGTGTATAGGAAAGATGCAAGTTTGGGACTCAACATACCCCCAATGTGAAGGTGTTGCATGTCCCCATGCAACCAAAATTTTGATCATCCTCCTTCAATTCATATGCCCTGATACCTCTGCCAGTACATCCAGTCCTCTTCTCCTCTTTCTTGGTGCTGCTAACATCCTGGGCTTCTTCATCAAGCATCTGAATTTGAGATTAATCAGTGCTCTACTTATCTTTTTGCATTTCTTCTTCAATTTCCTGTTCTTTTTGTGCCACAGTCCCAGATGTAGCATAGTGTTTTCATGAATGATCTTGTCCAATCTTCTTTGCTCCTTTAATGCTTCATTTTCATTTTTAATATGTCTATTTAAAACCTCCAACTCAAAGACTTCTTGTTTCAACGATTGGACTAGAGCTTCTTATGCTGTGTGAGGCTGAGTGGATGAAGTGCTCGGACCCGTGGCTATTCTTTCTAAGGATTCTATGTAATCATACACCTCTTGCTGCTTTGGATCTATCTCGGGTGTCGTTTTCCTTGGGCTGTCCCCAAAATGTTGTGGAGGAGAATTGACTTCAAAATCTGGCCGAAAAGGACTCATGTCAACATCTTGAGGACTAGTTTCAACGTTTGGTTGAGAATGAGGTGGACTATGGCCAGCTGGAGTTTGTTCAGGTGTTCCTTCTCCCAAATCAATAAAATGGGGTCCTTTTGTTTGTGCTTTCCTCCACTTTCCTTTAAGCCTGGTGCTTCTTCTTACATGCTGTGGACTACTGTCTTTTTCCTTCTGTTTTTCTTTTCCTTTATTTTTGGCCATAGCTGACTGTTCCTGAAGGTGAACTAGTCTCTCAGACAATACTTGATGGTCTTCTTCTGAGGAAGGGGTTTGATGCACAGCCTCAATGCTTCTTTTCTCTTTTGATTTTTTTGGCTTTTTACCCTCAGTCTTTTCCTTCCTCCTTTTAGACAGTCTTTCTTCTCTACTAGTTCTTTCAACTGTGTTAGTAGGAGTGCTTTGAGTTTTATCACCTGTTCTCTTTCTTCTACTTCTTTTTGATGTACTACCTTCAGGGGTTTCTTGGGGTTCTTCAAAGAAATTTCTAATTAAAAACTGCTCCCAGGTGTCCTTTTTCTCCTTTAATTGTTTTTCTATCAAGATTTTCACGAGACCATGGTGATACAAATGTGGTTCTACGTCCCCCAGATGCTTTTGGATGGTTACAGACATCTTTTTCAAACTGTTTAGTAAAAATTATGGCAGATTGAGGGTCTGGTTGTCTAGGAAATTCATCAACAGTCGGGTATGATACATGTACATTGATCCAAAACGTCCCTCACAGGTGATAAAATTTTGAATAACCAACAATAAACTGGCCCACTCTTCTTTTAAAGCATGGACAGGAATTCCCTTTTTGAAAATGGTGACATCCATACCTGGGTTACGTAGGATCACTCTCCAGGCTTCCTCGCCAATGCTCTTGTTCTTGAACCAGCGTTCACCTTCTTGAGGGAGTTTTGTAGCAGCTGCTATGGATGCCTCAGTCACTGTAAATTTGAGGTCCCCAATTTCCACCTCCAGACCGTTGAAAGACCTTGCAAAATATTTTGTTACCTCCTTATTGTAACCTTTAAAATTTTGAATAAACCGAAGCCATTTTTCCTTTTTCAATATGTCTTTGACTTGCGGGTATCCTTCCATAAATTTGGGTCCCTCTGGTTCTGCCCTCAACAACCGACCCATCCTTCCTTCTGTTCTTTAAAACTCATCTGCGTTAGGAGGGTTTAGCGGAGGTAAGACGGCTGAATTAGCGGAAATGAATAGGGTTTATGAAGGAGACCAGTGACTGTAAGTGGATATCAGAGAATAGGTACACGGAATGAAGCGGAACAGAGAAAAAAATGGGGTGAAGGCTTATGTGAGCACGGTGGAAATGCAGCCGTGAGGTCAATAGAACAGTAGGGGGAGTAAAGTGCATCCGGTAGTATTTAAAATTGGGTGGCTGCAGAGTAGACGCAAGCACGTTTATGAAACGGCTGCGGATTTTGCGCGGCTGAGAGAAGCCATAGTCAAATCAACCACATTCCATAATTACAGGTGGAGTATCAAAGTATAGCCTAACACGAGTGAAGACCGGAGGCTTGATTATGAGGCCGTTTAAAAATGAATGCAAGGATTGTGGGGGAATCGTATAGAGATCGTGGAACGGTTATGGAGTTATCAATGCAATCATTGCGTATAATGGAGCTATGGTTTACAACTATGTAAAAATTTGCTTGAATGCCATTTGAAATAAATTTCTACTCATACCTTGGAATTCTTGCCATTTTTCATTAGTCTTCAATCAGTTGCTCCTCGTTGATGCTTTTGAATGCCTCATGTCTTCATAGTATGTCCTCATACCTGCATTTGATTTCATTATTGTTGAACTAACATCTAACTGATCCTCCCTGACACATCTTCTGATCAGAAGATCTGGCCCTGTTTTAAACAATTTGTTAGAAATCCATGAATATTTTGAACTTTCCTGAATAATCTTTCTTCTTTCACTTGGAAATAAATGTGGAGGCAGTTTCCCTGTAACCAAATAGTTAGCAATATCTGCATACCAAGGGGTCTTAGTAGTTACTGCAAACAAGTATTCATCAAGAAACTTATCCTCTACAGGAGAATCTTCTTTAGTATTCTGAATCCTAGACAAGAAATCAGCTACTGTATTTTGTTTCCCTAGTCTATCCAACACCGTAATATTGAATTCCTGCAAAAGTAGGATCCATCTTGTCACTCTGCCATTAGTAACAGGTTTGTTCATTAGATATCTAATCGCAGAATGATCAATATGAATAAAATTTTCATAGCCTGTTATATAATGTCTAAACTTATTGATTGCATGAACAACATCTAAAAACTCTTTTTCAGTTACAGTATAGTTCAACTCAGTGGGAGTCAAATTTTTACTGGTATAGTAAATGGCATAAGGAACTAAATCCTTTTGACCCAACACAGCTCCTAGAGCTGTATCTGAAGCATCTGTAGAAATATGGAAAGGGAGTTTCCAATTTGGTCCTCTCAAGATAGGTGCTTCAGATATTCTTGTTTTCAAAGTTTCAAAGGCTGATTAACAATCAGGATCCCATTTGAATTCACAGTCTTTTGTAAGCAGTTTGAAGAGTGGAGATGATATTTTAGTGAAGTTTTCTATAAATCTTCTATAGTATCCAGTAAATCCTAGAAAACTTCTAACATCTCTTTGACAATTTGGAATAGGCAACTTGGAGATGACTTCAACTTTTGATCTATCAACCTTAATCCCATCTCCTGAAATATGATGCCCAAAAACAATACCTTCAGTAAACATCATAAAGCATTTTTCATGGCTTAATGAAAGGTTTGTTTCTTTACATCTTATAAGGACTTTTTCCAAATTTTCCAATGCCTCTTCAAATGAATTACCATAAACTGTAAAATCATCCATATAAACCTCTACACAATCATGGATTAGATCAGAAAAAATTCCTAGTACTGCTCTTTGGAATGTTGTGGGTGCATTACATAACCCAAAAGGAAGCACTTGATAGGAAAAGGTCCCCCATGGACAGGTAAATGTGGTCTTATCTTGATCTTCAGGTGCTACCTGAATTTGATTATAGCAACTAAAACCATCCAAAAATGAAAAATACTTTTTGCCTGCTAATGTATCTAATACCTGATCGATAAAGGGCAAAGGAAAGTGATCCTTCAAAGTTGCTTTGTTCAATTCCCTGTAATCAATGCATACCCTCCATTTACCATTCTTTTTAGGTACTATAACCAAAGGATAAACCCATCGGCTATCTGAAATTGGATAAATGAAGTTTACATTGAGTAGTTTTTGGAGCTCTTCTTTCACTATCTCCCTAAGGTTTGGATTCATCCTTCTCTGAGGTTGTCTAATTGGTCTACTATTTTCCTCAATATATATATGATGGATGAAAGTCTTAGGATCAATACCTTTCATATCAGTATACTCCCATGCAAATGCAGTAGAATGTTTTTGCAAGATTTTGGTTAGTTCTTCCTGTTGTGACTTTTCCAAATTTTTGTTGATATTCAATGTTTTTTCTGGAAAAATCTCAATGGTAGAACTACCAAACTCTTCCATAGAGTAAAGAGACATTTGTCTTGATGATAAATATTTTATGTCAGATTCCAACTGAAATTGTGTGGGGTCATATTCTGAAGATGTCTCAAATTTTTCTAATGTGTTCAGAATTTGACTATCCTCACTGATTTCCAAAATGGTAAAGACAGGTTGTATAGTGTCCTCATCATCAACCCATTCATTGTCTCCTACTTCTGTGATTGCTTTTGCTGGAGGATACAAATTGAATTTCTTTGTCGAATTACCATTAGAAATGTACATATCCCCAGATCTACAACTAATGAAAGCATCAGCTGTGGCTAGCCAAGGTCTTCCTAAGATAAGTGGGTGCCCTCCTAGATTACTCTTGGGAGTCAAAATCATAAAATCTACTAGATATTCCCAAGAATCTAAGGAGACTAAAATATCTTCTAATACACCATCTGGTTTAATAATTGATCGATCTGCAAGTTGCAGTAAAGTAGGTGTAAAAAGAAGGTTAGGAAGTTTTAGCTGTTCCATTGTCTGTCTACTCATAATGTTGATAGCAGCCCCTAAGTCAATCAATGTGTTTGGAATTTCTATCCCATTTATATGTGTCTTGACAATTGGACTACCTGGATCTACATACTTCTGCATGGTAATTTTTCCCATCATGATATCTTCAATTTTTCCTACCAGGTGGATTCTTCTTGTATCTCTTGGTTTCCTTCCTGGTCTTTTGAGACTCAACTCCTTTATTGTTCTTGCTAGAATAGGAATCTCTCTAATGGCTTGTAGCAAGGGAATATTGATACAAACATTCTTTAATTCATCTAGAAAGTCATAATTAGGCAACAAGATTTGTTTTTCCACCCCTTTATCAATTTGTAATCTTTCAGGGAAAGGAGGTGTGGATGAAGATGCAGGTTGCTCAACTATAGGAGTTGTGGGGGTTAAATTTTCTTTCTCTTTTTGAATATTTGAGTTTTGAAGAGATGCTTCCTCAAAACCCTTATTGACTTTAAGAGAGTCCTCCTTAGAGGTATCTTGCTCTTGGACATCTATAGAAGGTTTTTCTAAAACTCTACCAGACCTGAGTTGTACATCATTGAGAGGAACAATCATATAGGTAGGAAATTGTTGTCCTTCTATCATGTAGGTATTCTGAGGATTTTTATTGTTAGGATTTGGCAATGGCTGAGCTGGAAGTTGATTTGTCTTTTGTTGGAATGGAAGCATGAGTTGAGGATTTGGATTTTGTTGAGAAGGTTTTTGTTGTGGAAATGGAAATGGAAGTTGTAGATTTAGGTTTGGAAGTTGTAGAGCTTGTTGATTTTGAAAAGATGGAGGATATTGATAAAATTGAGCAAATCTCCCATAAGGATTTTGCATACCTTGTACCCATGATTGATATGAATTTTGAGGTTGGGGCCAAGGTTGTTGCCAAGGATTCCAATTTGGTGGGGGTTGAAAATTCATAGAGTTGTTAAACCCTTGAGTTTGTTGCCCCTGCCAAGGTCTTCTTGCAACAAAACAGAGAGATTCTACTGAATTTGGATCTTCTTGAAAGACAGCTTTGAGTCTAGGAATTGAAGGACAATCCTTGGTCTCATGATTCTCTGAGCAAGTCATACATGTTTCTACAACTTTTGCATCCAAGGGACATTCCCTTAAAGCATGTTTCTTCCTACATTTCGGACAAAATATGGCTAGAGCATCAGTTTCTGCTTTCTTCTTGTTTTGAATTTTAAGGGTGTCTAGTTGTTCACTAAGGCTCCCTAAGATATCAGTTTTGAATTCATCAAGCATATTTCCAATCTCTGCCCTACTTACTGATCCAGTTGCAGATTTTTTTGCCCTGATAAGAGAAGGATCTGTAGGCCCTTTTCCCATTTTAGATTTTCCCCTTGAGAGATGGACACATAGTTCTGCTATGTCATGAAGTGGAAGTTGAGAAATTTCTCCTTTCCCCATCATGTTTAAAATATCTATCCATTCATCCCTGATGGCTTTTAATAGAAGGGCTTTCAAATTTTCCTCATCTAAGTTGCTCATCTTTTCTCTTTTTAAGTTGTATTGAAATCTTTCAAGTAAATCCTCCAAATTTTCATCTTCTTTTTGCACCATTTTGAATACCTCATCCTTATGATTGGTGGGCATGCAATAGTCCAGGTATCTATCCAAAAATGTTTGTTTCATATCATTCCAAGTCCTAATAGATTGGGTGACTAATCCCATGAACCATTTCAAAGCGGCTCCCTTCAATGTTGAAGGAAACAATTTGAGTTTTTGAGAGTCTTCCATATAGTCATAGGTTTGGCACACGACTTCAAACTCAAACAGAAATGTTTCAGGATCCTCACTTCGCAATCCATAAAATTTGGGGAGGACAGATGGTGAGATGTTTTTCATCGTTGTATGATTTTCCTCATCAACTATAGGGAATCCAAACGAGTTGTCTCCTTCCCTATTTCTTCCATTATTACCTCCACCTCCACCATTGTTGCCTCCATTATTTCCTCCTCCTCTACCTCTACCTCTACCTCCAAATCCATCTACTACTTCCTCTGTCATGATAGTTTCTTCAGAGTCCTCAGAGTCCTCTGGTTCTTCTATCAAGGGAGGATGAGAGGGAGTTTCTTCCTTTTCTTCTTCAGGTGATTCTACTTCTTTAATTACAATATGCTCTCCTGTAGAAGTAAAGAAAGGGTCTTCTTCTAAATGAGATTTGGTAGATGGTGTAGGAGAATACTCTAATTCAGCTGCTCCTTGAATTCCAGGAATCTTAAGGCTAGGGGCAGATGGTGGTGAATCTTGTCTATGCCTTGAAGAAGATGGAGTTGTAAAAATCGAACTCTTGGCTCTAGCTATAAATCTTCCCCTAGAATCTCTTGCTGTATGCATGTCATTTTTTTATTTTTAAGTTGGGATAATAATTCTCTTTCTGATCTTCTAGGTCACACTAGGTGCAAGAAGAGAGCATACTTAAGAAATTATTGAACCAATAACTCTCTTTTCTGATCCTCCAGATCACACTAGGTGCAAGAGGAAAGCATACCTCAAGAAGTTATCAAATTTTCCCTTCTTTTTATTGTTTTTTTTTTTTAAGAAATTGGCTACCTAGTTACACTTCCCCGGCAACGACGCCAAAATGTTTGGTCAATTTAGTGTGTCCTAAATTGCTACATTAATTTGTCAATCCGGGATTCGTAAGCTGACGAAGTGCGGCGCACTATATGTGCAATATAACCTATCTCTTACTTTTTGTCGTTTTTGGGTTTTTTTATTTATCTTGGGGGTTTTTATCTTGGTTGGTTTCCTAATGTGAGATGGAAATTCTAAAAGACTAGTATGGATATAAATGTTCAAGGCAATGATGTCCTTTATAATGATTTTCCAAACTTCAAACTTCAAAAGGGTTTTAAAACATGCAATGACAAAATTAATTCCTAAAAGAAAATGAAAATGTGCCACTATACTAGTAAAAAAAACAGTGAACTATTGATCATGAAACCCATTACCCTTGCTGCTGTCTAAATACAAAAGAAACTGTGCTCAAAGAAATCCAAGAATTGCAAGCAAAGTAAAGCTAAAATCAAATTACATCAACTCATATTCTGACCCCTCACCATTAGTCTCGCTATGGCTTTCGGAGGTAATCATAAAAAACTTGAGTAATCTGATGTCTAATTTGCAGAAAAATAAACTAATATCAAATTACACACTCATACTTCAATCCCTCACCATTAGTCTCGCTATGGCTTTCGGAGGTAACTGATAATGACATGAGAAATTTAATATCTAACTTGCAGAAAAATAAACTAATATCAAACTTCACAGTCATAATTCAATCCCTCACCATTAGTCTCGCTATGGCTTTCGGAGGTAACTGATAATGACATGAGTAATTTAATATCTAATCTAACTAATAAAGAAAATGTACAAAACTGAAATAAATAAAATAGTGCTGGAATTAAAAGCTAAGAAAAATAAATCAGTAGAAGGACAAGACTGATTCCATGTCATTAGTCATTGTAAAACTATGTGCAAATTCTCGGGCTACCTACTGTAATCTGGAACAAAAACACTGATCAGTTAACAGCAGTATAAAGCATGAAGAATTATGGACAGAAATAAAACGTTAATACCATAAGAGATGTAATATATACACGTGAATAACTATGGCATAATGAACGTAAGGAAATAAAGCATGAAACTATACAGAAATAAAAAAAACCTCAGCGTGTGCAGGGGCCCTCTGCACAATCCTCGGGCAACAGCTATCAACCACGAATTATACTTATGAACAGAGTCTTCTCATGTATTGAAAACGCGGTCATAACAAGGAAATAATGTCACGGCACGGTGGAATTTCTTTTCAGCAAAATTACATTACAGAAGCTAGCTACTATGCGTATGAGAATGCATTATTTATAACAAAGGATGACATAACTACTTTCCTACAATATGCGCTGATAAAAGACACGTGAACAACCACGTCCAGAAATCCAGCATTATGGCTGCCGTGAAGATTAAATCTATGGAGGGTGGCCATTGGATTCGGCTTATGGAGAAGTTCACAGGTGTTGATATGTCCCCTAAGATTTAGGAACGGCCATGCAAGTCTTCACGTGGTGAAAAATGGAGTTCTGTCACTGTAGGACTCTTAGGTTGACCACCGCTTGACTACCTTTGACCACGGCCTTCTTTGGTGAATTCGACTGAGCCAATAGGACTCGGTCCATATCCATGTCATTTCCAACTTGCCCATGTGGCTTGATTTTCCTGAAGACACCTGCAATATAGACTTTAACAAAATGGCTGCAGAAAGTTGAAGAAGCTGCGGAAAGTGACAAGATTCCGCAACTCAATGAGAAAAAATCTAATTCAAACAGCAGACACAAAACATAGTTAAAAACCACTTTAAATGCTCTTTTATGATTAATATGCAATGATGTTGATGACTTAGGAGGTCCAGGTAAATGGGAAAAGTCTAGAAAGGTGTATAGGAAAGATGCAAGTTTGGGACTCAACAAGTACTTTGGTGATAATTTATTATCCTTCTTAGCTTGCTTGAGGGACATTTGTTTGTATGGTTGTAGCCGTAAAAATACCCAGTCTCCGACATCAAAACTTCTCTCACTGCGATGTTGATCTGCCTGTTGTTTCGTTCGATTTTGTGCCAAATTCAGGTTATCCTTTAAGAGTTGGAGAACTTCTTGTTGATGCTCGATGTGATCTTCCACTACTTGAACCTTCGAATTTTCTCTTAAATATGATGTGATGGATGGTGGATGATATCCATAAAGTGCCATAAATGGGGTCATTTTGCTGCAGTATGGAAGGAAGTGTTATACCACCATTCAGCGAGAGGTAACCACTTGACCCATTGTGTTTGTTTATCAGATACAAACAACGAAGATATCCTTCCAAACATTTATTTACTATCTCAGTTTGACCATCAGATTGAGGATGATAAGATGAGCTATGATCTAATTGAGTACCCAAACAAGAAAATAACTCCGTCCAAAAATTTCCAGTAAAAATGGGATCTCTGTCGCTCACAATAACCCTTGGGCTTCCATGTAGCTTTTGAATTCTATCCATAAATGTAGTAGCAACTGTACTTGGTTTAAATGGATGAGATAATGCACAAAAGTGTGCATACTTGGTAAGTCTATCAACTACCACCATGATGACACTCTTTCCTTCAAACTTAGGTAAACTTGTGATAAAATCCATTGAAATCTCCTCCCAACGTTGACTTGGAATGGATAAAGGTTGTAGAAGTCCCGGGGTCTTAATTGTTTCCACTTTATTCTGCTGGCAAACCAAACATTCCGCCACAAACTTTTGAATATCAGATTTAAGGCCATCCCAAAAAAATTCTTTCTTCACCATGTGATAAGTTTTTAAAAATCCTGAGTGTCCTCCTAAAAGAGAAGTGTGCAATTCCAGAAGAATCTTTTGTTTTAGTTGGGAATTCTTACAAAAATATAAGCGATCTTTGTACCATAAGGAATCATTTTTCCAACTAAATGTATCAGATGTACTAGGATCTTGCTGCAACTTTTGAATGAGTATCCATACATCTTTGTCCTTCTTCCATTCATCTCTTGCTTCAGTTATCCAATCTGGTTGGATAATAGAAATGGCACAAAGCAATGCGTCCACCTCTTCATTCTTTCTTGAGAGTGCATCTGCAACAACATTAAGCTTTCCTTTTTTGTAGATTATTTCAAAGTCATAACCCAACATCTTTGTGACCCATTTTTGCTGCTCTTCTGAAGATAGTCTTTGTTCCAAAAAGTGCTTAAGGCTATCATGATCAATTTTTACCTTGAAGTGTCTTCCCATTAGGTAAGTTCGCCATTTCTTTAGTGCATGCAGTATTGCTAACATTTCCTTCTCATAAATAGGTTTCTGTAAATACTTTCCTTTGGTTGGACGACTTTCAAAAGCAATGGGTCTTCCTTCCTGCATTAAAACTGCACCAATTCCATTTCCTGAGGCATCACATTCCACAATAAAGGTTTTTGTGAAGTTTGGCGTAGCTAAGATCGGTGCTAGGCACATTGCCTCTTTAAGATGTTCAAAGGCCTTAGTTGCTTCAGGAGTCCATGAAAATGCATCTTTCTTCAATAATGTTGTTAGAGGTGCTACTATTCTCCCATAATTCTTAACAAACTTGCGATAATACCCTATTAACCCGAGAAATCCTCGCAACTTCTTTATGGTTGTGGGGACTTTCCATTACTTAATGGCTTTAATTTTGTTAGGGTCTACTTTAACACCCTCGTGAGATACAATATGACCCAGATATTCCACCTCTTGTACTCCAAAGAAACATTTGGATGATTTTGCATATAATTGTTTCTCCTGCAATAGTTTGAGCACCCTGTCAACATGTTCAACATGATCCTTCCAAGACTTGCTATAGATTAGTATATCATCAAAAAATACTAGTACAAATTTTCTAAGGAAGGGTTTGAAAATGGAATTCATCAACCCTTGAAATGTAGAAGGTGCATTGGTAAGGCCAAAAGGCATGACCAAAAATTCATAATGACCCTCATGAGTTCGAAATGCTGTTTTCGGAATATCTTTAGTCTTCATTCTAATTTGATGTTATCCTAAACGAAGATCCAACTTGGTAAAATAAATTGCTCCATGTAATTCATCCTATAATTCATCAATCACAAGAATGGGAAATTTATCTTTAATGGTGAACTTATTGAGCTCCCTATAATCTAGACACATGCGCCATGTGTTAGCTATCAATAAATTTTTTCATAAGCAAATGATGGCTAAAACAGGCCTTGAGCCTTTAAGAGATTGTTTCATATGAAACTACTCATTCTTGAAGTTTGTTGTTCCCTTGAAAAGTGTCTCCTAAACAACCCTATTTTCATCATTTCATTCACTGATTTTTTCTCTTATTCATCCTCCATTTTCTCGGGAAAATCCCCTTGCCTTCTCCTAATTCTCCCTTCATTCTTCTCAAAAGCCCTAGAAATCCCTTTTAAACCATAGAAATCCTAGTTTATGGCTTGAAAATCCTTCCTTTCCCTCTACCGAAACCCAAAAAACCCATTTAAAAACCTTTAAAAACTTCTTCCACCCTTTTAAGGCTTTAAGCCCCCGTTGCTTAAAGCCCTTGGCCCCTTTTCGCCACGTGACCCGGTCCTGTGACCAAAGTGCTAAGCCCATCAGAATCAGCCTTTTTTCTTTCCCCACAACCTTTTTCCTGTGTAAAAATTTTTCCACTGATGCGATGTTAAAACCCCCAACGCTTATTCTTCTTCTTCATATGACTAACACCCATGACCTTATGCAAGCAATCATCGCATCACATCGTTTTATATCGCATCGGCGTTGTCACATAACTTTTCTTACCTCCCCCCCCCCCCCCCCCCCACCGATGTGATAAGCCCCTTCTCCCTTAAAATCCCCTGATCATGTATTGCTACATAGGACCATGTCCCAGGCCTAATCTCAGCCCCCATCGCATTGCTCCATCGGCTTTTCCTTTCCCCTTTTATTTTCCCCTCCACAGCGAAGTGCCGATGCGATAAGCTCCCCCCTCCTTGGCCCCTAGTCACCTTATCCATCCATGTGACCATCACCTAGTGCCTGTGCTAAACCCCCATCGCATCGGCAGTTCCATGAAAAACATGCCTTTTCTTTATATTATGCCCGCTCCGATAACAATACCCCGCTGAGATCTGCACCATAGATCCATAAGATCTAACGGCTCTCGTTCGCCCTGATAACCTAACTCTTCTGGGCCTACCATCCACCACGTATAGCACCCTGCCTGAGCAACTTCTCCATCGCGTTCGATCTGCACCGTCCAATCTCATCCCTTTCATCCAATGGCTCTGATGGCGTATCGCGCAATTTTCGCACCCAAATTTTTACCCTCTGAAATCACATGATACTGGCGGTTTTCTTAAGGACAGGTGTCGCATAGTGTGTGAAGTCACATTCAATTGCGTTTAAACCACTTACCACCCGAAATGAACACGATAACCATTCCTGGTTTTTATTTTCCCCTCCTCACAGCTCTTTTCGCCCTCTACCTAGCCTCCAAAGCAGTTTTACCAAATCACGCAGGGTTTTTATAACAATTTTTATGGTTTGTCTAGGTTTTGCGGTAATTTTAAAGACCGAAAGATCCCCTACATTCCATAAAGGGACAGTGGCTGAGGGTGATGATCCTTAGAGCCTGACCGAAAGAAAATGTGGGAAGAATCTCATGTTTTAATCAGTGTCTCATGAAACACTGGGTTTGCATTTAAACCCTCCAATGCAGGCCATCTGTATACGAAGAAAGTGAATAAATAATCAGTAAAGACAAAGGATTAATATTCAAAAGCTTGAATATCAAAGGGTTTAATCCCACAGTTAAGGATAAAGCACAATTAAAACAAGGGATTAAATAATTAAAGAGACAGATCAGTCAAGAAAGCCTCCAAAATGCCACATCATTGAGGCTATTACTCCTCAGAATGCCACCTGCAAGCTGAATTCACCAAAAAAAGAGTGCATATTAATTACACAGTCAGAGATTTTTAAAAAAAAAGACAACTCAGCATTAACTGCCAACCTACCAAAAACCCTCAAAGTCAACAAAAGTGACTAAATTCGATGAGAATTAGCGCAGAATTCAATTAACAGAGTAGAAAACTCAGAAAACTTATCCATTTGGCCCTTCAAAGGCCGAGAAGCACTTACTCTGTATTAATTGAACAGATAGCCCCTTCTCACACTCCACCTCCTCATTCTTCTATAAATACTTCTATAGAAGATAGTATAGAGGTTGGTTTTTGGATACCTGTTATATTTAAATAGATTTTGAAGCTGTTATAGCTCTATTAGGAATTGAAGATACATAAGTTGAGATGAGAAGTTTGAAGCTGTAGAGACCCACTGGACTTGAAGATTGTAACTAGTTTGAACATCAAATACAAATAGCTGATTTATGGGATCCTGGTCTATGTCAATGGTGATGTGTTTCTCACTATAAATTTTTATTTTCTTTATGTTTCCATTCTATCCACTTTTCTTTGTTAAAGAACAACAAATATAGATTAGGATTTACTTCTGAAGTACCCTAAATCTCACTGATTAATCTTTATCCTTTATGCTTCCTGTTGATTGTTAATTTGAAGGTAATTCAATAGAGTATAACCAGTGAAGTGTTGGTAGGCCCATATTTCCTGAGTACAACTTGAGATTTTGTCTTTAAATGTTCTTGAGAAGTTTGCTAATTAAAGCTGAGCTAGAGAAGTTTATGGTTAGCCATGTCGTCTGGTTTATCTCCAACAGTTGCTTCGAAAATTCCCTTAAGAGTATGTTGAAAGCAAGCTAGTTTAAAAGTACTTACCTGATCTTAGACTACTTTTTATGTTTATCATTAATGTTTTTCCTTTGAGAATATGTTGAAAGTAGGCTAAGTTAAAAGTCTTTACTTGATCTTAAGTTGTTCTATGTTTTTAAAGTGTTTTTTCTTGAAAGTACATCAAAAGCAGGATAGTTTCAAAGTACTTACCTGATCTTAGATTAATTTTTTTGTTTTTCCCTTAAGAGTATGCCAAAAGCAGGTTAGTTTCAAAGTAATTACCTGATCTTCGGCTGTTCTTTGTTCCCTCATCTATTTGATTTCCCTCACTCCACTTCTTAGTGTTTCATTCCATAAAATCAACTTAAAGAGATCCTTTGACATAGATGACTTGCCCCATGGACCACTCTTGAACCTTTTTGTGCAATTAAATCCTCTCATGACTCCATAGCCCAATGGATTGATATTGTTCCTTGCTTATCTTATCAGCTGAACCATTCTGTCATTTACTCACATCTTCACCCTTCATAAATACTTCCTTCATCTTCATGCTATCCTGCCCAACCAAACAAAAAAAAAACACCCTTGTTCTTCATAACTAGCCTAAAATCATATTTAAAAGCCTTAAATATCATATCTTTAAACACATACAATAGAGAGATCCCTCTCTGAATCTAGGATGGGTAGGTCCTCAGATTCCAAATTGGTTTTGATGTAGGCTTTGCAGTGTTTTTACTTGCCAATATTGCAAACTACGGAGTCCCAACATACTAGCGACCATACTCGGGACTCTGAGTAAAATCCTTAAAACAAAAACACTCAGTATTCAGTACAAAATGAATATCTTTTTTCAAGCACTACCAAGCATATTGGTGATCATGATAGGACTTGTCTGAATCAGTGGAAATCTAATTAATTCTTAGGATTCTAACAGACCCTTATCAAACCTTGGATAAATAATTTAGTAAGCCACAGAGTATCTCTATTTGTCTCATCACCGTAGCTAAGTGCTGAAATAGATATAGGACACTCTCATAACCCACAGGACTGTAAAAACTCAGAAAACCCAAAAAATATTTCAGATTGGTATTCAAATAAATTACTGGTGGTGGACCATAAAACATTTTACCTTCCAAAGCTAAAAATTTCCACCTGGAGACTCCACAAGTCTGAATTGACCTAAAGACTCCACTGGGAAACCCATCACTATCATAAAATCATACAAACTCAATTAAGGAATCTTTGAAGATTAAGTTCTCTTGTTAAAAGATCAGTTAGCCTACTAAATATTGTCGTACTTGGTTGAACCTTTCTTATCATTGGGTCTAAAAACACCA